>NC_069416.1:41052577-41085077 GCF_026875155.1 Cherax quadricarinatus | reverse complement strand
GTAGGAGGTAGGGCGTGTACTCACCTAGTTGTACTCACCTAGTTGAGGTTGAAGGGGTCGAGTCCAAGCTCCTGGCCCCGCCTCTTCACTGGTCGCTACTAGGTCACTCTCCCTGAACCGTGAGCTTTATCATACCTCTGCTTAAAGCCATGTATGGATCCTGCCTCCACTACATCGCTTCCCAAACTATTCCACTTCCTGACTACTCTGTGGCTGAAGAAATACTTCCTAACATCCCTGTGATTCATCTGTGTCTTCAACTTCCAACTGTGTCCCCTTGTTGCTGTGTCCCATCTCTGGAACATCCTGTCTTTGTCCACCTTGTCAATTCCTCTCAGTATTTTGTATGTCGTTATCATGTCCCCCCTATCTCTTCTGTCCTCCACTGTCGTCAGGTTGATTTCCCTTAACCTCTCCTCGTAGGACATACCTCTTAGCTCTGGGACTAGTCTTGTTGCTAACCTTTGCAGTTTCTCTAGTTTACGTGCTTGGCTAGGTGTGGGTTCCAAACTGGTGCCGCATACTCCAATATGGGCCTAACGTACATGGTGTACAGGGTCCTGAACGATTCCTTATTAAGATGTCGGAATGCTGTTCTAAGGTTTGCTAGGCGCCCATATGCTGCAGCAGTTATTTGGTTGATGTGCGCTTCAGGAGATGTGCCTGGTGTTATACTCACCCCATGATCTTTTTCCTTGAGTGAGGTTTGTAGTCTCAAGCCCCCTAGACTGTACTCCATCTGCGGTCTTCTTTGCCCTTCCCCAATCTTCAAGACTTTGCACTTGGTGGGGTTGAACTCCAGGAGCCAATTGCTGGACCAGGTCTGCAGCCTGTCCAGATTCCTTTGTAGTTCTGCCTGGTCTTCGATCGAATGAATTCTTCTCATCAACTTCACGTCATCTGCAAACAGGGACACTTCGGAGTCTATTCCTTCCGTCATGTCGTTCACAAATACCAGAAACAGCACTGGTCCTAGGACTGACCCCTGTGGGACCCCGCTGGTCACAGGTGCCCACTCTGACACCTCGCCACGTACCATGACTCGCTGCTGTCTTCCTGACAAGTATTCCCTGATCCATTGTAGTGCCTTCCCTGTTATCCCTGCTTGGTCCTCCAGTTTTTGCACTAATCTCTTGTGTGGAACTGTGTCAAACGTCTTCTTGCCGTCCAAGAATATGCAATCCACCCACCCCTCTCTCTCTTGTCTTACTGCTGTCACCCTGTCACAAAACTCCAGTAGGTTTGTGACACAGGATTTCCCGTCCCTGAAACCATGTTGGCTGCTGATGAGATCATTCCTTTCTAGGTGTTCCACCACTCTTCTCCTGATAATCTTCTCCATGACTTTGCGTGTAAGTAAGTAAGTAAGTAAGTTTATTCAGGTATACACAAATACAGTTACATAGAATTATCATACATAGCAGCATATGTGTGGGTGGGAGGCTGTGAGTATGGGTGGGGGAAGTAGTGTGTGTTGGTGGGAGGCTTAGAGTATGGGTAGGAGGTAGGGTGTGTGGGTGGGTGGCTGTGAGTATGGATGGGGGTAGTTTGTTGGTGGGAGGCTGTGAGTATGGGTGGGTGGTAGGATGTGTGGGTGGGAGGCTGTGAGTATGAGTTGGAGGTGGGGTGTATGGGTGGGAGACTGTGAGTATGGGTGGGAGGTAAGGTGCATGGGGGAGGCTGTGAGTATGGGTGGGAGGTAGGCTGTGTGGGTGGGAGGCTGTGAGTATGAGTGGGAGGTAAGGTGTATGGAGTAGACTGTGAGTATGGGTGGGAGGTAGGGTGTGTAAGTGGGAGGCTGTGAATATGGGTGGGAAGTAGGGTGTGAGGGTGGGAGGCTGTGAGTATGAGTATGGCTTTTCCACTGCCTGACAACTCTATGACTGAAGAAATACTTCCTAACAACCCTTTGACTCATCTGAGTCTTCAACTTCCAATTGTGACCTCTTGTTTCTGTGCCCCCTCCCTGGAACATCCTGTCTCTGTCCACCTTGTCTATTCCACCCAGTATTCTATATGTCGTTATCATGTCTCCCCTGACCCTCCTGTCCTCTAGTGTCGTCAGGCCGATTTCCCTCAACCTATCTTCAAAGGACATTCCCCTTAGCTCTGGAACTAACCTTGTCGCAAACCTTTGCACTTTCTCTAATTTCTTGATGTGCTTGATCAAGGGCTGGTTCCAAACAGGTGCTGCATACTCCAGTATGGGCCTGACGTACACGGTGTACAGTGTCTTGAATGATTCCTTACTAAGGTATTGGAATGCTGTTCTCAGGTTTGCCAGGCGCCCATATGCTGCAGCAGTTATCTGGTTGATGTGTGCTTCCGGAGACATGCTCGGTGTTATACTCACCCCAAAATCTTTTTCCTTGAGCGAGGTTTGCAGTCTTTGGCCACTTAGCCTATACTCCGTCTGCGGTCTTTTGTGCCCTTCCCCGATCTTCATGAACTGAACTTGCATTTAGCAGGGTTAAATTCGAGAAGCCAGTTGCTGGACCAGGTGTCCAGTCTGTCCAGGTCTCTTTGAAGTCCTGCCAGATCCTCATCTGATTTAATTCTCCTCAACAACTTCACATCATTTGTGAACAGGGACACTTCTGAGACTATCCCTTCCATTATGTCGTTCACATATACCAAAAATAGCACTGGTCCTTGGACCGACCCCTGTGGGACCCCGCTTGTCACAGGTGCCCACTGTCATGCCTCATCACGTACCATGACTCGTTGTTGCCTTCCTGTCAGGTATTCTCTGAACCATTGCAGTGCCCTTCCTGTTATATGCACCTGATCCTCTAGCTTCTGCACTAATCTCTCGTGAGGAACTGTGTCAAAGGCCTTCTTGCAGTCCAAGAAGATGCAATCAACCCACCCCTCTCTCTCGTGTTTTACTTCTGTTACTTTATCATAAAACTCAGAAGGTTTGTGACACAGGATTTGCCTTCCATGAATCCGTGCTGGTTGGCGTTTATACTCTCGTTCCATTCCAGGTGCCCCACCACTCTCCTCCTGATAATCTCCATAACTTTGCATACTATACACGTCAGTGACACAGGTCTATAGTTTAGTGCCTCTTTTCTGTCTCCTTTTTTAAAATGGGAACAACATTTGCCGTCTTCCATACCTCAGGTAGTTGCCCAGTTTCCAGGGATGTGTTGAAGAATGTGGTAAGTGGCACACACAGCATATCCACTCCCTCTCTAAGGACCCATGGGGAGATGTCCGGTCCCATTGCCTTTGAGGTATCGATGTCCCTTAGCAGCTTCTTCACCTCCTCCTCATTTGTATGTATGTCATCCAACACTTGTTGGTATATTCCTTGCCGGTGTCCCCATCTGGTCTGTCCCCCCCAGAGTCCTTCCTGTCTCCACTGTAAATACTTCCTTAATCTCATGTTGAGCTCCTCACATACTTCTTGATCGTTTCTTGTGAGTTCTCCACCTTCTTTCCTCAGCCTTATCACCTGGTCTTTGACTGTTGTCTTCCTCCTAATGTGGCCATACGGCAGTTTCGGGTCAGATTTGACTTTCGATGCTTTGTCGTTTTCGTACTGTCGCTGGGCCTCCCTCCTTATCTGTGCATACTCGTTCCTGGCTCTTCTACTAATCTCCTTATTTTCCTGGGTCATTTGCCTCCTGTACCTTTTCCATTCTCTGGTGCACTTAGTTTTTACCTCCCTACACCTTCGGGTAAACCAAGGACTCGCTTTGGTCTTCCTATTATTTCTGTGTGTGGGTGGGAGGTAGGGTGCACGGGTGGGAGGTAGGGTGTATGGGTGGGAGGTAGGGTGTATGGGTGTGAGGTAGGGTATATGGGTGGGAGGTAGGGTGTATGGGTGGGAGGTAGGGTGTATGGGATGGAGGTAGAGTGTATGGGTGGGAGGTAGGGTGTATGGGTAGAAGTAAGGTGAATGGGTGGAAGGTAGGATGTATGGGTGGGAGGTAGGGTATATGGTTAAGAGGTAGGGCTTGTGGGTTTGATACTGTGAGTATGGGTGGGAGGTAGGGTGTGTGGGTGGGAGGCTGTGAGTATGGATGGGAGGTAGGGTGTGTGGGTGGGAAGTAAAGTGTGTGGGTGGGAGGCTGTGAGTATGGGTGGGTGGTAGGGTTGTGTGGTGGGAAGTAGGGTGTATGGATGGGAGGTAGGGTGTATGGGTGGGAGGTAGGGTGTGTGGGTGGGAGGCTGTGAGTATGGTGGGAGGTAGGGTGTATATGTGGGAGGCAGGCTGTATGGGTGGGGGTAGGGTGTATGGGTGGGAGGTAGGGTGTATGGGTGGGAGACTGTGAGTATGGGTGGGAGGTAGGGTGTATGGTTGGGAGGCAGGGTTGTATGGATGGGAGGTAGGGTGTGGGTGGGAGACTGTGAGTATGGGTGGGAGGTAGGGTGTATTGGTGAGAGGTAGGGTGTATGGGTGGGAGGCAGGGTGTATGGGTGGGAGATAGGGTGTATGGGCGGGAGGTAGGGTGTATTGTGAAAGGTAGGGTGTATGGTGGGAGTCAGGGTGTATGGTGGGAGATGGTGTATGCAAGTAGAGTAGGGTAATCAGTATCAAAGTAACCGTCACCGTCCCCATGCTCAGTCTCGCGAGGGAGTCTGTATGTACCACAATACTTCCAGTCATACCTCCAATGAGTGTAACAAGCTGCGAGGTATGCTGTCAGCTGAGTGGAGCAAGCAGTCGTCGCGCAATGCACGTGCTAGTAGAAGCCCTTCCACTAGTTCCGGGGAAGAGGCGCGTCCGAGAAACCAGCGAAAGACATAGTAACCCTGTCGGAGTCGCTGTATTCCGTCCCTGTCCACAATGCGTTCACCGCCCTGGGTGGTGATACACTTGCCGACAGTGAGGAAACAGAGTGTCTTGACGTTGTTGCCGAGACTCGTACCGTACCTTCCAGGTCGAGCCTCGTCAACAAGCGTCGAGCCTCAAGCAGCTGTAACTCCGGGGATTTCGTCGGCCTGTCATGCCTTCATGTTCGGTATGACAACCCATGTGGACCGCTCATCGAGTCCACTGTCCACCATAAGCCTGTCCAGCTTTTCCTAGATACAGGTTCGGTGGTTAACATTGTCCGCTCCACTCTTTTCCGAGACATTGGCCTTCACGCGGCCATGTTGACAGAGCCGTCTGTCATTCAGACCTTGAGAAGAGTCTCAGGTAATCTGCTGACGGTTCGTGGTCGTACAACATTAGAATTTGTGGTCCAGGGTCACAAGCTGTCCGCAAAATTCTTAGTCGTAGATAGTATTGTTTTCCCTGGTGACCTGCTCATAGGGTTCAAAACCATGGCAGACCTTAGGATCCGCTTAGATCCAGCTGAGTGGAAAGCAGAATTCAACGGAGTAGATGTGCCCTTCTGGGGCGTGCGCTTAGGATCCACTACGTGCTACTCTGTTTCAGAGTATGCACAGTGCCTGGAATCGTTGGAAACCGGTGGTTTCCGTAGCTCATTCTCCCCGGGGTCGGTCTCTTGTCCTGATCGACCTCGTAGTAGAGCTCGTTGCCCGTCACCTCCTGGCCATCAGCGCTTAGTTACCAGTGAAACCCAGTCTGGGGACGCCCAGTCTAACCTTCACTCTAACTCTGACGCTGTTGTAGAGAACAGCAGCTGTCAAGCCGCAGTATCCCTGTCGGCAGGCGACTGTCTGACTCATGTCATGGCATCAGCGAGCAGAGTTACTGCTTGTACAAAATATGACGTCACTTTGTCAGCTAACTCGCTCACTCCTGTTACGGTGCACATGAGCAGAGCTTTTGAAGGAGACCATGTGCTGGTTGACAACGACACATGCAGAGTCAAGGGCCTCTCCCTTGAACCATCCTTGCACACAGTGCAACGTGGTAAGTTGCAAGTCCTTGTTGTCAACATGCACAGTCGAGAATTTCCCCTGCGGAAGAATACCTCACTTGTCGACCTTGTCAGATTCCCTCTCCCGGTGAGAGTGGAGGGTGAAGCCCCAGCTGACTTTCTCGTGAGTGCAGTTCTCCCAGGCGAGTCTGCTGCTGACTCTTCCAACACCCGGCCAGTGCAGGAAGATGATCTAGCTTTGACAGACTATACTGAAGAGGTCCCAAAACTTCTCCAGGTTCTCAATCGTGCATGTTCTGCAGTCGCACTAGATGGTGAGTCGATGGGTTTGACCCCACTGATCTCTCACCGTATTCCACATGACAAAGGTACTAAACCCATTTATGTACCTGCGTATCGCCTGCCACATGCGCAAAGAGTCTTCGCCGAGGAACTCATTACACGGATGCTCTGTGATGGAGTTATTGAGGAGTCCACTTCCCCGTGGAATGCTCCCCTTATTCTGGTCCCCAAGAAAGACGGAACCTGGTGCCCTGTTATCGATTACAGGAAACTGAATGCATGTACGATCCCAGACTGCTTTCCATTGCCAGTTCTGAATGGCCTGTTGCAGAACATCGGCGATAATAAGGTCTTTTCAACTCTTGACCTTCTTCAAGGGTTCTGTCAGATCCCCTTCGATGATGAGAGCAAAGAGTTGGCAGCTTTCTCTACGTCAACTGGTCATTACCAGTTCAGGAGGATGCCCTTCGGCTTGCGCGGAAGCCCAATCACGTTTAGTCGTTTGATGACGACAATTTTCCGTACCCTCCTAGGTGGCACGCTCATGGTCTACCTAGATGATCTCATAGTCATGTCGCAAGATGTCCCATCACATCTCGAGAAACTTGACAGGGTATTGGACAGGCTAGCTCAGGCAAACCTTAAGGTGAAGCTCTCCAAATGTCATTTCCTCCGGAAGGAAATAAAATTTCTGGGTCACGTAGTGACTCAGAATGGCATAAAGACGGACGAGTCTAAAATCTCGGCCATGCAGAAATTCCCCAGACCCATGACGGCAGATGCAGTCCAGTCCTTCATAGGCCTGGCGGGTTTCTACCACACCTTTATTGCAGGTTCCTCCACCATTGCTGCACCCCTGACACACTTACTCAAGAAGGATGCCCCTTTTGAGTGGATGTGTGATCAGGAACGAGCTTTTGTCACTCTTAAGAACAAGTTAACATCAGCCCCAACCCTTAGATTCCCTGATTTCACCAAGGCATTTACCTTGACGACTGATGCCAGCAAAGTTGGCATCGGTGCAGTCTTGTCACAGGAATCTAATGGTAAGCAACAGCCTATTGCCTATGCTAGCCGTGTCCTTACTAAAGCGGAAGTCAATTATTCAGTGACAGAGCTAGAAGCTTTAGCCATTGTATGGGCCCTGAGTCATTTTTGGGATATCATCTATCATTATCCTATCAAGATTTACACAGATCATCTACCCTTATTGGCCCTTTTTGCGAATAAGAACCTCTCGGGAAAGCATGCTCGGTGGTCGCTCACGTTCAATGACTAGCTGATGCCCTGTCGAGGCATATAGCATTCGTGAGTGTCGGCAACTCGTTCTCTGTTGAGGATCTCGAGAGAGCCCAACGACAGGACCCTGTGTGGTCTCCAGTCCTTCGTTTCCTGGCCAAGGAGGACGTTGACTTACAGGTCAAGTCTCCCGTTCCACTGAAGGATTTGGTGGTCAACCAAGGAGTACTGTGCCGTGTTGCACAGCTGGTGGACCCCGGCAGAACCATATACCAACTGGTGATACCGGAGTCCATGATACCAGCTACTCTTAGGTTGATCCACAATGTCCCAGGTGTAGCGCACCCCGGGAAGGACCGCAGTATCAAACAGGCACGAATGAAATATTTCTGGCTTAAGATGGCAGCGGACATTGCCAAGCATGTACACCAGTGTGTTGTTTGCCTACAGCACAAGGGTACCATTACATGTCCTAACCCCATTCTAAAGTATCCCATTACAAAGGAGCCCTGGGAGAGAACTTCTGTCGACCTGTTGACGAACTTCTTGACCTCAGAGAAGGGAAATAAGCACCTGCTTGTAATGGTAGATAACTTGACGCGGTACAGTGAATTAGTACCCATTCCTGAAAAACCGCCGAAACGGTCGCTAGTGCTTTCCGTGAGCATGTTGTTCTTCGTCATACTTGCCCACGTGTCCTTCTGTCAGACAATGGGTCTGAGTTTATATATGGCATAATGCAGGATCTTTGCTCCAGATTCAACATTCACCAAGCGCCAGTAGCTCCATGCCACCCTGCGAGTAATGGTCTTGCTGAACATACAAATCGCAAAGTCCTGGAGGTGCTCAGGGTAACCGTTAATCCAAGTTGTACTACATGGGATGAGGCTATCCCAGATGTTCAGTGTACATTAAATTCCTCCCTCAACAGCTCGATCAGTGAGACACCTCATTTTGCTTTGTATGGCTATGACAAGTGCTTACCATATGAAATTCTGTTTGCTCAACGTAGACCTACTTATGATACTGATAACCCCAGTGTAGTAAAGATGCAGACAACGCAGCTTGTCTTCCAGCGGGTATGAAAGAACCTTATGAAAGCTACTGATAGGTTCACATCTGAGCGCAATGCCCGAGCCAAGGAAAGCAAAGTGGAACCAGGTTGCAAAGTTATGTTGCTCAACCCAGTGCAGACCCCAGGTATGCACAAACTTGTCCCAAAATTTGTGGGTCCTTACCGTGTCCTGCGACAGCTCCGTGGCAATAAGTTCGAGGCGAGGGAGATTGCTATGGGAACTATCAAGGAAGCCCACCTTGATCACATGAAGTATGTGGACCATGTGCAGGCCGAAGCAGAGCTGGAGTCGCGTGCGTTGCAATGCCACAATCAGACCAATGCTAGGGACAACCCGTCTATCCCTTCTCCCACTACTATTGATATGGAAGACGGCCCAGTAAGGCTCCATACTTATGGCCTGCGACCCAGGACAACAGTACATTTCTGTGACATTGACGTACCTACTGACTTGTCTGACTCCTACGCTAGTTATGATAATTGTTTGCTTGC
The DNA here is from genome assembly GCF_026875155.1 of Cherax quadricarinatus. NCBI lineage: Eukaryota > Metazoa > Arthropoda > Malacostraca > Decapoda > Parastacidae > Cherax > Cherax quadricarinatus. Next base: position 41,076,185 of record NC_069416.1, on the reverse strand, counting down.
AGAAATGGGTATAAATGTGCACACATTGTATAGCTAGTCGATAATGGAGTCAGGGTGGACAACATCATGTAATTATGTAAATACTTTTAGAAGGGTACCCAGAGTGTAATGAATTCCATGGATATAGTATTATTGTAGGTATGTGCACCCAGTGTTTTTTATATAAAAAAAAAGAGCCTGTATTACGGTCAGGGCAGTGCTGCCCTCTGAGTCATATGTCACACCTTAGGAAATGCTACTGTCAGTCATTGTTTGCAGATGTGAGGGTGCAACAACGTTCGTAGACGAGTGGTCAACTGATGTTCAGCCCTGCGGACAACCTGTATATAGAAGATTTTAGTTCCAGTGCTGACGTCTCCGGACTCTCTCCTCGATGAAACAGCACGGGCAAACCAGTTTTCTCTTCCCCTGGATGGGAGAGTTTTTTTTTTGCCTGTTGCATTTTTATGTCCATTTTTTATTTACTAGTGAGCAAAAGCCAGTCCCTCTCTGGGGTAGCTAGTGTAAGTAATTCCTTCATACCTATGGGCCCACCAGTATTGTCGCATCGGGATGAAGTGAGGTGCGTGGCCGAGCAAATGTAGACAGCCTGTACTGTCAGAACACACAGCCTAGCCGTCTGCTCTGACTAGTTCATATTTCGCAGCATTTAGGTGCTGCCCTCTGTAGGTTCACCCAGGTCAGTGGGAGGCTGAGCCCATTCGCCCTCACTCCCCGGCCGACCCACTTGATAGACACAAGTGCTCCCCCTCCATGGACTGGCTTGAGGTCACTTCCTCACACTGCCCGTTGTGTACTCACTCCTATCCAATTAAAGCCAAATTAGTCCACGGCCGTATCATTGCTACCTACGCTACCTTCATCGGCACTAAACCGCTGTTCAGCAGCAAGAACAGCAATAACAACGTGAGGTAGGGTGTATGGGTGGGAGGTAGGGTGTGTGGGTGGGAGGCTGTGAGTATGGGTGGGAGGTAGGGTGTGTGGGTGGGAGGTAGGGTGTATATGTGGGAGGCAGGGTGTATGGGTGGGGGTAGGGTGTATGGGTGGGAGGTAGGGTGTGTGGGTGGGAGACTGTGAGTATGGAGTGGGAGGTAGGGTGTATGGTTGGGAGGCAGGGTGTATGAGTGGGAGGTAGGGAGTGTGGGTGGGAGACTGTGAGTATGGGTGGGAGGTAGGGTGTATTGGTGAGAGGTAGGGTGTATGGGTGGGAGGCAGGGTGCATGGGTGGGAGATAGGGTGTATGGGCGAGAGGTAGGGTGTATGGGTGGGAGGTAGGGTGTATGGGTGGGAGGTAGGGTGTATGCGTGGGAGGCAGTGAGTATGGGTGCGAGGTAGGGTGTGTTGGTGAGAGGCCTGTGAGATGTGTGGAAGGTAGGGTGTGAGGGTGGGAGGTAGGGTGTATGCGTGGGAGGTAGGGTGTATGGGTGGGAGGTAGGGTGTGTGGGTGGGAGACTGTGAATATGGGTGGTAGGTAGGGTGTATGGGTGGGAGGTAGGGTGTGTGGGTGAGAGGCTCTGAGTATGGGCAGGAGGTAGGGTGTATGGGTGGGAGGTAGGGTGTATGGGTGGGAGGTAGGGTGTATGGTTGGGAGGTAGGGTGTATGGGTGGGAGGTAGGGTGTATGGGTGGGAGGTAGAGTGTATGCGTGGGAGGCAGTGAGTATGGGTGCGAGGTAGGGTGTGTTGGTGGGAGGCTGTGAGATGTGTGGGAGGTAGGGTGTATGGGTGGGAGGTAGGTGTATGGGTGGGAGGTAGGGTGTATGGGTGGGAGGCTGTGAGTATGGGTGGGAGGTAGGGTGTGTGGGTGGGAGGTAGGGTGTATATGTGGGAGGCAGGGTGTATGGGTGGGGGGTAGGGTGTATGGGTGAGAGGTAGGGTGTGTGGGTGGGAGACTGTGAGTATGGGTGGGAGGTAGGGTGTATGGGTGGGAGGTAGGGTGTATGGGTAGGGGTAGGGTGTATGGGTGGGAGGCAGAGTGTATGGTGGGAGGTAGGGAGTGTGGGTGGAAGACTGTGAGTATGGGTGGGAGGTAGGGTGTATTGGTGAGAGGTAGTGTGTATGGGTAGGAGGCAGGGTGTATGGGTGGGAGGTAGGGTGTATGGGCGGGAGGTAGGGTGTATGGGTGGGAGGTAGGGTGTATGCGTGGGAGCAGTGAGTATGGGTGCGAGGTAGGGTGTGTTGGTGGGAGGCTGTGAGATGTGTGGGAGTAGGGTGTGAGGGGTGGGAGGTTAGGGTGTATGGGTGGGAGGTAGGGTGTGTGTGGTGGGAGACTGTGAATATGGGTGGTAGGTAGGGTGTATGTGTGGGAGGTAGGGTGTGTGGGTGAGAGACTCTTCGTATGGGTGGGAGGTAAGGTGTTTGGGTGGGAGGTAGGGTGTATGGGTGGGAGGCTGTGAGTATGGGTGGGAGGTAGGGTGTATGGGTGGGAGCTGTGGAGTATGGGTGGGAGGTAGGGTGTGTGGGTGGGAGGCAGGGTGTATGGGTGAGAGATAGGGTGTATGGGTGGGAGGTAGGACTAGTGGATGGTATCACTATGACCTCACCTCCTCCTGCTTCGCCTCACCTTACTACAGTATATAAGCCACGTCTACGGCCCTATGCTGTACATTCTACAAGACTGATCGACTGAACACATCGACTCCAGGCTGAGGGACTGATTACCTCAAACTCTCCTCTCCTTATGCCTTCTACTTTCGTTCGGACTGATGAAGCAGCTGTGTGGCGAAACGTTTCCTGAATAAAGATTCCCATATGTTGCATAAGTGTCTCAATCTTCAACTTGTCGGTTTTTCAAACCATTCCTCACAACTGTCAGACGCTGCAGCAATCATGGGATCTTGTTACAAAGAATTCTTCAACACTTGTCCAACCTTTGGACGAAGACTTACTTCGACTAGTGGATGGTACCACTATGACCTCACCTCCTCCTACTTCGCCTCACCTCACTACAGTATATAAGCCACGTCTACGGCCCTATGCTATACATTCTACAAGATTTGATGGGCTGAACACATCGACTCCAGGTTGAGGACTGATTACCTCAAACTCCTCCTCTCCTTACGCCTTTCTACTTTGTATCGGACTGATGAAGCCACTGTGTGGCGAAACGTTTCTGAATAAACATTCCCATATGTTGCATAGTGTCTCAATGTTCAATACCTATTTACAAGGCAGGTGACAGGTCCTTGGCTTCGAACTATAGAACCAATAACCCTTACCTCCATAGTGGGAAAATTTATGGAATCAATAATTGCCGAAGCAATTTCGTACCCAATCTTGACAGGCACAGATTGATTAATGAATCTCAACACGGTTTTACAAAGGGGCGTTACTGTCTTACGAATTTATAACTTTTTTTCACTAAGGTGTTTGAGGAGGTAGATCATGGTAATGAATATTTATAATTTTGTATATGGACTTCTGTAAGGCTTTCGATAGAGTTCCCCCACCCGAGGCTCTTGAGGGAAAATTAAGGCACACGGAAAAAGGGGGAGAAATTTTTCCTGGGTAGAGGCATGGTGACAAATAGACAGCAGAGAGTTTGCATAAATGGGGGAGAAATCAGAATGGGGGCACGTCACAAAACGGTATTCCTCAGGGGTCAGTGTTGGGGCCCCTTGTTGTTCACAATTTTTTCATAAACGACATATATGAGGGAATAAATAGTGACATAAGCAAATTTGCTGATGACACCAAAAATAGGCCGTCCAATTCATTCTAATGAGGACACTAGAACACTCCAGGATGATTTGAATAGACTGATGCAATTGTCGGAGAAGCGGCAGATGCAGTTTAATATTGACGAATGCAAAGTTGTAAATGTTGGACAGTTAAATAACCATGCCACATGTAAACTAAATAATGTAGATCTTAATACTACTGATTGCGAAAAGGATTTAGGAGTTCTGGTTAGCAGTAATCTAAAACCAAGACAACAGTGCATTAGTGTTCGCAATAAAGCTAACAGAATTCTTGGCTTCATATCTAGAAGTATAAATAATAGAAGTCCTCAGGTCGTTCATCAACTCTATATATCCTTGGTTAGGCTTCATTTAGACTATGCTGCTCAGTTCTGGTCACCGTATTACAGAATGGATATAAATGCTCTGGAAAACGTACAGAGGAGGATGACAAAGATGATCCCATGTATCAGAGATCTTCCCTATGAGGATAGACTGAGGGCCCTGAATCTGCACTCTCTCGAAAGGCGTAGAATTAGGGGGGATATGATCGAGGTGTATAAATGGAAAACAGGAATAAATAAAGGGGATGTAAATAGCGTGCTGAAAATTTCCAGCCAAGGCAGGACTCGCAGCAATGGTTTCAAGTTGGAAAAATTAAGATTCAGGAAGGATATAGGAAAGCACTGGTTTGGTAATAGAGTTGTGGATGAATGGAACAAACTCCCAAGTACAGTTATTCAGGCTAAAACGTTGTGTAGCTTTAAAAATAGGTTAGATAAATACATGAGTGGGTGTGGGTGGGTGTGAGTTGGACCTGACTAGCTTGTACTGCTGGGTCTGATGCAGTGCTCCATCCTTGAGTGGAGATGATCAGACTGGGTGGGTCATTGGGCTAATCCGAGGAGGGGGGTCATTGGTCTAATCCGGGGGAGACATGGACCTGCTCCGCATGGGTCAGTAGGCCTGTTGCAGTGTTCCTTCTTTCTTATGTTCTTATGTGTTGAACATCTGAGGGAAGCAGCGTCAAGCCAGGAAGGCAATGCAGACTCTCTCGGTGATTCCTGGTAGTTGATAGCGGGTTTATTTTCCTCATTTTGCAGCTATACCAGAGAGCCCTGGGGCCCCTATGACCAGTTTCACTTTTGAAGGGGTGATGGGTAGCCGGACGGAGTGGTCGTCTTCATGGATGGCTGTAAGCAATGGTTGAAAGTCTTCAGGTGTCATCTCCCCTCTGGTTGACCCAGTATCGTGCCTTGGTGAGACAGAGTATTTTCTTTCCCACACACAGATTCCATAAAGTTTTCTTGGCTCTGGTGATCATTTATGTTAAAAACTGTTTCTTCATCGTTCTCATCGGTAGATAAATGAGACACATTAGCAACACTACAGTATGTTGGGGAAAAACGTTTCGCTAACCAGTGACGTCATCAGTACAATAAAAACATTATTCTCTATATCAGAATAAGCCGTGCGTTGGCGATATGTCTCAATAATAAAAATACTCGATGTTTTCTCATGGTTCTTATTCATTCCATGTGTCTTAAATTTATCTTGTGTGTCTTAGTCATTACTTATTCATTCCTCGTCTCCTTCTCCAGCCTCTTCTCCCTCCCTTCTTGCCTCTTTTCTGTCCTTTTTCTCATTTCTTCCTCCTTGCCCTCTTATCTCGCTCCATCATCTCTTCCCTCCTGTCTCACTCATTGCCCTCTCCTGTCTCTCTCCCTGCCCTATCCCGTCTCACTCATTGCCCCTTTTCCCGTCTCACTCATTGCCTTCTGTCCTTCCCCCCCCTATCCTGTTTTCATTCCTCTCGCTCTTCCCTGCCCCATCCTGTCTCACTCATTGCCCCTTTCCTGTCTCCTCATTGCCTCTCCTGTCTCTCTCCCTGCCCTATCCTGTCTCACTCATTGCCTTTCCTGTCTCCATCATTGCCCCCCTTTCCCGTCTCTCTCCCTGCCCTGTCCTGTCTCACTCATTGCTCTCTCCTGTCTCATCATTGTCCTCTCCTGTCTCTCTCCCTGCCCTCTCCTGTCTCACTTATTGCCCTCGCCCGTCTCACTCATTTCATCTCCTGTCTCACTCATTTCCCTCTCCTGTCTCACTCATTGCCCTCTCCTGTCACACTCGCTGCATCTACTGCCTCTCTCCTGCCGTCGTCTCCCTCCCTGCCCTCGTCTCCCTCCCTGCCTCGTCTCCCTCCCTGCCCTCGTCTCCCTCCCTGCCTCGTCTCCCTCCCTGCCCTCGTCTCCCTCCCTGCCCTCGTCTCCCTCCCTGCCCTCTCCTTCCTCACAGCTTCATAAATGTCAAGTATTACCTTGAATATTGCAACTTTTCATCATGCTGGCAATAGCAGAAAATTATTTTACAGATAACTGTTATATGGTTATATTCTAGCAAGAATTTGTGTACACAAACTTACGAGCAGTTACCCTGTCACATATTTTATCTTCAATTGGACACACACAATATTTCTCCTTCTAAAAAAAAACTCTCTTGTACAATGAAAAATTTCTGAATATAAAAGCGACTGAAAAAAATCATGACGAGAAATAAATAAACAAATATTTTTTTTTTCAGTAATTGTTTATCACGTTAGTTTTGTTTAAGCAAGTAAAGTTTATAAATTGTTTTTGTTTCTTTTATTTATATATATATATTATAATATATATTTATATATATATATATATATATTATATATATATATATTATATAGTGTGTGTGTGTGTTTTGTGTTTGTGTGTGTTTGTGTGTGTGTGTGTGTGTGTGTGTGTGTTGTGTGTGTGTGTGTTGTGTGTGTGTGTGTGTGTGTGTGTGTGTGTGTGTGTTGTGTGTGTGTGTGTGTTCGTGCTGAATATGTAAAACTTGTAATTTTGGCTTAAATAGTAACACACTTCTTGCCGAATAAGGCAAGCGAAAATTTGTGTATGCAATAATTTCGCAAAAATTATTTTGAGCCTGACGAAAAATATATTTCATTGTGTTTGTTTATTATTAAATTATTGTAAACCTATTTAACATATATTTAGTTGGTTACGTTACGTGGACGACGTCCTCGTAATAACTCCCAAACGTTTTGATGTACGGAATCTTCAGGCAAGGCTCAACGCAGTTGAACCGGCGATCCAGTTTACACTAGAAGAAGAGTCCAATGACAAGTTACCTTCCTCGACGTCCTCATTCACAAAGTAGACAACAGCCTAAGATTTCAAGTTTATCGGAAACCTACCAATAACAATGATCTCACACACTTCTGTTCCAGTCAATGATACTCAGACCAAAAGAGGCATCATCATCGGATTTTTCCTAAGAGCATCCGAATTTGTAGTCCTGAGTTTCTTGACGAGGAAATGTACATACATTCACCGAACCTTCACAGATTTACATTTTCTTTCCTTTTTCATCAAAGACTGCAAGAAAAGAGCCATTCAGATCATTATCTCCATGCACCAACACCACTCCCAACAAAGTTATAATTCTTCCCAACAGTCAGGTTGCACTGAACGTTTCTAAAGTACTTTCACAAGCTAACACCAGAGTCGCCAATCGCTTCCAGCATCTCGATAAAGGATCTAACCTGAACGAAATCCAAGCACCACGAAACAGTCAATGCAGGGGTTTACACTATCCCTGTGGAGGCTGCGACAAGATCTATGTAGGTGAAACAGCAAGAAACCTCGACACCCGCCTCAGGAAACACATTTATGCATGTAGGAACGATAACTTGAACAACGCCTGTGTACAACACCGAAATTCCACCAAATCATCTCATGAAGTTCAGGGACGCCCAACTAGTGATCAAAGAAAACTAATTTCCGCAGACGCAAGTGCTTGAATCTTCACTAATAGCTGTTTCTAATACAATTAAACAAAACAAAGGCAGCTTCACCATCTCTGAAGTCTTAGCAAGATTCCTCCTGAAAACAGTAAACCCTGCCATCACATAGTCTCTCCTGTTAATACTACACAAACACATTACAGAGAATGAACATTGAAACAGGCCTTCTCTATCCTGCCTCCAATAGAAATATTTGTCTAACCAATTTTTATGTTTCCCAAGTAATGGCTTTTATATCCTTTACTCATGTGCAAGTTAATTGTTCTAACATATTTGTATTACTACTACTACTACTACTACTACCACTAGTATTGCACCTCACTCTGAGCCTATATATACCCTCTGTGTCCATGTACTGTTTGTAACGGCTTGACAAAGCTCCTGGAGAGCGAAACGTTGCCACAATAAAATGTCACATTAGTTGCACTTGTGTCCTTTTACTTTTAAATTCTAGTTTATCACGTCATCCACTTGCTGTTCTTCCTTCTATGTTTTTGTTCTATAAGATTACTTGAAGTTCAGCACTGCAAGGTCACTGGCACCCAAGGGGCTCATATTCTGTTTCTCTTATGTCTGACAATGCTGGGCTGATTCACCTCCTCCTCTCACTCTCTCTCTCTCTCTCGTATTATATCCTTAATATGCTGACACAAAGTTTTCAGTGACCATTACCATCAACTTAGCCCTCCATGTTTCCACTCTCCCTTGTAAGTCCTCATTTTCTCAGTCTATCTTTTTGTGATGGAAATCACCCATGATGGAGTAACTTTGTATTATTCCTGTGGGCACTCATACCATCTTCAGTTGTGGCGTCAAACAATTGATTTATTGTTGTCTTCATATTCTTGCTTCTGTTTCCTGCTGTTAGGTGGCAGGTTGTTATTTTTTTATTTATTATCACACTGGCCGATTCCCACCAAGGCAGGGTGGCCCAAAAAAGAAAAACTTTCACCATCATTCACTCCATCACTGTCTTGCCAGAAGGGTGCTTTACACTACAGTTTTTAAACTGCAACATTAACACCCCTCCTTCAGTGCAGGTTGTATGTTATTGTAATTACTACTCTGCACTCACCCAGACTTAACTTAGCCCACTATGAAGTAATGTATCTCTTGTCTGTTTTTTTCTCTACCCCTTAAAAGCTCTACGATTTCGGGTTTTCCAGTACGCCCCTTCAACCCCCTTGTTTCATTGTTTTTCCCTTTCCCTTGATATCCAGTGGTTTTTACGGCATTGGTAATAGTCTCTGCGATCTATGATGTTTCGATTTACTTCAACTTTTTTGTTATTATCTCACTCTCTTGTTTGAACCCCATCTGTATTTATGCACCCACTCTTCGCTCCTTTCCCTTCCATACAGATTTTTGCTTTTCGGCTTTTTAGTATGTTGCCATTAAAATGGTGGGGGAGGTGGGGACCTGGGTCAGTATGTCAAACTGGGGATGTGGCAGGGAAGGGGAAAGAGAAAGGGGAAAAGAAAAGGGGGAAACAGAGAAGGGGGAACAGAGAAGGGGAACAGAGAAGGGAAACAGGAAGGGGAATGCGAGGAATGGGGGGCTTGAAAAAGTTTTGATGTGGGATGGGTTGGGGAGGGGGGGTTCCCCAGGTCGAGCCTATCTGACAAGGGTTCCCTGCCCGGGGTTTAAGTATTTCCTCTGTTTTTCCCTCCAAAAATTACGTATGTCATATCCAGTGTTTATTACCGGTGAGTTCAGGCACTCTTCTTATACTTTTTCTTGTCCTAGGTATAGGGAAACCCTGAAGGTTAGTATGATGGGTACTGGTCCCCCAACCCACTGTAAATCATCTACCTGATATCTCCCCAAATGCCCATAATGCAATAAAAACCTCACATTCCTCATCCTTCCACCCAGGCCCCTCCATCGCCTCAAGAGACCACCCCCCTTTCTAATGCCCTTTTCCCCCTCCCCATGCTCCCCCTTCAACCCCGGGTTTTGTTTAAGTGGGTGTACCAGGGAGTGCTTCGGGGGTAAAAGGCACCAGCAGCCCGGTCCGTCCAGGCCTTCACATAGACCTGGCAGTTCTCTTTCAGTTCTTAAGGTTTCCATCTTTTGGGGCCCTTTGCACCCTGAGATGGTTAACACACCGGGGAAAAGAAATGGTTGGTGATACCAAAAAAAATTGTGGGAAAAAGACACTTGTGTACAGTTCAAAGGGCATTTATTAAAGGAAAAAGTTTTTTCCCGAGTGATTCTTTAGACTAATACAGAGAAACAAAAAAACAGTTATATAGTGGCGGAGTAGGTGCAAGCGAGGGGCGAAAAATGTTGTAGCATAGTGTAGGTTGTAGAGCAGCAGGCGTAGTGTAGTAGTAGCAGCAGCGTGTAGTAGTGTAGAGCAGCTGTAGTAGTGTAGCAGCAGCAGTAGTAGTAGTAGTAGTACAGAGTAGTAGTAGTAGAGCGCGTGTGTAGTAGTAGCAGCAGCAGTATAGTAGTGCAGCACCCGGTAGTAGTGTACAGCGGCAGAGTAGTGTAGTAGCAGCGCAGTGTAGTAGTAGCAGGGAGTAGCAGCGTAGTAGTAGTAGTTAAAATGTGGAGAGATGGTTAACACACCCCGGGAGGTTAACACACCGGGTGGTTAACCACCCCGAAAATTAACCACCAAGATGGTTAAAACCCCCTAGGATGGTTAACACACCTGGGATGGTTAACCCCCTGGGTGGTTAACACCCCTGGGGTGGTTTAAAAAACCTGGGACAGGTTTAAAACACCCGGGATGTTAACACACCTGGGATGGTTTAAAACACCCGCGAGGGTTTTAAAACACCAGGGGGTGGTTAAACACCTGGATGGTTTAAAACCTGCGATGGCTAACACCCTGGGATGTTAACACACTGGGTAATTAACCAACCCGGGATGGTTAAACACCCGGGATGGTTAACACACAGGGGTGGTTAATACCCAGGGTTTTGGGTTTGACCCAGGGATGGTTAACACTCCTGGGATGGTTAACACACCTGGGATGGTTAACACACTTGCGAGGGTTAACACACCTGGGATGGTTAACACACCAAGGATGGTTAGCACACCTTTGAAGGTTAAACACACATGGGATGGTTAACACACCTGGGATGGTGAACATACCCGGGATGGTCAACACACCTGGGATGGTTAATACACCAAGGATGGTTAACACACCAGGGATGGTTAACACACCTGCGAGGGTTAACGCAACAGGGATGGTTAACACCTGGGATGGTTAAGACACCTGGGATGGTTAACACACCTGGGATGGTTAACATACCTGGGATGGTTAACACACCTGGAATGGTTAACACACCTGGGATGAGAAGTTGATGAGAGGAATTCATTCGATAGAAGACCAGGCAGAACTACAAAGGGATCTGGACAGGCTGCAGACCTGGTCCAGCAATTGTCTCCTGGAGTTCAACCCCACCAAGTGCAAAGTTATGAACATTGGGGAAGGGCATAGAAGACCGCAGACGGAATACAGTCAAGGGGCCAGTGATTACAAACCTCACTCAAGGAAAAAGATCATGGGGTGAGTATAACACCAGGCACATCTCCTGAAGCGCACATCAACCAAATAACTGCCGCAGCATATGGGCGCCTAGCAAACCTCAGAACAGCATTCCGACATTTAATAAGGAATCGTTCAGGACCCTGTACACCGTGTACGTTAGGCCCATATTGGAGTATGCGGCACCAGTTTGGAACTCACACCTAGCCAAGCACGTAAAGAAACTAGAGAAAGTGCAAAGGTTTGCAACAAGACTAGTTCCAGAGCTAAGAGGTATGTCCTACGAGGAGAGGTTAAGGGAAATCAACCTGATGACACTGGAGGACAGGAGAGATAGGGGGGACATGATAACGACATACAAAATACTGAGATGAATTGACAAGGTGGACAAAGACAGGATATTCCAGAGATTGGACACAGTAACAAGGGGACACAGTTGGAAGCTGAAGACACAGATGAATCACAGGGGTGTTAGGAAGTATTTTCTTCAGCCACAGAGTAGTCAGGAAGTGGAATAGTTTGGGAAGCGATGTAGTGGAGGCAGGATCCATACATGGCTTTAAGCAGAGGTATGATAAAGCTCACGGCTCAGGGAGAGTGACCTAGTAGCGATCAGTGAAGAGGCGGGGCCAGGAGCTTGGACTCGACCCCTGCAACCTCAACTAGGTGAGTACAACTAGGCGAGTACACACACACACACACACACACACACGACCCCCGCAACCACAATTAGGTGAGTACATATAGCTCTGTGAGTGACAATGGAGTAACACGAGTACTTTAGGTCAGTAACAGTACCAGTGTAGTAGAGACAGTTGTAAACCACGTCTTTCCAAACAATTCCGTCTTCTGAAAATTCTATGCCCTTTTTTCTGATATTGTACGGCATATTTTACCGTCGTTGTTCATGCCGGATCTCTCGCCACCCTCCTGTAGCGAGAGAGCCTTTTGCTTTTCTATTCTTGACTGTCACACTTAGATAACACTCGATAGTGTTCCAGGCAGGTAGAGTTTAATAGTTCTGAGAAGAGTAATAGTAAACAGAATAAAGTGTGAGGCGGCTACATTGAAAAACTTGGTTCCACAAGGCACAGTTCTCGCTCCCATCTTATTCCTTATCCTCATATCTGACACAGACAGAGATGTAAACCACAGCACCTTGTCTTCCTTTGCGAATGACACCTGAATCGCCATGACAGTCTCCTCCATCAAAGACACAGCAAGACTCCAAGCGGACATTTTTTTTTTTACACAAGGTTTGACAAGGTTAAGGATCCCTAGCTTTATTGACAAGCTATTTACAGGTTAAGGATTCCTAACTTTTTTGGCAAGCTAAGAGCTTTTACCTACATCAGCTCTTTTTGAAAGCCTTTTTTTTGTTTGAGACATACAAAAGGAAAACAGGATAATTTGGGGGCCCATCTGTGGGCCACATTTTCATGTGATCAATGTTTTATCTCGTTGAATCATTAGGCTGTACGAATGGTTCCATCTCGAGTCATCCGGTAATATGATCTCAATGGGTGATTTGGAGAAGGGTCAGCCAGATGAATTGCTGCTTTTGCCGCTTGGGGCATAAAAGCTTGTTTCACGCTGTCCCGAAGGGATAAAGTGTGGACTTTGACAATTTTGGCCTTGTACAAAATTTGGTAAGGCCACCCCATCCTCCTTGTTAAGGTCTGCCGAAATGAAGATCTACCGGGTGGGTCCAGGCAGAGATGAGAGTCTTGCTTGTTCTCTACTCGTCAAGCAGTGCAATGGGGAAAAGGGGGACAGGAAAAACCAAAAAAGGGGAGCATACTCAAGGTGTGAACGTACTTTGCCTTGTCAGAATCTTGCACCCCTCATCAAGAATTGCGAGATACGGTAAATGCTGTAATTTCCTGGCTGCCTTTTTTGCAAATTTAAACAGGGTTTCTTATGGTCTTTTTGGAGTCAAATTTCACCCAAGGATATCAACTTCTTCCCAGGTCCCAACACCCTCCCTTTCACCCTTACATGCACAGCATTACCTCATGGGCCTAGGGGACCATCATATTTGCTTTTTCTCGGGGCAAAGTTACTTGCCATCTATCTCCCCAAGCTGATATGTCTTAGCTGGTGATTGATGAGTTAAGCGGCTGGCATTTCTTCTTTGGTAATAATGTCAGTGTACAGTCGTCTGCATATGAGGGTTCTGGGATGAGATAAAAAGGTCATTGAAGTAGCACCATAACAACCATACCACGGGCGGGGATAGCCCCCGCGATCGAGAGTCTCAAAACTCCAGACCGCGCGTTAGCCATTGGACCCGTAGTTTCATAAATTCGTCCACTAGGTAATTTCTACACCATAGAAATATTACATGGCACCACTTGACCCCAAATGCAAGTTTTTACAGCGAATTCCCGCTAGCGTGGCCGTGACGAAATCTGCTCAAAATTCCCTCAAAGCCGTTAACATGACTCACGAAATCGTAAATCTGTAAAAACTTGCTTTTGGGGCCCACAGTGGTGCCTATGCAAACCCTTTCCCTATGGGTAGAAATAAACCTAGTTGAACGAATCTTACTGTGGCTAGCGGGTCCAGTGGCTAACGCGACGGTCTGGAGATTTTGAGACTCTCTGATCGCGGGTTCTATCCCCGCCCGTGGTATGGTTTGTTTGCAATCGTGTCATTACTATTTCGTGAGTCATATTCCATAACAATGGTCCCAGCACGCTTCCTTGTGGAACACTTGCCCCAATAGGATGTTTTGCTGATTCCGTTCCATTGAGAACTACCCTTAAAGATCTACCATGAAGGTAATCACTGAGGAAACATAGCGTAGAGCCTGAAATTTCCCCAGTGCCTGTGGTTTTGCTAAGAGGCCCTGGTGCCACACCCGGTCGTAGCACCAGCAATGTCCAGTGTACCACACAGCTGACTTTGGATTCATCCAGTGACTGGTGCCGCTTAGTGGAAAGGTTTAACAACAGATCAGCAGGATTGTAACCTTTCCTGAAGCCATATTGACGGTCACAAAGTAGTGAGTGGTAGTCAAAAAACTCTGCCATTTGTCTTGAGATTATTGTCTCAAGGATCTTACCAGTGATTGACAGGAGTGACACTGGTCTGTAGTTGCTGATTTCTGCTCGGGCTCTTCTTTTTGTGAAACAGGGACAAACATTTGACTCTTTCCACAGAGAGGGCCATTTACACTGTACTAGGCAGTGTGAAAGATGCGAGTTAGAGGTGCTGCTGGCTGGTCTGCACATCTTTTTCAGCAATCTTGGGCTCAACTTGTCTGGGCCCCAGCCTTTTCTTGGCCAAGTGATTTAAGAAGAAATGCACCTCCCCTGCCTTATTGTCACCACTGACAGTTTTGACCCCAGTTCTTCAAATGGGCCCCTGAAACAATATGAAATTCAATGAAGAGAAATATCAACTACTCGATATGGAAAAATTGAGGAAATTAAAAAATGTATAAGGGTATACAACAAATTTTAACCATTACAATAGAACGAAAAAGTAATGTGATGGACCTGGGAGTGATAATGTTAGAGGATCTCACCTTCAAAGATCACTACTACCACATTTACTAGGAAAATGATAGGACGGATAATGAGAACCTTCAAAACTAGGGATGCCAAGCCCATGATGATTCTCTTCAAATCACTTGTTCTCTCTAGGCTGGAATATTGCTATATACTAACTGCTCCCTTCAAGGCAGACAAAATTACTGACCTGGAGAATGTACAGAGATTTCACGGCACACATAAGTACGATAAAGCACCTAAATTACTGGGAGAGGTTGAGTCCCCTTGATTTGTATTCCCTGGAACGCAGGCGAGAAAGATACATGATAATATACACTTGGAAAATCCTAGAGGGATTAGTACCAAACTTGCACACGAAAATCACTCCCTACGAAAGCAAAAGACTCGGCAGACGATGCAAAATTCCCCCAATGAAAAGTAGGAGCTCCACGAGTAGACTAAGAGACAACACAATAAGTGTCAGGGGCCCAAGACTGTTTCAACTGCCTTTCAACATACAAAGAGGGGATTACCAATAGACCCCTGGCTGTCTTCAAGAAGGCACTGAACAGCCACTTAAAGTCAGTACCTGACCAGCCGGGCTGTGGTTCGTACATCGGTTTGCGTAACCAGACTCTGATCCACCATGATCAGACCCTGATCCACCATGAGGCCTGGTCTCAGACCTGGCTGCAGGGGCGTTGCCCCCGGAAACCCTCTCCAGGTATACTCCAGGTATCGGTGTTGACTTCCAAGTCCTCTGCTATCTGTTTCTACCATGTACTCGCATGTACTCTCTCTCTCTCCCCTCAGTCCTTTCCCCCCCCTCTCTCTCTCTCTCTCTAAATTCCTTTTCCCTTCCACATACTAAAATGTTTTTTCCCCCCAAAACCCTTAAAACGTTTTTTGCCAGCCTCGCTCAGAAATGTTTTCCACCTTTTCCTCTGAACGTTTTTATCCATGACGGAAGATGTTCTTATACACCAAACTTACTTTACTCTTCATTCTTCCTCAAACTTCATCTTTGTTCTCGTTTTATCCACACAATGTAGCCTGGCTCTACGATACTACAAATATTTGATAGAAATGAATATCTCGGGATATCCTGGGAGAGTCTGGCATGACATGGTATAATATTATAGGATCTTGAGAAGGATGAAGCGCATATGTTAACAATAGTCATATGATGACTGTCAGCTGGAACTTTTGGTCATCTGACCGAGACCTTGTGCGGGTTTACTCATCTACTCCTTTAAAAATTAGGGTTATAATTATAATTATAATTATAATTATAATTATAATTATATATAGCACAGAAGAGTACAGTGTAGAGGACAGAAGGAGAGAAACACTGTGCTCTGTATCAAGTCTGTCAGCTGTAATAGTTAAACTACCTCTGTCTAGGAAGACGAGGATAGTAAAACAGAAGGGTCTCTCCCTACTCCTCACTCCCTCCAGCCATACCATCGGCCTTAAAAAAAAAAAGTACTTGAAGTTAACTGAACTGGGTTGAAAAAGTGACTGAAATGCACTGACATGAGGTTGAACTTAGACTAAATAGATACTACTACTTTTGCTACTGCTGCTACTATCACTAATACTGTTGCTACTGCTGCTACTATCCACTACTTCTGCTGTTACTATCACTATACTACTGCTGCTACTATCACTATACTGTTTCTACTGCTGCTACTGTCAAATATACTGTTACTACTGCTGCTACTATCACTACTACTACTGTTGTTACTGCTGCTTTCACCCAAATTTCTACTAGTGTTACTATCACTACTACATCACTGCACTGACACTGCTGCTATCACTACTACCATTATCTACTAATTCTACTAAGCTAAATTACTCTAAAATCTAACTCTAACTTGGTTTAAATACTTACATGAGGTAATATGATACATTAGTTAACAGAGGCTTTATCACCAAATTAGACTTATAATTAATAGTTGGTAGAAGAATGTGACATCATCGGGATCGGCATCGTACTGACGTACAATTCTCGACCCTCTCTCCTTACCAATCTCCCACGTCTGAATTTGAAGGGAAAATTGTATGATTTTCCCACAGAGCCTAAAAGAAAGACTTACTGTTAATTATGTCTCTTCATACACACACACACACACACATACACACCAAACACCCAATCGTACATAGCACTGCTACGGACATAAATGCTATCATAGTCAGCTACAGACTGGTGGTCCCTGCTGGTAGTATCCTCCACAGTGAGAGTCACAGAGGCTGATAGTATCCTCCACAGTAAGAGTCACAGAGTCTGGTAGTATCCTCCACAGAGTCACAGTGGTTGGTAGTATCATCCACAGTGAAAGTCACAGTGGCTGGTAGTATCCTCCACAGTGAGAGTCACAGAGGCTTGTAGTATCCTCCACAGTAAGAGTCACATAGGCTGATAGTATCCTCCACAGTAAGAGTCACAGAGTCTGGTAGTATCCTCCACAGAGTCACAGTGGTTGGTAGTATCATCCACAGTGAAAGTCACAGTGGCTGGTAGTATCCTCCACAGTGAGAGTCACAGAGGCTTGTAGTATCCTCCACAGTAAGAGTCACAGAGTCTGGTAGTATCCTCCACAGAGTCACAGTGGTTGGTAGTATCATCCACAGTGAGAGTCACAGTGGCTGGTAGTATCCTCCACAGTAAGAGTCACAGTGGCTGGTAGTATCATCCACAGTGAGAGTCACAAAGGCTGGTAGTATCCTCCAGAGTGAGAGTCACAGTGGCTGGTTGTATCATCCACAGTGAGAGTCACAGTGGCTGGTAGTATCCTCCAGAGTGAGAGTCACAGTGGCTGGTTGTATCATCCACAGTGAGAGTCACAGTGGCTGGTTGTATCATCCACAGTAAGAGTCACAGTGGCTGGTAGTATCCTCTGCAGTAAGAGTCACAGTGGCTGGTTGTATCATCCACAGTAAGAGTCACAGTGGCTGGTAGTATCCTCCAGAGTGAGAGTCACAGTGGCTGGTTGTATCATCCACAGCGAGAGTTACAGTGGCTGGTTGTATCATGCACAGTGAGAGTCACAGTGGCTGGTTGTATCATCCACAGCGAGAGTTACAGTGGCTGGTAGTATCCTCCACAGTAAGAATCACAGTGGCTGGTTGTATCATCCACAGTGAGAGTCACAGTGGCTGGTAGTATCCTCCAGAGTGAGAGTTACAGTGGCTGGTTGTATCATCCACAGTGAGAGTCACAGTGGCTGGTTGTATCATCCACAGCGAGAGTCACAGTGGCTGGTAGTATCCTCCAGAGTGAGAGTCACAGTGGCTGGTTGTGTCATCCACAGCGAGAGTTACAGTGGCTGGTTGTATCATCCACAGTAAGAGTCACAGTGGCTGGTAGTATCCTCCACAGTGAGAGTCACAGTGGCTGGTTGTATCATCCACAGTGAGAGTCACAGTGGCTGGTAGTATCCTCCAGAGTGAGAATTACAGTGGCTGGTTGTATCATCCACAGTGAGAGTCACAGTGGCTGGTTGTATCATCCACAGCGAGAGTCACAGTGGCTGGTTGTATCATCCACAGTGAGAGTCACAGTGGCTGGTTGCATCATCCACAGTGAGAGTCACAGTGGTGGTTGTATCATCCACAGCGAGAGTTACAGTGGCTGGTAGTATCCTCCAGAGTGAGAGTCACAGTGGCTGGTGTATCCTCCACAGTAAGAGTCACAGTGGCTGGTAGTATCCTCCACAGTAAGAGTCACAGTGGCTGGTAGTATCCTCCACAGTAAGAGTCACAGTGGCTGGTAGTATCCTCGACAGTAAGAGTCACAGTGGCTGGTAGTATCCTCCACAGTAAGAGTCACAGTGGCTGGTAGTATCCTCCACAGTAAGAGTCACAGTGGCTGGTTTAACCTTTGTCCAGACGTAATAATCCACTTAACATCAGCTTCCCTGTCCAATAAATCAATCATTATTAAATGTCACATCAAAGGATGAACTTTACACTGAAAAAAATCAAGTTGAAAAATTTTGTGTTTCTTTTTTTTGTGTGAAGTATTTCGATGCGATATTGAATTATGGGAAAAGTTGGTGCGGGCACAGGTATTAGTCTCTTCGTATGTTATGTTTTTTATATCACATTTTTGTTCGATTTATTAACTGTATTTTTGTTGTATATTGACGAGTATCAACATGCTAGTCTATTGATTCTCATAGAGGACCCATAGCTCGCTGTTTTAAAAAGTGGAATTATTGCAGCGCCTTATTGAACCACAGCCGCTTGTTGCTGAGCTCTGAAGAAAAGTCAGTGTGCTGAGTTAACTTTTAACTGTGACAGTGTTACACTGTGTGTTGCTGAACATGTAGTGAGCGATGTTCTAGATGAAGCACGAAGGTATTTTGTAGCTCACTAGGTATTGGAAAATATATCCTGACTCAGTCTCAGTCACCGCTCCACCATATGAAAGTATATATTGCATTACTGGAGGTGATGGTAGGTTTCTAACCTTCATAAAGACGTACCTGCAACACTTGTGAGTATCCATTATCTCAGCTGTTATGAGGATATCGTTAAGTGTTCCAGTAATGTATCTAAGGGATAGTGGGTCTTGCTTTGACGCCGGTGACAGGCTTTTGATCACAGGCGTTAAAATTACCATCATTCTTATTACGAACACAGGTGTAGTCTTGTGGCCTGCACACCTGGTTGTAGCACGATGACCAAAGTAGAAATGAAGAACATATATATGTCGTGCCGAATTGGTAAAATTTGCGATTTTGCCTTAAATACCAAAGCTTTTCTTGCCAAATAAGGCAAGCGAAAATTTGTGCATGCAATAATTTCGCAAAAAAATCAATCTGAACCTAACGAAAAAAATATATTTCATTGTGTTTGTTTATTATTAAATTATCGTAAACTTATCTAAAATATATTACGCTTGTTATAGTACAGTTTCCTTTCCTTCGCCACAACAGCATACAAATATATGTACAATATTTACAGAGGATATGTATAGAAGGCAATTTGGAAGCAAGAGACACAGTAAGAACCATCTTCGACCAGACTTGGAGGTAAGTCTGCCAATGTTGATTCAGGAGCGTCCAACATCGCTTCACAACTTTGGTGGGTTTCCTTGTCATTAACTGGTTGAACCAAGGTGCAAGCATAAAAATGGTTGCCCACTTGTTTTTCTCTTAGCATCTGGTTCACTGGTCGGGAGGGCATGCCTATATGGGTGTGTGACATACACTGAATAAAGTATAACGCACTCTTACCATGCCACAACTCTTCTGGAATGAAAGCTGATTGCTTCCCCCGCCTCTTGTTTCCCATACAGTGTTTGACTCTTAAGTATTATACGTTGTGCTCAAATAATAACCTACATGGAGACAGTAACTCAAAAAATAAATTGATCTGCATATTTCGACGCCCTGCTGGGGTTCTCTTCAGAGTCTCCAAAAATAAATAACTTCTCTGTTCGTGAACTGACAATAATAATTCTTAAATAAGTTATGTGTCTTATAAATATTTGTGTTACTCAAGATAATGTGACTTAACTTTTTCCGGCACATAAGACGCATTTTTCCTACAAAAGTCTTGAAAAATCGCTCTGCGCCTTATATGCTCAAGATAAAAGTGAAGGGTAGGCTCTGGGCTACATTTTAGTTGATGTTTACTGATGTTAGGTTACAATTGCCTGGTAACATCATCTCATATGATCATGCGCCTTATATGCCGGAAAGTACGGTAATTTACTTGATCTCCGTGTAGTGATCAGTTATTCAACAAGACACATTCTTTTTTACATTAAGCAGCAAATTGTTGATCACGTAGAACAAATAATTAAATAAATCCACGTAAAGGCAACTGTGCAAAAACAAAATCCACAGACTAACAATCACCGTTGCCCAGAAGAGATTCTGACCAATTTCCTCGATAGTTATCTTAACTCAGTGTGTATGATTATCTCACTCTGGAAGCTGAGTGGTGCTTTAAAAGGTTTTGCTGGGTCCCGGGAGCTCTGAGTTATCATGACCAGACACTAGTATAGTGTAGACGCACCATCCAACACTCCCATTTTAACGTATGTACTACGTGCAAAATAATACAGCGAAGAGTAGTAGTATTCCAAGTGTTTTAAATGATGTCTCACGAAGCTCAGCCCTACCGACAATATTAAAAAAGTACTGCCCATTCACTCAGTGTTATCACCTACGGAATAATAAGCCAGAATAATGATTTCTTTTTGTGATCAACATTTCGGTCATCTTCCCCAGGGTTAAATCTCTGAACCTGTGTACCCACACCACAAGTATGCACTTTTACAATCGTAAAAATTTAAACCATGTGTACATTGTTCCAAATAAAAACTTACTTCAGCCATTTTAAAAGTGTTGCCTTGTGGCTTAACTGGTAGCAACCTTAGCTCGCGTATTGAGGAACCAGGGTTCGATCTCCGAACGACTGAAAACGTTGTTACATACATACTTACACTGGCTGCCTTTGTTCACGTTGTTAAGTAGCTACCCGGGTGTTAGGCGACTTTTGTGAGTCGCATCCTGGGGTAAAGAGCATCAAAGATCTCCTATTAAATATAAGAGACAATCTGATAACATCCTGACTTGACTGGGTTATCCTGGGTTACTAACCCTCCGGGTTAATAAACCCAGCAAAAAAACTTTTGTGTGTGTGCCGCGGGGGGAGTGCCATCTAGCGGATATAAAGATGCTTGTCTCCAAGGAGCCGTTATACTGGCCAACTTCTGTCCTCTTTTGTCCCCTGGCCAGAATCATGGGTAAAAGTTCCTCCAGGTTTTCCAGATTATTACAGCGTGTGGCAGACTCCAAGTTCTCCTTCTCCATGTTCTCTCACTTTATTTTTAAATATTTTTTGTTATTTTCTGAATTACCATTAAAGATACATGTTATGTATCTTTAAAGTGGTGACTACAAACATGCATTAACATATTCTTTCTTAATAACAGAATATGTAGCCAGAAAGATAAGAGGTACATACAGATTTTCGTCAGTTTAAAACAGACGTGTAAGACACATGTGTCACACACGAGTTAAGACACATGTGTCACACACGAGTTAAGACACATGTGTCACACACTAGTTAAGACACATGTGTCATGTACGAGTTAAGAAACATGTGTCGTGTACGAGTTAAGACACATGTGTCATGTACGAGTTAAGACACATGTGTCATGTACGAGTTAAGACACATGTGTCATGTACTAGTTAAGACACATGCGTCATACACTAGTTAAGACACATGTGTCATGTACTAGTTAAGACACATGCGTCATACAATAGTTAAGACACATATGTCATGTACGAGTTAAGACACATGTGTCATGTACGAGTTAAGATACATGTGTCATGTACTAGTTAAGACACATGTGTCACACACGAGTTAATACACATGTGTCACACACGAGTTAAGACACATTTGTCATACACGAGTTAAGACACATGTGTCACACACGAGTTAAGACACATGTGTCACACACGAGTTAATACACACGTGTCACACACGAGTTAAGACACATTTGTCACACACGAGTTAAGACACATGTGTCACACACGAGTTAAGACACATGTGTCATACACGAGTTAAGACACATGTATCATGTACGAGTTAAGATACATGTGTCATGTACTAGTTAAGACATGTGTCACACACGAGTTAATACACATGTGTCACACACAAGTTAACACACGTGTCACACACGAGTTAAGACACATGTGTCACACACGAGTTAAGACACATGTGTCATACACGAGTTAAGACACATGTGTCATGTACGAGTTAAGACACATGTGTTATGTACGAGTTAAGACACATGTGTCATGTACGAGTTAAGACACATGTGTCATGTACGAGTTAAGACACGTGTGTCATGTACTAGTTAAGACACATGTGTCATACACGAGTTAAGACACATGTGTCACGCACGAGTTAAGACACATGTGTCATGCACGAGTTAAGACACATGTGTCATGTACTAGTTAAGACACATGTGTCACACACGAGTTAAGACACATGTGTCACACACGAGTTAAGACACATGTGTCACACACGAGTTAAGACACATTTGTCATACACGAGCTAACACACATGTGTCATACACGAGCTAACACACATGTGTCATACACGAGCTAACACACATGTGTCATACACGAGCTAACACACATGTGTCATACACGAGCTAACACACATGTGTCATACACGAGCTAACACACATGTGTCATACACGAGCTAACACACATGTGTCATACACGAGCTAACACACATGTGTCATACACGAGCTAACACACATGTGTCATACACGAGCTAACACACATGAGTCATACACGAGCTAACACACATGCGTCACACACGAGTTAAGACACATGTGTCACACACGAGCTAACACACATGTGTCATACACGAGCTAACACACATGTGTCATACACGAGCTAACACACATGTGTCATACACGAGCTAACACACATGTGTCATACACGAGTTAACTTAAAATAATACACAAACTGGCTTTTCTCTGTTGTTATTGTACATTATACTAACTCATTACGTATATACATCATACACACACACACACACACTTATCATATGCACACACACAGACAAAACAGACAGACACACACACACATATACACACACACACACATACACACACACACACACACACACACTTATCATATGCACACACACAGACAAACAGACAGACACACACACACACACACACACCACACACACATACACACACACACAACCACACACACACACACAACACACCACACACACATACACACACAACACACACACACACACACACACACACACACACACACACACACACACACACACACACACACACACACACACAACACACACACACACAACACACACACACACACACACACACACACCACCACACACAACACCTACACACACACACACACACACACACACCACACACACACACATACACACACACACACACACACACACACACACACACACAACACACATACACACACACACACACACACACACACCACACCCCACACCACACACACACACACACCCCAAACACACACAACACACACCACACAC
>NC_069416.1:41035342-41052077 GCF_026875155.1 Cherax quadricarinatus | reverse complement strand
CAACACACATTACACAACATGAACACATCACAATACTGGGTGGGGTTTCGCCTGTCAACACACACATTAACTACATGAACACTCGGCACTACTAGGTGAGGTTTCTGCCTGTCAACCCACCACGTTACACTACATGAGACTACATCAGGCACAATACAGGTGAGGTTTCTGCCTGTCAACACACACATTACACAACATGAGACTACATCAGGCACATACTAGGTGAGGTTTCTGCCTGTCAAACACGTATGCAAGACTAATTCTAAGATCTCAGGTGCTTAACAGAGCACCACGATACTCAAAACATTAATATTGGCGATTATCAAGTGATCTTAACATACATAGGTATTTAGTATTCAAAGAAGGAAACGGGATAATACTAAAAGTCACAATAAAAACATCCAATATAACAAAACAAAACTACGATGTGATATTTTACATCTCAGCAAAACGAAGAAAAATAATGCAAGTAGTTACATGTAATATAATATTACTGAAAAGCACACTGTAACACAGCATAAAATATAACATAAAATAAAAACCAATTGCTTATGCTAGGAAACACTTTTTACCACTTACAATTGAATCAAAAACAGTAAAGACACCTATAACATATTTGAGTCTCATTGAAAATTTTCATCATAAAGTCCTTGAAATGATTTATACATGATTAAATATGCAATCGTTAGTGCTACACACTTTCTAAATGATAACTGTGTAGTTGCTGAAACCCTCGGGGTAATAACCCTATTGCCTCTAGATATCAAAACTCAATTATACATCCATATAAACAGCTCTCCATGCTCACACCCAAGTCTAGGAAAATAGCCCGTCGTATCCCCTTACCCATTTTGCAAATCCCATAAATCCCTTAATGTGAAATTTCGATAACCCTCACTAAAATCTCTCTGCCATCTCCCTCCATACACCCCTTTATTTCTACACTGTGTCCTATAAAAAGTTGCTGCCAGTGCATTAATTCTTGCACGCACGTCCGCCTCCCTCATAGCCCACATCATGTATATATAATCCGTAATCATATACCCAATCGCATTCTCAACCCTTTTATTCACCCCAGTTATATCTAAACTTAAAACCCTCAAAAACCTGCAAACCCCCTCCCCCACTAACCTTAAAACCTTACCCATCCAAACCCTTATAAGTTCAATACAATCGCAAAAATACACCGTATGATAAATAGTCGCCAATCCTCCACAATCCTTGCATTCCTCATCCTCTCGTATTCTCTTATAGAATAAAACCATTCCTGACGGCAAGATTCCATGTAAAAATCTATACATAACTTCTCTGACTTTAGGTTTTAAACGCAATTTATTTAAACGCCCCCAAATATTATGCAATCATACATCGGATAAACTCCTTCTACCGCCGCTACCAGAGCCTTACCATCTGCCCTATCAAGATTTCTCAATTTAATTTGTGAGTGATCCCTCACGTTTATGAAGACCCGTAACATTGCCTCACCTATCATGAACTCCGACCCCCCCACCACCGTCGCATATCCTGATGTATCCTATGAAGACCGTCTTTTTTCGCCCCCCCTCCGCTTATAACTATGTTTTAAATACATACTTATTATCCTCTTTTCGACATCTATAAGACCCAGCCTCCACGGCCAACCGGGAGTGTGACAACCGCTCTACTTAACATTCGCTCCCTGTTCCCCAAATGAATCTAAAAACACTTTTTTGTAACCTTTTTAATTCACAACGAAGTATCGGAAATATTACCGTAACATGCCATAGTTTACTAATAATAGCACATTCGTTGTTATCACCCTTTGTTGCAAACTTAATTAGCAGCTCTTAACCCACTAAGACGCTTCAGAACACTATCAACGATACGCACGGAATTTATTTGTTGTGCTGACTTGATATCATTTACATAAACGATCCCACATATCTTTATTTGGTCCACCCTTTCCCACCTTTCAGCTACCATTCCTTCCTCACGCGACCTTTTCCAAGATTCATATACTTTGTTTTCCCCATGTTGATCGTCATGCCAGTAGCCTTTTCAAAAACTTTCACTAACTTTTCTACCGAATCAAATCCATGTTTTCTATCACCAAAATCGTCGTGTCGTCGACATATCCAACAATGCCCGCTCCCCCACCCCTTACATTACCCATCCCATTTGCTTCCAATAAAACCCTTATCCCTCTATAAAAGGGATCTTGAAAACAAGCCAAAAAAATTTGTGAAAGGGAACAACCTTGACGCAAACCCCTTCCCATCTGAATCCGATCTCCCAACCTCCCATTCACCTGCACACGCAAAGATGCCTCTTGATACATTAATTTGGCCCATGATATAATTTCCGCCCCAAACCCCTGCCATCTCGTTATCTTCCATAACGTCTCCCGTTCCACACTATCATATGCCGCCTCCCAATCTATAGCCAATACCCCCCCCCTCCCATTCTTACTCTTTCTTCAATAAAACTTCTAATCATACCGTGACCTTCATACATAGACCTGCCCGGCACCCTATATTGTCCCTTGTCAGTCACTTTGCCCAGGACTTTTTTTATTCTGTTGGCCAAGATCCTTCCAAAAATTTTATAGTCCCCACATAATAACGAGTTTCCCCGATAATTTTTAACCTTTAATGGCTCGCCTTTAGGAACTACAAAGCCACACCCAACCCTTTGTTGTTCCCCAAAAAACCCCACCGCTTCATGATATTAAATTTAAACTTTCCCAAAAACCCCCTTTAAAACGTTCCAATTTTGAAGTTAAAGTCGTGGGCACCCATCTATTCCTGGGCCTTACCCAATTGCGCCCCCAAATTTTAAAGCCTTTCAAGTTCACACTCCGTTATCGGCCCTCCACATCAAACGATCATGCTCCTCCCGCTAAAACTGCACAAAACCCCCGATTGACTGCAAGCAATTTCCTTATTCCAAAAACTTTGCGGTTTTTAATTTAACCCAAAACATCAATTAAACCCCTCATACCCCCGGCCCTCGGGCAAAAACCTGATTCACTTTTTACCCCC
The DNA here is from genome assembly GCF_026875155.1 of Cherax quadricarinatus. Lineage (NCBI taxonomy): Eukaryota > Metazoa > Arthropoda > Malacostraca > Decapoda > Parastacidae > Cherax > Cherax quadricarinatus. The sequence goes on along the minus strand of NC_069416.1, from coordinate 41,049,057 downwards.
GCTTAATACCCGGACTTTTAACCCAAATTTAAATCCATTGATATTCGTCTCCCCACCATTGAGGGAGAGGGGACGTGTTTACACTGCTGCCCTCTTTTAGCTTTCGGTGGGAGTTTCTTTTTTCAAAAATGGGCAAAGGGAGCCAGACGCCGCGTCAACACGTGGTTTGGGAAATTTAAATCGTGGGGGGTTTCTTTGGGCCATCAATGGCGAATTTTGCCAGCGATAATCCGAGGGCCCTTGGTATCGCCCAAAGAGGGTTTGTGCGGGGTAGCGATGAATTTGGTGTGACAAGAATCTTTGTAAGTTTAGCTCGCTCAAGTTTTCGAGAATGTCGTTTGACAAGTATCAAAAGGTCCTTTTGGTGGTTAAACCCGGGGTGGTTGTGAAGTACAAAGATGTATCCCGCCATTATAAAATGGGGAAAGTCAGGGAAAAGTTTCCCCTTTTAGGTGATGCGATGTTTTACGGTGCCCTTTGGTTTAAATTTCGGCAAACCCTACCTTGGGTACAGCGGGAGGTGGCCTGTTTGGGCCCCTATGAAGGACTACCCGGGGGAAATTTTTGGGAAAAATGACATTACGACATCCCAAACCCCTTTTTAAAACTTCAGGGGCTCAAATTTTTGTGAAATTTTGCAGGGCCCAAAAACCCCCTTGTAGGGTTTTGTGGAGCACCGATCATTTGGCGGTTTCAAATGGGGAAAGGAAAACGAGGTGCCCGGGGGGTTTTACAACAGAAAACAAGGATTTTGGGGAGGAAAAATTTTAAACAAGATGTGCCCGAAGCGCCTGTGGAACCCTCAAGATTGTCTTGGGGCGGGAAAAGGTTGAGAGGTCTCTAAAAACGGTGTTTTGCTACACTCCCCCAAAATGTCGCCTCCTTTTGGGGGCAGCCCCGAGGGGGAAACGGCTTCGCGGAAGAGAGGCCAAAAGATGTGGGGGACATCCATTGTCTCTGTTTTTAGAAGAATTTTTTACGGAGGCAGCATGGTCCCCGCCCACGGCACCATCCCTAGACTTTGGGGCAGGCTGCGACGGCGGACGTGGGGGCACGGGCGTGCAGCCCGGGGTGGGGCGCCACTGACGCCTTTCTGAAACCAAAAGGTGGAGGTGGAAAACAAAGGATTGCACTGTGGGCCCAAAATTTAAGGGGGAAAGTGTAACACGAAAACGCTCTTTAACTTTCAGTTTTGTGATGTGTTAACGCCAGGGCCCCAATCAGGGAAGAAATCATGGGGGGATGTGGCCCCAGAAAGGGTCCCGTGTTTCCCAAAGCCCCAGGGGATGATCAGGAGTTTCAAAAGGGGGGAAGGGAAAAATTTGGGAAAAAAAAAATTAGTGAAAAAAATTTTGGTCGAAAAAGGGAAAAAAAAACAAATTTTCGATTTTAAGTGCCTACAATTTTTCATTTAAAGGGGTTTTCGAACGTACGAAAGTGTGCATTGGGTTTCGTGATTTTTGGTTTCGTTTAAAAAGGGGGAGTTGTGTTCATACAGGGAAAAAACAAACATAAAGGTTTGGGAGGAATTGCGGATTGAAGGAATTTTAACGTGTAATTTGGGGGAAAGCAATTTGGTTGAAAGGTGGCTTTTCCTCATGTTCCCGGGAGACTTTGCCCGTTTGTTGTGAGGGGCGTAGTGAAGGGGGGGGGGGGAGGAAAAATAAGGGTGGAAGGGCTATGGGGGCGGGGGGGGGGGGCTTTTGTGTGTGTGTATGGGCCCGCTGGGGAATGATGGGCGTGTTTTTAAAAAACCTTTGTGAAAAAAGGTGTTAATTTATTATTTGAGGTCACTCCCCGAAGTGCTATTGTAGGCGGGGATTGGAAATTGCGTGATCCGGCGTAAGGATGTAGAACCTGGGGAAATGGGTTTCTTTTCAGGGGTATTTGGGGGATTTAATGGCAGGGGTGGGATTTAAAAGGGCGTGGTGGGGGGGGGGGGAGGGTTGTGCATAATTTTGTAGTCGGGGAATTTCGGCGCGAAATTGATTTTGAGGGTACGTGTCACGCACCATGTATTTTAAAAGTGTGGCGGGGTTTTTGCTGTGGTTTTTTTTGATTTATTGAGGAAATTTTTTTGGACGCAGGGTGGGAGGGTTTACCCAAAAGGGGGGTTTTAGTTATTTGGAAAATTTTAATGTTTAAAAATTTTTAAAAGGGGGGGAGAATAGGGAAAACTTTTTGGTGTTTTTGGGAGGGTTTGTTAGCAGGGGCTCCTGGGGATAGAGACTTGGTTAGGTGGTGGGATGTGGTGGCTAAGAAACGTATTCGGGATTACTATGTTCGGCTTGGGAGGGAAAGTAATCAACTTTTATATGGGCTACAGGGGTATTTAGAAGGACAGCTACGCAATTGTTATGTGGGTGATGGTGCGAGATACCCTGTGGAGGAAATAGAGGATTTAAAGCAACGTATTAAGGGTTGCATAATGATCGATTTGATGGTGCACGTGTGGCTGGAGGGTTGGAGGAGGTTCTCTACGGGGATCGGCCTTCGGCGTGTGCGTTAAGGGGACAGCAGAAGAGGAGGGCAGCCACGGAGATGATGGGATTAACAGTTCAAGTGGGGATGGGAGGGTATAGGGAAGAGCAGGTATTGATGTCGACTGAAGGTATGAGTGGATATATTGATGCATGATTTAGGTCATATGCACAACATGTGGGTATACGAGATGATGCTTTAAGGGAAATGGGTGGTTATGTGCAATGCGAGCTTGATGGTAGAGATAGGGAGACTTTGGAAGGACAGATTACGGAAGGGGAAATTTGGAGAGCTATAGTAGGTGCAAGTTTAGGTAAGGCACCGGGTGTAGACGGGTTGCCGAATGATTTTTATGTTAAGAATTGGAAAGTATTGAGGAGATTTTTAGTCAGATTGTTCAATGTAATGAAGGAAGATGGGGCAATGGGTGAGCAGCAAAGGACTGCTGTTGTTGTATTAGTGCCAAAGGGTGGACAGACCACGGTAGAAGATTACCGTGCAATATCGCTTATGTGCGGTGATTATAAGTTATTTGCAAGGGTATTAGGGAACAGAATCAAACAGGTTTTAGGTAAAGTAATTGATAGAGGACAATATGGCATACCGGGTAGATCAATGTATGAAGGGCATGGAGCTATTAGGAGTTTTATAGAGCATAGGGGGAGGGGGGAGGGGGTGTTTTGGCTCTGGATTGGAGAGCTGCTTATGATAGCGTAGAAAGGGATGCATTATGGAGTTTTATGCGTTGGTTGGGTTCGGGAGGGAAATTGTTTCTTGGGCAAAAACTTTGTATCTGGGTGCAGTTATGAGATAAACAGGTTAATGGACGACTAGGTGATAGCATACAGATGGGAAGGGGTTTGCGACAGGGATGTCCTCTGTCGCAAATTTTGTTTGCATGTCTTCAAGAACCCTTTTATAGGGCAGTTAGGTGGAGTATAGCGAGAGCGAGGGTTGGTGTTGCACGAGAAGGGGAAGCGGGTATAGTGGGTTACGTGGATGATACGACTGTCTTGGTGAGGGATGTGAGGGATTTACATAAGGTAGAAAGGGTGATAGACGTTTTTGGTGAGGCTACAGGAATGAAAATTAATGTAGTAAAGTCCAAGTATTTGGATCTAGGGGATAGCGTACATAATGGTGAGACTGTTGAGGGTGGGTGGCGTGTGGTAGATCAGTTGTTGATATGTGGGATAGTGTACATGCGGAATGATAGGGATGCACAAGAGGCAAATTCGAGGCGCACCGTGAATGGAGTTTTGAAAAGATTGAGAGGCTTGAGGGCAGAGCAATTATCGTTGCATCAAAGGGTTATAGTCACGAATGTCCTGTTGTATAGCAAGTTATGGCACGTGGTGGCAATATATCCGTTACGACGGTGTGAGGTGCAACGGTTGCAACTGCGGGTATTCAGATTTATATGGGGATCTGGTTGTGACTGGCTAAGTAGAGGGGTGGTGTCGCTTCCCGCTAGCCAGGGGGGGCTGGGGCTTATACCTCTTGAGAAGCGTATGTTGAGTGTGTTTCTGTGAAAAGGGGGTTTGTGAGGGAGGGGGTGAGGGGGTGGGGGCCTTGAAAGACTGCGCATGGATATGCAACGGTGGTGGAGGGGTAGGGATTTAATGTTTGGGGAGGCTATGTTGCGAGTTTTACTGAAGGTAAGGGATCCGAAACAGCTTAATTGAAGGTTCTTGAGAGGGTGGGGGGTGGGTCTGTGGTGGCGGCAGTTGAGGGGGCATACCTATGTATGCATGGGGTTCTGTATGGAAATGTCTTCAACAACTACGTGTAAAACCAAGTGTCAGGGAGGTTATGTTTAGGTTTTTACATGGGATTTTGCCGTCTGGGGTTGTGTTATTTAATAGGAGATTAAGGGAGGGTGGGGAGTGCAAAGCGTGTGGATGTCCGGAAACCATATTTCACGCTGTGTACTTTTGTACTTGTTTAGAAGATGTGAGGGTCTGGCTAAGTAGAGTAGTTAGGTTAGTGGGTGGGGAAGGATTACAGGTGTTGCGGGTGTTAAGTTTAGATATAGGTGGGGGAGTCAGCAGGTGGTGATGCGGTTGCGTATGTGGTCACAGATTTTATTTATATATCTTGGGCAATGAGGGAGGTGGGAGTCGAGGAAAGGATAAGAGTGTTAGGGGCCACGATGTATAGAACAAAGTGCCGCAATAGGTATCTTATGGGGGAAGATGGGAGACAGCATTTACTGAAGGTTATCGTAGATTCAGGTTGAAGGATTTAAGAGATTTAAGTGTAAAGTAAGGGGTTGCGGCGGGCTAGTTTTCTTGAGTATGGAAAATGTGTATAGATGTTAGTCGTGTGTGGTATGTTTGGTAATATAATAAATAAGCTTCTTTTGTGATGTGAGTTTGGTCTGGGTAGTTGTATAAGATATGTTTTTCACATTGTTTTTCAGAAGGTATTGAATTTAATATGTAAGTAGTGTTGTTACACTACATGATTGTGTGTATAATGTGTGAGAGGGTACATCTCACAGTATTTGTGTGTTTGATGGTTTGAGGTGACACAAGGCATGATCTAAGTATGTCTGGATTCTCCTTTTGTCCTCAAAGGTGTTATACAAAGATAGTACTGTGGTGTATGTGATGTGTAGGTTTATATGTATTCAACACATGCTTGTTGTATGTTCCCTTTCGTTACTTTGTTTCAATTGTCATTTCAATGCACTTTGTATAGCATTATACAACGGTATCGTTCTTTACCATATGAAGTAATTTTTTTTTAGACGCATTCCTTTTGTGTCTGAGATTGTTGTACACGGGTTTAATTGTAAATGTAATGAGTCGGTTTTGAGATCTATGCTCTTTTCTTTGTATGTTTATTTGTATTTTGGCAATGTAAAGCTGTAATGTTAGGGATAAGTATGTAGATGTTCTAGTAGGATTATGATGTTTGGTTTTGGTTTATTGATTAATGAGAAGGCTGGAAGTAACTGTTACATTTTCTTGTATATATTATTTTCAATTGTATGAGTCTTTGTCATATGTCATGTTAAATGTAAAATTTATATGGAAGTTAGGTTTTGAGTCATTGAATGTTTTTTGTCAGTTCATGACCCTGTTACTGTGTTTATTTGTAGCTATGTTATTGCCGTAAGTTATTGTTGTATGTTATACAGATATATCTTGCAAATATAGGTGCAATTCATTTGTGTTAGTTTATTATGTGTTTGGTTTTCTTATGTCAATGGCCGAACCTTCAGGATTGAGATCCATACTGTTTCCTTTTATTTTTATATTTATGTATAATGTATTGGTTATAAATAAAATATAAAAAAAACTCCATTGCTTTGCGACGTCTGTGTTGATTCCTCAACACACACGCCGACGGCCGATCTCCCCACAAAACCTCTTCGATTCCACCCTTAAGCCTTTCCCCATCAAACCTTTCGTTTTGTAAATTTCGTAGTTGCTCCTTAATTCGTTCAATTTCTGTAACAGGATAATTAGCATTCGCTTGTACATAGCAGTCGCGCAACTGCCCCTCTAAATATCGTTGGAAACCATACTGTAACTGATTATATCTCACTCCCTGACTAATATAAAATTCCTTAATTCGCTTTTTGGCTATCATTTCCCACCAATTAACCAAAGCCACATCTCCAGGTGCTTCAACCACAAGGCGTTCCCACATATGCCCAAAAGACAAACGACTTTCCTCTCTCTTCAATAACTTTACATTTAATTTCCAAAATGACGGACCCCTTCTAGGCACACCCTCAATATCTACATCCATTACAACTCCTCTATGATCCGAAAAAAACACATTTATCACACTCACTCTCCGCACTGTAACCGCACTAGACACGTACATTCTATCCAATCTCGCCGCATAATCTCGTCTAATGAAAGTATGCTCCACATTGCCACCCCTCCCCACACACATCCATTAAACCCACACTCGTCAATAAATCTCCCAGGAACCCCAAGCAACAACCCGCTCCTCGAGGCTCCACATCTTTTCGTCGTATTACACAATTCCAGTCTCCCCCTATTATCGCTACATTTGGTAAACTACGTAGATAATATACTAATACATCTTGTACAAAATGAGTTTTAAGTCTTACATCTCCCTCGGCCGGCCCATATACACCTACAAAACTTATATGTACTCTACCCCATAAACCATCCACCCTAATCACTCTCCCCTCCCCCCTTTCACTATGGCATACTACAAACGGGCTATTTTCCTTTACCAGAATGGCGACGCCTCCTTTTAACCTCGTCGCATATTCCATATACACATCGTAACCATCTATTTCTAACTCATATCCAATTCTGTAATTGTGTTCTTGGATAAATACCACATCCACATCTAGACGCACCAAAAATTCATTAAACCACTTTCGCTTCCGCTCAGATCTCAAACCGTTAATATTTATTGTCAAAACCTTAAAGTCAATTAATGGGATTTTCCTTTGGTTCTAGGTATAGACTTTTCACTTATACATTTTACACCTCTATCCCTCTCCCCTTTTTTGGGAATCACCTTGATAAACTCTTGTTTCGTGGATTCACTGTTCCCTTTCCTCTGTACATCCGCCCAAGACTTTTTCCCTGGCCTTTGGGCAGGAGTAAGCACGTCGTCTGAGTCTGATGGGGTCGCAGTTCGCTTTCGTGTCCTACCCTCCACCTGCTTTGGGATTTCTTTAGTACTATCATGATACACCTCCACTTCTGCTATATTCACCATCATACCATGCGACACACCAGACTCAATGCTTTCATCCGTCGCCTCACCATGATGCTCAACCGATCCCAAATTTGCACCTGGATCCTCCACACGGTTGACGATGGACTCGTCTAACAATACATCCAGTGCCTTCACTAAAGACGCCGCTACATCCTCGTCCCCCATAGTGGGCAGAGTCTCTTCAAATACTTTATTTATGTCCAGTGACGGTGATTCTTCTCGCTGTTTTGCATCCTCCAAAGCATTCTCCTGCGCTTTTTCTACCTCTTCACTCCAAGATGTCCGTTGTCGAGACGGGTGAGCATAAGACTGTTCTCGTCCCTCAACTTCCTCGACCTCTTCCGGTTGTTGCTGTTGCGATATTTGGAGATTCCCACGACGCTTACCACACTGTGCCGCTATGTGGTCATACGACCCACACAGCCGACACGTACGACGTTGCCCCGCATATGTTACATATACTTGAGTTCGAAATGCTTGCAACATAATATGGGACGGTATGGGATGGCGTAAGGTCATTTTGACTGAATATGTTCCCTCCAAACTTCCAGCATAAGGTCCAGCGGCCCACCGACCTGCAGAGGCCATATGAACCGTACCATAATTACGTAGTTCATCTTTTATAACAAATTCATTCGCCTCAAAAGGCACATTCCTTATTTTAACCCATGTGTAGTGTCGTGATACATCATGAAGACGTACTGATACAGCTGAATTGACGGCTATAATGGTCTCTTGATACTTATCCACCACCGCTTCATAAACATTTGCTGATGCCATTTTAACGAAGATCCGTGTCGTCCCATTAAGTGCTACACCACATATCTCTTCATTTGCGATACCGTAGGTATCACGGATAATCGCCGGTAGTAACAAGTCCATCGTGGCTCCGGTGACAGCCCCACGGGTCAACTCAACGCAAACAGTGTTGATGCGCCTGTAGCTATGCAGCGCCATGTTGGTAAATGAGCAGCGCACGTCCTCACTTCTCAAAGGTTGTGACGAACTGAGGTAGCTCGCCTGAAAACAGCAGAGGGGTGCCGAGCACAACCGCACTCCACCGTGGTCAGGAAGCGAATGGTTTTTTGAGTATTATTATTATTATAATAAAAAAGAAGCGCTAAGCCACAAGGGCTATACAGCGCTGCAGGGTAGGGAAGGAAGCGAGGGTATTGGATGGCAGAAGGGAGGAGGGATGATCAGTAGGTTACAGAAAACAGCGGGGCAGGGGATAGTACGGGGGTAGGGGGCAGCAAGAGATTGAAGTAGAAAGGGCTGAAGGTATCAGAATTTGTGAAGTCAGTTAGTTGTTGTCAAAAAGTCAATGAGAGAGTCTGGATGAAAGGTGGGTCCATCAGCGAGAAGGGAAGGTAAAGAGAGAGCAGCAGAGCGAAGACGACGACGGAGGTAAATTCTGCGTGCTCATTGATAAAGTGGGCAGTCCAACAGAATGTGGCTGACTGATAATGGAACTTGGCATTTCTCACAGAGAGGAGCAGGGCGCCTCTCCATGAGATATCCATGAGTAAGACGAGTATGGTCAATGCGAAGACGGGAGAGAGTAGTCTCCCAACCTCGACACTGGTGATAAGATGGCCAGTAACCTATACTCGGTTTAATAGATTGAAGTTTGTTGCCGAGCATAGTAGACCAACGTTGTTGCCAACGGGTGTGAAGTTGGGAAGATATTGCAGCAAAATAGTCCGTAAATGGAATACCTCTACATGAAACTGGTAGGTCATGTACTGCTGACCGCGCAGCAGTGTCTGCCTGTTCATTGCCCTGTACGTCAACATGACCAGGGACCCAACAAAAAACAACATCTTTGTGCTTGGTAAAGATGCGGCGTAGCCAAAGTTGGATACGGAGGACTAAGGGGTGAGGTGTATCAAATTTCTGTATAGCCTGTAAAGCACTAAGGGAGTCTGAGACAACCACAAATGATGACACAGGCATAGATGCAATACGGATAAGTACTGTAAGGATGGCATACAATTCAGCAGTAAAAATACTAGCCGAAGATAGTAAATGCCCTTGTACGACGCTGTCCGGAAACACTGCTGCGAATCCTACGCCGTCAGAAGACTTAGAGCCATCTGTGTACACAGCAATGGCATGAGAAGGAGAGTGAAAGTGGTCAAGAAAATGAGAGCGGGAGCGACCGTAGACAGTTGGGCTTTCGAGCAAGGGAGAGAGAAAGAACAGACTCGAACAGCTGGAACTTCCCAGGGGGGTAGGGAAAAGTGAGATGCTACATGTACATAGAAAGGTGGTAATTGAAGAGAAGACAAGAGCGAATGAAGGCGAAGAGAGAAGGGACGGAGTAAACAGGGGCGGCAAACAAATAAAGAATGTCTACTAATATCAGTGACCATTCTATAAATGGAAGGATTGCGGAGATCATGAGAGCGTACATAGTAGCGAAGGCAATGGGCATCACGGCGATCGGATAAGGATGGAACGTTCGCTTCTGCATAGAGGCTCTCGACAGGGGAAGAGCGAAAAGCACCAAGGCATAAACGTAATCCTTGGTGATGAATGGGGTTAAGGCTAGAGAGAGTAGCAGGAGATGCCGCTGAATAGATCTGGTCACCATAATCAAGTTTCGATAAGATAAGGGTGGAATGTAGGCGAAGGAGGGTTCGACGATGAGCAAGGGTTTTAAGGAGGTTCAGCCGGCTGTGGCAAGTTGCCTTCAGAGAGGTAATGTGAGGTTTCCAGGATAACCTACGATCAAAGAGGAGGCCCAGAAACTTGACTGTATCACGTTCAGGGATACGGGAGCCATAGAGATACAAAGGATGATCGGAGATGACAGAGCGTCTAGTGAAAGTAATTTGGTGGGTTTTAGTGCTGGAAAATTTAAACCCACGTGTGGTGGCCCAATTGGAAACACGGTCGACTGCATGCTGGAGAGAAACTGTAATAAGGTGACAGTCAGCGCCTGCACAGGCAATAGCGAAGTCATCAACATAGAGTGATGACCAAATATTTGATGGAAGACTAGAGGCCAAATCATTAATAGCAAGGAGAAAAAGTGTTGTGCTCAAAACACATCCCTGGGGGACACCTTCAGCTTGGATTAAAGTCCGGGAAGAGCACATTATTAACCCGAACACGGAAATGCCTGTCAGTTAAAAAGTTCTTAAGGAAGGATGGTAGATTGCCTCGAAGGCCTAAGGAGTGGGCTTGGGCTAAAATATTATACCTCCAAGTTGTGTCATATGCCTTCTCAAGGTCAAAAAATATGGCAATAACTGAGTGGTTATTCGCAAGGCATTACGAACATACGTATCCAAGCGTAGTAGGGTCTATGGTAGAACGTCCCTTACGAAAGCCATATTGACGAGTGGAGAGACTGTGTGTGTCTCTAAATACCACACTAAACGTCTATTTACTAGGCGTTCCATCACTTTGCAAACTGCACTGGTAAGAGCAATGGGACGATAGTGGGAGGTTTCATGTCCGTAGTGCCTGGTTTGCGGAAAGGGAGAACAATGGCGGATTTCCACAGCTGTGGAAGAACTCCTTGTGACCAAATAAGATTGTAAAGGCGTAATAGGACAGCAAGGGCTGACTGATGTAAATGTTGTAGCATACGAATATGAATGTCGTCGGGCCAGCTGCCGATGATCGGCAAGCTGAGAGTGTTGCCTCCAGTTCTTGAAGTGTAAAAGGCACATTATACTGTTCTTCTCTGAGAGAAGAAAAGTCCAAGGGTGCTAACTCTCTGGCAGACTTTGAGGAAAGAAATGAGGAGCATAGATGGAGTCCCTGAGAAATACGGACCAGATGATTGCCAATTTCATTGGCAACATCTAGTGGGTTTGCTATATCAACACCGGCAACCCGCAGAACAGGAGCCGGGTCAGGAGAATATTTACCAATCAGTTTTCGTACTTTTTTCCAGACTGCACTCATAGAGGAAGCAGAGGTGGTGGTGGAGACATAATCTCGCCAGCAAGTGCTTTTAGCGTCACGGATGACACGGCGAGCGATCGCACGCTTCTGCTTAAATTCAAGAAGTCTCTCTGTGGTTCTATTGTACCGGTACCTGCCCCATGCAGCGTCTCGGCTGAGTGGTTGAGGGGAGTAGACGTGTGCTGGGGATCTGGACCTACTAATTCGCAGGCTTACCCATTTCTCCCGACTGATAAGTCATCATTAAAACTCCTACTGTTGGAAGACAGCTTCAGTGTTGTGAGAACTCTTATGTGCGAGCTGTGACTAAGGATATACCTAGTGAAATACTGGAAATAGTCTTCCTTTTTGCAAAGGCCCTCACAGGCCTCTGCTTCCCCTCTGCCTTTCATTTGACCTCAGCCTTTCGCCTCTATCAACATACAGTGTAGAGGCGAATTTTGCTAGTCCACTGCTACTCGTGCCTCTCAAAATGCTCACAACTCATCGCTTTACCAACCTGAGGAATAACGACGAGTGTGCAGTCCTACGTGAGTTGGTAACCCAGGTGTCCACACACTGAAAATTCGTCTTTCACTCCAAGACAGGTGTGCTAGAAGTTTTGCAAGTTGGAGTAACAATCTGTACAAATATTGCAGTGTTTGGTAACTCTTGAGAAGTCTGCCTCAGCCTGTGACCTTGAGCGAGGCACTGCATCATCTGCCTGAGACTTTCGCCCATATTGACTATGTGAATAAAGGCGAATGTGCGTGCTCAGTTACCCCTGCTGTTCTGTACCTACAACTCTCCGCCTTTAAACTCAGCCGTTCGCCTCTATCAACGACGTGCAGTGTAGAGGTGTATTTTGCTGCCCCGCTGGTACTCGAATATGTGAGTTCCGCAAGTGCTGCAGATTTGTTGTAACTATTTGCATGAGTGGATTACGCTGACTTAGGACATTGTGCTACCATCAGTACCTACGTAGGCTTTAAATGAGTGAGGAATGTCTGGCCTGCTGGGTGACCTTGAAAATGGCACTCTAAGACCCGCATGCCACTTACACCCATACTGCGTGTGTCTAGTGAGGTGAATGTCCCTTCCTCGACTTTCCTATTCACCGGTATCCCTTAACTTGTCGCCATTATCTACATATGGGATAAGGGCGAGTTTAGCTGATCCAGGCCAAACAGCGCTCCAAGCCAGCCAGTGAAGGCCAAGGCTACATCTCTTCTGAATCCCAGAATGCCTTTGTGAACGTTCTACAGTATTCCAGCCGTACTTTCGGTGTTGTGAGAACTAGTTCTTATGTAGTGAAAATTTGTGTCATTCCAAGACACGTGTGCTAGATGTGTTAAGTGCTGCGGGTTTGGAGTTAACAAGTAGTACAGGGTTGGTAACTCTCGAGACGACTGTGGGCCCAGTGAATGACCTTGAAAATTGCACTGCGACCTGCAGGCCACTACACCCATATTGCCTGTGTCTAGCGAGGTGAATATCCCTTCCTTGTCCCTTCTCCTTCCTCGATTTGGAACTCAGCCGTTCGCCTCTACTTGCTTGTGGTCTAGAGGCGGTTTTTGCCAGACCACATGCCGCACTCCGCTCATCTTGCAAGTGTCTCCTGTGTGCCTGCCTGCCTGCTGCAAGCAGGTGTCCGGGTGCTTGGCGCGGGCTTGGCGAGCACAGTCAAGCAAGCTTGAGGGCAGCACTAAAAGCTAGCCAGAACAAGCTAAGGCAGCCTGCAGTTATAGCTGTCCTAGGGCCCAGCATGTCTGTGTATTATGTTCTGCAGTGCTGCTGGCATACCAGTGTTTCCTGTAGTGGCTTGAGAACAATTTGACGAGCATTGCAGTGCTGACATTTTGAGTGGGACATGCCAGAGGTTCACTTACAAACATAGTAAGTTAGTGGTGATTGGCTTGTACACAGTGAACATTCATCTGTCATACGTGTGCTAGAAGTGTTAAGTGCTGCTTTCCCCAACAGTTAATTGTCATTTGTAAGCCTGTATTAAGACTTTAAAAGGCTCAGAGTGTGCTTCAGTGTAGCGACTCCTTACATTTGATAAATCAGTGTAATACATGCTCTGCTCAGTGTAACTGAACTATTAAATACGGTTACATAATTAAGTTGCTTGTCCTAGTGTCATTGTTGTGTTTTCTAATACATTTTCTCGTTCAGACTGAAACTTTACTGCTAAATTCCCAGTAATATTTCAAATTGCAGTGTTCATCTGTGGTGTGAGTGTGTAACTTATGCTTTGTATTTTTACTGTGAACAAGCTTACTCCTGCATAATGTTCAGTTTCATGAATACTTTTTACTTGAGTTTAAATTTGGTTACCTTTCAACTGTGTTAAGCAAGAGTCAGCCTGTTAACATCTATGTTCCTTGCCATCTCATCTAGTGGGTCTAGCGCCTAGTTAAAATTGTAATAGTAACAATTTGCAATCATTATACTTCTAGTTATACATTGTGTAAATTGTTTTAGACTATTGATCAACTGGTTTGTAGTGTTTAACTTCTGATACACCAATTTAATGACTGCAGACACGCACTGACACATAATAAACACATTAAAACGCTGGTAACTCCAGAAGCTGGGCCTAGTGTGTGACC
>NC_069416.1:41017736-41034842 GCF_026875155.1 Cherax quadricarinatus | reverse complement strand
TGTGGGGGATACACCAAATCTGTGACTCTTACTGGGGAGGATACTATCAGCCTCGGACTTCACTGTGGAGGATACTCCCAGCAGGGACCACCATTTCTGTAGCTGATATGATAGCATTTATGCCCGTAGCAGTGCTATGTACGATTGGGTGTTTGGTGTGTATGTGTGTGTGTGTGTGTGTATGAAGAGACATAATTAACAGTAAGTCTTTCTTTTAGGCTCTGTGGGAAAATCATACAATTTTCCCTTCAAATTCAGACGTGGGAGATTGGTAAGGAGAGAGGGTCGAGAATTGTACGTCAGTACGATGCCGATCCCGATGATGTCACATTCTTCTACCAACTATTAATTATAAGTCTAATTTGGTGATAAAGCCTCTGTTAACTAATGTATCATATTACCTCATGTAAGTATTTAAACCAAGTTAGAGTTAGATATAGAGTAATTTAGCTTAGTAGAATTAGTAGATAATGGTAGTAGTGATAGCAGCAGTGTTAGTGGCAGTGATAGTAGTAGTGATAGTAACACTAGTAGTAATTGTGAAAGCAGCAGTAACAACAGTAGTAGTAGTGATAGTAGCAGCAGTAGTAACAGTAGTAGTGACAGTAGCAGCAGTAGCAACAGTAGTAGTGATAGTAGCAGCAGTAGTAGTAGTGATAGTAGCAACAGTAGTAGTGATAGTAGCAGCAGTAGCAACAGTAGTAGTGATAGTAGCAGCAGTAGCAACAGTAGTAGTAGTACTATTTAGTCTAAGTTCAACCTCATGTCAGTGACATTTCAGTCACTTTTTCAACCCAGTTCAGTTAACTTCAAGTACTTTTTTTTCAAGCCGATGGTATGGCTGGAGGGAGTGAGGAGTAGGGAGAGAGCCTTCTGTTTTACTATCCTCGTCTTCCTAGACAGAGGTAGTTTAACTATTATCAGCTGACAGACTTGATACAGAGCACAGTGTTCTGCTCTCCTTCTGTCCTCTACACTGTACTCTTCTGTCCTATATATAATGGTTATAATTATAACCCTAATTTTTAAAGGAGTAGATGAGTAAACCAGCACAAGGTCTCGGTCAGATGACCAAAAGTTCCAGCTGCCAGTCATCATATGACTATTGTTAACATATGCGCTTCATCCTTCTCAAAGATCCTATAATATTATACCATGTCATGCCAGACTCTCCCAGGATATCCCGAGATATTCATTTCTATCAAATATTTGTAGTATCGTAGAGCCAGGCTACATTGTGTGGATAAAACGAGAACAAAGATGAAGGTTTGAGGAAGAATGAAGAGTAAAGTAAGTTTGGTGTATAAGAACATCTTCCGTCATGGATAAAACGTTCAGAGGAAAGAGGTGGAAAACATTTCTGAGCGAGGCTGGCAAAAAACGTTTTAAGGTTATGGGGAGAAAAACATTTTAGTATGTGGAAGGCAGAGGAATTTAGAGAGAGAGAGAGAGGGGGGGGGAGGAAAGGACTGAGGGAGAGAGAGAGTACATGCGAGTACATGGTAGAAACAGATAGCAGAGGACTTGGAAGTCAACACCGATACCTGGAGTATACCTGGAGAGGGTTTCCGGGGTCAACGCCCCTACAGCCAGGTCTGAGACCAGGCCTCATGGTGGATCAGGGTCTGATCATGGTGGATCAGGGTCTGGTTACGCAAACCGATGTACGAACCACAGCCCGGCTGGTCAGGTACTGACTTTAAGTGGCTGTTCAGTGCCTTCTTGAAGACAGCCAGGGGTCTATTGGTAATCCCCCTTTTGTATGTTGAAAGGCAGTTGAACAGTCTTGGGCCCCTGACACTTATTGTGTTGTCTCTTAGTCTACTCGTGGAGCTCCTACTTTTCATTGGGGGAATTTTGCATCGTCTGCCGAGTCTTTTGCTTTCGTAGGGAGTGATTTTCGTGTGCAAGTTTGGTACTAATCCCTCTAGGATTTTCCAAGTGTATATTATCATGTATCTTTCTCGCCTGCGTTCCAGGGAATACAAATCAAGGGGACTCAACCTCTCCCAGTAATTTAGGTGCTTTATCGTACTTATGTGTGCCGTGAAATCTCTGTACATTCTCCAGGTCAGTAATTTTGTCTGCCTTGAAGGGAGCAGTTAGTATATAGCAATATTCCAGCCTAGAGAGAACAAGTGATTTGAAGAGAATCATCATGGGCTTGGCATCCCTAGTTTTGAAGGTTCTCATTATCCGTCCTATCATTTTCCTAGTAAATGTGGTAGTAGTGATCTTTGAAGGTGAGATCCTCTAACATTATCACTCCCAGGTCCATCACATTACTTTTTCGTTCTATTGTATGGTTAAAATTTGTTGTATACCCTTATACAGTTTTAATTTCCTCAAGTTTTCCATATCTGAGTAGTTGATATTTCTCTTCATTGAATTTCATATTGTTTTCAGCGGCCCATTTGAAGAACTGTGTCAAAACTGTCAGTGGTGACAATAAGGCAGGAGGAGGTGCATTTCCTTCTTAAATCACTTGGCCAAGAAAAGGCTGTGGGCCCAGACAAGTTGAGCCCAAGATTGCTGAGAAGATGTGCAGACCAGCCAGCAGCACCTCTAACTCGCATCTTTCAGCACTGCCTAGTACAGTGTAAATGGCCCTCTCTGTGGAAAGAGTCAAATGTAGTCCCTGTTCACAAAAAGAAGAGCAGAGCAGAAATCAGCAACTACAGACCAGTGTCACTCCTGTCAATCACTGGTAAGATCCTTGAGACAATAATCTCAAGACAAATGGCAGAGTTTTTTGACTACCACTCACTACTTTGTGACCGTCAATATGGCTTCAGGAAAGGTTACTCCTGCTGATCTGTTGTTAAACCTTTCCACTAAGCGGCACCAGTCACTGGATGAATCCAAAGTCAGCTGTGTGGTAGCACTGGACATTGCTGGTGCTACGACCGGGTGTGGCACCAGGGCCTCTTAGCAAAACCACAGGCACTGGGAATTGCAGGCTCTACGCTATGTTTCCTCAGTGATTACCTTCATGGTAGATCTTTAAGGGTAGTTCTCAATGGAACGGAATCAGCAAGACATCCTATTGGGGCAAGTGTTCCACAAGGAAGCGTGCTGGGACCATTGTTATGGAATCATGACTCACGAAATAGTAATGACACGATTGCAAACAAACCATACCACGGGCGGGGATAGAACCCGCGATCAGAGAGTCTCAAAACTCCAGACCGTCGCGTTAGCCACTGGACCAGCTATCCACAATAAGATTCGTTCAACTAGGTATATTTCTACACCATAGGAAGGTTAGCATAGGCACCACTGTGGCCACAAATGCAAGTTTTTACAGATTTACGATTTCGTGAGTCATGTTAACGGCTTTGAGGGAACTTGAGCTAGAGTTCGTCACGGCCACGCTAGCTGGAGATTCGTCTGTAAAAACTTGCATTTGTGGTCACAGTGGTGCCTATGCTAATATTTCTATGGTGTAGAAATATACCTAGTTGGACGAATCTTAGTGTAACTAGCTGGTCCAATGGCTAACGCGACGGTCTGGAGTTTTGAGACTCTGATCGCGGGTTCTATCCCCGCCCGTGGTATGGTTTGTTATGGAATGTCTACTTCAATGACCTTCTTCATCTCATCCCAGAATCCCATGCATATGCAGATGACTGTACACTGACATTCACTTATCCAAGAGAAGAAATGCCAGCCGCTCTAAGCTACATCAATCACCAGCTAAGAGCTATATCAGCTTGGGGAGATAGATGGCAAGTAACATTTGCACCTGAGAAAACGCAAATGATGATGGTCTCTAGGCACCATGATGGTAATGCTGGTGCAGTAGTAAGGATGAATGGGAGGGTGTTGGCACCTGGAGAAGAAGTTGATATCCTTGGGGTGAAATTTGACTCCAAACTGACCATGAAGAACCATGTTGTAAATCTTGCAAACAAGGCAGCCAGGAAGCTTACAGCACTTCACCGTATCTCGCATCTGCTTGATAGTAGGGGGTGCAAGATTCTGTACGAGGCACAAGTACGTTCACACCTTGAGTATGCTCCACTTTCTTGGTTTGCCTGTCCCCCTTCCCTCATCTGCGACTGCTTGACAGAGTAGAGAACAGAGCAAGACGTCTCATCTCTCGCCTGGACCCATCCTGGATAGATCTGTCATTTCGGCAGAGCCTTCAACATAGGAGGGATGTGGGTGGCCTTACCATTATGTACAAGGCCAATATTGTCAAAGTACCACACTTGGATCCACTTCGAGGACAGCGTGAAACAAGCTTTTATGCCACAAGACGGGCAGAAAGCAGCAACTTCACTCTGGCTGTACCCTTCTCCAGAACATCACTCCATCTGAGATCATATATACCCAGGATGACTCGAGTATGGAACACATTCGTACAGCATAATGATGTCAACGAGATAAAGACAGTTGATCACATGAAAATGCTGGCCCACAGATGGCTCCAACTTCATCCTGTTTCCTACTTGTATGTCTCATAACAATAAAAAGGCTTTCAAATGAGCTGATGTAGGTAACAGCTCTTAGCTTGCCAATAAAGTTAGGAATCCTTAACCTGTAAATAGCTTGTCAATAAAGCTAGGGATCCTTAACCTTGTCAAACCTTGTGTAAAAAAAAAAATGTCCGCTTGGAGTCTTGCTGTGTCTTTGATGGAGGAGACTGTCATGGCGATTCGGGTGTCATTCGCAAAGGAAGACACGGTGCTGTGGTTTACATCTCTGTCTGTGTCAGATATGAGGATAAGGAATAAGATGGGAGCGAGAACTGTGCCTTGTGGAACCAAGTTTTTCAATGTAGCCGCCTCACACTTTATTCTGTTTACTATTTATTACAACCTAGGCTTTCAAATGGCCTGTTAACCCAGGTGTAATGGGAGCAAATAAACACAGTAGAAAAAGTTTAGACTTATATTATCCTTCACCAAATTTAGAACAGCAATATGTACACTATGTACAGTAATAAATATAGTGCACGTCACGGTAAGCAAGGCAGAAATAGAAGCCACAAGAAAGCAGACCGTGCTTCAACCAGCTCTAGAATGGGAATGACAAGGGCAGACAGGAGAGCGGTATCCACATAACCTCTGCGATTGTCAATCCCACCTTCTTATTGGCTAGAACCTGGTCACTAGTTGAACGATGGGGCCCCATCATCAACTCTTAGCAACCTGGTTCGCTGGTTGGGGGAGATAGCCTGTAAATGAGGGTGTGTCCATGCGCCGAATAAAGGTTACGTACTCTTTGCATGCCACACTATTACTCTTCTCAGAACTATTAAACTCTACCTGCCTGGAACACTATCGAGTGTTATCTAAGTGTGACAGTCAAGAATAGAAAAGCAAAAGGCTCTCTCGCTACAGGAGGGTGGCGAGAGATCCGGCATGAACAACGACGGTAAAATATGCCGTACAATATCAGAAAAAAGGGCATAGAATTTTCAGAAGACGGAATTGTTTGGAAAGACGTGGTTTACAACTGTCTCTACTACACTGGTACTGTTACTGACCTAAAGTACTCGTGTTACTCCATTTTCACTCACAGAGCTGTATGTACTCACCTAATTGTGGTTGCGGGGGTCGTGTGTGTGTGTGTGTACTCGCCTAGTTGTACTCACCTAGTTGAGGTTGCAGGGGTCGAGTCCAAGCTCCTGGCCCCGCCTCTTCACTGATCGCTACTAGGTCACTCTCCCTGAGCCGTGAGCTTTATCATACCTCTGCTTAAAGCCATGTATGGATCCTGCCTCCACTACATAGCTTCCCAAACTATTCCACTTCCTGACTACTCTGTGGCTGAAGAAATACTTCCTAACATCCCTGTGATTTATCTGTGTCTTCAGCTTCCAACTGTGTCCCCTTGTTACTGTGTCCAATCTCTGGAATATCCTGTCTTTGTCCACCTTGTCAATTCATCTCAGTATTTTGTATGTCGTTATCATGTCCCCCCTATCTCTCCTGTCCTCCAGTGTCATCAGGTTGATTTCCCTTAACCTCTCCTCGTAGGACATACCTCTTAGCTCTGGAACTAGTCTTGTTGCAAACCTTTGCACTTTCTCTAGTTTCTTTACGTGCTTGGCTAGGTGTGGGTTCCAAACTGGTGCCGCATACTCCAATATGGGCCTAACGTACACGGTGTACAGGGTCCTGAACGATTCCTTATTAAGATGTCGGAATGCTGTTCTGAGGTTTGCTAGGCGCCCATATGCTGCGGCAGTTATTTGGTTGATGTGCGCTTCAGGAGATGTGCCTGGTGTTATACTCACCCCAAGATCTTTTTCCTTGAGTGAGGTTTGTAGTCACTGGCCCCTTGACTGTATTCCGTCTGCGGTCTTCTTTGCCCTTCCCCAATGTTCATAACTTTGCACTTGGTGGGGTTGAACTCCAGGAGACAATTGCTGGACCAGGTCTGCAGCCTGTCCAGATCCCTTTGTAGTTCTGCCTGGTCTTCTATCGAATGAATTCCTCTCATCAACTTCTCATCCCAGGTGTGTTAACCATTCCAGGTGTGTTAACCATCCCAGGTATGTTAACCATCCCAGGTGTGTTAACCATCCCAGGTGTCTTAACCATCCCAGGTGTTAACCATCCCTGTTGCGTTAACCCTCGCAGGTGTGTTAACCATCCCTGGTGTGTTAACCATCCTTGGTGTATTAACCATCCCAGGTGTGTTGACCATCCCGGGTATGTTCACCATCCCAGGTGTGTTAACCATCCCATGTGTGTTAACCTTCAAAGGTGTGCTAACCATCCTTGGTGTGTTAACCATCCCAGGTGTGTTAACCCTCGCAAGTGTGTTAACCATCCCAGGTGTGTTAACCATCCCAGGAGTGTTAACCATCCCTGGTGTGCTAACCATCCCTGGTGTATTAACCATCCCCTGTGTGTTAACCATCCCAGGTGTGTTAACCATCCCAGGTGTGTTAATTATCCCAGGTGTGTTAACCATCCCAGGTGTGTTAACCATCCTAGGTGTGTTAACCATCTCTGGTGTGTTAATCTTCGCAGGTGTGTTAACCATCCCAGGTGTGTTAACCATCCCAGGTGTGTTAACCATCTCTCCACAGTTACTACTACTACTACTGCTGCTACTGCTGCTACTACTACTACTGCTGCTGCTACTACTACTACTGCTGCCTGCTGCTGCTACTATCTACTACTGCTGCTGCTGCTACTACTACTACTCTGTGCTGCTACTACTACTACTACTGCTGCTGCTACTACTACTACTACTGCTGCTACTACTACTACTACTACTGCTGCTGCTACTACTACTACTACTGCTGCTGCTACTACTACTACGACTGCTGCTGCTACTACTACTACTGCTGCTGCTGCTACTACTACTACTACTGCTGCTGCTGCTACTACTACTACTACTGCTGCTGCTGCTGCTACTACTACTACTGCTGCTGCTGCTACTACTACTACTACTGCTGCTGCTGCTACTACTACTACTACTGCTGCTGCTGCTACTACTACTACTACTACTGCTGCTGCTGCTACTACTACTACTGCTGCTGCTGCTACTACTACTACTACTGCTGCTGCTACTACTACTACTACTGCTGCTGCTACTACTACTACTACTACTACTGCTACTACTATTGTTACGCACTCGACATTGCACCTGACTCCTGCCACTATATATACGTGTTTTCTTAGTTTTCTCTGTATTAGTACTAAAGAAGTCACTCGTGGCAAAACGTTTCCTTTAATAAATGTCCTGAACTGTACACAAGTGTCTTTTTCCACAATTTTTCGGTATCACCAGACCATTTCTTATCCCAGGTGTGTTAACCATCTCAGGGTGCAAAGTGGCCCAGAGAAGATAGGAAACCTTAAGAACTGATAAGAGAGACTGCCAGGGTCTATGGTGAAGGCCTGGTCACGGACCGGGCTGCTGGTGCCTTGACCCCCGAAGCACTCTCCTGGTACACGCCACTTAAGACAAACCGTGGGTCTGAAGGGGGAGGCAGTGGGAGGTAGAGAGAGGTCATTGATGATGTATGGTCTCTGTGAGGCGATGGAGGTCCTGGCTGGAAGGATGAGGAATGTGAGGTTATATTTGTCATTATGGGCATTGGAGGAGATTGATCAGGTAGATGATTTACAGTGGATTGGGAGATCCAGTACCCAGTCATACTAACCTTCAGGTTCCATATACCTAGGGACAAGATATGATGATAAGAAGAGTGCCTGAAGCTCACACGGTAATATAATCACTGGATGATGACAGTACTGTAATTTAGGAGGAACAACAGAGGAAATACTTGAAACCCAGTCAGGAACCCCTTGTCAGATAGGCTCGACTCTGGAACCTCCCCTCCCCAACCTATCCCAGCATCAACACTTACTCAAGCCCCCCATTCCTCGTCATTCCACTTCTCTGTTCCCCTTCTCTGTTCCCCTTCTCTGTTCCCCTTCTCTGTTCCCCTTCTCTGTTCCCCTTCTCTGTTCCCCTTCCCTGTCCACATCCCTAGTTGTGACATACTGACCCAGGTCCTACCTCCCCCACACATGTCAGATGAGCAACATACTAAGAAAGCCGAAAGCAAAAATCGATGTATGGTAAGGGAAAGTGAGCGAAGAGTGTGGTGCATAAATACAGATGGAGTATCAAACAAGAGAGATGAGATGAATGAACAAATAGTTGAAGTAAATCGAAACATCATAGTATCGCAGAGACATATTACCAGATGCCGTATATCCAGCTGGATATCAAGTGGTAAGGAAAGACAGATGAAACAAGGGAGTTGAAGGGGCGGTACTGGTAACCAGAAATCAGTAGAGCTTTGAAGGGGTGAGAGATATAAACAGACAAGAGATACATTACTTCATAGTGGGCTAAGTTAAGTCTGGGTGATGCAGAGTAGTAATTACAATAACATACAACCTGCCACTGAAGGAGGGGTGTTAATGTTGCAGTTTAAAAACTGTAGTGTAAAGCACCCTTCTGGCAAGACAGTGATGGAGTGAATGATGGTGAAAGTTTTTCTTTTTTGGGCCACCCTGCCTTGGTGGGAATCGGCCAGTGTGATAATAAATAAAAAATAACAACCTGCCACCTAACAGCAGGAAACAGAAGCAAGAATATGAAGACAACAATAAATCAATTGTTGACGCCACAACTGAAGATGGTATGAGTGCCCACAGGAATAATACAAAGTTACTCATCATGGGTGATTTCCATCACAAAAAGATAGACTGAGAAAATGAGGACTTACAAGGGAGGAGTGGAAACATGGAGGGCTAAGTTGATGGTAATGGTCACTGAAAACTTTGTGTCAGCATATTAAGGATATAATACGAGAGAGAGAGAGAGAGTGAGAGGAGGAGGTGAATCAGCCCAGCATTGTCAGACATAAGAGAAACAGAATATGAGCCCCTTGGGTGCCAGTGACCTTGCAGTGCTGAACTTCAAGTATCTTATAGAACAAAACATAGAAGGAAGAACAGCAAGTGGATGACGTGATAAACTAGAATTTAAAAGTAAAAGGACACAAGTGCAACTAATGTGACATTTTATTGTGGCAACGTTTCGCTCTCCAGGAGCTTTGTCAAGCCGTTACAAACAGTACATGGACACAGAGGGTATATATAGGCTCAGAGTGAGGTGCAATACTAGTGGTAGTAGTAGTAGTAGTAGTAGTAATACAATATGTTAGAACAATTAACTTGCACATGAGTAAAGGATATAAAAGCCATTACTTGGGAAACATAAAAATTGGTTAGACAAATATTTCTATTGGAGGCAGGATAGAGAAGGCCTGTTTCAATGTTCATTCTCTGTAATGTGTTTGTGTAGTATTAACAGGAGAGACTATGTGATGGCAGGGTTTACTGTTTTCAGGAGGATTCTTGCTAAGACTTCAGAGATGGTGAAGCTGCCTTTGTTTTGTTTAATTGTATTAGAAACAGCTATTAGTGAAGATTCAAGGCACTTGCGTCTGCGGAAATTAGTTTCTTTGATCACTAGTTGGGCGTCCCTGAACTTCATGAGATGATTGGTGGAATTTCGGTGTTGTACACAGGCGTTGTTCAAGTTATCGTTCCTACATGCATAAATGTGTTCACTGAGGCGGGTGTCGAGGTTTCTTGCTGTTTCACCTACATAGATCTTGTCGCAGCCTCCACAGGGTATAGTGTAAACCCCTGCATTGACTGTTTCGTGGTGCTTGGATTTCGTTCAGGTTAGATCCTTTATCGAAGTGCTGGAAGCGATGGCGACTCTGGTGTTAGCTTGTGAAAGTACTTTAGAAACGTTCAGTGCAACCTGACTGTTGGGAAGAATTATAACTTTGTTGGGAGTGGTGTTGGTGCATGGAGATAATGATCTGAATGGCTCTTTTCTTGCAGTCTTTGATGAAAAAGGAAAGAAAATGTAAATCTGTGAAGGTTCGGTGAATGTATGTACATTCCTCGTCAAGAAACTCAGGACTACAAATTCGGTATGCTCTTAGGAAAAATCCGATGATGATGCCTCTTTTGGTCTGAGTATCTTGACTGGAACAGAAGTGTGTGAGATCATTGTTATTGGTAGGTTTCCGATAAACTTGAAATCTTAGGCTGTTGTCTACTTTGTGAATGAGGACGTCGAGGAAAGGTAACTTGTCATTGGACTCTTCTTCTAGTGTAAACTGGATCGCCGGTTCAACTGCGTTGAGCCTTGCCTGAAGATTCCGTACATCAAAACGTTTGGGAGTTATTACGAGGACGTCGTCCACGTAACGTAACCAACTAAATATATGTTAAATAGGTTTACAATAATTTAATAATAAACAAACACAATGAAATATATTTTTTCGTCAGGCTCAAAATAATTTTTGCGAAATTATTGCATACACAAATTTTCGCTTGCCTTATTCGGCAAGAAGTGTGTTACTATTTAAGCCAAAATTACAAGTTTTACATATTCAGCACGACACACACACACACACACACACACACACACACACACACACACACACACACACACACACACACACACACACACACACACACACACAAACACACACACAAACACAAACACACACACACACACATATATATATATATATATATATATATATATATATATATATATATATATATATATATATATATATATATATATAAAAGAAACAAAAACAATTTATAAACTTTACTTGCTTAAACAAAACTAACGTGATAAACAATTACTGAAAAAAAAATATTTGTTTATTTATTTCTCGTCATGATTTTTTTCAGTCGCTTTTATATTCAGAAATTTTTCATTGTACAAGAGAGTTTTTTTTAGAAGGAGAAATATTGTGTGTGTCCAATTGAAGATAAAATATGTGACAGGGTAACTGCTCGTAAGTTTGTGTACACAAATTCTTGCTAGAATATAACCATATAACAGTTATCTGTAAAATAATTTTCTGCTATTGCCAGCCATGATGAAAAGTTGCAATATTCAAGGTAATACTTGGACATTTATGAAGCTGTGAGGAAGGAGAGGGCAGGGAGGGAGACGAGGGCAGGGAGGGAGACGAGGGCAGGGAGGGAGACGAGGGCAGGGAGGGAGACGAGGGCAGGGAGGGAGACGACGGCAGGGAGAGAGGCAGTAGATGGCAGCGAGTGTGACAGGAGAGGGCAATGAGTGAGACAGGAGAGGGAAATGAGTGAGACAGGAGATGGAAATGAGTGAGACAGGCGAGGGCAATAAGTGAGACAGGAGAGGGCAGGGAGAGAGACAGGAGAGGACAATGAGTGAGACAGGAGAGAGCAATGAGTGAGACAGGACAGGGCAGGGAGAGAGACAGGAGAGGGCAATGAGTGAGACAGGAAAGGGCAATGAGTGAGACAGGATAGGGCAGGGAGAGAGACAGGAGAGGGCAATGAGTGAGACAGGAAAGAGGGCAAGAGTGAGAACAGGATAGGGCAGGGAGAGAGACAGGAGAGGGCAATGAGTGAGACAGGAAAGGGCAATGAGTGAGACAGGATAGGGCAGGGAGAGAGACAGGAGAGGGCAATGAGTGAGACAGGAGGGAAGAGGTGATGGAGCGAGATAAGAGGGCAAGGAGGAAGAAATGAGAAAAAGGACAGAAAAGAGGGCAAGAAGGGAGGGAGAAGAGGCTGGAGAAGGAGACGAGGATGAATAAGTAGATGACTAAGACACACAAGATGAATAAGACACATGGGATGAATAAGAACCATGAGAAACACTCGAGTATTTTTATTATTGAGACATATCGCCAACCAGCGGCTTTATTCTGATATAGAGAATAATGTTGTATTGTACTGATGACGTCACTGGTTAGCGAAACGTTTCCGCAACATACTGTAGTGTTGCTAATGTGTCTCATTTATCTACCGATGAGAACGATGAAGAAACAGTTTCAACATAAATGATCACCAGAGCCAAGAAAACTTTATGGAATCTGTGTGTGGGAAAGAAATACTCTGTCTCACCAAGGCACGATAGCTGGGTCAACCAGAGGAGAGATGACAGCCTTGAAGACTTTCAACCATTGCTTACAGCCATCCATGAAGACGACCACTCCGTCCGGCTACCCATCACCCTTCAGAAAGTGAAACTGGTCATAGGGGCCCATGACTCTCTGGTATAGCTGCAAAATGAGGAAAATACTCAGCTATCAACTACCAGGAATCACCGTCAAGCCTTCCTGGCTTGACGCTGCTTCCCTCAGATGTTCAACACATAAGAACATAAGAAAGAAGGAACACTGCAACAGGCCTACTGACCCATGCGGAGCAGGTCCATGTCTCCCCCCGGATTAGACCAATGACCCCCCTCCTCGGATTAGCCCAATGACCCACCCAGTCTGATCATCTCCACTCAAGGATGGAGCACTGCATCAGACCCAGCAGTACAAGCTAGTCAGGTCCAACTCACACCCACCCACACCCACTCATGTATTTATCTAACCTATTTTTAAAGCTACACAACGTTTTAGCCTGAATAACTGTACTTGGGAGTTTGTTCCATTCATCCACAACTCTATTACCAAACCAGTGCTTTCCTATATCCTTTCTGAATCTTAACTTTTCCAACTTGAAACCATTGCTGCGAGTCCTGCCTTGGCTGGAAATTTTCAGCACGCTATTTACATCCCCTTTATTTATTCCTGTTTTCCATTTATACACCTCGATCATATCCCCCCTAATTCTACGCCTTTCGAGAGAGTGCAGATTCAGGGCCCTCAGTCTATCCTCATAGGGAAGATCTCTGATACATGGGATCATCTTTGTCATCCTCCTCTGTACGTTTTCCAGAGCATTTATATCCATTCTGTAATACGGTGACCAGAACTGAGCAGCATAGTCTAAATGAAGCCTAACCAAGGATATATAGAGTTGATGAACGACCTGAGGACTTCTATTATTTATACTTCTAGATATGAAGCCAAGAATTCTGTTAGCTTTATTGCGAACACTAATGCACTGTTGTCTTGGTTTTAGATTACTGCTAACCAGAACTCCTAAATCCTTTTCGCAATCAGTAGTATTAAGATCTACATTATTTAGTTTACATGTGGCATGGTTATTTAACTGTCCAACATTTACAACTTTGCATTCGTCAATATTAAACTGCATCTGCCGCTTCTCCGACAATTGCATCAGTCTATTCAAATCATCCTGGAGTGTTCTAGTGTCCTCATTAGAATGAATTGGACGGCCTATTTTGGTGTCATCAGCAAATTTGCTTATGTCACTATTTATTCCCTCATATATGTCGTTTATGTAAATTGTGAACAACAACGGGCCCAACACTGACCCCTGAGGAATACCGCTTGTGACGTGCCCCCATTCTGATTTCTCCCCATTTATGCAAACTCTCTGCTGTCTATTTGTCAGCCATGCCTCTACCCAGGAAAAAATTTCTCCTCCTTTTCCGTGTGCCTTAAGTTTCCTCAAGAGCCTCTGGTGTGGAACTCTATCGAAAGCCTTACAGAAGTCCATATACACAATATCATATTCATTACCATGATCTACCTCCTCAAACACCTTAGTGAAAAAAAGTTAGTAAATTCGTAAGACAGTAACGCCCCTTTGTAAAACCGTGTTGAGATTCATTAATCAATCTGTGCCTGTCAAGATGGCTACGAATTGCTTCGGCAATTATTGATTCCATAAATTTTCCCACTATGGAGGTAAGGCTTATTGGTCTATAGTTCGAAGCCAAGGACCTGTCACCTGCCTTGTAAATAGGTATTGAACATTGAGACACTTATGCAACATATGGGAATGTTTATTCAGGAAACGTTTCGCCACACAGTGGCTTCATCAGTCCGATACAAAGTAGAAAGGCGTAAGGAGAGGAGGAGTTTGAGGTAATCAGTCCCTCAACCTGGAGTCGATGTGTTCAGCCCATCAATCTTGTAGAATGTATAGCATAGGGCCGTAGACGTGGCTTATATACTGTAGTGAGGTGAGGCGAAGTAGGAGGAGGTGAGGTCATAGTGGTACCATCCACTAGTCGAAGTAAGTCTTCGTCCAAAGGTTGGACAAGTGTTGAAGAATTCTTTGTAACAAGATCCCATGATGCTGCAGCGTCTGACAGTTGTGAGGAATGGTTTGAAAAACCGACAAGTTGAAGATTGAGACACTTATGCAACATATGGGAATCTTTATTCAGGAAACGTTTCGCCACACAGCTGCTTCATCAGTCCGATACGAAGTAGAAAGGCATAAGGAGAGGAGGAGTTTGAGGTAATCAGTCCCTCAGCCTGGAGTCGATGTGTTCAGTCGATCAGTCTTGTAGAATGTACAGCATAGGGCCGTAGACGTGGCTTATATACTGTAGTAAGGTGAGGCGAAGCAGGAGGAGGTGAGGTCATAGTGATACCATCCACTAGTCCTACCTCCCACCCATACACCCTATCTCTCACCCATACACCCTGCCTCCCACCCACACACCCTACCTCCCACCCATACTCACAGCCTCCCACCCATACACCCTACTCCTCCCACCCATACTCACAGCCTCCCACCCATACACCCTACCTCCCACCCAAACACCTTACCTCCCACCATACGAAGAGTCTCTCACCCACACACCCTAACCCTCCCACACATACACCCTACCTACCACCCATATTCACAGTCTCCCACCCCACACACCCTACCTCCCACCATACACCCTACCTCCCACCCCTCACACCCTACCTCCCACACATCTCACAGCCTCCCACCACACACACCTCTACCTCGCACCCATACTCACTGCCTCCCACGCATACACCCTACCTCCCACCCATACACCCTACCTCCCGCCCATACACCCTACCTCCCACCCATACACCCTGCCTCCTACCCATACACACTACCTCTCACCAATACACCCTACCTCCCACCCATACTCACAGTCTTCCACCCACACTCCCTACCTCCCACCCATACACTCTGCCTCCCACCCATACACCCTACCCCCTACCCATACACCCTACCTCCCACCCATACACCCTACCTCCCACCCATACTCACAGTCTCCCACCCACACACCCTACCTCTCACCCATACACCCTACCCCCCACCCATACACCCTGCCTCCCACATATACACCCTACCTCCCACCCACACACCCTACCTCCCACCCATACTCACAGCCTCCCACCCATAACACCCTACCTCCCACCCATACACCCTAACCTCCCACCCAACACCCTCCTCCCACACATCTCACAGCCTCCCACCAACACACCCTACCTCGCACCCATACTCACTGCCTCCCACGCATACACTCTACCTCCCACCCATACAACCCTACCTCCCACCCATACACCCTACCTCCCAACCATACACCCTACCTCCCACCCATACACCCTACCTCCCACCCATACACCCTACCTCCTGCCCATACTCAGAGCCTCTCACCCACACACCCTACCTCCCACCCATAACACCCTACCTACCACCCATATTCCACAGTTCTCCCACCCACACACCCTACCTCCCACCCATACACCCTACCTCCCACGCATACACCCTACCTCCCACCCTCACACCCTACCTTCCACACATCTCACAGCCTCTCACCAACACACCCTAACCTCGCACCCATACTCACTGCCTCCCACGCATACACCCTACCTCCCACCCATAACACCCTACCTCCCACCCATAACACCCTACCTCTCGCCCATACACCCTATCTCCCCACCCATGCACCCTGCCTCCCACCCATACACCCTACCTCTCACCAATACACCCTACCTCCCACCCATACTCACAGTCTCCCACCCACACTCCCTACCTCCCACTCATACAACCCTGCCTCCCAACCATACACCCTACCTCCCACTCATACTCACAGTCTCCCACCCACACACCCTACCTCCCACCCATACACCCTACCCCCACCCATACACCCTGCCTCCCACATATACACCCTACCTCCCACCCACACACCCTACCTCCCACCCATACTCACAGCCTCCCACCCACAACACCCTACCTCCCACCCATACACACCTACCTCACTTGTTATTGCTGTTCCTTGCTGCTGAACAGCGGTTTAGTGCCGATGAAGGTAGCGTAGGTAGCAATGATACGGCCGTGGACTAATTTGGCTTTAATTGGATAGGAGTGAGTACACAACGGGCAGTGTGAGGAAGTGACCTCAAGCCAGTCCATGGAGGGGGAGCACTTGTGTCTATCAAGTGGGTCGGCCGGGGAGTGAGGGCGAATGGGCTCAGCCTCCCACTGACCTGGGTGAACCTACAGAGGGCAGCACCTAAATGCTGCGAAATATGAAACTAGTCAGAGCAGAACGGCTAGCTGTGTGTTCTGACAGTACAGGCTGTCTACATTTGCTCGCCACGCACCTCACTTCATCCCGATGCGACAATACTGGTGGGCCCATAGGTATGAAGGAATTACTTACACTAGCTACCCCAGAGAGGGACTGGCTTTTGCTCACTAGTAAATAAAAAATGGACATAAAAATGCAACAGGCAAAAAAAAACTCTCCCATCCAGGGGAAGAGAAAACTGGTTTGCCCGTGCTGTTCATCGAGGAGAGAGTCCGGAGACGTCAGCACTGGAACTAAAATCTTCTATATACAGGTTGTCCGCAGGGCTGAACATCAGTTGACCACTCGTCTACGAACGTTGTTGCAAACCCCACATCTGCAACAATC
>NC_069416.1:41004420-41017236 GCF_026875155.1 Cherax quadricarinatus | reverse complement strand
TCCAGAGTGAGGTTACGTGGCTGGTTGTATCATCCACAGTGAGAGTCACAGTGGCTGGTTGTATCATCCACAGCGAGAGTCACAGTGGCTGGTAGTATCCTCCAGAGTGAGAGTCACAGTGGCTGGTTGTGTCATCCACAGCGAGAGTTACAGTGGCTGGTTGTATCATCCACAGTAAGAGTCACAATGGCTGGTAGTATCCTCCACAGTGAGAGTCACAGTGGCTGGTTGTATCATCCACAGTGAGAGTCACAGTGGCTGGTAGTATCCTCCAGAGTGAGAATTACAGTGGCTGGTTGTATCATCCACAGTGAGAGTCACAGTGGCTGGTTGTATCATCCACAGCTAGAGTCACAGTGGCTGGTTGTATCATCCACAGTGAGAGTCACAGTGGCTGGTTGCATCATCCACAGTGAGAGTCACAGTGGCTGGTTGTATCATCCACAGCGAGAGTTACAGTGGCTGGTAGTATCCTCCAGAGTGAGAGTCACAGTGGCTGGTAGTATCCTCCACAGTAAGAGTCACAGTGGCTGGTAGTATCCTCCACAGTAAGAGTCACAGTGGCTGGTAGTATCCTCCACAGTAAGAGTCACAGTGGCTGGTAGTATTCTCGACAGTAAGAGTCATAGTGGCTGGTAGTATCCTCCACAGTAAGAGTCACAGTGGATGGTAGTATCCTCCACAGTAAGAGTCACAGTGGCTGGTAGTATCCTCCACAGTAAGAGTCACAGTGGCTGGTTTAACCTTTGTCCAGACGTAATAATCCACTTAACATCAGCTTCCCTGTCCAATAAATCAATCATTATTAAATGTCACATCAAAGGATGAACTTTACACTGAAAAAAATCAAGTTGAAAAATTTTGTGTTTCTTTTTTTGTGTGAAGTATTTCGATGCGATATTGAATTATGGGAAAAGTTGGTGCGGGCACAGGTATTAGTCTCTTCGTATGTTATGTTTTTTATATCACATTTTTGTTCGATTTATTAACTGTATTTTTGTTGTATATTGACGAGTATCAACATGCTAGTCTATTGATTCTCATAGAGGACCCATAGCTCGCTGTTTTAAAAAGTGGAATTATTGCAGCGCCTTATTGAACCACAGCCGCTTGTTGCTGAGCTCTGAAGAAAAGTCAGTGTGCTGAGTTAACTTTTAACTGTGACAGTGTTACACTGTGTGTTGCTGAACATGTAGTGAGCGATGTTCTAGATGAAGCACGAAGGTATTTTGTAGCTCACTAGGTATTGGAAAATATATCCTGACTCAGTCTCAGTCACCGCTCCACCATATGAAAGTATATATTGCATTACTGGAGGTGATGGTAGGTTTCTAACCTTCATAAAGACGTACCTGCAACACTTGTGAGTATCCATTATCTCAGCTGTTATGAGGATATCGTTAAGTGTTCCAGTAATGTATCTAAGGGATAGTGGGTCTTGCTTGACGCCGGTGACAGGCTTTTGATCACAGGCGTCAAAATTCACCATCATTCTTATTACGAACACAGGTGTAGTCTTGTGGCCTGCACACCTGGTTGTAGCACGATGACCAAGGTAGAAATGAAGAACATATATATGTCGTTGCCGAATTGGTAAAATTTGCGATTTTGCCTTAAATACCAAAGCTTTTCTTGCCAAATAAGGCAAGCGAAAATTTGTGATGCAATAATTTCGCAAAAAAATCAATCTGAACCTAACGAAAAAAATATATTTCATTGTGTTTGTTTATTATTAATTATCGTAAACTTATCTAAAATATATTACGCTTGTTATAGTACAGTTTCCTTTCCTTCGCCACAACAGCATACAAATATATGTACAATATTTACAGAGGATATGTTAGAAGGCAATTTGGAAGCAAGAGACACAGTAAGAACCATCTTCGACCAGACTTGGAGGTAAGTCTGCCAATGTTGATTCAGGAGCGTCCAACATCGCTTCACAACTTTGGTGGGTTTCCTTGTCATTAACTGGTTTGAACCAAGGTGCAAGCATAAAAATGGTTGCCCACTTGTTTTTCTCTTAGCATCTGGTTCACTGGTCGGGAGGGCATGCCTATATGGTGTGTGACATACACTGAATAAAGTATAACGCACTCTTACCATGCCACAACTCTTCTGGAATGAAAGCTGATTGCTTCCCCCGCCTCTTGTTTCCCATACAGTGTTTGACTCTTAAGTATTATACGTTGTGCTCAAATAATAACCTACATGGAGACAGTAACTCAAAAAATAAATTGATCTGCATATTTCGACGCCCTGCTGGGGTTCTCTTCAGAGTCTCCAAAAATAAATAACTTCTCTGTTCGTGAACTGACAATAATAATTCTTAAATAAGTTATATGTCTTATAAATATTTGTGTTACTCAAGATAATGTGACTTAACTTTTTCCGGCACATAAGACGCATTTTTCCTACAAAAGTCTTGAAAAATCGCTCTGCGCCTTATATGCTCAAGATAAAAGTGAAGGGTAGGCTCTGGGCTACATTTTAGCAGATGTTTACTGATGTTAGGTTACAATTGCCTGGTAACATCATCTCATATGATCATGCGCCTTATATGCCGGAAAGTATGGTAATTTACTTGATCTCCGTGTAGTGATCAGTTATTCAACAAGACACATTTTTTTTTACATTAAGCAGCAAATTGTTGATCACATAGAACAAATAATTAAATAAATCCTCGTAAAGGCAACTGTGCAAAAAACAAAATCCACAGACTAACAATCACCGTTGCCCAGAAGAGATTCTGACCAATTTCCTCGATAGTTATCTTAACTCAGTGTGTATGATTATCATCACTCTGGAAGCTGAGTGGTGCGTTAATGGTTGCTGGGTCCCGGGAGCTCTGAGTTATCATGACCAGACACTAGTATAGTGTAGACGCACCATCCAACACTACACTTAACGTATGTACATACGTGCAAAATAACTACAGCGAAGAGTAGTAGTATTCCAAGTGTTTTAATGATGTCTCACGAAGCTCAGTCTACCGACAATAATAAACAAGTACTGACATTCACTCAGTGTTATCACCTACGGAATAATAAGCCAGAATAATGATTTCTTTTTGTGATCAACATTTCGGTCATCTTCCCCAGGGTTAAATCTCTGAACCTGTGTACCCACACCACAGGTATGCCCTTTTACAATCGTAAAAATTTAAACCATGTGTACATTGTTCCAAATAAAAACTTACTTCAGCCATTTTAAAAGTGTTGCCTTGTGGCTTAACTGGTAGCAACCTTAGCTCGCGTATTGAGGAACCAGGGTTCGATCTCCGAACTACTGAAAACGTTGTTACATACATACTTACACTGGCTGCCTTTGTTCACGTTGTTAAGTAGCTACCCGGGTGTTAGGCGACTTTTGTGAGTCGCATCCTGGGGTAAAGAGCATCAAAGATCTCCTATTAAATATAAGAGACAATCTGATAACATCCTGACTTGACTGGGTTATCCTGGGTTACTAACCCTCCGGGTTAATAAACCCAGCAAAAAAACTTTTGTGTGTGTGCCGCGGGGGGAGTGCCATCTAGCGGATATAAAGATGCTTGTCTCCAAGGAGCCGTTATAACTGGCCAACTTCTGTCCTCTTTTGTCCCCTGGCCAGAATCATGGGTAAAAGTTCCTCCAGGTTTTCCAGATTATTACAGCGTGTGGCAGACTCCATGTTCTCCTTCTCCATGTTCTCTCACTTTATTTTTAAATATTTTTTGTTATTTTCTGAATTACCAGTAAAGATACATGTTATGTATCTTTAAAGTGGTGACTACAAACATGCGTTAACATATTCTTTCTTAATAACAGAATATGTAGCCAGAAAGATAAGAGGTACATACAGATTTTCGTCAGTTTAAAACAGACGTGTAAGACACATGTGTCACACACGAGTTAAGACACATGTGTCACACACGAGTTAAGACACATGTGTCACACACGAGTTAAGACACATGTGTCACACACGAGTTAAGAGACATGTGTCAAACACGAGTTAAGACACATGTGTCACACACAGTTAAGACACATGTGTCACACACGTTAAGACACATGTGTCACACACGAGTTAAGAGACATGTGTCAAACACAGTTAAGACAAAATGTGTCACACACGAGTTAAGACACATGTGTCACACACGAGTTAAGACACATGTGTCACACACGAGTTAAGACACATGTGTCACACACGAGTTAAGACACATGTGTCACACACGAGTTAAGACACATGTGTCACACACGAGTTAAGACACATGTGCCATGTACTAGTTAACACACATGTGTCATACACGAGTTAAGACACATGTGCCATACGCGAGTTAAGACACATGTGTCATACACGATTTAGTACACATATGTCATGTACGAGTTAAGACACATGTGTCATGTACGAGTTAAGACAAATGTGTCATGTACTAGTTAAGACACATTTGTCATACACGAATTAAGACACATGTGTCACACACGAGTTAAGACACATGTGTCATGCACGAGTTAATGTCATATGATTCACACACGGTTGGTAGTGAGTCATACTACTGGCAACTGGTTACTGGTAACTGGTTACTGGTAACTGATTACTGGCAACTGGTTACTGGTAACTGGTTACTGGTAACTGGTTACTGGTAACTGGTACTACTGAGAGATAGAGAGCAGAGAGACAGGGCGGCTGATGGTGCTTCCTATACTTTCCGTTATAATTATAAGTACTAACCAGCCTACGTGAGTGTTCTTACCCAATCCACGTTATCCAACCCCCACATGACATTAAGACACATGCGTCATACACCAGTTAAGACACATGTGTCATGTACGAGTTAAGACACATGTGTCATGTACGAGTTAAAACACATGTGTCATGTACGAGTTAAGACACATGTGTCATGTACTAGTTAAGACACATGCGTCATGCACTAGTTAAGACACATGTGTCATGTACGAGTTAAGACACATGTGTCATGTACGAGTTAAGACACATGTGTCATGTACGAGATAAGACACATGTGTCATGTACGAGTTAAGACACATGTGTCATGTACTAGTTAAGACACATGCGTCATACACTAGTTAAGACACATGTGTCATGTACGAGTTAAGACACGTGTGTCATGTACGAGTTAAGACACATGTGTCATGTACTAGTTAAGACACACGTGTCACACACGAGTTAAGACACATGTGTCATGTACGAGTTAAGACACATGTGTCATGTACGAGTTAAGATACATGTGTCATGTACTAGTTAAGACACATGTGTCACACACGAGTTAATACACATGTGTCACACACAAGTTAACACACTGTGTACACACGAGTTAAACACATGTGTCACACACGAGTTAAGACACATGTGTCATACACGAGTTAAGACACATGTGTCATGTACGAGTTAAGACACATGTGTCATGTACGAGTTAAGACACATGTGTTATGTACGAGTTAAGACACATGTGTCATGTACGAGTTAAGACACATGTGTCATGTACGAGTTAAGACACGTGTGTCATGTACTAGTTAAGACACATTGTCATACACGAGTTAAGACACATGTGTCACGCACGAGTTAAGACACATGTGTCATGCACGAGTTAAGACACATGTGTCATGTACTAGTTAAGACACATGTGTCACACACGAGTTAAGACACATGTGTCACACACGAGTTAAGACACATTTGTCATACACGAGCTAACACACATGTGTCATACACGAGCTAACACACATGTGTCATACACGAGCTAACACACATGTGTCATACACGAGCTAACACACATGTGTCATACACGAGTTAACTTAAAATAATACACAAACTGGCTTTTCTCTGTTGTTATTGTACATTATACTAACTCATTACGTAAATACATCATACACACACACACACTTATCATATGCACACACACAGACAAACAGACAGACACACACACGCACACACACACACACACACATATACACACACACACATACACACGCACGCGCGCGCACTCATCATATACATACATTCATACACACACACACACAATCATAAACATGCACACATACACATCATGCAGACACACACAACAATCCATCATATACACACATCCAACACACACACACACACACACACACACACACATACACACACACACACACACACACACACACACACACACACACACACACACACACACACACACACCACACACACACACACACACAATCATGCGCATACAAAATCATGCAGACACACACACATCCATCATATACACACATCAACACACGCGCGCACACACACACACACACACACACACACACACAACACACACACACACACACACACACACACACACACACACACACACACACACTCATTACACACACACACACACACACATACACACACACATACACACACACACCACACACACACACACGCAAGCGATGTAGTGGAGCAGGATCCATACATAGCTTTAAGCAGAGGTATGATAAAGCTCACGGGTCGGGAGAGTGACCTAGTAGCGATCAGTGAAGAGGCGGGCCAAAGGGGCTCGGACTCGACCCCCGCAACCTCAACTAGGTGAGTACAACTAGGTGAGTACACGCACTCACACACACACACACACACACACCACACACACACACACACACACACCACACACCACCACCACACACACACACACACACACACACACATCAACACACTCATTACACACACAAACTGAGCCTTGAACACTGTCCCCCAGAAAAATAAGAACTGTCTGCCAAAATGGGCCCTAAATTATGAGCAACTTTCAACATGCAATTCTTAACTGCAACTTTGCAACGAAAATATGACCAGAAAGTTAAGATTGAGTTTTTTTTCCAGTCACATTTCTTACGGCCGAGAAGATTTCCCCAGGCAGGAAGACTTTCTTATTTTTTTACTGGAACAACTGTGTCAGGGGCTGCTCCTGTACATATCAGGGAAAGTTGCCAAAGTTGCTTGTAGAAACAGTCATTATTAATACTATTGCTACTATTACTACTACTGCTGCTGCTGCTATTGTTGCTGCTACTACTACTACTATTGTTATTACTACTACTACTGCTGCTATTGCTGCTATTGCTGCTACTACTACTACTACTACTATTGCTATTACTACTACTGCTACTACTACTACTACTACTACTACTGCTTCTACTACTACTGCTAACTACTACTGCTACTACTACTACTACTTTATATATTGCTATCTATCAATATTGCTACTACTAAATGCTTTCTACTACTACTACTATACGTTACTATCTGCTACTACTACTAAATAACTGCTTTACTAAATACTGCTATACTAGTAAATAAATACTACTGCTTCTACTAAAATA
The DNA here is from genome assembly GCF_026875155.1 of Cherax quadricarinatus. Lineage (NCBI taxonomy): Eukaryota > Metazoa > Arthropoda > Malacostraca > Decapoda > Parastacidae > Cherax > Cherax quadricarinatus. The sequence continues at coordinate 41,009,896 of NC_069416.1, read as the reverse complement.
CCCGCTTTATACTACTGCTACTACTAACTGACTCTTCTAAACTACTAAACCCCTTTACACTACTGCTACCACAATTCTACTTTACAACTGCTACTACTACTACGCTTAAATACTACTGCTTTTCAACCCAATACTAACTACTACAAATACTTTCTTCTACTACTAAAAGCTAAAATACCAACTACCCACAAATACTAGCTTCTACTACTAAAAGCTACTACTAAATGCTACCTTCTAAGCTACAATACTACTGCTTCTACTACTACTGCTAATACTACTGCTACTACCAAATGCTTTCTACTAAAAACGCTTCTACTACTACTGCAACTACTACTTCTCCCCACTAAATACTACTACTGCCTACACTACTGCTTCACTACCCACTTTCAACCCACTACGCTACTACTACTACCTCTCCTAAATCTACTGGGTACTACTCTGCTACTACTAACTGCTTCTACTACTACTGCCCCCTTCCAAAAACTACTGGCTACAAATACGCTACTACAAAACTACTGCTACTACCTTTCTCTATACAAATACTGCTAACTACTAATACTGCTTCTACGCCACTACTCTTTCCCCTACTAAAATGCACTACTACTAAAATGCTACTACTACTCTGCTAAATCTACCCACTCTCTTTCTTTTTTATTTTTTTCTTCTATACTACTGCTTACTTCAAAAGCTTAAATACTACTCTTTTAAATACTAACTGCTCCTTCTAACCTAAAATGCCCACTACCAAAAGCTTAAAATAAAATCTTCTACTCTACCTTCTAAAATACCCGCACTTTTTCAAATTGCAAATTACCCACTACTCCACGGCTACAATTTTTTTTTCCCCGCTTTCTACTACTACTGGGTACAAATAAATGTTTCTACTACTGGGGAAATAAATACTACCCCGGCTAAATACTACGGCTACTAAATTAAATACTGCTTCTACTACCAACAACTACTCTACTACTTCTACTCCCACTACTGCCCACACAAATCTACTCTACTAAGTACTCTACTGCCCCAACTTTTTAAATTGCTTCTACAAATACGCCCCCTACTTCTACTACTACTGCTTTTCTTAAATACTGCTTCTTCTTTTTACCCGCTACTACTACTGAAAAAATCCCACTACACTAAATGCTTCTCCCACTACTGCACAAAAATTTCTGCAAATACAAATGCTACTTTCTACTACTGTTTTACAACCCACTGCTTCTACTACTACTGCTTTTTTTCACAAATCTCTGCTACTAACTGCCTACTACTACTCTGCTAAAACTACTGCAAATACTACTACTGGCTTCTACTAACACTTTCTTCTCCCACACTACTCCTGCTTTTTTTTCAAATACTGCTCAAATACTCTACAATACTCTACAACTACTACTACTGCTACTAAAACTACTGTACTTCTACACGCTACTCTACTGCAAAACTACCGCCAAAAACAAACTCTTCTACTACTACCCTTCTAAATACCCCTTAAATGCTAAATACTAAATGCTACTACTACTGCTGGCCCTTCTACTAAAATTACTCACTACTACGCTAAATAAATACTGCCAACCCACTGTTTTCTTTCTGCTACTAATTTCTTTTTCCCCACTAAATACTACTGCTTCAACCCACTTTCTGCTTTTTACTCTACTGCTACCCAAATACCCAAATGCTACTTTCTCTACTTATACTCTACCACTACCTTTTCTAAATACTACTCTTCTACTACTACACTAACTACCCACACAATGCTTCTACTACTACGCTTTTACTACTTTTTCCCAAACTAACCAAATAGCTACTACCCTGCACTAAATACTTGCCCCTACAAATACTGCCAAACTGCTAAAATACTGCTACTACCAAATAAATTCACTACAAATCTCTACTACTACTGCTACTACCTACCCTTTTACAAAAACTGCTACTACAAACCACAAACTGCTTCTACTACTACTGAACCTTTCTACTTTTTACTACTTCTTAACCCCACAACGGGTACTACTTAAAATAAAAAGCTTTTTACTACCTGCCCACTACTATACTTCTACTACTCAAAACTCTACTACTAATACTCAACTCAACTACTGCTACTACTACTACTGCTTCAAATACTACTGCAAACTACTGTTTACTGCTACTACTGTTTTGGATTTTCGCTTTTAAATAATACCGGGAAATACAAAAACGCTGCTTCTACTAAATAACCCGCCCACTACTACTGCTACTACTAATTTCAGTACTACTAAATGCTGTATTCTACTGCTACTACTTTCTGCTTCTTCTACTACCTTTCTGCCAAACTACTAACAAATGTACTACTACGCTCTAACTACTGCTACAAACTACTTCTTTTCAAATACGCTACAACACCCGCTACAACCTACGCTACAAATACAAATTTCTACTACTAACCCCCTAAAAGCTTCTTCTACTAAAAACCCACAATACTTTCTGCTAAATACCCATGCTACAATTTTACTGCTACCTAAATGCTACAACTAAATACTGCCTACTTTCTTAAATCTTTTCGCTACAAATACTACGCCCACTAAACTGTTTCAACATTAACACACTGCTGCTTTCTAAAACTTCCCCCCTTTCTACACTACGCTCAAATACCCGCTACTAATACCCACCTTCCCAACTACTTTTCCCGCTACTACTACGGCCCACTACTACTCTACTACTTCTACTGCTAAACTACTGCTTCTACTACAAAGCTTCTTCTCCTTTGTTCAAATACTAAATGCCCACACTGCTAAAATACTACTCTACAACCCTACCTACAGCTTCAAAAACTACTGCTTCTACACTACTGCTTCTACTAAATACTACTACTACTGCTACTACTACTGCCTAATACTTAACCCACTACAACTTCTACTACTACGCTACTAAAAAACTACTGTACAAATACTACTGCTACTACTACTAAGCAAATCTACTGCTACATACTACTTCTTCTACTAAAATGCTTCTATACTACCCCAAAATGGGAAAATACTACTACGCTTCCCACAAATACGCTTTCTTTCTACTGCCCACTTAAATCTACTCTTCTACAAATACCCGCTACTACTACTACTGCCCCCTTCTGCCCCACTACTAATACTGCCCCAAATCTAAATAAAATGCTACTACTTCTACTGCTTCTACTACTACTGCTACATTTCGCACTTTCTACTACTGCCCACTACAGTTACTCTACACGCTGCTTCAAATACTACGTACTACTACTATCGGTTTTTTACTACAAATGCTACAACTACTGCTACTTTTTCCTACACTCTTCTAAATACTGCTCTACTCTACTGCTCTACTACTACTACAGCCCACTACTGCAAAACCCATCAAATGCCCACTACTACTGCTACTAAACCAAATTAAATGCTACTACTCTACTGCTCTACTTTCTTTTCTGCTACTACCCCCTTCTACTACTACTACGTTTACTACTACTGTTTTCTACCATAACTCTTCTACCCTACTAACCCGCTTCTACTACTAAATGCTATACTACTACTGCTTTCTTCTACTATAAAGCTAAATACTTAAAATGCTACTCTACTACGCTACACTAAACAAAAAGATTTTTTGGTAATCAAACTTAAATATACTCTTCAGGGTTTTACTTTATTAATAATTCCTTTTGTTAACAGGCCCCTTTGTTTTGCCCATTGGGCCCACTATGCCCCACAAGAAACTTAGTACTTTGTCTTCACTGCTACCGCTTGTTTATATAACTGGGCTGGGATCTGGGGTTTCCTGCCTAAGGTCTGGCTAACGGGGCAACCACCGGTTTCCACGAAATATGAACTAACTGGGAACAGCAATCTTCTGTTTCCCGACAAGATAACGGGTTCTTCAAAACCCCGGCCAACCCACTGCCTTCCTCCCACCACATGTTCTTATAAAGAAAATCCTCTCTCTCTCTCTAAACGGGGGAACAAAAACCAAATAAAAGCTTTATACTATGGCCAAAAAAAACCCTTTTCCCACATGGAAAAAAGAAAAACCTGTTTTCTAAACATCTGGGTCCAAACAAAGCTTTTAAAAAGGGAAAATTTTTCAAACCCTACTGCTACAAACCCGCAAAACAAAATCCCCGGGTTACTTACGTTTCCCCTTACGGTCTCCCTCGGAACTAAGCATCATCTAATCCTGCTTTCCCCTTTAAAATTCACAAAATTCTTGCCCTCTGAGTTACTTCGAAAAAAATCGGGAAATACAGGAATTTTTTCAACACCACAGGAACACCTAAAGGTACCCCCTGTCCTTGGGGTTCCAAATCCGTTTTACTATATTTTACAATCTGGGAAAAACACTGGGCCAAACCCCTGGAACTTTTAAAATGCTACAACCCAAATGCATAAAATCCGCTTTTAAATGACACTACTTTGCCATCTGCTCCTTAACTTGTAACACAGGGTTACAATTTCATTCCCCTTTTACAATTGGAGTTAAAAATTTAAACATAATATCCAAAGCTCCCCAACTTTTTCCCCCTACAATCTGCACTCTACTCTGGAAAAAGTAAACAAAAACTCGATTAATCAACAGGTACATTTCCCGCAAACTCACAAAAATAAAGCTTTCTTTTCAAACTTCCTACTACTGTCTTACACACCCCTTCAAAAGTTCTACCCACGGGTACTTAAAACAATTCTAAATCAATCTTCTAAACCTACTACCACAGGTAAACTTTTACACACACACACCGGGGGTCAAACATGGGTTTAAAACTAAAAATGTCTTTTCTTTGCATAAAAACTGAAAATAAGCTCTAAAATTGATTAAAACTTTTCGAAAATTTTAAAATTTAACCAAAACCACACACCTTTTAATTTCTCTCAATCTTCTCACAAATTTAAATAATTACTAGAAAACAATCATGTTTACATCCTGTTTCACTATGTCCAATGACTTCACGCACTACTCAGCAACTCTCAGGTACTACCCCAAAACATCTCATACTCACAGACACTAGGTTTCTCACAACCTCTTTTTACTCACAGCTTCTCATCGCTCCAGGCGACATCCTGCTTTCCCAATGAAATCGGGGCCATCGGGTTACTTTTTGTATCCTTTCAGCGACCACACATTGGGCCCACATTCCCGGTTTAAATCACTGGGGTTAGCTCACACATCCCCACACCCAAATGGGGTAATCCACTTGGTCTATTCTACGGGGGATCTCCACAGCTACTCCCCTGCACCTACAAGCCTTCAATGAATTCACCATGGCCACAAAAACACACAAAGTGGGCCATAATTTATGGAAAATAGACATAACCCCACTAATGTTAATGGCAACACTGGGGGGTCACCAGTCCTTTTTCCCTACGCACCCCACCAAAAATACAGGGGAAACAAAACTGGAAAAACAGAAAATCACCCCCCACAAGACACACCTTCTTCTAAAACCTGTCTTTACTAACAAACAAAAACGCAAAAATACAATGACCTAAAACTG
>NC_069416.1:40906920-40994420 GCF_026875155.1 Cherax quadricarinatus | reverse complement strand
CCATCAAGGACCAGGGTGTACAACATGGTGTAGCACAGTGCCCATCAAGGACCAGGGTGTACAACATGTGGTAGCACAGTGCCCATCAAGAACCAGGGTGTACAACATGGTGTAGCACAGTGCCCATCAAGGACCAGGGTGTACAACATTGTGTAGCACAGTGCCCATCAAGGATCAGGGTGTACAACATGGTGTAGCACAGTGTCCATCAAGGACCAGGGTGTACAACATGGTGTAGCACAGTGCCCATCTAGGACCAGGGTGTACAACATGGTGTAGCACAGTGCCCATCAAGGATCAGGGTGTACAACATGGTGTAGCACAGTGCCCATCAAGGACCAGGGTGTACAACATGGTGTAGCACAGTGTCCATCAAGGACCAGGGTGTACAACATGGTGTAGCACAGTGCCCATCAAGGACCAGGGTGTACAACATGGTGTAGCACAGTGTCCATCAAGGACCAGGGTGTACAACATGGTGTAGCACAGTGTCCATCAAGAACCAGGGTGTACAACATGGTGTAGCACAGTGCCCATCAAGGACCAGGGTGTACAACATTGTGTAGCACAGTGCCCATCAAGGATCAGGGTGTACAACATGGTGTTAGCACAGTGTCCATCAAGGACCAGGGTGTACAACATGGTGTAGCACAGTGCCCATCAAGGACCAGGGTGTACAACATGGTGTAGCACAGTGCCCATCAAGGATCAGGGTGTACAACATGGTGTAGCACAGTGTCCATCAAGGACCAGGGTGTACAACATGGTGTAGCACAGTGCCCATCAAGGACCAGGGTGTACAACATGGTGTAGCACAGTGCCCATCAAGGATCAGGGTGAAACAACATGGTGTAGCACAGTGTCCATCAAGGACCAGGGTGTACAACATGGTGTAGCACAGTGTCCATCAAGGACCAGGGTGTACAACATGGTGTAGCACAGTGCCCATCAAGGACCAGGGTGTACAACATGTGGTAGCACAGTGTCCATCAAGGACCAGGGTGTACAACATGGTGTAGCACAGTGTCCATCAAGGACCAGGGTGTACAACATGGTGTAGCACAGTGCCCATCAAGGACCAGGGTGTACAACATGGTGTAGCACAGTGCCCATCAAGGACCAGGGTGTACAACATGGTGTAGCACAGTGCCCATCAAGGACCAGGGTGTACAACATGGTATAGCACAGACTGTGGATCATCACATAAGAAGAACATAAGAACATAAGAACGAAGGAACACTGCAGAAGGCCTACTGGCCCATGCGAGGCAGGTCCAAGTCTCCTACCGGCTTAAGCCAATGCACCCAACCTAGTCAGGTCAGGTCACATTGACTTTAGGGAGGAACACGGCAACCGACCTGGTAGCACAAGCTATCAGGTCTAACTCACACCCACCCACATCCACTCATGTATTTATCCAACCTATTTTTAAAGCTACACAACGTTCTGGCCTCTATAACGGTACTTGGGAGTTTGTTCCACTCATCCACAACTCTATTACCAAACCAGTACTTTCCTATATCCTTCCTGAATCTGAATTTTTCCAACTTAAAACCATTGCTGCGAGTCCTGTCTAGGCTAGATATTTTCAGCACACTATTTACATCCCCTTTATTTATTCCTGTCTTCCATTTATACACCTCAATCATATCCCCCCTAATTCTACGTCTTTCTAGAGAGTGCAGATTCAGGGGCCCCTTTGTCTATCCTCATAGGGAAGGTTTCTGATACATGGATCAACTTTGTCATCCTCCTTGTACATTTTCCAGAGATTTATATCCATTCTGTAATAAGGTGACCAAAAAATGTGCAGCATAATCTAAATGAGGCCTAACCAAGGATGTATAGAGTTGAAGAACAACCTGAGGACTCCTATTATTTATGCTTCTTGATATGAAGCCAAGGATTCTATTAGCTTTATTGCGAACACTTATGCACTGTTGTCTTGGTTTCAGATTACTGCTAACCAGAACTCCTAAATCTTTTTCGCAATCCGTAATATTAAGATCTACATTATTTAGTTTATATGTGGCATGATTATTGTCCTGTCCAACATTTAGAACTTTGCATTTGTCTATATTAAACTGCATCTGCCACTTCTCCGACCACTGCATCAGTCTATTCAAATCTTCCTGGAGTGCTCGAATGTCCTCGTCAGAATGAATTCGACGGCCTATTTTGGTGTCATCGGCAAACTTGCCGATGTCGCTCTTTATGCCCTCATCTATGTCGTTTATGTAGATTGTGAACAGCAGGGGGCCCAACACTGACCCCTGTGGAACACCGCTCGTGACACTTCCCCACTCTGATTTCTCCCCATTTATGAAAAACTCTCTGCTGCCTATTTGTCAACCATGCCTCTATCCAGGAAAAAATTTCTCCTCCTATTTCCATGTGCTTTAATTTTCCTCAATAGTCTCTGATGTGGGACCCTGTCAAAAGCCTTACTGAAGTCCATATACACAATTCATATTCATTACCATGATCTACCTCCTCAAATACCTTAGTGAAAAAAAGTTAATAAATTCGTAAGGCAGGAACGCCCCTTTGTAAAACCATGCTGAGATTCGTTGATTAATTTATGCTTTTCAAGGTGGCTACGAACTGCCTCGGCAATTATTGATTCCATAAATTTTCCCACTATGGAGGTTAGGCTTATTGGTCTATAGTTCGAAGCTAAGGACCTGTCACCTGTTTTGAAAATAGGTATCACATTTGCCATTTTCCACTTATCTGGCACCATGCCAGTTTGTAGTGATATGTTGAAAAGATTAGCCAAAGGTGTGCTAAGCTCCTCTTTACATTCCTTTAGAACCCTTGCATACAGTTCATCACTGCCATTAAGCTGGTGTATCACTGACTGGTGTGAGGGAGGACCCCTTCAATGATGACTTTATGATGGAGGGGATCTACCTGGAGTCTACCTGGAGTCTACCTGGAGTTTACCTGGAGTCTACCTGGAGTCTACCTTGAGTCTACCTTGAGTCTACCTGGAGTCTACCTGGAGTCTACCTGGAGTCTACCTGGAGTCTACCTGGAGTCTACCGGGAAGGTATTTCTGGGGATCAACGCCCCTGTGGCCCAGTACATGACCAGGCCTCCTGGTGGATCAGGGCCTGATCAACGAGGCTGTTACTGTTAACCACAAGTAGTCCAACGCACCAACCACAGCCCGGCTGATCCGGCACTAACTTTATGTATCTGTCCATCTCCCTCTTGAAGACAACCAGGGGTCTATTGGTAATTCCCTTTATGACTGGTGGTAGGCTGTTGAACAGTCTTGGGCCTCGGACACTTATTGTGTTTTCTCTTAGTGTACTAATGGCGCCCCTACTTTTCACTGGGAGTATGTTGCATCGCCTGCCAAGTCTTTTGCTTTCGTAGAGAGTGATTTCTGTGTGTCGATTAGGGACCAGTCCCTCTAGGATTTTCCAGGTGTAGATTATGATGTAACTCTCTCGCCTGCGCTCCAGTGAGTGGAAGGAGGGAAAGTTGATTGAGGAAGCGGTTACTGAAACTGATATCACTGGTATTGATTTTGTATAGGTTTAGCAATTAATGACAGATTCCCACCCTATATAAATTATCCACACTTTGTATATCATCTTTTTTACACCATACGGACCATACAGAGCTTCACACTCACACCAGCCCTACGGTATACACCAAGTGCACTTTCATACTACCTTACCTGGAGCGCTGGAATTTACTTGGAGAGGGTTTCAGGGGTCAACGCCCCCGCGGCTCGGTCTGAGACAAGGCCTCGTGGTGGATCAGGGTCTGGTCAACCAGGCTGTTACTGCTGGCCGCACGCAAACTGATGTAAGAACCTCAGCCCGGTTGGTCATTTACTGACTCTAGGTGCCTGTCCGGTGCATTCTTGAAGACAGTCAGTGGTCTGTTGGTAATCCCCCTTATGTATGCTGGAAGGAAGTTGAACAGTCTTGGGCCCCGGATAGTGTACTCGTGGCGCCCCTGCTTCTCATTAGGGAAATGTTGCATCTTCTTCCGAGTAGTAACCCACTGTTAACAGCATCTACATTACACAGTCGTACACCATTAATTAACACTACTGACACCACTCTCACCATTAAAACTCTCTCACACAAACACACACACACACACACACACACACACACACACACGCACACACACACACACTAGAGAGAGAGGGGTGGGTTGATTGCATTTTCCTAGACTGCAGGAAGGCTTTTGACACAGTTCCCGACAAGAGATTAGTGCAGAAGCTGGAGGATCAGGCGCATATAACAGGGAGGGCACTGCAATGGATCAGGGAATACCTGATAGGGAGGCAACAACGAGTCATGGTACGTGAAGAGGTATCACAGTGGGCGCCTGTGACGAGCGGGGTCCCACAGGGGTCAGTTCTAGGAACAGTGCTATTTTTGATATATGCGAACGACATGATGGAAGGAATAGACTCTGAAGTGTCCCTATTCGCAGATGATGTGAAGCTGATGAGAAGAATTAAATCGGATGAGGATGAGGCAGGACTGCAAAGAGACCTGGACAGGCTGGACATGTGGTCCAGAAACTGGCTTCTCGAATTCAACCCTGCCAAATGCAAAGTCATGAAGATTGGGGAGGGGCAAAGAAGACCGCAGACAGAGTATAGGCTAGGTGGACAAAGACTACAGACCTCACTCAGGGAGAAAGACCTTGGGGTGACCATAACACCGAGCACATCACCGGAGGCACACATCAACCAAATAACTGCTGCAGCATACGGGCGCCTTGCAAATCTGAGAATAGCGTTCCGATACCTTAATAAGGAATCGTTCAAGACACTATACACTGTGTATGTTAGGCCCATACTGGAGTATGCAGCACCAGTCTGGAACCCACACCTGGTCAAGCACGTCAAGAAGTTAGAGAAAGTACATAGGTTTGCAACAAGGCTAGTCCCAGAGCTCAGGGGAATGTCGTACGAGGAAAGGTTGAGGGAAATCGGACTGACGACACTGGAGGGCAGAAGGGTCAGGGGAGACATGATAACGACATACAAGATACTGCGGGGAATAGACAAGGTGGACAGAGATAGGATGTTCCAGAGAGGGGACACAGAAACAAGGGGTCACAACTGGAAGCTGAAGACTCAGACGAGTCACAGGGACGTTAGGAAGTATTTCTTCAGTCATAGAGTTGTCAGGAAGTGGAATAGCCTAGCAAGCGAAGTAGTGGATGCAGGAACCATACATAGTTTTAAGAAGAGGTATGACAAAGCTCAGGAAGCAGAGAGAGAGAGGACCTAGTAGCGATCAGTGAAGAGGCGGGGCCAGGAGCTGAGTCTCGACCCCTGCAACCACAATTAGGTGAGTACAATTAGGTGAGTACACACACACATACACACACACACACACACACACACACACACACACACACACACACACACACACACACACACACACACACATCATCATCCAGCGATGAGCGGTGAGTTTCGATAAATATTTTCAGAGGTTTAAAAAGCTTCAATAATCTAGAAATCCATTTACAATATATTAATAAAGCAAACATTTTTAATGAGTCTCTCAACACAAGCCCCGCCAGAGATAAAAGCAACACACGTAACACTTTTGTTGATAGTTAAATATAAAGCCTTGTAAAATGTGTGTGATCCTCGTGTACTATACCGGGAACTCATTGACAGAACCTGTGACCCGTGACTGTAGTCAGCTACAGTGCTTCTGTGGACTTAGTAAGGAGGGGGGAGGAAGGATGAGTGGGTGGAAGGGAGGGAGGAACGGACGAAGGAAGAGAGGAAAGGACAGAGGGGGAGGAGATAGGGAGGGAAGGAGGGATGGGTGGAAGACTGGAAGGAGGGAGGGGGTTCCTGACAGTTTGACAGGATCCACTTGACAGCCTGTGTCAACCTGACAAAGTCCACTTGACAGCCTGTGACATCCTGACAGGGTCCACTTAACATCCTGTGACAACCTGGCAGGGTCCACTTAACAGCCTGTGACAACCTGACAGGGTTCACTTAACAGCCTGTGACAACCTGGCAGGGTCCACTTAACAGCCTGTGACAACCTGACAGGGTTCACTTAACATCCTGTGACAACCTGGCAGGGTCCACTTAACAGCCTGTGACAACCTGACAGGGTTCACTTAACAGCCTGTGACAACCTGACAAAGTCCACTTGACAGCCTGTGACAACCTGACAGGGTCCACTTAACATCCTGTGACAACCTGGCAGGGTCCACTTAACAGCCTGTGACAACCTGACAGGGTTCACTTAACAGCCTGTGACAACCTGACAGGGTCCACTTAACAGCCTGTGACAACCTGACAAGGTCCACTTAACATCCTGTGACAACCTGGCAGGGTCCACTTAACAGCCTGTGACAACCTGACAGGGTCCACTTAACATCCTGTGACAACCTGGCAGGGTCCACTTAACAGCCTGTGACAACCTGACAGGGTCCACTTAACAGCCTGTGACAACCTGACAGGGTCCACTTAACAGCCTGTGACAACCTGACAGGGTCCACTTAACAGCCTGTGACAACCTGACAGGGTCCACTTAACAGCCTGTGACAACCTGACAGGGTCCACTTAACAGCCTGTGACAACCTGACAGGGTCCACTTGACAGCTTATGTCAATCTGACAGTGACTTCCCGCTTTCCGTTCGAGGCACAAACTTTTTCTTTTATCGCCTTTTATCTTATATTTATAGTGTTTCCTTGGCGGTAGGTAATAATTTATTATTTTTCATGGATACAGAACAACTTTACTTAACCTAACTTAGAAATGTGTTGCAAATCGTACGTGAAAATGTGATTAAATTGCACGTAGGAGGGGTTGAATATGTTGTGTCGGTGTTGCTAAGGAAATTCTTTATCCGGTAGAAGCCTCATTGATTTTGTCGAATATGTGGATGGGGAAAGGGATGAGGGCGAGTACTGTGCCTTTGGGAAACAGATTTTCTCTGTGTCAGCCTTAACTCATTACTATTATTCGTTGCATTCTATTAGCTTGAAAGTTAAATGTTCATCTGCTCACTTTTCCAGTTATTTCTTACAAAGCCATTTTGTGTGCTATTACACCACTTGTCGAAGGCTTCTGCAGTCTGTGTATACTACGCCAGCACTTTGTTTTCCAGTGCCTCCAAGACCATGTCGGAATGGTCCAGAAACTGCGAGAGGCACCAGCGACCATTTTGCTCTGATTTGTTCACCTGTGAATCCAGGTTCTCAGCAGTCTTGCTTCTTAAAACTCTTTCAATGATTTTATTAAGGTTGAGTATCAGTGCTATCGATCTATATTTTTTGTGAGTGCTTTGCTGCCATCTCTCTGGAGTGGGGCTATATCCGTTTTTTTTGTAAATAACTGTGAGATGAGTCGCGTATTCAGAATTTACTTTCAGATAATATTTACAGGCTCGTGATACGAGAGTTGCAATTCCTGATGAACACGCAGCTCCTGGGGCAGAGTGTCCGGGCATCATAATAATAGCTTCTTCCTAGTCAAGTATGATGACGGTTATGTTGGAAATTTTGAGGATATCTGAAGAATTTTGAGTCTCATCCATGCAAATGTGATTTTGATTGCTGATCTTTAGTCAGAAAACGACTCACTAACACAGAGTCGTATTGTTACCTCAGCATTTCATTAATGGGAGACTTAAGTCTCGAGACACTCCCCAGATAGGGAGCCAAGGCCGGGTCACCACTACTTGGAAAAGACCCGGGCCGGGAGAATACCGGCGAATAAAAAAAAAAAAAAAATCATTAATTTCTTCACTGTCACGAGTGTAAGTTCCATCTTGTGTTATCAAGGGACAAAAACTGAATGTGGGTTTTTGCTCTGGATTCTGCATACAAAAACGGAGTAATTTTACTTTTTTTTCAGTCTTTTTTTTTTTTTTTTTTTTTTTTTTGTCCCTCGATCTCTCCTGAACTCTTATTCAGTCACTTTGGGCTCAGTGTTTTCCATTTATCCAGCCAGTGATTTTTTTCGTTCACTTTATACTCTGGGAACTACAAGAAGCTGTGTGGGTCGTTGTCCTCGCCTGGAGATATTAATGACCTGTGAACCATTGCTTATGCATGTGCATATTGTCTGAATTATGCCAGGTATCAGTATATATACACGCTAACATACTTACATGCGAATATACATACACACACACACACGCACACACACACACGCACACACACACACACACATACACATCACCCTACCTCTCTCTCTCTCCCTTACATGTGTATGGTAATGAGGTCAAAGACAAGTGACACGATTTAAGATTAATAGCCAGGTATCGGTCGTCTCGGTGCCCTCCCTCCCTCCCTCTCCTCTCTCTCTCTCTCTCTCTCTCTCTCTCTCTCTCTCTCTCTCTCTCTCTCTCCTCCTCTCTCTCTCTCTCTCTCTCACTTCCTCCCTCTCCACCCTCCTCTCACCCTCACTCTCACTGTCTTCACTCACACATTAGCATCGCGCCATTTAACTACCCTGCATGCTAATTAATTCTCACGTTAATGCAGGTTGCCCTGGCTACCCTGAGCTGATAACGACAGTGTGTGTACTCACCTATTTGTACTCACCTATTTGTGGTTGGAGGGGTGGAGACTCAGCTCCTGGCCCCGCTCTTCACTGATCGCTACTAGATCCTCTCTCTCCCTGCTCCATGAGCTTTATCATACCTCGTCTTAAAGCTAAGTATGGTTCCTGCCTCCACCACTTCACTTTCCAGACTATTCCACTTCCTGACAACTCTGTTTGTGTGTGTATGTGTGTTTGTGTGTGTGTGTGTGTGTGTGTGTGTGTGTTCAGTGTGTGTGTTGTGTGTGGTGCTGTGTGTTGTATGTATGTGTGATATAGTTTGTTGTGTGTAGTGTTTACTCACCTAGTTGTACCTCACCATAGTTGAGGTTGCGGAGTCGAGTCGAGCTCCTGCCCCGCACTCTTTCAATGTCGTACTAGTCACTCTCTGAGCCGTGAGCTTTATGAATACCTTGCTTAAAGCCTATGTTGGATCTGATCCCTACATCGCTTCCCAAAACTATTCACTTATGAATCTTGATCGAAGTAAATACTTCCTAACATCCCTAGTGATTCATCGTGATACTTCACTTCCAACTGTGTTCCACTTGGTTACGGTCCAATCTCTGGAACATCGTGTGTGTGTGTGTGTGTTACTACCATCACAGTCCAAACATCAGTAACATTCCATTTATACAACTTACTTGTCAATATACTTACACATAATCACTTATCAATATACTCATAAAATTATTACGTAAATCAATACACTCATTACATAGTTATTTATTAATACACTCACTTGTAATTCCTTACCAGTATAATAATTAATTATCTGTTATTTAATTCGTTATGATTATATATTATGTAATATATCTGGTATTAGACCCGGGCCGGGAGAATACCGGCGATTAAAAAAAAAAAAATCTTATTTTCGCTAATAAGATATCTTGACATATCACATAGGTTATTATACTGTCTATATCTATATTCCTCAATAAATGGACAATTAAGCACACAATGTTCAAAATAGTGACCATACGGCTGTTCATATACTTTGAATTTAGTTTGATCATCATCAGTGTGTCTGCCAAACTGCCAGAAGTACTTGTAACCAAGCCTAAGCCTGGCCACTACAACATCAGTCAGTCTGTTCACATTGCAAGTTGCTCCATAAACATACTTATCTACGTCATGTTATTATAGTGGGTTATAGATCTCCCCAGGCTTCTAACTGCAGTCTTATAACATTCAGTTTCAGTGCCATACCCAACCAGAGTCACACCAGACAACGGCGTTGTGTGATTAGATATTTAGATATTGCCGCTGAAGTGGCTAGTTTATTGTGTACTTCATATCCATCCTGTAGAGGTAGACGGTAGTGCAAGAGCTTAATGGATACACAAAAGGCCTAGGAACTAGGCCCAAAATGGTTTACAGGAGTACATCTGGATTTATATCTACAGTTCACTTATCTGTTGCATGCAAATTAAGGATATTTGCTTAATATGTCTGGTCGTTTATTTTCATTAAGAAGATATCCTGACATATCACGTAAGTTATTATTCCGTCTATCTCCATATTTCTCAATAAGTTAATGCACCGAGTATGTATGCATATATTTAACATAAAACTCTAATAATCCTGAAAGTCATCTTTAAGGTTATTTAATATTACACTACCTCCAGAGTCTACACTACGCTCTCTACACGCTCAACACTGCCAGTTATCAAGGAATACATATAACTGTGTCTCATGTAACCAATCAATATATTGACTGACAATGATTGTGAAGACTGGCATGGTTATAGTGAGCGGGAGTGAGTGGGCGAGGCTGGAGGGGTGTGAGGGGTCTGACTTAAGACAGTGAGTATGCAGATGTGAGAGGGAATGTTGTAGTGAACATCGTCACCTCTCTTCTCTCTCTCTCTCTCTCTCTCTCTCTCTCTCTCTCTCTCTCTCTCTCTCTCTCTCTCTCTCTCTCTCTCTCTCTCTCTCTCACACACACACACACACACACTCACCCACTCTCTCTCCTGCGACATATTATGGAAATGTTGTCGATGTGAAGGAACGCAGTGCTACTCGGCTCTTCTTATAGCTCATTTTTCTCTCTCTTACTAGTACACACACACACACACACACTCACACACAACACACATACACATACACTCACACACACATACACACACACACACACACACACACACACACACACACACACACACACACACACACACACACACACACATAGTACCATTCAAGAGACTGGTTGAAAAGCTAGAGGAACAAGCAGGAATAGGAGGGAAAGTACTACAATGGATCAAGGAATACCTGACAGGAAAGGAACAACGTGTGTTGGTACGAGACGAGTTGTCAGAGTGGGTGTATGTATCGAGTGGGGTGCCACAAGGGCCAGTCCTAGGTCTGGTGCTGTTTCTTGTATATGTGAATGACATGACGGAAGGGATAGAGTCAGAGGTGTCTCTGTTCACTGACGTTGTGAAGCTAATGAGGAGAATACAAGCGGACGAGGATCAGGTAAACCTACAAGGGGATCTGGACAGGCTGCAAACCTGGTCCGACAAATGGCTCCTGGAGTTTAACCCCAGCAAATGCAAAGTTATGAAGCTTGCGGAAGGACAAAGAAGACCACAGACGGAGTACAGCCCAAGAGGTCAGAGGCTGCAAGCCTCACTCAAGGAAAAGGATCTTGGGATGAGCATCATACCAAGCACATCTCCTGAGACGCACATCAACCAAATAACTGCTTCAGCATATGGGCACCTGGTAAACCTGAGAAGAGCATTTCAGTATCTAAGCAAGGAGTCATTCACGACACTGTATACCGGGTACGCCAGGCCCATGCTGGAGTATGCAGCACCAGTATGTAACCCACACTTAGTCAAACACTTAGTCAAACACGGAAGGGTATGTCTTACGAGGAGAGATTAAGGGAACGTAAACTGATGACACAAGAGGATAGGAGGGATAGGGAAGACATGATAACTACGTATAAAATACTGGGAGGAATTGACAACGTGGACAGGGCTCGTATAATTCAGAAATGGTATACAGGAACAAGGGGCCACAATTTTAAGTTGAAAACCCAGATGAGTCATAGGGATGCTAGGAAGTATTTCTTTAGCCTTAGAGTTGTCAGGAAGTGGAATAATCTGGAGAGTGAAGTAGTGGAGGCAGGATCCATGGAAGGAAAAAGAGAAAGAACAGTGCAGAGTGAGTGCCACCTGTTTAATGAAGAATGAGGCGTAAAGCACTTCTTTGTACAAGCAGGTGATAAAGCCTTGTGTATTGTATGCCACCAAACTGTTGCAGTTTTGAAGGAATACAATGTACGTGGGCATTTTGAGATCAAACATAAACAAAGTTATTCCCAATTCACAGGAACACAGAGTTCAGAAAAAATGGAATCAATGCAACTCAAGTTGCTTTCCCAATAAGGTTTTTTACGCCTAAGAGAGCTGAAAATGATGCTTCAAGCAGAGCCAGTTATAAAGTAGCTTATGTGTTAGCTTAAAGAGGAAAGTTATTCACCGATGGAGATCTGATCCAAGAGTGTATGATGGAAGCAGTGGGAGAATTACGCCCGGAAAACGCAAATCTGTTCAAAATTCTCAGTCTTGTGCCAAATACTGTTGCTTGTAGAACTGAGGATATAGGAAGAAATATATATCATCAACTTGCAGACAAAGCACGAAATTTTCAGTTTTATTCTCTCTTACTTGATGAATCGAATGATGTGAGTGACACATCACATTTAATGTAACACAAGAATTAGCATCAATGTATAGCATGCACAGCACAGGAACCAGAGAAGACATCTTTCAAAGAATTGCAATAAACAGCACTGGAATATAACTTGGAGTGGAATAAACTGTAATGCGTGATAACTGATGGAGGAAAGACCATGTCTGGGGTGAAGAAAGGTTTAGTTAGATAAATCACAAAAGCTTGTGAGGATGATGGATTCTCAGAACCCATGTTCCTGCATTGTGTTGTTCATCAGCAAGCAAAATGCGAACAATATGTGGATATATCTGGCGTTCTGAAACCTGTTGTTTCAACAGTGAATTTCATTCGATCTCACGGAGTTAATCATTTTCTGAAAAAAACTGATTCTGAGTTCACTGACTTGCCTCAGAATACAGCAGTTCGATGGTTTAATTGTGTAAAGGTTCTGTCATGGTTCTTGCAGCTCAGTAAGGAAATTGATTCATTTTTTTCACAAAGAATCAACCTGAACCACATTTACCAAACGCTGATTGGCTTTGGAAATTGGCATTTTTTTGCAGTCAGGGCAATATTTATGCCATCTGAAGGACAGGCGGAAGTTTCTCCTAACTTGGTTTATCTCCCAAGTTGTGGAAAATTTCATGAAGAAAGTGAAGCAAAATTTCCTCCTTAATTGAAACAGAAAAACAGATGAAATAAAACTGTTTCAAAATCCACTTGACTGTAATGTTGAAACTCCCAAGTCAGTTTCAAATGGAAATTATGGATCTCCAATCAGATGACATGATGAAAGAAAATTGTAAAGAAGGAAATCTGATCCGGTTTGATCAATTTTTACATCCTGAACAGTTTCCGAATTTGAAGCAATTTGCTTGTGGATTTGTATCAGTTTTTGATACAATGTAACTTTGTGAACAAACATTAAAAAAATGAACTATGTCAAGTCCAAATATCGCACGAATTTATTTGATGAGCATCTGAAGCCCATTCTAATAATTGGCTCCTCAAACTGGAAACCTCAGTTCAGCAAAATTTTGAAAATTAAAACCCAGTTCCATTATTCCCATTAATCTTGTGCAAGTTAATATGGTGTCAGCTTTTCTCATCTGTAGTTCAGTAATTGATTGTTCTGTCTGAGCATTGGTTTATGTCTGACATTTTTACTTGTATAATTTCTCAGTGTAAGCATAGTATTGTTTCTTTGTCATTGTCACATTTGTCTTTCGTTCTGAATCATATCATGATGATTACATAAAGGATCCAAATATAACTTATTCATTCGTTTAAATTTTATTCATTCATTTATATTTATAAGATTGATTTTTCCTTTGGCCTGCGTAAATGTGTAAAATATACGATATTACACTCTTGCTGGAAAGTTTTGAGACACCTGCACTATGACATGCTCTAGAAAGTGACCCACTAGCAAAGAATCCTATCAGTGTTGCAAGTGATAGTGTTGTTCAGAGACAATAAAGAAGATAGTGACAGTGATGTTCAGAGACAATAAACAAGATAGTGACAGTGTTGTTCAGAGACAATAAAGAAGATAGTGACAGTGATGTTCAGAGACAATAAACAAGATAGTGACAGTGATGTTCAGAGACAATAAACAAGATAGTGACAGTGATGTTCAGAGACAATAAACAAGATAGTGACAGTGTTGTTCAGAGACAGTAAACAAGATAGTGACAGTGTTAAGAGATAAGAGATAAGATTTCGTTCGGATTTTTAACCCCGGAGGGTTAGCCACCCAGGATAACCCAAGAAAGTCAGTGCGTCATCGAGGACTGTCTAACTTATTTCCATTGGGGTCCTTAATCTTGTCCCCCAGGATGCGACCCACACCAGTCGACTAACACCCAGGTACCTATTTGCTGCTAGGTGAACAGGACAACAGGTGTAAGGAAACGTGTCGGAATTTCCACCCGCCGGGAATCGAACCCGGGCCCTCCGTGTGTGAAGTGGGAGCTTTAGCCACCAGGCCACCGGGCCGAGTAAACAAGTAAACAGTAAACAAGATAGTGACAGTGTTGTTCAGAGACAATAAACTTCTCAACCTTTTTCCTGTTGGCTGAGCCCAGGAGGGTGACATGACTTTCTCATCTGTGTCACGTCTGTGTCTTTATTCATTGTTGCATGACACCATTTAACTATACTTTTATATATGAGTGAATGATGTTTCCGTGATTATCGTTAATCCCTACAAGTTTCTTAGAAGTTTCTAAAAAATCATCTAGGAAGAACAGTTGCCTCTCTTGTACCTGTCAAATGTTGGTATTGGTTCAGTGTGGAGGTGCGGCTGCTGGGGGTGAGAGGTGAGTAGACATACCAGCAATGGGCGTTCTCTCTTGTCTGTCCTGCCTTTGTAGGGTGAACTGTCTCCTGTGTGATATGTCTTCTTGTAATACGACGAATAGAGATATTTCTTTCCTTTCCCGTTTCTATGTTTGTTCAAAGATGGGTTTAGATTTCGTAGATTGAGAAGTAGCTGGTTGGGATGGTTCTGTTGCCTGGAGTTTACCTGGAGAGAGTTCCGGGGGTCAACGCCCCCGCGGCCCGGTCTGAGACCAGGCCTCCTGGTGGATCAGAGCCTGATCAACCAGGCTGTTGCTGCTGGCTGCACGCAAACCAACATACGAGCCACAGCCCGGCTGATCCGGAACTGACTTTAGGTGCTTGTCCAGTGCCAGCTTGAAGACTGCCAGGGGTCTGTTGGTAATCCCCCTTATGTGTGCTGGGAGGCAGTTGAACAGTCTCGGGCCCTGACACTTATTGTATGGGCTCTTAAACGTGCTAGTGACACCCCTGCTTTTTATTGGGGGGATGGTGCCCTCGTCTGCCAAGTCTTTTGCTTTCGTAGTGGGGGATTTTTCGTGTGCAAGTTCGGTTTCTAGTCCCTCTAGGATTTTCCAGGTGTATATAAAACATGTATCTCTCCCTCCTGCGTTCCAGGGAATACAGGTTTAGGGAAAACCCCAAGCGCTCCCAATAATTGAGGTGTTTTTATCTCCGTTATGCGGCCGTGAAGTTCTCTGTACATTTTCTAGGTTCGGCAATTTTTACCTGCCTTGAAAGGTGGCTGTTAGTGTGCAGCAATATTCCAGCCTAAAATAGAACAAGTGACCTGAAGAGTGTCATCATGGGGCTTGGCCTCCCCAGTTTTGAAGGTTTCATTATCCATCCTGTCATTTTTCTAGCAGATGCGATTTATACAATGTTATGGTCCTTGAAGGTGAGATCCTCCGACATGATCACTCCCAGGTCTTTGACGTTGGTGTTTCGCTCTATTTTGTGGCCAGAATTTGTTTTGTACTTGATGAAGATTTAATTTCCTCATGTTTACCATATCTGAGTAATTGAAATTTTCTCATCGTTGAACTTATATTGTTTTCTGCAGCCCCCTGAAAAATTTTGGTTGTGTCTGCTGGAGCTTTGCAGTGCTGCAAAGGAAAACCTGATGCAGATTGGGTGTCATCTGCAAAGGAAGACACGGTGCTGTGGTACATCCTTGTCTAGTCGGAATAAGGATGAGGAACAAGAGGGAGCGAGTATGTGCCTTGTGGAACAAGCTTTTCACCGTAGCTGCCTCACTTTCTCGTTTACGACTCCTCTGTGTTCTGTTTTTGAGGAAATTTTGATCCATCGACCCACTTTTCCTGTTATCCCCTTTTGCACGCTTTTGTGCGCTAACCCCCCGGGGAAAGGGTAAAAAAACCCCCTGGGGAAAGGCCGGCCCCCCTTAAGGGTGAAAACCCCTTGAAGGCCTGAGAAAAAAGGGAAGGGCAATGAGTCCCCGGGAAGGCAGGGGCCCCCAAAACCCTGGAAGGAAATGGCTAAAAACCGGGAAAGGCCCTGAAAAACCCCAAAAAAATGACTCACCCCTGTGGAAAGCCGGGTAAATTTGGGAGCAAAGCCCTAACCACCTTGGGGAAACTGGAAACCCACCAAGGAAAGGCCAATTTGGGCCGAAAAACCCCAGGGAAGTTTTTCCCATGTAGGCAATGTCCCCCTAAAAAAACCCCCCCTTTAAGGGAGTTCCAGGGGAAAATGTCTACACCATTGGAAAAATTGACTAACCCTGAAAAACCCCCAAAACCGTCCCTACCACCCCTTAAGGAAAACTGGCTACCCATTTAAAGAATTTCCCAAAACATTGGGGCCGGGAAAAATTTGGGGGAACGGAAAACCCCCCTGTAAGGCAATAGTAAATGTGGGGAAGCTCCCCGGGGGAACAATCTACCCCCGGGGGGAAACAAACCTAAATTTTTGGGGAAAGGAATTTGGGAAAAATGGGAACAATGAGCTACACCACCTGTGGGAAGGCAACTGATTTACACCACCTGTGAAGGCCAACTGGTACACCACTGTGGAAGGCAACTGAGTAAACACCTGGTGGAAGGCAACTGAGCTACACCACCGGGTGGAAGGCAACGACCAACACCACCTTGGAAGGCAACTGAGCTACCCCACTGTGGAAGGCAATGACCTACACCACCTGTGGAAGGCAACTGAGCTCACCACTGTGGAAGGCAACTGGCTACCCACCTGTGGAAGGCAACTGAGCTACACCACCTGTGGAAGGCAATTTGAGCTACACCACTTGGAAGGCAACTGCCCCTACACCACCTGGGGAAAGGCAATGAGCTACACCACCTGTGGAAGGCAACTGAGCTACCCAAATGTGAAGGCAACTGAGCCTTACACCAACCTGTGGAGGCACGGGAGCTCACCACTTTTGGAAGGCAACTGAGCTACACCCCCTGTGGAAGGCAACTGAGCTCACCACTGTGGAAGCAACTGAGCTACACCCCTGTGGAAGGCAACTGAGCTACAACCACTGGGAAGGCAACTGACTACCACCACCTGTGGGGAACGGGAGCTACACCACCTGTGGAAGGCAACTGAGCTACACCACCTGTGGAAGGCAACTGAGCTACACCACCTGTGGAAGGCAACTGAGCTACACCACCTGTGGAAGGCAACTGAGCTACACCACCTGTGGAAGGCAACTGAGTACACACTGTGGAAACAATGAGCTACACCACCTGTGGAAGGCAACTGAGCTACACCACCTGTGGAAGGCAACTGAGCTACACCACCTGTGGAAAGCAACTGAGCTACACCACCTGTGGAAGGCAACTGAGCTACACCACCTGTGGAAGGCAACTGAGCTACACCACCTGTGGAAGGCAACTGAGCTACACCACCTGTGGAAGGCAACTGAGCTACACCACCTGTGGAAGGCAACTGACCTACACCACCTGTGGAAGGCAACTGAGCTACACCACCTGTGGAAGGCAACTGACCTACACCACCTGTGGAAGGCAACTGACTTCTTAGAAAATTCTGCAAAGCACTACTGTCTTTACTTTCCTTTCAATATGGGAAGAGTACTCTGATAACTAAGGGAGTATAAGCTCGTACTCCTCTTGTACACTTTTATTTACCTGGCTGTATTTGGTAATACTGGTACACTCCTGAGCCTTTCCAATTAGCGCAGTGTGTGACAGAGAAGCCCATTGTAAGTTAAGTCAAGGCTGGTACTTAATTTCCGAACACCACAGAAAAGATGTCTGGAACATGTTCCAGGAATTATTGAACTAAAGAAACCGTTTTTCTGAACACTAAATTCTCTTGCCTGAGACGTAGGCAGTGGGCACTGTTGAGGCTGACTCTTACATCGCTGGTAGCTTATATCCTCTTTTTGGCACTCCTCATCAGTTATAATACCATGAAGATTTAACTAAACGCTATATCTGCATCTTAAATAAGTCCTTCGATCCTAGCACATTTTCCTCTGAGAATTTACCAGTCGTAAACTCAAACAAGGAAAAAACTTTAGGTCGAATCCCACCCTGTGGGTGATCTATGTTCATAGGAAGAGTGTCTGTTCTCTGAGGAGGACTCTCAGCTCGTGGAGGAAGAGTATGTATCCTAAAAGAAGGGGGCCCAAGACCAATTCTGGTTTTCCTGATATAACATTTATCACCATATGCGGGCCACCCAGAAGGCTGGTGTGAAGGTCTCAGCAAGGGGATGACCGGCTCCCATAAAGGCCAGTGTTGAGATCGAGTCAAATCACTAACCGCTCTAGTTGGCAAAAACTGAAAACGAGATACTGTAACATGATCCTCAATATGAGCGAGGGTAGAAGGTGGAGCTAACATGCCTTCTGTTTCATCTAGACCAGTTAGTCCCAAAGTGGGAGGTACTGCCCCCTGGGGTGCAGTGGAAATATCCAAAGGACGTTGAAGAAAAAGGGGGTAGTAGGGTAGCATAAGAGCCAAGGGAGTGTTTGTTTTACAAAATCTGTATGACATACAAAGAAAAAATTAACATAGAGTTATACACGAAAGCATAGTTTTATTTTATTTTGTGGTCCGAAGTCGGAGTTAAAAGTTTGTTTCGTTAGAGATGAAAGTTTGGGTCAAGAGCTGTTATTTGCAAGACAGCTAGACACAGATACACAAGGGGAGTCAGTATTTCATGTTGTTGAAATTTTTTTCGAAAACAAAAACATCCCGCTTACCAACATTCTTGCTTATGCAACAGATGGGGCGCCATCGATGACAGGTTGTCATCGTGGCTTCACCAGTTTCTTGAAAAAAAAAATCTGTACCTGGTGTGTTTACGGTGCACTGTGTAATTCACAGGCAACATCTGATTGCAAAAAATCTAAGTGGTCGACTTCATAAATCATTAAGTACTATTGTCACAGCGGTAAATAAAATCAAGGTACATGTTAGCAATTCGCGACTGTTTCGACAGCTCTGCACTGAGAATGATGGAGATTTTGAACGTTTGTTGTTGACCACAGAACTTAGATGACTGTCAGGGGAAAACTTCCTGAGACGTTTCTATTCACTTTTAAAACAGTTGTTGAATTCTTCCAAGACTACAATTCTGTTGTGTGTGATGAATTAAGAAACATCAAGCATGACATTGCTTATTTGTCACATGTATTCACAAATTTCAACGAAGTTAATTTACAATTACAAGGAAATGAGGTTAATCTTAATAAAGTCAAATCAGCCGTTTCCAGTTTTGTATCCAGGTTACAGTTGTTCAAACGTAACAGCCCGTCGTGAGCTCTTCCAGTTTCCCAGCCTCTCTGAACTGGAGAAGAAGAGCATACCAGACGATGACCTTAAAGTGTATTGTACACACCTGAATGACCAGCATAGAGACATGACAGTTTTCAAGATCTTTTTTGCTTAAAATATCAGACTGGGTAATCAGTCCATTCCTAGATATAAGCACTGAGGAAACAGGAATGGTGGAGGAAGAACTGATTACACTCCAAAATGATATTGAGCTGAGGCCAAAGTTCAAAAAATCATGTCAAGATTTTTGGTTACCAAAGAATTCTGACCGCTACCCTGTAGTAGAGCGAAGCTTCAGTAAAGTCGTCAAGCTTCTTTCCAAGCAAGGAAACAGATATGAAATTACTGAACGCTGGAATCTAAGATTTCTTCCTTAGTTCCTTCACGACTGAAGTTGAGAAGCTGATGTTCCAGCAACAGGCACATCCATCTCATTAAAACTGTGAAGACACTGTATAGATGAGATGTAGATTTACCCTTTCATGTTGCTCAATAAATTGGTTCACTATGTTAATTTATAATTGTGAAATAAATACGCTTGTTTATAGTGTTAGATTAGTTGTTGTTTGGAATTTGCAGTAAACCTAATACCAAGAAAGAGGTGTGTTCGTATGTGTGTGTTGGGAGGGGGGGGGGTCCTAGGGATGTGGCCTTGGAGCCAAGGGGTCGGTGGCTTGAAAAAGTTTGGGAATCACTGATCTAGACTATCCAAACTATCAGAGCTTGACATTTCTACAACAAATTTCTTTTGAGGGGACAAGATTTTATTTCTCTGGAAATAACTTCTTTGATATTAATTCTCTAACTGGTCCGGGCCTGTTCCATGAGGTGACCTGGCCCGGGTCTGGTCCATGAGATGACCTGGCCCGGGTCTGGTCCATGAGGTGATCTGGCCCGGGTCTGGTCCATGAGATGAACTGGCGTTGGCTACCCGTTGGAGAAATGTCGTGACATACCTGGAGTATACCTGGAGAGGGTTTTGGGAGTCAACGCCCCCGGGGCTCTGTCTGAGACCAGGCTTCGTGTGAATCGGGGTCCGATCAACCAGGCTGTTACTGATGGCCACACGTAAACCGACATAAGAACCACAGCCCGGCTGATCAGGTACTGATTTTAGGTGCGTGTCCAGCACCTTCTTGATGACAGCCTGGGATTTATTATTAATCCTCCTTATGTATGCTGGTAGGCACATCGTAACATCGTCTATTCTTGTTGTCCAGCAAGAAGTATTTATTACCTTGGGGACAGAAGGTCTCATCACAGCGTCACACGAGGTCACTCATGTCTAACTAATTACTCCTTCCACTTAGTTATCTCACAGGTACGCACTGAAGACGATGTTGCTTATTTAGACTTCTATTTGAAACGGAAAAAGAGGCATCACACGGTATCAGCTCTCTGCCTGGATGACAATATCGATTACAATAAAGATTGCAATATGGATTACATTTTGAATAAATGATTAGAATTCAGAATAGAGCTGAAACACAAGTGGCATTCTTCAGGGGCAAGTGTAAGTTTATTTAGGCACATGTACAAATATGTACTATTATCATACAGCGTTAAATTATCTAGAATCTTCCAAAAAAGTAAAAATTGCTTATTTCCAATGGCGTCTCTTGCGCACGATCTACATAATGACATACACGAGGGAATAAACAGGGACATACAGCCCAAAAAATCAAACGCAAGATGAAAAAGACCTCCCAGTAAAACACAAAATCAATAAAAGACACAAAAATCAATAAAATAAAAACACAAAATTGCCGTTGTGCTGAACATGATACCCTCTCCCCCTGGCGTCCATTACCGGGGAGGTGGTTAGTGTGGGGGAGGATGAGGCCGGGGTGTAAACAAGGCCATCTAGGGAACACAAAAGTAAACTCACCAAGACAGTTACTCAGTTAATCAATCAATGACTGAAGCAGCCACACACTGCCGCCTCCACACCCGTCAAGTGGTGACCCAGCCTCTAGTCTACTTCCTTTCTCCAGTTTCCTTGCCAAAGTATAATAATAATAATAATAATAATAATAATAATAATAATGATAATAAATAATAATAATAAATAATAATAATAATAATAATAATAATAATAATAAATTTTCCAAAAGACACATCTGCATTTCCGGCAGATTCACTCTAAAAGTAAACATTTGTAGAACACAACAATGAAATGTAATTTAAGTATATCTGTGTTAAGTAACTGAAATAATGTTTGGAGGGAGGTAAATAATTAAGGTAAACGTCATGGGAATACAGTTAGAAGCCTGAGTAGATCCATAACTGACTTTAACACGAATGTAGATAAACATGTGTACGGAGCAACTTGCAGTGTAGAGTGTAGTAACAAGGCTTACCTATCTGGAGTCTACCTTGGAGGGTATTCCGGGGATCAACGCCCCCGCGGCCCAGTCCACGACCAGGCCTCCCGGTGGATCAGGGCCTGATCAACGAGGCTGTTACTGCTGGCCACACGCAATCCAACGTACGAACCACAGCCCGGCTGATCGTGCACCATCTTTAGGTGTCTGTCCAGCTCCCTCTTGAAGACAACCAGGGGTCTACCTTATTGCTGGTGGGAGGCTGTTGAACAGTCTTGGGCCCCAGACACTTATTGTGTTTTCTCTTAGTGTACCAGTGACGCCCCTACTTTTCAACTGGGGTATGTTGCATCGCCTGCCAAGTCTTTTGCTTTCGTATGGAGTGATTGCTGTATGCATATTAGGGACTAGTCTCTCCAGAATCTTCCAGGTGTAGATTATGATATATCTCTCTCGCCTGCGCTCTAGTGAGTACAAGTCAAGTGCTTCTAGGCGCTCCCAGTAGTTAAGGTGTTTGATGGAACTTATACGTACATTAAAGGTTCTTTGTACATTCTCTAGTTGTGCAATTTCACCTGCCTTGAATGGGGATGTTAATGTACAACAGTATTCCAGCCTACAGAGAACAGGTGATTTAAAAAGGATCATCATTGGCTTGACATCTCTCGTCTTCAATGTTCTCATTATCCATTTCATCAGTTTCCTTGTAGATGTGATAGCGGCACTAAGTGCTTGGTCGTCCGCTTATTAAGGATTATAGAGATAATATCACGTTATCTTATTAATGAAAATAAGCTACCAGATATATTAAGCAAATATCCTCGATTTGATTATAACAAATAAGACATAAACTGTAGATATGTATTCATATGTATTCCTGTTAACTCTTGTGGGTCCAGTTCCTCGGTCTGTTGTGTATCCACATGTTGTTGATCTACCCTCCACAGGATGGATATTGGCTGCACAATTAACTAGCCGCCACTTCGGCAGCAAAATCGTTTTTAAGTTATAAGCTCGTCAGAAACCAGTCGGTGTGTCTGTCTGTCTCTGTTCTGTCTGTCTATCTCTCACATTCACCTCTGGAACAATCTCTTAAACGGCATTTCTTTAACTCTTAAAAAAATATTAATATTTTGTTGAGTACATTACCTTCAAGATTGTCAGGTACCTTGATGCTGCCGAAGGCTCTTAATTCAAGGGCTTCTCTCCCCATCCTTGGATCTACCTAATTACCTGTCATTTCCATATATTACTGTAGCCCTTCACATGCTTACACCATTTTTAATAATAAGAGACCAGTCAATTACAGGTTCATCTGTAAGAACTTGCATTTGTGGTCACAGTGGCGGCCCATGCTAACATCCATATGGTGTATAAACATACCTAGTTGGATGAATCTTATTGTAGTCAGCTGGCCCAGTAGTTTACGCACTGGCCTAGAGTTTTACGACTCACTTGCCATGAGTTCGAGCCTCACCCGTACCGTAGTTTCTCCCTCTGCAAACTATCTTCCATCTACTGTTCTCTCTTTCACTTCCAGTAACTCTTATCCTCAATCACTCCTAGTAACTCTCAATCTGTCACCCATGGTCATTCCCGGTCACCCGCAGCTATCCTTATCCACTCCCAGTCACTCTTAATCACTCCCAGGCACTCCCAGTTGTCTTAGCCACCCCCAGCCAGCGCTGGGAACAGAGCGAGCAACCTCTTCCAAAAGACCGGCGTCACAGTGTTGACTTTCATGGTTTCTAATTTGTAGAGATGGAGACTGGAGGGAAGGAGAGGAGAGAGAGAGAGAGAGAGAGAGAGAGGAGAGAGGAGGAGAGAGAGAGAGAGAGAGGAGAGAGAGAGAGAGAGAGAGAGAGAGAGAAGAGAGAGAGAGAGTGAGAGCAGAGAGAGAGAGGAGAAGAGAGAGAAGAGGAGAGAGAGAGAGAGAGAGAAGAGAGAGAGAGAGAAAGAGGAGAGGAGAGAGGATGAGAGAAAGGTAAAAGGAATGACACAAGGAGAGGGATAGAGAAATAGACGCCCGAAGGGGGGGAAACGGGTAGATGGGAGGAGTTGCGAAGGGTGTAGAGGGAAGGGAGCTGGAGGGGATGACAGGAGTGGGGTGACTCAGGGGGAGAAAGTGAAACCAGAGCCACCTACTCTAATAACTGTCGATCGGTCTTGCACCCCCCGCCACCCCAGCCAGACAAGAGACCATTGTTTCCTGGCTCTGTGCTCTCCTCCACCCAGGCAGAAAAGCAATATTCACCGTCAACCAGTGATGTCTTCCCTCTGGAGGGACGGGAGTTTTAAGCAATATTGCCCCAGCGATGAAGACACACTGACACGCTTATTGTCGTGCGCTCAAAACTCAGGACGTAATCACTGCCAGAGAATTACCACGCTGCTGACCTTTAATCTCTTTTTCATGCTTCAAAAATTGTGTCATACTGAGGAGAATTATGGTAACTCTCCTTCTGTTATTCAGTAAGTAATATAATGATAATAATAATAATAATAATATGATAATAATAATTATTATTATTATTATTATTATTATTATTTATTTATTTATTTCTACAAGTATATGCCAATTTATACAGACATAGGCGACATCAGTGATATACTATATAGAAAGCCCCTGGTAATGGAGAGCATTTCGAGTAACTTAGGTTAATCTTGTGCCCCAGGATGTGACCCACACCAGTCAGCTTACACCCAGGTACCTACTTCTGCTAGTGAACAGAGACAGCCGTAATACCGATCGAAACCACCGGACATTCCAACAAGTGACGTGTGCGCTTACCACCCGATCTACACCAAGTTTAATTTATATAATTTGCACGTATTATAAACCGCTGACATCAGTACCTACCAAACTGCAATACAAATTAACACTCGTTTATAAAGTATTTCGTAACTGAATAAAACTAATCATTATCATGAACTCTGCCATTTTCATGCCCTGCCAGGACAAAAGCCAATTATATATATGAAATCAATATGCCAGTCATTCTCTTTTCCCATTGTTTCTGAGTCTCCCTTGGCGATTTGGCTCATATTATAGTAACGTTAGTCATTTAAAATATATTTAAATAATATGTGAATATATATATATATAATAATATATTATAAGATTTATAATATATTAATATATTCCCATATTTTTTTTTTTCACAAACCGGCCGTATCCCACCTAATGGCAGGGTGGCCCAAAAGCAAACGGAAAGTTCTCTTTTTAAATTTAGAATTTATACGGAAAGGTTACTACCCCTTGCTCGCATTTTAGTCGCCTCTTAACAACACGCATGGCTACGGAGGAAGATTTTTCCACTCCCATGGTATAGCATGCAAATAACAACAACAAATTAAAAATGATAAAGAAAATCCAGTGGGAATGTGAATAAAACATATATATCTTGTACATGCATGTGTATGTCCAACTGAAGTAGAATAGCCATAGTAACTGAAATCTTGCATGTTATGCAGTCGTATAAAAAGACATCTATGCATCCATTGGCATGTAAACCCAATTACAGGCTTTCGTTTACACCATATATATATATATATATATATAATATATATATATATATATATATATATATCATGCCAAATTGGTAAAACTGGTCAATTTAGTCACCAGACCACGGGTGGCACCGTGGCCTGTTAGCTAAAGCTCCCACTTCACACGGTGATGTTTTCGGGTTCGATTCCCGGCGAGGGTAGAAACATTGGGCGTGTTTCTTTAAACCGGTTGTCTATGTTCCCCATCAGTAAAATGGGTACCTGGAGGTTAGTCGAAAGGTGTGGGTCGCATCCTGGGACAAAACTGACCTAATTTGCTCTGCATAACAAGGGGCTTTCCATATAGTAGTATGTTATGATGTCATCTAGGACTGTATACCTTGTACATGTACTTGTAGAAATTAAAATGCTATTATTATAACATATTGTGGGTAATTCTGCCACCATTATTACAGTTATGCAGCTCAGGGTGGTCAGGCTGGAGGAAGTAACGGCTTCCTGCTGCCAAAACTGTTTCTACTGTCTATAGTGGTGGTCTATTCTCATGTATACGAGTCATTATCGTGCAGGTGAAAATTTCTGCCATAAAGATACCAAAGTATTGCACATACAAGTCTTGTTCGTCACAGTTGTAATGTTTGTATGAGGCTGCCCTTCTGTGTTTAAGGGATTTTCTCAGTGATTAGACTACTTGCTAATGACATTTAATAAAGTATTACATTACTAAATGGTTATAATTATAACCATAATTCATAACGGGGTAGACAGGTAAATCAGGGAAATGCCTCGGTCAGATGACCAAAAGCTCCAGCGGCGGGTCATCATTTGAGACCCACGTCAGGAAACACTTGTCCTGTTTCATAAAGAACATTATTTAACCTAACCTAAGAAAGTATTTTCATGTGTTAATGAAGAACTCGCCCGTGGTCTTCAGATACAATAAACTTCATTTATGTAAACTGTAAGTAATTTTAAGGACAGTGTTATAAATTTCTGCAATGCTTTTGTAAAGTATATTTGTTTGAGCATACATTGGTGATAAATCCTGAAGATTTATTAGTTATGGATAACATAAACCAACAGAATCGATTGATGGGTGAACTCTTCAGGTCCAGCCAAGTAACAGAACATGGGTGCCAAACTTTTTTGAGAGCGCGGCTCCAAATTATTTTCAGAAAAAATTCTCTCGCGCGCCAGTGGAAATTTGGAGCTGATTATTATTATTATTATTATTATTATTATTATTATTATTATTATTATTATTATTATTATTATTATTATTATTATTATTATTATTATTATTATTACTACTACAACTATTATTATTATTATTATTATTATTATTATTATTATTATTATTATTATTATTATTATTATTATTATTATATTTACTAACTACTATACTACTACTACTACTACTACTACTACTACAACTATTTTATTATTATTATTATTATTATTATTACTACTACTACAACTATTATTATTATTATTATTATAATTATATTACTACTACTACTACTACTACTACTAATACTACTACTACTACTACAACTATTATTATTATTATTATTATTATTATTACTACTACTACTACTACTACTACTACTACAACTATTATTATTATTATTATATTACTACTACTACTACTACTACTACTACTACTACTACTACAACTATTATTATTATTATTATTATATTACTACTACTACTACTACTACTACTACTACTACTACTACTACTACTACTTCTACTACTACGACTACTACTATATCAGTATTTTAATGTTTTGCAAAAATATATGAAGAGAATAAAATAATTGAAAGCGAGTTGCGCTTCCACCAATTTCACAATTTTTTCCCAGTATATTGATATGTTTTGTTAAGATCTGACCAGGGAAAACAATGGTCAGAATATTTTTTTAGCATGCCACTATAGGCACGAGTGCCACTAGTTCACCAGACAAAAGGAACAATCCAAAGACCTGCTTAATAGTAGCTTTTTGATGCACCTCGTAACCACCCACACAGATGGTACAGCAAAAGGATCACAGAAGAACGTAATAGTATTGCACAACTGAACATAAAGATCGACAACACTCTTATTACCAAACATATTGAGCGCAAATTCCTGGGGCTACACCTCGACAGTAACCTGAAATTCAGCACCTATATCCAACACGTAAAAAAGTATTCAAAACGGATGAGATCCTCTCCAAGATACGTTACTACGTGCCACAATCAGCCCTTCGCACACTACCATTCACTCATTTATCCCTACCTCATCTATGCTATTTATGCCTAGGGATCAACTGCAGCAACACACCTAAAGCCAATAATAACCCAACAAAAAGCCCCAGTAAGAATAATCACTCAATCCAATCCTAGGCAACACCCCCCCCCACTCTTCAAAGATCTAAACTTACTGTACAGAACATCCACACTTACTACTGTGCAACCTACATTTACAGAACCGTAAATTCCAATATTAACCCTGAACTGAAACACTTTCTTAATAGTTGTGACAGGACCCACAGGCATAACGCTAGAACTGCAGACACAACTATCACTTTCAAAACTACCGTTAAAAAACATCTTATCTCCCTGACACACCCACCGTCAGCTAACTACATGAAAACCACTTATTCTCTCACTTGTATCATACACACATAAAAAACAAACTAGACCTACTCTCGATATCTGTGATTCCACACAATTTACACTTACACTCACCCAAATGACTGAAAACATAAAATTACGTACTAAAGCTATTACCTAATGAATCTTAAACTAGTCATAAGTTTGCCTGAGATACTCCAGTATAGGAGTGTTAATAGAAATTATGTATCATGCCAAGACAATACCATTCACATTGCTAAATTTACAAACTGTAATGCAGTTACCTAGCCTTACTATCAATATGCTCCATAACCTGTATCAATATAGAGTTTGAATTATTATTAGTCTGCCCGAAATGCCTAGTCATGCTAGGCATGATACTGGTCCTCTCTGTAATTAGTATTTTATAATATGTAAACCACACATTGCAATCTTTATAGAGAATAAACTTTTGATTTGACTGATAATAAGTCGAGGTAGTGACTCCCATCGCTGTGTTGCACCCACAACCAACATTTCAACATTCCTGAGGTGAAGTGTATCGTGTGTGGGTGTCGCTCCTCCGTACACTCCCCACCACTCTTCGTTACACTGGCTGCAACTCGACTCGAAATCAAAAGATTTCACATAATAATTAAGGGAACACATCCAAGAATAATTAAATAATACATTTCGATGTCATGTGTTGTATTGTAATTAACTTAGTAGTAAAAAGTGCATTGCTATTTAGAATTAAATGGACATGTAATTGTGAATTCTGTATATATATATATATATATTATATATATATATATATATATATATATATATATATATATATATATATATATATATATATATATATATATATATATATATATATATATATACTTTTGAAAATATTAGTATTACATGTGTACTTAAGAATTATCAGTATTAAGACTACTTCACTATTATGAGAGTTACTCACTGAAGACTCCGATGAGACAAAAGTATGTTAGGGAGTATTTCTTCAGTAATAGAATTGTCAGAAAGTGGAGGACGAAGTTTGATAAAACACAAGGAGCAGGAAGAGAAAGGACATCGTAGCGATCAGTGAAGAGGTGGGGCCAGGAGCTATGACTTGACCCCTGCGTGGAATAGACAAGGTGGACAGAGACAGGATGTTCCAGAGATGGGACATAGAAACAAGGGGTAACAATTGTAAGCTGAAGACTCAGATGAGTCAAAGGGATGTTAGGGAGTATTTCTTCAGTCATTGAGTTGTTAGGAAGTGGAACAGTCTGGCAAACGATGTAGTGGAGGCAGGAACTATACATAGTTTTAAGACGAGGTATGATAAAGCTCATGGAGCAGGGAGAGGGAGGACCCAGTAGCGGTCAGTGAAGAGGCGGGGCCAGGAGCTGAGTCTCGACCCCTACAACCACCATTAGGTGAATTAGGTGAGTACACACACACACACACACACACACACAACACACCACACACACACACACACATATATACACACAACGAGTCATGGTACGTGATGAGGTATCATAGTGGGCACCTGTGACGAGCGGGGTCCCAGAGGGGTCGGTCTTAGGACCAGTGCTATTTTCGGTATATGTGTATGACATGACGGAAGGGATAGACTCAGAAGTGTCCCAGTTCGCAGATGATGTGAAGTTAATGAGGAGAATTAAATCAGATAAGGATCAGGCAGGACTTCAAAGAGACCTTGACAGGCTGGACACCTGGTCCAGCAACTGTCTTCTCGAGTTTAACCCCGCCAAATGCAAAGTCATGAAGATTGGGGAAGGGCAAAGAAGACCGTAGACAGAGTATAGGCTAGGTGGCCAAAGACTGCAAACCTCGTTCAAGGAGAAAGATCTTGTGGTGAGTATAACACCGAGCACGTCTCCGGTAGCACACATCAACGAGATAACTGCTGCAGCATATGGGCGCCTGGCTAACCTGAGAATAGCGTTCGATACCTTAGTAAGGAATCGTTCAAGACACTGTACACTGTGTACATCAGACCCATACTGGAGTATGCAGCATCTGTTTGGAACTCATACCTCGTCACGCACGTCAAGAAATTAGAGAAGGTGCATTGGTTTGCGACAAGGTTAGTTCCAGAGCTAAGGGGATTGTCCTATGAAGAAAGGTTAATGGAAATCGGCCTGACGACACTGGAGGACAAGAAATTCAGAGGAGACATGATAACGACATACAAAATACTGTGTGGAATAGATAAGGTGGATAGAGACAGGATGTTCCAGAGAGTGGGCACAGAAACAAGGGGTCACAATTGGAAGCCGAAGACTCAGACGAGTCACAGGAATGTTAGGAAGTATTTCTTCAGTCATAGAGTATTCAGGAAGTGGAATAGTCTAGCAAGTGATGTAATGGAGGCAGGAACCATACATAACTTTAAGACGAGGTATAACAAAGCTCAGGGAGCAGAGAGAGAGAGAGGACCTAGTAGCGATCAATGAAGAGGCAGGGCCTAGAGTGAGTATCGAACCCTGCAACTACAATTAGGTGAGTACAGTTAGGTGAGTACACACACACACAAACATACATGTAATAAGGCTACAGGAAACGGGTGATATCTTAAGATGGAAAATAACAACAGTGATTATATTGAACACCACACGACCCTTACACACCAACACGACTCTTGCACACCACACGACTCTTACACACCACACGACCCTTACACACCACACGACTCTTGCACACCACACGACTCTTACACACCACACGACCATTGCACGCTACACGACTCTTGCACACCACACGACCCTTGCACACCACACGACCCTTGCACACCACACGACTCTTGCACACCACACGACCCTTGCACACCACACGACTCTTGCACACCACACGACCACTGCACACCACACGACCATTGCACACCACACACTCTTGCAACCACACGACTCTTGCACACCACACGACCATTGCACACAACACGACCCTTGCACACCACACGACCCTTGCAAAACCACACGACCCCCTTTCAAAACCACACGACTCTTGCACACCACACGACCATTGCACACCACACGACCATTGCACACCACACGACTCTTGCACACCACACGACTCTTGCACACAACACGGCCCTTACACACCACACGACTCTTGCGCACCACACGACCATTGCACACCACACGACCCTTGCACACCACACGACTCTTGCACACCACACGACTCTTGCACACCACACGACCCTTGCACACCACGCGACCCTTGCACACCACACGACCATTGCACACCGCACGACCCTTGCACACGACACGACCATTGCACACCACACGACTCTTGCACACCACACGACTCTTGCACACCACACGACTCTTGCACACCACACGACCCTTGCACACCACACGACTCTTGCACACCACACGACCACTGCACACCACACGACCATTGCACACCACACGACTCTTGCACACCACACGACTCTTGCACACCACACGACCATTGCACACAACACGACCCTTGCACACCACACGACCCTTGCACACCACACGATTCTTGCACACCACACGACCCTTGCACACCACACGACTCTTGCACACCACACGACCATTGCACACCACACGATCATTGCACACCACACGACTCTTGCACACCACACGACTCTTGCACACAACACGACCCTTACACACCACACGACTCTTGCACACCACACGACCATTGCACACCACACGACCCTTGCACACCACACGACTCTTGCACACCACACGACTCTTGCACACCACACGACCCTTGCACACCACGCGACCCTTGCACACGACACGACCATTGCACACCACACGACTCTTGCACACCACACGAGTCTTCCACACCACACGACTCTTGCACACCACACGACTCTTGCACACCACACGACCATTGCACACCACACGACTCTTGCACACCACACGACTCTTGCACACCTCACGACTCTTGCACACAACACGACTCTTGCACACCACACGACCATTGCACACAACACGACCCTTGCACACCACATGGCCATTGCACACCACACGACCATTGCACACCACACGACTCTTGCACACCACACGACCATCGCACACCACACGACCCTTGCACACCACACAACCATTGCACACCACACGACCCTTGCACACCACACGACCATTGCACACCACACGACCATTGCACACCACACGACTCTTGCACAACACACGACCCTTGCACACCACACGACTCTTGCACACCACACGACTCTTGCACAACACACGACCCTTGCACACCACGCGACCCTTGCACACCATACGACTCTTGCACAAAACACGACCATTTTCACACCACAACGACCCTTGCACACCACACGACTCCTTGCACAACACACGACCCTTGCACACCACACGACTCTTGCACAACACACGACTCTTGCACACCACACGACTATTGCACACCACACGACCCTTGCACACCATACGACCATTGCACACCACACGACCCTTGCACACCACACAACCATTGCTCACCACACGACCCTTGCACACCACACGACCATTGCACACCACACGACCATTGCACACCCCACGACTCTTGCGCACCACACGACCCTTTTCACACCACACGACTCTTGCAAAACCACACGACCATTGCACACCACACGATCATTGCACACCACACGACTCTTGCACACCACACGATCCTTGCACACCACACGACCCTTGCCACACCACACGACTCTTTCACACCACACACTCTTGCACACCACACGACCTTGCGCACCACACGGGCCCTTGCACACCACACACTCTTTTTCACACCACACGACTCTTGGACACCACACGATCCTTGCACACCACACGACCCTTGCACACCACACGACTCTTGCACACCACACGACTCTTGCACACCACACGACCATTGCACACCACACGACCATTGCACACCACACGACTCTTGCACACCACACGACTCTTGCACACCACACGACCATTGCACACCACACGACCCTTGCACACCACACGACCCTTGCACACCACACGACTCTTGCACACCACACGACTCTTGCACACCACACGACCATTGCACACCACACGACCATTGCACACCACACGACTCTTGCACACCACACGACTCTTGCACAAACACACGACCCTTACACACCACACGACTCTTGCACACTACACGACCATTACACACCACACGACCCTTGCACACCACACGACTCTAGCACACCACACGACTCCTGCACACCACACGACCCTTGCACACCACGCGACCCTTGCACACCACACGACCATTGCACACCACACGACCCTTGCACACCACACGACCATTGCACACCACACGACCCTTGCACACCACACGACTCTTGCACACCACACGACCATTGCACACCACACGACCCTTGCACACCACATGGCCATTGCACACCACACGACCCTTGCACACCACACGACCATTGCACACCACACGACCATTGCACACCACACGACCCTTGCACACCCCACGACTCTCGCACACCACAAAGGCTCTTTACACCACACGACCATTGCCCCACCACACGACCCTTGCACACCACACGACCATTGCACACCACACGACCCTTGCACACCACACGACCATTGCACACCACACGACCATTGCACACCAAACGACTCTTGCACAACACATGACCCTTGCACACCACACGACTCTTGCACACCACACGACCCTTGCACACCACACACCCTTGCACACCATACTACCAATTGCACACCCCACACCCTTGCACAACCACACAACCATTGCACAACCACACGACCCTTGCCCCACCACACGACCATTGCACACCACACGACCATTGCACACCACACGACTCTTGCGCACCACACGACCCTTGCACACCACACGACTCTTGCACACCACACGACCATTGCACACCACACGATCATTGCACACCACACGACTCTTGCACACCACACGACCCTTGCACACCACACGACCCTTGTACACCACACGACTCTAGCACACCACACGACCATTGCACACCACACGACCCTTGCACACCACACGACCATTGCACACCACACGACCCTTGCACACCACACGACCATTGCACACCACACGAACATTGCACACCACATGACCCTTGCACACCACACGACCATTGCACACCACACGGCCATTGCACACCACACGACCCTTGCACACCACACTACTCTTGCACACCATACGACCCTTGCACACACACGCCCTTGAACACCACAGGACTCTTGCAACACCACACACCATTGACACCACACGACATTGCAACACCACACGACCCTTGCACACCACTGACTCTTGCACACCCCAAAGACCATTGCCACACCACACGACCATTGCACACCCCCCACGACCCTTGCACACCACACGACTCTTGCACACCACACGACCCTTGCACACCACACGACTCTTGCACACCACACGACCCTTACACACCACACGACCCTTGCACACCACACGGCCCGCACCACACGACCATTGCACACCACACGACCCTTGCACACCACACGACTCTTGCACACCACAACGACCCTTACACAAACCAAAACGACCCTTGCACACCACACGACCATTGCACCCCACACGACCATTGCACACCACACGACCCCCTTTCACCACCACACGACTCTTGCACACCACACGACCATTGCACACCACACGACCCTTGCACACCACACGACTCTTGCACACCACACGACCCTTACACACCACACGACCCTTGCACACCACACGACTCTTGCACACCACACGACCCTTGCACACCACACGACTCTTGCACACCACACGATCCTTGCACACCACACGACCATTGCACACCACACGACTCTTGCACACCACACGACCCTTGCACACCACACGACCCTTGCACACCACACGACCCTTGCACACCACACGACTCTTGCACACCACACGACCATTGCACACCACACGACTCTTGCACACCACACGACTCTTGCACAACACACGACCATTGCACACCACACGACCCTTGCACAACACACGACCATTGCACACCACTCGACCCTTGCACACCACACGACCATTGCACACCACACAACCCTTGCACACCACACGACTCTTGCACACCACACGACTCTTGCACACCACTCGACCATTGCTCCCCACACGACCCTTGCACACCACACGACCATTGCACATCACACGACCATTGCACACCACACGACCCTTGCACACCACACGACTCTTGCACACCACACGACCCTTGCACACCACACGACTCTTGCACACCACACGACCATTGCAACCACACGACTCTGCACACCACACGACTCTTGCACACCACACGACTCTTGCACACCACACGACTCTTGCACACCACACGACCATTGCACACCCCACGACTCTTGCACACCACACGAGTCTTGCGCACCACACGACTCTTGCACACCACACGACCATTGCACACCACACGACTCTTGCACACCACACGACTCTTTAGCACCACACGACCCTTGCACACCACATGGCCATTGCACACCACACGACTCTTGCACACTACACGACCATTGCACACCACACGACCATTGCACACCACACGACCCTTGCACACCACACGACCATTGCACACAACACGACCCTTGCACACCACACGACCATTGCACACCACACGACCATTGCACACCACACGACTCTTGCACAACATACGACCCTTACACACCACACGACTCTTGCACACCACACGACCCTTGCACACCACACGACCCTTGCACACAACACGACCCTTGCACACCACACGACCCTTGCACACCACACAAACCCTTGCACCCCCACACGACCCTTGCACACCACACGACCATTGCACACCACAAAGACCATTGCCCCAGCCCCACGACTCTTGCCACCACACACCCTTCACACCACACGACTCTTGCACACCACACGACCATTGCACACCACACGATCATTGCACACCACACGGGCTCTTGCACACCACACGACCCTTGCAACCCCCACACTCTTGCACACCACACGACTTTTCACACCACACGACCCTTGCACACCACACGACCATTGCACACCACACGAACCTTGCACACCACACGACCATTGCACACCACACGAACATTGCACACCACATGACCCTTGCACACCACACGACTCTTGCACACCACACGACCATTGCACACCAAACGACCCTTGCACATCACACGACCATTGCACACCACACGACCCTTGCACACCACACGACTCTTGCACACCACGCGACCCTTACACACCACACGACCCTTGCACACCACACGACCATTGCACACCACACGACTCTTACACACCACAGGACCCTTGCACACCACACGACCATTGCATACCACACGACCCTTGAACACCACACGACTTGCACACCACACGACCATTGCACACCACACGACCCTTGCACACCCCACGGGCCATTGCACACCACACGACCCTTGCACACCCACGACTCCCCTTGCACACCACACGACCCTTGCACACACACGACCCTTGCACACCACACGACCTTGCACACCACACGAAACCCTTTCACACCCCACGACCCTTGCAACACACGACCTTGTACACCCACCTCTTGCCACCACACGACCCTTGCACACCCAAAACGACTCTTGCACACCACACGACCATTGCACACCACACGATCATTGCACAAACCACACGACCTCTGCACACCACACGACCCTTGCACACCACACGACCTTGCACACCACACGACTCTTGCACACCCACGACCTTGCGCCCCCCACGACCCTTGCACACCACACGACCCCTTGCACACCACACGACTCTTGGCACCACACATCCTTGCACACACACACCCTTGCACACCACACGACTCTTGCACACCACACGACTCTTGCACACCA
Organism: Cherax quadricarinatus; assembly: GCF_026875155.1. Lineage (NCBI taxonomy): Eukaryota > Metazoa > Arthropoda > Malacostraca > Decapoda > Parastacidae > Cherax > Cherax quadricarinatus. The sequence continues at coordinate 40,957,767 of NC_069416.1, read as the reverse complement.
CACGACCATTGCACACCACACGACCATTGCACACCACACGACTCTTGCACACCACACGACTCTTGCACACCACACGACCATTGCACACCACACGACCCTTGCACACCATACGACCCTTGCACACCACACGACTCTTGCACACCACACGACTCTTGCACACCACACGACCATTGCACACCACACGACCATTGCACACCACACGACTCTTGCACACCACACGACTCTTGCACAACACACGACCCTTACACACCACACGACTCTGGCACACTACACGACCATTGCACACCACACGACCCTTGCACACCACACGACTCTAGCACACCACACGACTCCTGCACACCACACGACCCTTGCACACCACGCGACCCTTGCACACCACACGACCATTGCACACAACACGACCCTTGCACACCACACGACCATTGCACACCACACGACCCTTGCACACCACACGACTCTTGCACACCACACGACCATTGCACACCACACGACCCTTGCACACCACATGGCCATTGCACACCACAGACCCTTTCCACCACACGACCATTGCACACCACACGACCATTGCACACCACACGACCCTTACACACCACACGACTCTCGCACACCACACGGCTCTTGCACACCACACGACCATTGCACACCACACGACCCTTGCACACCACACGACCATTGCACACCACACGACCCTTGCACACCACACGACCATTGCACACCACACGACCATTGCACACCAAACGACTCTTGCACAACACATGACCCTTGCACACCACACGACTCTTGCACACCACACGACCCTTGCACACCACACGACCCTTGCACACCATACTACCATTGCACACCCCACGACCCTTGCACACCACACAACCATTGCCAAACCCACGACCCCTTGCACACCACAGACCATTGCACACCACACGACCATTGCACACCAAAACGACTCTTGCGCACCACACGACCCTTGCACACCACACGATCTTGCACACCACACGACCATTGCACACCACACGACCTTGCACACCACACGACCCTTGCACACCACACGACTCTTGCACACCACACGACCCTTGCACACCACACGACTCTTGCCAACACCAACGACCATTGCACACCACCGACCCTTGCACACCACACGACTCTTGCACAACACACGACCATTGCCAAAACCACAAAGACCCCTTGCACAACACACGACCATTGCACACCACTCGACCTTGCACACCACACGACCATTGCACACCACAAACCCTTGCACACCACACGACTCTTGCACACCACAAAGGACTCTTGCACACCACTCGACCTTGCTCCCCACACGACCCTTGCACACCACACGAGCCATTGCCATCACAAAGACCATTGCACACCACAAAGACCCTTGGGACACCACACGACTCTTGCACACACGACCCTTGCACACCACACGACTCTTGCACACCACACGACCATTGCACACCACACGACACTCTTGCAAAACCACACGACTCTTGCACACCACACGACTCTTGCACACCACACGACTCTTGCAACCACACGACCCTTGCACCCCAGACTCTTGCACACCACACGATCTTGCACCACACGACCTTGCACACCACACGACCAATTTGCACACACACGACCTTGCACACCACACGACCTTGCCCCCACACACCCTTGCAAAACCACTGCCATTGCACACCACACGACTCTTGCACACCACACGACCATTTCACACCACACGACCATTGCACACCACACGACCCTGCACACCACACGACCATTGCACACACACACCTTGCACAAACCCCACGACCTTGCACACCACACGACCCTTGCACACACACGACCTTGCCACACAACGACCTTGCACACCACACGACCATTGCACACCACACGACCCTTGCACACCACACACCTTGCAAAACAACACGACCCTTGCACACACCCCACACCCTTGCCACCACACACCTTGCACAAACCCCACGACCCTTGCACACCACACACCCTGCCACCACACACATGCACACACACGACTCTTGCGCACCACACGACCCTTGCACACCACACGACTTTGCACACCACACGACCTTGCACACCACACGACTTGCACACCACACGACCTTGCACACCCCACGACCCTTGCACACCACACGATTGCCACCAACGACTTTTCACACCACACGACCCTTGCACACCACACGACCATTGCACACCACACGACCCTTGCACACCACAAAGACCCTTGACACCCCACAATTGCACACACAGACCCTTGGGACACACACACGAACTCTTGCACACCACAGACCTTGCACACCAAAAGACCTTGCACACCCCACGACCTTCACACCACACGAAACCCCTTTCACACCACACACCTTGCACCCCCCCACCGACCCTTCACACCACACGACCCTTGCACACCACACGACCATTGCACCCCACGACCCTTCACACCACAGGGCCTTGCACCCACACGACCATTGCCACCACACGACCCTTGACACCACACGACTCTTGCACACCACACGACCTTTCACACCACACGACCTTGCACACCACACGACCCTTGCACACCACACGACCCTTGCACACCACACGACCTTGCACACCACACGACCTTGCACACCCACGACCCTTGCACACCACAAAGACTCTTGCACACCACACGACCCTTTCACACCACACGACTCTTGCACACCACACGACTTCACACCACACGACCCTTGCACACCACCCCGACCCTTGACACACACGACCTTGCACACCACACGACCCTTGCACACCCCACACCTTGCACACCACACATCCTTGCACACCACACGACTTTGCACACCACACGACTCCTTGCACACCACAAAGACCCTTGCACAAACCACACGACCCCTTGCCCCACCACACGACTCTTGCACACCACACGACCTTCGCACCACACGACCCTTGCACACCACACGACTCTTGCACACCACACACCTTGGCCCCCACACGACCTTGCACACCACACGACCCTTGCACACCACACGACCTTGCACACCACACGACTCTTGCAAAACCACACACATTGCACACCACACGACCATTGCACACCACACACCTTGCACACCACAGACTCTTGCACACCACACACCTTGCACCACCCCACGACCCTTGCACACCACACGACCCCGCACACCACACGACCTTGCACACCACACGACCCTTGCCACCACACGACCAGCACACCCCACGACCATTTCACACCACACGACCCTTGCACACCACCGAAATCTTGCACAACACACGACCTTACCAAAACCACACGACTCTGGGACACAACACGACCATTGCACACCACACGACCCTTGCACACCACACGACTCTGCACACCACACGACCCTTTCACACCACACGACCCTTGCACACCACCGACCCTTGCACACAACACGACCATTGCACACCACACGACCCTTGCACACCACACGACCTTGCACACCACAACGACCTTGCACACCACACGACTCTTGCACACCACACGACCTTGCACACCACACGACCCTTGCACACCACATGGCCATTGCACACCACACGACCCTTGCACACCACACGACCATTGCACACCACACGACCCTTGCACACCACACGACCCTTCCACCACCACAACCCACTCTTGCAACACCACACGCCTTGCACACCACAACGACCATTTGCACACCACACGACCCTTGCACACCACACGACCATTGCACACCACACGACCCTTGCACACCACACGACCATTGCACACCACACGACCATTGCACACCACACGACTCTTGCACAAAACACAGACCTTGCACACCACACGACCTTGCACACCACAAAGACCTTGCACACCACCCCGACCCTTGCAAAACCAACGACCCCTTGCACACCCACGACCCTTGCACACCACACAACCATTGCACACCACACGACCCTTGCACACCACACGACCATTGCCCCACCCCACGACCATTGCACACCACACGACTCTTGTCCACCACACGACCCTTGCCACACCACACGACCTTGCCCCACCACATGACCATTGCACACCACACGACTTTTCACACCACACGGGCTCTTGCAACCACACCACACGACCCTTGCACACCAAAACGACCCTTGACACCACACGACTCTGCACACCACACGACCTTGCACACCACACGACCCTTGCACACCCCAAGCCTTGACACCCCACGACCCTTGCACACCACACGACCATTGCACACCACACGAACTTTTCACACCACAGACCCTTGCACACCACACGACCATTGCACACCACACGCCATTGCACACCACACGACCCTTGCACACCACACACCCCCTGCACACCAACCCACCCTTGCACACCACATCGAAAACCCCTTGCACACCACACGACCATTGCACACCCCCACGCCCTTGACACCACACGACCATTGCACACCACACGACCCTTGCACACCACAAAGACCCTTGCACACACACACTCTGCACACCACACGACCATTGCACACCACACGACTCTTGCACACCACACGACCCTTGCACACCACACGACTCTTGCACACCACACGACCCTTGCACACCACACGACTCTTGCACACCACACGACCCTTCACACCACACGAAACCCTTTCACACCACACACCCTTGCCCCACAAAGACCTTGCACACCACACGACCCTTGCACACCACAACGACCCTTGCACACCACACGACCCTTCACACCACAAAGACCCTTGCACACCACCACACCATTGCACCCCACACGACCATTGCACCCCAACGACCCTTGCACACCACACGACCTTGCACACCACACGACCATTGCACACCACACGACCCTTGCACACCACACACTCTTGCACACCACACGACCCTTCACACCACACGACCCTTGCACACCACAGACTCCTTGCCCCACCACACGACCCTTGCACAACACACACCTTGCACACCACCATCCTTCACCCCACACGACCATTGCACACCACACTCTTGCACACAAAACAAACCCCTTTAAACCCCACGACTCTTGCACACCACACGCCTTGCACACCACACGACTCTTTTCACACCACACGACCATTGCACACCACACGACCTTGCACACCACACGACCATTTCACACACACACCTTGCACACCCCACGACCCTTTTCACAACCCCACACCATTGCACCCACCGACCCCTTACCACCCACACGACCCTTGCACCACACGACTCTTGCACACACAGACTCTTGCACAACCACACGACCATTGCACACCACACGACCCTTGCACACCACACGACTCTTGCACACCACACGACCTTGCACAACCACACGACCCTTCACACCCACACGAACCTTTGGGACACACACGACCATTGCACACCACACACCCTTGCACACCACACGACTCTTGCACACCACACGACCCTGCACACCACACGACCCTTGCACACCCCCGACCCTTGCACACCACACGACCTTGACACACCCAAAACACCCTTGCACACCACACGACCTTGCACACCACACGACCCTTGCACACCACACGACTCTTTCAAAACCACACACCTTGCACACCACACGAACCCTTGCACACCACAGCCATTGCACACCACACGACCCCTTGCACACCACACACCATTGCACACCACACGACCCTTGCACACCACACGACCCTTGCACACCACACGACCTTGCCCCAAACCCCACGGCTCTTGCACACCACACGACCTTGCACACCACCCCGAACCTTGCACACCACACACCTTGCACACCACACGACCCTTTGCCCACCACACGACCATGCACACCACACGACCATTGCCCACACCAACACAGACCCTTGCACACCACACGACTCTGCACACCACACGACCCTTGCACACCACCGACCATTGCACCCCCAAATACCCGCACCCCCTCACCCCACACCTTGCACACCACACGACCCTTGCACACCAACGACCCTTTCAACCCCAGACCATTGCACAACCACAAAGACCCTTGCACACCACACGACTCTTGCACACACCCCCGACCCTTGCACACCACACGACCTTGCACACCACACGACCATTGCACACCACACGACCTTCATTTCACACCACACGACTCTTGCAACCCCACACCCTTGAAAAAACCCTTTCACACCCCCACGACCATTGCACACCACACGACCCTTGCACACCACACACCATTGCACACCACACGACCTTGCACACCACACGACCCTTGCACACCACACGACCCTTGCACACCACACGACCTTGCACACCACACGACCATTGCACACCACCACCTTGCACACCCGACCCTTGCACACCACACGCCATTGCACACCACACGACCCTTGCACACCCCACGACCATTGCACAACCACACGAAAACCACTTGCACACCACACGACCTTGACACCACAACCTTGCCCCACACGACCTTGCACACCACACGATCTTGCACACCACACGACCCTTGCACACCACACGACCTTGCAAAACCACACGACCCTTGCAAAACCACACGACCCTTGCACACCACACGACCTTGCACACCACACGACCTTGCACAACCACACGACCTGCACACCACACCCGACACACCTTGCACACCACACGACCCTTGCACACCACACGACTCCTTGCACACCACACGACCCTTACACACCACACGACCCTTGCACACCACACGACCATTGCACCCCACACGACCATTGCACACCACACGACCCTTGCACACCACACGACTCTTGCACACCAAAACGCCCTTGCACACCACACGACCCTTGCACACCACACGACCATTGCACACCCCACGACCCTTGCACACCAACACGACCTTGCACACCACACGACCTTGCACACCACACGACCCCTTGCACACCACACGACCTTGCACACCACACGACCTTGCACACCCACACCACACCCTTCACACCACACGACCCTTGCACACCACACGACTCTTGCACACCACACGACCCTTGCACACCACACGACTTCCCTTGCACAACCACACGACCTTTCACACCACACGACCTTGCACACCACACGACTCTTCACACCCCACAGACCCTTGCACACCACACGACCCTTGCACAACCCCACGACCCTTGACACCACACGACTCTTGCCACCCACCACAAAGACCTTGCACACCACACGACTCTTGCAAAACCACACACCTTGCACACCCCACGACCATTGCCCCACCACACGACCCTTGCACAACCACCCCGACCATTGCACACCACCGGGCCCTTGCACAACCCCACGACCTTGCACACCACACGAAAACCCTTGCACACCACACGACTCTTGCACACCCACACGACCTTGCACCCCCGCCTTAACACACCCTTGCACACCACACACCATTGCACACCACACACGACCTTGCACACCACAGACCCTTGCACACCACACGACCTTGCCACACACACGACCCTTGCACACCACACGAACTCTTGCACACCACACAGACCTTGCACACCACACGACCTTGCACACCACGACGACCTTACACCACACGACCCTTGCACACCCACGAACCCTTGCACACACACACCGAACCATTGCACACCCACACGACCTTGCACCACCACAACACCCACCCGCACACACACTTGCACACACACACGACCCTTTCACACCACACGACCATTGCACACCACACGACCCTTGACACCACACGACCATTGCACACCACACGACCCTTGCACACCACACGACCTTGCACCCACCACCCTTGCACACCACACGACTCTTTCACACCCCCAAAGACCCATTGCACACCACACGACTCCATTGCACACCACACGACCTTGCACACCACAACACCCTGCAAACCACACGACCCTGCACACCACCACGACCTTGCACACCCCACAACCCATTGCTCACCACACGACCTTGCACACCACACGACCATTGACACCCCACCATGCACACACACCATTGCAACCACACGACCCTTGCACACCACCGACTCTTGCACAATCACACGACCATTTCACACCACACGACTTTGCACATCACACGACCTTGCACACCCCACGACCCTTGCACACCACGACTCTTGACACCACGCGACCTTGCACACCACACGACCCTTGACCCACGCCCGCACACACACAAATTGTACACCACCGACCTTGCACACCACACACTGCACACCACAGACCCTTTCAAAACCCCCACGCTTTGCACACACACGACCATTGACACCAACGACCCTTGCACACACACGACCATTGCACACCACACGCCTTTCCACCACACGCTCTTGCACACCACCGCCTTCAAAACCAAAGACCTTGCACCCACCGAACCATTGACCCAACGACTCTTGCACACCACAGACCCTTTAAAAACCACCAACGACATTGCAACCACACGACCCTTGACACCAAACACCTTGCACACCCCACGACCTTGCACACCCCGCCCTTGCACCCACCGACCTGACACCACACAAATTACCCAACCTCTTAACAAAGACCCCCCAAAACCACCGACCCACCCCCCTTTACACCAACGAATTGGCACAAGCCTTGAAACCCCCAAAACCCTTCAACCAAGACCCTTCAAACACGACCTTGCCCCCAAAACCCCCCTTGAAAAAGGGGTTTTTTTTCCCGCCCCGAAAAACAAAAAAATTCGAAAACCCCCAAAATTTTTTTTTAATTTTTTAAAGAAATCGTTTCCCCGAAAAAAAAAAAACCAAATTTTTGGAAAATTATTAAAAGTAAAAGGGGGAAAACAAGGTACAAAGCCGAAGGGGAAAAAAGGGGTTTTTAAATTTCCCCTTTTTTCCCTGGGGAAATAAAAAATTTGGAAAAAAATACTTTAAATTTTTGATTTGGGAAAACAAATTTTAAACAAAAAAGAAACCCGGGGGCCCCGGGGGTTAGGGTTTTTACGGGGAAAATTTAGTTTAAAGTTAGGTAAAAAAAAACAAAATTAAAAATCGAAAGGAAAAAGGGAAAAAAATTTTTCATTTCCCCTTTAAAACCCCCCCTTTTCCCAACGTTTAAAAAAAACCACCCCCCAAAAAAATTTTAACCCGGGGGGGTTCCCAAAGAAAGAAAAAAAACTTTTAAAAAACACCCCCCTCCCCCCCTTTTTCCCCCCCAGAAAACTCCCCCAAGCCCTTCAACCCAAGATCTTCAACCCAAGCCCCCAAACCCCAAAAATTGCCCCAAAAACCCCCCAACCCAAAAACCCCCACCCTTAACACAACCCCTTCCACCCACCCCCGAAAAGCCCCCCCCCACCCAATTGCAACAAGAATTGCCCCAAATTTAAAACGCCTTTACCCCAAAAAAACAAAAATTCCCCAAAACCCGAAACCCCCCCCACCCCCCCAAAAAGAATAAAAGGGGACAAAGGGTTCCCCAAGACCCCCCCCAAAAAAAGGCACCCTTTAACCCAAACCCCAAAACCCACGCTGTTCCTTGATAATGTGATAAAGCACGAATGCGCTTGCAATATTGGCAAGCTTCACCATGATTACATAGTACGTACATACAAGCAGTGAATCGCATGACGAGAGCATTGTTTATGTATTTGTTACAGGCTGCTGCAGGTCAGCCTGTATTCCTCTGAGTTGATCCATCAGTTCAGTAGGCAGCAAGCTATTCTACTGTACTGAGCCATCATTTCATTGATTTTGACATTCTGAGAACGTTCAATTAACTCTCACCATTACCAGCAGTCTTATAAACACTGCCCTGGGTTGAGTCGTTATTTGTAGGCTAGACTGTGATTTTGAGTGTCCTGGGGCAGTCTTCAGGTTAGTGCCAAACAGTATACATCAGAATGCATCTTCCATGATGTGAACACCAGGGAACCGGATTCGTAGTCATTGGTGCAGCTAGTTGAACGCGCTCTACTTGTCTGTTTGGAGACATGCGTGAGAGAATACCAAGACTCATTTTCAGGTTTAGCGAATTTCTGGAATCCGCACTCTAATCATAAACCTTTACGCACGAGTGTATTACAAGTATGTCTAGTGTACTGAGTGTCAGCATTAATGAAAGACCATTCAGGCAGCACATCAGGTCTTATTAGTAAGCAGAACATAAGTTGATGGGCTTCCTGTCCTGATGTCACCACAAGCTCAAAGACCCCACGAATATTTACACCTAGGGTGCAGGAAAAGGACTATTTCCTTGCTTTGTTCATTAAATAGATTGCAGTCTATAATTGGTACAAGACAGGTAGGAACTTAATTAAAGTATAGCGGTGCTGGCATTATGGATTACGTGAGGTCATTATAGCTATGGAGTCAATCACAGTGTCATATTCAACGTTTGTACTCACGCTTGTCAAATCCCTACTTATCCTGCGAATTGGTGTACTGGATCATTTGTTCTGGAACAAGGTATAGGTGTAAGTGGGATTTACAGCCCCCTCTCGAGGAAATGATCACCAAATTTTTGAGAGTGAGGGGCTGGCATTCTCTTGGTGGAAGGTTGACACTGATTCTGTGTAATGACTGCAGAATCAGTAACTTAGTAAGTACATTTCCTCAGTATCATCATCTTGTTCAAGGATATTTGACACAAGCCTGTGTATCAGTACACATGTATCTTGTCTAAGAGTTCATGGAAGTTAATCTCCGCCAGGAGGTTCGAGCCCCCATTGTTTCACTCAATTAATTTTTTTTCTATTTTTTCAGACTGTTAAACAGTGAACAAGCGTCTACTTGTAGCAAAGAGCAGAGTCTAAGTTACACCAGTACTGAGCTGCAACATTTTCGTGGACCTGGTATTGCAAGGACGTTAGTTGCGTCCCCAGTACTTTTTACACTATGTGTTGGGCTCTGGGGCCTGGTGAAGCAAGGTCGAGAAATCATAATAATAATAATAATAATAATTCTTTTTCTTCTTCTTCTTCTTCTTCTTCTTCTTCTTCTTCTTCTTCTTCTTCTTCTTCTTCGTATTATTATTATTATTATTATTATTATTATTATTATTATTATTATTATTATTATTATTATTATTATTATTATTATTATTATTATTATTGTTATTATTATTATTATTATTATTATTAATGTTATTATTATTACTATTATTTTTTACATTTGTGGTAGTACTAGACTAGACCATGTGAGATTCAAGGAAAGGAATAATAATCTCAATTTCCTAGATCAAGAAGCCATCACTGGCAACAAGGCACTTCCTTCTTTGAAGGTTACGTCCAGGAAGCCCTGAATGTACGTGCCTTGAGCGTCTCCACACACACTGATAAATATTTGATAAGTACTAAGCGAGTGTGAAATGTCACTGTTATCCTGGAGGTGTGTATCGTAGTGGTAGATGTTGGTGTTATCCTGGAGGTATGTATCGTAGTTTTATGTTGGTGTTATCTGTGAGGTATATATGGTAGTGTGTGTCATAACTACGCACACACACACTTCCTCACTCATGGTTCGCTGTGCAGTTGTTTAGTCCAAGAATTGGTATTTATTCCTGGATTATAAACTTACAAACAAAACCCAGCGAGTAATAGTAAACGGAGTGAAATCAGGGGCTACTGAATTACTGAACGTAATGGTGAAACTAGACAGGCACACATGCAATTACTGAACGTAAAAATTAAAGAAGTAAGGTGCATATGTAATTACTGAACGCAATAATTAAGGTGGAAAGCACACATATAATTACTGAACGTAACGGTGAAGAAAGCAGATATTCTTGCAGTTACTGAACGTAATAGTAAAGGTAGCAGGTACACATGTAAGTATTGTAGATAATACCAAGGGTAGCAGGAGCAGGTAATTACATACAATTACTGAAGGTAATAATTGGGGTAGCAAGGTATTTATTCACTTACATATTATATTGTAGCCTTAAGTATTTGTGATAATTACTCTCATTACAGACACAATGCTCTGGGTAATTAATCATCACATGAAAGGTTATCTAATTATAAGCATTCCACTGTGTCAGTAATGACACAGTAGTATGCGTTTGAAGATACGTTTAGTAACACCCGTTGTAAACAAAGACATGTAGAAACACAAGACCTCTGTCATGTTTTGGTTTATTTTCACATGCTGGTGGAGGTGTCAATAATGTTTTACACACTAGTGGAAGTGTCAATAATGTTTTACACACTAGTGGAAGTGTCAATAATGTTTTACACACTAGTGGAAGGTGTCAATAATGTTTTACACACTAGTGGAAGGGGTCAATAATGTTTTACACACTAGTGGAAGGTGTCAATAATGTTTTACACACTAGTGGAAGTGTCAATAATGTTTTACACACTAGTGGAGGTGTCAATAATGTTTTACACACTAGTGGAAGTGTCAATAATGTTTTACACACTAGTGGAAGTGTCAATAATGTTTTACACACTAGTGGAAGTGTCAATAATGTTTTACACACTAGTGGAAGGGGTCAATAATGTTTTAAAAACACTAGTGGAGTGTCAATAATGTTTTACACACTAGTGGAAGTGCCAATAAGTTTTAAAACACTAGTGGAAGTGTCCAATGTTTTACACACAGTGGAAGGGTGTTTCACATTAAGTTTTTACACACTAGGGAAGGGGTCCAATGTTTTACACACTAGTGGAAGTTTTCAAAGTTTTACACACTAGTGGAAGTGTCAATGTTTTACACACTAGTGGAAGTGTCAATAATGTTTTACACACTAGTGGAAGTGTCAATAATGTTTTACACACTAGTGGAAGTGTCAATAATGTTTTACACACTAGTGGAAGTGCAAATGTTTTACACACTAGTGGAAGTGCCAATGTTTTACACACTAGTGGGAAATGTCATATGTTTTTACAACACTAGTGGAAGTGCCATAAAGTTTTACACACTAGTGGGGAAATGCCCAAAAATTTTTTACACACTAGTGGAAGTGCAATGTTTTACACACTAGTGGAAGTTTCCAATGTTTTACACACTAGTGGAATGCCAATGTTTTACACACTAGTGGAAGTGCCAATGTTTTACACACTAGTGGAAGTGCCAATGTTTTACACACTAGTGGAAGTGTCAATGTTTTACACACTAGTGGAAGTGCCAATGTTTTACACACTAGTGGAAGTGCCCAAAGTTTTACACACTAGTGGGAAATTTTCAATGTTTACACACTAGTGGAAGTGCCAATGTTTTACACACTAGTGGAAGTGTCCAATGTTTTACACACTATAAAATGCATTTTTACACACTAGTGGAAGTGCCATGTTTTACACACTAGTGGAAGTGCCAATGTTTTACACAAAAAGTGGAAGTGCCCAAAGTTTTACACACTAGTGGAAGTGCCAAATTTAACACACTAGTGGAAGTGCCCAATGTTTTTCACACTAGTGGAAGTGCCAATGTTTTACACACTAGTGGAAGTGCCAATGTTTTACACACTAGTGGAAGTGCCAATGTTTTACACACTAGTGGAAGTGCCAATGTTTTACACACTAGTGGAAGTGCCAATGTTTTACACACTAGTGGAAGTGCCAATGTTTTTTCACACTAGTGGAAGTGCAATGTTTTACACACTAGTGGAAGTGCCAAGTTTTTACACACTAGTGGGAAATGCCCAAATTTTTACACACTATGGAAGTGCCAAGTTTTACACACTAGTGGAAGTGCCAATTTTTTACACACTAGTTGGAAGTGCCAATGTTTTACACACTAGTGGAAGTGCCAATGTTTTACACACTAGTGGAAGTGCCAATGTTTTACACACTAGTGGAAGTGCCAATGTTTTACACACTAGTGGAAGTGCCAATGTTTTACACACTAGTGGAAGTGCCAATGTTTTACACACTAGTGGAAGGCCAATGTTTTTAAAACACTAGTGGAAGTGCCAATGTTTTACACACTAGTGGAAGTGCCAATGTTTTACACACTAGTGGAAGTGCCAATGTTTTACACACTAGTGGAAGTGCCAATGTTTTACACACTAGTGGAAGTGCCAATGTTTTACACACTATGGGAAATGCAAGTTTTTACACACTAGTGAAGTGCCAATGTTTTACACACTAGTGGAATGCCAATTTTTACACACTAGTGGAAGTGCCAAATTTTTACACACTAGTGGAAGTGCCAAAGTTTTTACAAAACAGTGGAAGTTTTCCATGTTTTACACACAGTGGAATGTCAATGTTTTACACACTAGTGGAAGTGCCAATGTTTTACACACTAGTGGAAGTGCCAATGTTTTACACACTAGTGGAAGTGCCAATGTTTTACACACTAGTGGAAGTGCCCAAGTTAAACTATAAAAATTCCAATTTTAAACCGTTAGTTATGCATGTTTTTCCCCTGGGAAATTCTTGATTTTACAATATTTGGGAATCCTGCTAAAACTAGTGGAATCCAATTTTTACCACATTATTAAGTGGTCCTGGACATATTTTTGGACCGGCAATTTTTAACCCTGGGAATTAAATTTTTTAACCTGGGAATTAATTGGGTTTTACAATATTTGGATTGCCCAAATTTTTACACTGGGAATTAATTGGTTTTACACTTAAATTTGGAATTCCTGGGGTTTTAAATTTTGGAATCCAATTTTTACACCTTTGGGAATTAAACGGGGATTGGGGAAAAAATTTATTTAAAGGATCCACAATTTTGGGAGGGTTTTTTTGGTTTTTTCCCCCAATTTAAACTTTTTCTGGACATTATTTTGTATTCCCGGGACATTATTATTGGTATCCTGGGACATTAAACTTGTATCCTGGGACATTATTAATGGTATCCTGGGACATTAAACTGGTATCCTGGGACATTATTATTTGGGATCCTGGGACATTATTATTTTTATCCTGGGACATTAAATTGGTATCCTGGGACATTAATTGTATCCGGGCATATTATTGGTATCCTGGGACATTTTTATTGGTATCCTGGGACATTATTATTGGTATCCTGGGGCATTAAACTTGGTATCCTGGCATTTATTGGTACCTGGGGCATTATTATTGGTATCCTGGGACATTAAACTTGGTATCCTGGGACATTATTATTGGTATCCGGACATTAAACTTGGTACCCGGACATTATTTGTAAACCTGGACATTTAATGGTATCCTGGGACATTAAACTTGGTATCCTGGGACATTATTATTGGTATCCTGGGACATTATTATTGGTATCCTGGGACATTAAACTTGGTATCCTGGGACATTATTATTGGTATCCTGGGACATTAAACTTGGTATCCTGGGACATTATTATTGGTATCCTGGGACATTATTATTGGTATCCTGGGACATTAAACTTGGTATCCTGGGACATTATTCTTGGTATCCTGGGACATTATTCTTGGTATCCTGGCACATTATTCTTGGTATCCTGGAACATCATTCTTGGTGTCCTGGGACATTATTCTTAGTATTCTGGGACATTATTCTTGGTATCCTGGCACATTATTCTTGGTATCCTGGGACATTCTTCTTGGTAATCTGGGACATTATTCTTGGTGTCCTTGGACGTTATTCTTGGTATTCTGGGACATTATTCTTGGTATTCTGGGACATTATTCTTGGTATCCTGAGACATTATTCTTGGTATCCTGGGACATTATTCTTGGTATTCTGGGACATTATTCTTGGTATCCTTGGACATTATTCTTGGTATTCTGGGACATTATTCTTGGTATCCTGGGACATTATTCTTGGTATCCTGGGATATTATTTTTGGTATCCTTTGACATTATTCTTGGTATCCTTGGACATTATTCTTGGTATCCTGGGATATTATTCTTGGTATCCTGGGATATTATTCTTGGTATCCTGGGTCATTATTCTTGGCATTCTGGGACATTATTCTTGGTATCCTGGGATATTATTCTTGGTATCCTGGGCCATTATTCTTGGCATTCTGGGACATTATTCTTGGTATCCTGGGATATTATTCTTGTCATCCTGGGTCATTATTCTTGGAATCCTGGGACATTATTCTTGGCATTCTGGGACATTATTCTTGGTGTTTTGGGACATTATTCTTGGTATCCTGGGACATTATTTTTGGTATCCTGGGACATTATTCTTGGTATCCTGGGTCATTATTCTTGGAGTTCTGGGACATTATTCTTGGCATTCTGGGACATTATTCTTGGTATTTTGGGATATTATTCTTGGTATCCTGGGACATTATTCTTGGTATCCTGGGACATTATTCTTGGCATTCTGGGACATTAATCTTGGTATTTTGGGATATTATTCTTGGTATCCTGGGACATTATTCTTGGTATCCTGGGACATTATTTTTGGTATCCTGGGCCATTATTCTTGGTACCCTGGGACATTATTTTTTGTATGCTTGGACATTATTCTTGGCATTCTGGGACATTATTCTTGGTATTTTGGGATATTATTCTTGGCATTCTGGGACATTATTCTTGGTATTTTGGGATATTATTCTTGGTATCCTTGGACATTATTCTTGGTATCCTGGGACATCATTCTTGGTATCCTAGGACATTATTCTTGGCATTCTTGGACATTATTCTTGGTATTTTGGGATATTATTCTTGGAATCCTGGGACATTATTCTTGGTATCCTGGGACATTATTTTTGGTATCCTGGGACATTACTCATGAGCATGGACTCATCAGCATGGACTCATCAGCATGAACTCATCAGCATGAACTCATCAGCATGGACTCACGAGCATGGACTCATCAACATGGACTCACGAGCATGGACTCATCAACATGGACTCATCAGCATGGACTCATCAGCATGAACTCATCAGCATGGACTCACGAGCATGGACTCATCAACATGGACTCACGAGCATGGACTCATCAACATGGACTCATCAGCATGGACTCATCAGCATGGACTCATCAGCATGGACTCATCAGCATGGACTCATCAGCTGGACTCATCAGCATGGACTCATCAGCATGGACTCATCAGTATGGACTCATCAGCATGGACTCATCAGCATGGACTCACGAGCATGGACTCATCAACATGGACTCATCAGCATGGACTCATCAGCATGGACTCATCAGCATGGACTCATCAGCATGGACTCATCAGCATGGACTCATCAGCATGGACTCATCAACATGGACTCATCAGCATGGACTCATCAGCATGGACTCATCAGCATGGACTCATGAACATGGACTCATGAGCATGGACTCATCAGCATGGACTCATGAGCATGGACTCATCAACATGGACTCATCAGCATGGACTATCAGCATGGACTCATCAGCATGGACTCATAATGGATCATCAACATGGACTCATCAGCATGGACTCATCAGCATGGACTCATCAGCATGGACTCATGAACATGGACTCATGAGCATGGACTCATCAGCATGGACTCATGAGCATGGACTCATCAACATGCACTCATCAGCATGGACTCATCAGCATGGACTCATGAGCATGTGTCAGCATAGTTGCTGATCCCTGTGTTATATAGCATAGCATATAGTATCATCCATGTGTTTTAGATAGGAGATCCCTTTTAGGCCTGTGACTGTTGTGTGACGTCACGGGATGCGCATGTGCACGTTCGTAACTCTGCCCCGGTCTCAGTCAGCGTAGACATCCAGGCTAAGACAGGCAGAGGCTGGGCTCCACGTTCATCATCACAGTCTGACAATATATATTACCATCCAACAAGTGTGTCTACCTTCAACCCTCGATATCTCCATTAAGAACCCCTACGATAAATGGTGCCAGCGGTGTGGGCGTAAAATTGATAATTACGCCGATGTACGGAGATTTCTTTCGACCAGCAAGACGGCCATTTCGTGTCACCAGTAGGCCGACCTAGCCAGCCTGCTACCTCAAGTCAGCTACTCTCTCAAGCTCCTACCAGCTTCTAAAACCATTCACTGGTCAGTCTCTTTGTATTAGTGTTTATCTGCTTATTTGCACCACTCCCGAGGGGTTGACCTGAGTTTGCAAAATAAGCCAGCTTCCAGTCTGTGGTGAGGGAGCCCAGTCGAGCCTAGTCTATTTCATCCAGTTCTTTTGCCTGCCAAGCCAGCTTTCCACCTCTGCTGTGCTCATCGTGTGAAGTTGTCAAGCCATTCTGTGTGAAGGGTTAAGATAAGCCAGCTAGCAACTAACCCAGGTGTCTTACCCCAGTACTCAAGCAAGCCACGTGAGTAGTCTTCATCGCTTGTGATTCAAGCTTCAAGCCATCCTGAGTGCTCTTTTTTTATCCTTGTGGTGTTGTGGTATTTCGTGGGTGTATTTTAAGCTAGCCAGCTTAGAATATCTTCGCGGCAGTGTGGCTGTTCTCCGTGAGGCTTACACCGTTCAACCCATAGGCCCAACACCCACTCACCACATGTGTCGCACCATTGCCGGTCTTAGCCCTGTTTACCCACAAACCCAACCACTATCACTGTTGTGGTACTCACCCAACCTCCGCCAGTGTTTCGGGTACACAACTCCGGGTTCCAGCGGCATATTTTAAGGACCACATAGGGGGTCAAGAGCTAGAGTGTGTCTTCGACAGTGGCGCCACCGTTAAAAGCCTCCTGTGTGAGTTCATCGTCGATGTAAGCGCAATTCTACGATCACGTGTGCTGAGGACAGCAGCAAGACGACATAAACAATACTCCAACCTTCCACCATCAACCTCATTCTTCACCAAGTCGTTACAGCGATAATTAATATTTTTTTTTTCATAGAGACATTTGTGAGTGTTGAGACATTTCTTTTGTGTTTCCAGTGATTTTTCTCTTAGTGACATTCAGTGACTCTCGATCAGACTCAGTGTTTGTTTGCAATAATCTTTTTATCTCCTTAATTCAGTGTTAATTTTCGTGCTTTATCTTATATCTGTTGTGTTGCGTGTCTTTTTATACATTGAAGTAAGTACTTAGTGTTTTTCCTTTGTTGTGTGTGCAACATATGAGCAGTATAGAACTTGTGTTTATACTTCAGAATCACCTTGTGTTCTCAGTATTCCAGTGAAGTATTTCAGTAATTTATCAGCCTTATTCTTCATCACAACTCAGTGTTGTCTCAGTTATATATATTCTGCATCACAACTCAGTGTTGTCTGTTATATTTTATTTTTTCTTCCCAGCATTTGTGTATTCTTGTTTTGTTCCCTGTGTGTTGAACATTCTTGTGTTCATATTCTTTCATTTAGCCAGTGTCTAATTTGTCTTATTTCCACAGACAATAGTGCCATTGTTTTGTTCAAGCAAGATAATTATTATCTTCTCAAAGTTTTCACACATCAAGTTTCATTGCAAGAAAATTCTAGTATTATGTTTATGTTGATGTGTTGTGTTCTGCACCACTGTAAGTGTTCAAGCTTTTTTGTTCTGTGTTTTAGTACCTATTATTTTTCTTGTTTCATTGAACAAATTCACTCTTAGTGCAATTTTTAAGTTCTTCTTTTAGAGTAAATTGTTCTTTTGCTTGTTAAGTGTTGCTTGAGTGCAGTTAAGAGTTAAAGTGTTCATTCCTTGATATATTTCTTTTCTTGTGTGTGCAATAATTTTTATTATTGCACATTGACTCATTTTGCAATAATTCTTGTGCAAATATTGTGTTGCCACTAAAGTTTTTCTTGCAGAGATTCTATGCAGTGTTTTTTTGATTAGCAATTATTTGCAATATTGCTACAGTTTATTTCAGTGCAGTTTCTTATGCTCTGTTCTGTGCATAATATTTTATTCTTTCTGTGCCATTTTATTTTATTCAAGCTTTATTGAGTCCATTTTATCATTTTATTGTGTATTTTCCTGTTGCATTGAAAGTAAAGACAACTCACTGTGCCATTCATTCAATTTAAAGTAAAAGTTGAGCAAATCAGATTTGAGTAAAGTACAAGTTCTCTTGATTTTCAAAGTGTTATTTGTTAAGTTGAGTATTTTTCTTGTGTGAGTTCTTTACTCACTGTGTGATCTGTCAATTTTTAATTACTTATGCAGAATCGTTAAACATTTTCTTCCCGTTTAAGCTTATTGTGTCATTCTCTCCATTTTTCTTGTCTTTATGTCCTTCAGTAAGTTCACTGAGAAGATGTCCCAGTCACTTTTGAATGTTCACTTAGTGTATCATGCCAGTCAAAGTCAATATGAATCAGTCCACAGTACCAACATTCCCTTACTGACTGAAAAACAATACCTAGCCCCTGAGCAATGTGTTTGTTCTCACAGCTTGTATCTGAGATTTGTTAAAGTGCTGCGAAATGTGAAGTTCAGATTAAGTTCCTATAGATCCGTGAATTACTTATTAACGTAGCCGAGCGATCAGGCACTAGTAATACTGTCACTCCTGTCTGGACTCCAGCCACAATATCGTGCATGCAGGATAGTGCTGAGATTACTATCCTTGCGATGGCGACTTGTTCAAGTACTCGTTCCTTCCCAGGGGACGCTTTGAGAAAACTTTACTTGCAACGAGTTATGCCATCTCTTGCTGATGCCACAAGCCGTTGCAGAAAGACGTTTCTGTGGCTATGTGCTCACTTGAGTGTTGTTGTTGCCCCTTGTGTTTCAGATTGTGATCCCATCCTATTGACAGAAAATCAGTGCATTGTAAGAAGTTATTTCTCGAGTAACTTTCACATGTAACGTTTGTAAGTGTAGTTTCTTTATAGTTGATACCTCGTGTCACTGTGTGCGACTCAGTTTGGGAATATCAGCATTGTTGACCGTGTTCATTTATTTTCCCCTTTGTGCTTGCAGTTTGAGATAGTAGATTCGTTCTCCCTTGCTCATATTGCGTGTTTTTAGCGTTAATTTTTTTTTTTTTCCAACCGGGGAGAGTCCATCCACTCCCCCGGGAGTTTGTTCATTCTTCCAGTAAAAAGAACCGATCCCTTGTGTTCTGGTGATTCAAATTCCTGCTCCAGGAAGATCTTATTCTGTCTGTGAAGGCACCAGCACCCATTAGTGAACTTTGTAATGAGCCAAGAATTACTGTATCGAACAGCCGAGTTGGGTACTCCAAGTAGAAGAGTTTACCAGTTAGTAATTCCACAGTCACTATTGAACGTAGCTCTACAGTTAGTTCATAAATGCACCAGGTGTTGCACACCCTGGTATGGATCGTTCTGTGAAACAAGCCAGAATGAAATACTTTTGGCCACGTATGGCAACTGACATTTCCGAGTATGTTAAGAAAATGTAGTGTCTTTATGCAACATAAAGGAAATGTCAATGGTCCTAATCCAATCCAAGTGTACCCAACCACTAGCGAACCAGGGGAAAGAGTTACCCTTGATTTGTTAACCAATTTTAAAATGTTCCCCCTCCAAGCAACAAACATCTGTGTGTTATGGTAGACCATTTCACCAGATATTGTGAGTTAGTTCCTATTGCAGATAAGACTGCAGAGACAGTAGCTAAAGGTTTAAAGAACGCATTATCTGCAGGCATACCACCCCTAAGTCTTAGTAACAGATAATGGAGGTGAATTCTGTAATGAGATTCTTGAAAATTTGGTACTTTATACAAGATCTCTAAATCCACCATTGTTCCTCATCATCCTGCCAGCAATGGTTAGCCGAAAGAACCAATAAGAAATACTTGATGTCCTGAGAGCCATTATCAACCCCAATAGTGAAACTTGGGATGAAAGTCATACCAGATGTCCAATGTGCCATAAATTCTGCTTTCAATGCTTCCATGGGATACTCCACATTATGCATTGTATTGGGGTAGACAAGCGTTTAACCCTATGAGTTGTTATATTGCACTCCGAAACCTAATTACAACCCTGATGATTTCGTAGCAACTCGTACCAGCATGGCTCAAAATGTTTTTTAGAAGAATCCGGAAACACTTCACAAATCAACAGCAGAATTTACTAGAGTAACTAATAGCCATGCTAAGCCATCAAAAATAAAAGTAGGTCAAGAAATAATGCTGACAAATTTCAAACAAAACATCCAAAATGCCTAAGCTCGATCAAAAGTTTTGTCGGACCTTATCGAGTTGTAGAACATTCCCCTGTAATAAGGTTAGAGAAATTAGTACTGGTAAGTACAAAGAAAACGCATTTAGATCATATGAAATTAGTATGCGGTGTTTATGATAAATTTCTACCCAGACTAATGTGACAGATGCTGAAAATCCTCTTTACTCTGTAAAACCCCCTACCTCAAATACTCAGTTTAGATAACCAACCTGAATGTCGTTACTCCCTTTCGTACTCGACAAGTAATGAGAAACCCACAAGTATCTTTCGTAGATACTCTTCAGATCTCCCTCAGTCAAGGCATGTGTTAGCCATTGCAGAGGAATTCGATCCTCCCCGAGATGATAACCATTCTGCATATGTAAACCTCACCCTCGCAGAATTGGGTTTAAATGACATAGTCTGTATAACTAGATGTCCGAGATGAAGTAAATTTTCAACCCGTTTGTTATTACTGATTAGTTTTTCAGAATTTTTTTTTTTCGTATTCACGTTCCCTCCGTATTCTGAGAATTTGATAGTAATGATCTGAGTGCGCACCAGATGCCTTTGCTGTTAATTTCACCTTGTATATATATATTTATTCTTCCTCAGAATCCATAGAGTGCATGAATACAGATCGATTGATCAATTCCATCCATATTGTACAATGATTTGATCTTATAGTTTTGTAATGTATTACGTTAAAAGTGATTACGTTAACACCCATTAGGTAAAACTCATTTTGTTAACATCCATTATGATACATCCATTAGTTCTAAGTTATATATGAATCAAACATTAGCCAATTTAGTCAAAACCTAGGAAGTATGATAACTGATGCACGCATGAACAAAGATCACTTACTCCTCTCAGGTGACTTCAATATAAATCTCCTGCAAGACCAGGACCCACACGTT
The DNA here is from genome assembly GCF_026875155.1 of Cherax quadricarinatus. Lineage (NCBI taxonomy): Eukaryota > Metazoa > Arthropoda > Malacostraca > Decapoda > Parastacidae > Cherax > Cherax quadricarinatus. Next base: position 40,935,015 of record NC_069416.1, on the reverse strand, counting down.
ACTGAATTCACAAACACAATGAGTAACTGCATGTTGCTACCAACAGTAACAAAACCTACAAGAGTTACAGAGACTAGTGTTTCCCTACTTGACCACATCTGGACCAACACCATATCCCCTTTAAAATCAGGCATAATTACAGATAATACCACAGACCACTACCATACTTTCCTCAAAACAACTCTTGGTAAAATACCCCAAGACACTACTAAAGTCACCTTCAGACTTCACAATGAGGCAGCCATTAATAACTTCACAACAGCAGTAACAAACATTGACTGGCACACTGAGCTAGAAAATCTATACAGATATTGACGAATGTTTAAATAATTTTCTAAAAAAGACCCAATACCTCTATAACAAGCACTGCCCTAAAAAACTAAACAGATGACAGCTAAGAGACTGAACAGTCCCTGGCTAACACCCAGCATTCTCAAATCCATAAATACAAAACACCGATATGAAAAACAGTACAGAATGGGTCACATAACCAGAGACCAAACAAAACGTTACTCGTCAATCCTAACCAGCCTGATAAGAAGGGCAAAAAAATTGTATTATGAGAACAGATTATCCACACTTACGAGGTGATATAAAAAGACCTGGAAGAACCCTATCAGAAATTCTGGGAACAAAAAAAATATCACGACATAGCGAAATAAAATTAGCAAAATCAGATGAACCCCAACTCCCACCAACAGAAACAGCAAACAGACTCAACGATTCTTCTCCACTATAGGTCAAAACCTTGCCAATAAAATCCCAAGCTCAGATACCCCACCAAATGACTACCTCACTGGCAACTACCCGAACACACTGTTCCTAGCTCCGACTAACCCATACGAAGTCTCCCTTATTATCAACGCACTGAAAAACAAGGCAGGAGATTTAAATACCTTACCACCCTTTATATACAAAAACAGCGTCACAAGTTACTATCACCAATCATTGCAACACTTTTTAACAAATCCATTGAATCCTCCACCTTCCTACAGTTCTCAAAATAGCAAGGGTCACCCGATCCATAAAGGAGGAGACCAAACAGAGTTGAATAACTATAGGCCAATATCCAATTTACACCCTCTCTCAAAATCTTCGAAAAATTAATTCATAAACGAATCTACTCCTACCTCATCTCCCAAAACATTCTCAACCCCTGCAATTTGGATTCAGGCTTAATAAAAATACTAAATGATGCATTATACACATGCTAGAACATATATACACTGCAATAGAGAAAAAAGAAGTCCCACTGGGGATCTTCATTGACTTACGTAAAGCTTTTGATACAGTTGACCATGACTTGCTCCACGTAAAATTGTCAAACTATGTATAAGAGGGCACTCCCTCAACTACCTCAAGTCATACCTCAGCAACAGAAGCCAATATGTGTACCAAATGGGGCAAGCTCTTCCGCACAACCAATTAACAGTTGGTGGTCCCACAGGGAAGTGTCCTTGGCCCTCTTCTCTTTCTCCTATATATAAATGACCTACCAAATGCTTCGCAATTACTCAATACCCACACTTTTTGCAGATGACACTACATACGTCTTCTCTCACCCGAGCCCAGTCACGCTAGCCAATACTGTAAACACCGAATTACAGAAAATATCTACCTGGATGAGGACTAACAAACTTACACTAAACATTGACAAAAACCTACTTCATTCAGTTTGGTAACAAGCTACAGATGTACCTCTTAACATAACAATAAACGGATCACCTATCACAAAGCTAACAGAGGGAAAATTCTTAGGAATCCACCTCGATAATAGACTCAAATTTCATACACATATACAACAAATTTCTAAGAAAATTTCCAAGACTGTAAGCATACTATCGAAGATACGGTACTATGTTCCACAGTCAAGCCCTCCTGGCCCTTTATCATTCTCTTATTTTCCCCTTCTCACCTATGGAATTTGTGCATGGGGCTCAACAATTTTAAACCCTCTCAGACCCCTAATTACCCCAACAAAAGGGTGCAGTTAGAATGATAACAAATTCTCACTACAGGCCAAAACACTCCACCAATATTCCAAAACACTCAACCTACTTACCAACAAAACATCCATACTTATTATTGCACCTATTACATACATAGAACACTTAACTCTGATATTAACCCTCCCTCAAACATCTCCTTGCCAACCGCAACAGAACACATACCATAACACAAGGTACAGATCACTCTTTGATGTTCCTCGTGTCCATCTCACGCTATGCAAAACTCAATGCACATAAAAGGCCCCAAAATCCCGGGAAATTTATTACCTGTAAAATAAAAGAAACATACCCGTTTATAAATTCAAGTCTCTTCTCAAAGATCACTTACTCACTCAAACAAAAAAATACTGAATAACATACCTTATAAATTGGTATATCCAAAATGTTACTCACCAATTATAATCCCCATAAATGTTTAAACCTAGGACCCAATCTAACTTTGTTATTTTTTAAATACACTACCTAACGAATACTCCCTTCTACTGAATGAACAGCAATGCAAGCAACCATATGACCTGTCCCTTTTTAATACTCATTTGTGCTTTATAGTTATCTGTTTACAATAATGTTTTAATCACTGATTTTATCATTGCTTAGTTAAAACTTAAGTTAATTTTAAGCCAGCCCGTAATGCATGCATTAAGTTTGGGTTTGGCATGCTGCTCTTACCTGTATTTTTTTTGTACCTCTGTATGTATGCTAAAATTCTAAATAAATAAATAAATAAATAAATAAATAAAAGAATCAGCCCAGAACCCCCTGCCTGTTCAGCCTATAGATAGTATGTATGTCGAGACGACATTTCGTAACATGACCCAGCTGTCAGCATAGTTGCTGATCCCCTGTGTGATATAGCATAGCATATAGTATCATCCATGTGCTTTAGATAGGAGATCCCTTTTAGGCCTGTGACTGTTGTGTGACGTCACGGGATGCGCATCTGCACGTTCGTACCTCTGCCCCGCTCTCAGTCGGCGTAGACATCCAGGCTAAGACAGGCAGAGGCTGGGCTCCACGTTCAAACATCACAGTCTGACAATATATATTACCATCCAACAAGTGTGTCTACCTTCAACCCTCGATATCTCCATTAAGAACCCCTACGATACATGGACTCATGAGCATGGACTCATCAGCATGGACTCATCAGCATGGACTCATCAGCATGGACTCATCAGCATGGACTCATCAGCATGGAAAAGGACTCATCAACATGGGTCATCAGCTGGACCCCATCAGCATGGACTCATCAGCATGGACTCATCAACATGGATCTCAGCATGGACTCATCAGCATGGGGCTCATCAGCCTGGACCTCAACTGGATCATCACATGGACTCATCGCAAAGGATCATCAGCATGGACTCATCAGCATGGACTAATCACAAGGACTCATCAGCATGGACCTCAACTGAATCATAGCATGGACTCATCAGCATGGACTCATCAGCATGGACTCATCAGCATGGACTCATCAGCATGGACTCATCAGCATGGACTCATCAGCATGGACTCATCAGCATGGACTCATCAGCATGGACTCATCAACATGGAATCATCAGCATGGACTCATCAGCATGGACTCATCAGCATGGACTCATCAGCATGGACTCATCAGCATGGACTCATCAGCATGGACTCATCAGCATGGACTCATCAGCATGGACTCATCAGCATGGACTCATCACATGGACTCATCACAAAGGACTCATCAACATGGAATCATCAAACATGGACTCATCAGCATGGACTCATCAGCATGGACTCATCAGCATGGACTCATCAGCATGGACTCATTTAGCATGGACTCATCAGCATGGACTCATCAGCATGGACTCATCAGCATGGACTCATCAGCATGGACTCATCAGCATGGACTCATCAGCATGGACTCATCAGCATGGACTCATCAACATGGACTCATCAGCATGGACTCATCAGCATGGACTCATCAGCATGGACTCATCAGCATGGACTCATCAGCATGGACTCATCAACATGGACTCATCAGCATGGACTCATCAGCATGGACTCATCAGCATGGACTCATCAACATGGACTCATCAGCATGGACTCATCAGCATGGACTCATCAGCATGGACTCATCAGCATGAATCATACAGAGGTGAAATATTACAGAGAGCTTTCCTCTTCACCTCCCAAAAATGAGTAATACACTAATTAATGGAAGTTATAGCAACTACAGTACAACCCCTGCAGAAACAAAGGTGGTAGACCAAGAGCTACAACACAACACCTTCAGACACAAAAGTGGGAGACCAAGAACTACAACACAACCCCTGCATATACAAAGGTGGGAGACCAAGAAGTACAACACAACCCCTGCAGATACAAAGGTGGGAGACCAAGAAGTACAACACAACACCTGCAGATACAAAGGCAGGAGACCAAGAACTACAACACAACCCCTGCAGATACAAAGGGTGGAGACCAAGAACTACAACACAACCCCTGCAGATACAAAGGCGGGAGACCAAGAACTACAACACAACCCCTGCAGATACAAAGGTGGGAGACCAAGAACTACAACACAACCCCTGCAGATACAAAGGTGGGAGACCAAGAACTACAACACAACCCCTGCAGATACAAAGCGTGGATGCAATCACAATCAACCCTGAGAACACCAGTACTTAGGTAAAAACATCGTGCCTGTTCAAACCTCATCCAACTGCTCACGATGAAATTCAGTATGTGTACGAAATGCTTATACTGTGTAAACAAACTCATGTACATGCTGAAATATATATATCGCATCTGCACTGATGATGGAATATTTCTGACTGAGTTATCTGACTTGGAATGGAGATCCAATGTGTGTGGCAGAAATATTTAGTATTGTATCCCTCTGAAGCCTTGGAATACCATAATAACTCTGCGTTATTTCCCGACCAACTGGTAAAATTAACTACACGCCTGGTGAACTTCCTATACAGGCGAGCGTCTCTACAAGTCCAAACTATATAAACTATACCCATAAAAATACCTTTATTTAATATAAATCAGGTCGAACTAGTAATAGGGGAGAGAACCAGCTGTGATGACTCCGATACCAAGAAAGACACGACTTTGCCTCCTTGTTCACACCAGGTTGCCATAATAACGTGTGTCACACAACAAGGAATTAACCAGTACCCTTGCGACCCATACCCAGACGCGAGACCCATCCTCCTAACCCTCCCTTCACTAGTCACACAATCACACACTGCATGTCCACTGGTGAAAAGTTCGACTCACGTTACGAAGGTCCTCGGATTAAAATCCCTTCCACTGAGAAACTATGGCATGTTGCTACATTCCAGATGCCCCCTGCCTAACTAGCAGTAAAAATAGGTACCTATATGTTAGCCAACTGCTGTGAGTCCCAACGAAGGGTAAAAATGTTAGGAAACTCCAGGCCTCTGGGATGTTATATCCTGTGAATGAAAACTCCAGTACCTGCTGGATGAAACTCCAGTACCTGCTGGATGCAACTCCAGTACCTGCTGGATGAAACACCAGTACCTGCTGGATGAAACTCCAGTACCTGCTGGATGAAACTCCAGTACCTGCTGGATGAAACTTCAGTACCTGCTGGATGCAACTCCAGTACCTGCTGGTTGAAACTCCAATACCTGCTGGATGCAAATCCAGTACCTACTGGATGAAACTCCAATACCTGCTGGATGCAACTCCAGTACCTGCTGGATGAAACTCCAATACCTGCTGGATGCAACTCCAGTACCTGGTGGATGAAACTTCAGTACCTGCTGGATGCAACTCCAGTACCTGCTGGTTGAAGCTTCAGTACCTGCTGGATAAAACTCCAGTACCTGCTGGATGCAACTCCAGTACCTGCTGGATGAAACTCCAGTACCTGCTGGATGAAACTCCAGTACCTGCTGGATGCAACTCCAGTACCTGCTAGATGAATCTCCAGTACCTGCTGGATGCAACTCCAGTACCTGCTGGATGAAACTCCAGTACCTGCTGGATGCAACTCCAGTACCTGCTGGATGCAACTCCAGTACCTGCTATATGAAATTCCAGTACCTGCTGGATGCAGCTCCAGAACCTGCTAAATGAAACTCCAGTACCTGATGGATGCAGCTCCAGTACCTGCTAGAGGAAACTTCAGTACCTGCTGGATGAAACTCCAGTACCTGCTGGATGAAATTTTAGTACCTGCTGGATGAAACTCCAGTACCTGCTGGATGAAACTTCAGTACCTGCTGGATGAAACTTCAGTACCTGCTGGATGAAACTCCAGTACCTGCTGATGCAACTCCAGTACCTGCTGGATGAAATTTAGTCCTGCTGGATGAAACTCCAGTACCTGCTGGATGAAACTTCAGTACCTGCTGGATGAAACTCCAGTACCTGCTGGATGCAACTCCAGTACCTGCTGGATGAAATTTTAGTACCTGCTGGATGAAACTCCAGTGCCTGCTGGATGCAACTCCAGTGCCTGCTGGATGCAACTCCAGTACCTGCTGGATGAAACTCCAGTGCCTGCTGGATGAAACTCCAGTGCCTGCTGGATGAAACTCCAGTACCTGCTGGATGAAACTCCAGTACCTGCTGGATGCAACTCCAGTACCTGCTGGATGAAACTCCAGTGCCTGCTGGATGCAATCCAGTACCTGCTGGATGAAACCCCCAGTACCTGCTGGATGCAACTCCAGTACCTGCTGGATGAAACTCCATACCTGCTGGATGCAACTCCAGTACCTGCTGGATGAAACTCCAGTACCTGCTGGATGCAACTCCAGTACCTGCTGGATGAAACTCCAGTACCTGCTGGATGCAACTCCAGTACCTGCTGGATGAAACTCCAGTACCTGCTGGATGCAACTCCAGTACCTGCTGGATGAAACTCCAGTGCCTGCTGGATGAAACTTCAGTACCTGCTGGATGAAACTCCAGTGCCTGCTGGATGAAACTCCAGTACCTGCTGGATGAAACTCCAGTGCCTGCTGGATGAAACTCCAGTGCCTGCTGGATGAAACTCCAGTACCTGCTGGATGAAACTCCAGTGCCTGCTGGATGCAACTCCAGTACCTGCTGGATGAAACTCCAGTACCTGCTGGATGCAACTCCAGTACCTGCTGGATGAAACTCCAGTACCTGCTGGATGCAACTCCAGTACCTGCTGGATGAAACTCCAGTCCTGCTGGATGAAACTCAGTACCTGCTGGATGAAACTCCAGTGCCTGCTGGATGCAACTCCAGTACCTGCTGGATGAAACTCCAGTACCTGCTGGATGCAACTCCAGTACCTACTGGATGAAACTCCAGTGCCTGCTGGATGCAACTCCAGTACCTGCTGGATGAAACTCCAGTACCTGCTGGATGCAACTCCAGTACCTACTGGATGAAACTCCAGTGCCTGCTGGATGCAACTCCAGTACCTGCTGGATGCAACTCCAGTACCTGATGGATGAAACTCCAGTGCCTGCTGGATGCAACTCCAGTACCTGCTGGATGAAACTCCAGTACCTGCTGGATGAAACTCCAGTACCTGCTGGATGCAACTCCAGTACCTGCTGGATGAAATTTTAGTACCTGCTGGATGAAACTCCAGTACCTGCTGGATGAAACTCCAGTACCTGCTGGATGAAACTCCAGTACCTGCTGGATGAAACTCCAGTACCTGCTGGATGAAACTTCAGTACCTGCTGGATGAAACTTACCAGAAACCTGCTGGATGAAACTCCAGTGCCTGCCCTGGATGAAACTTCAGTACCTGCTGGATGAAACTCAGTACTGCTGGATGAAACTCCAGTACCTGCTGGATGAAATTTCAGTACCTGCTGGATGAAACTCCAGTACCTGCTGGATGAAACTCCAGTACCTGCTGGATGAAACTCCAGTAGCTGCTGGATGAAACTCCAGTACCTGCTGGATGAAACTTCAGTACCTGCTGGATGCAAACTCCAGTACCTGCTGGATGAAACTCCAGTACCTGCTGGATGAAACTTCAGTACCTGCTGGATGAAACTCCAGTACCTGCTGGATGAAACTCCAGTGCCTGCTGGATGAAACTCCAGTACCTGCTGGATGAAACTCCAGTACCTGCTGGATGAAACTTCAGTACCTGCTGGATGAAACTTCAGTACCTGCTGGATGAAACTCCAGTACCTGCTGGATGAAACTTCAGTACCTGCTGGATGAAACTCCAGTACCTGCTGGATGAAACTTCAGTACCTGCTGGATGAAACTTCAGTACCTGCTGGATGAAACTCCAGTACCTGCTGGATGAAACTCAGTACCTGCTGGATGAAACTCCAGTACCTGCTGGATGAAATTTTGGAAAAAGTAAATTTAGGCTATCAATACACATCTTTGTATGTATTACGTGATTTTCAGTGCAACTGTTATTGTGTTATAGAAAGAGTTATTGAAGAAATGAGGAAGCAGATAAAAAAGAAAAGCATAATGGACTCAATGAGAAAACTAGAAATGGCAGTAAACTAATTCTCAACTTAAGCTCAGCTCAGGCTAACAGGTTTTCCTGAATCCCTTCGTAGAGATTGCTGTGTTTACACTCCAACAACACGTCAAATTGAAAATGAACTCGCTTTCACTCTGATGTAGTACAGTCTGACATGTCTATTGGATGACCCCAATAGAAATGTATAAAAAAAAAAAACAGCACTAGTCACGGAGACTATAATTCGGAAAAAATGGGGATATCAACACTTGTGCTACATTTGGGACCCTATTTTGGAAACGTTTCACCAGCCAGTGATTTTTTTAGTCCAATGCAGAGAACTGTGGAAGATGAAGAGGAGATTGAGGTAATCAGTCCCTCAACCTTAGAGTCGATGTGTTCAGTCCATCATTTCTGATAAAAGTGCAGAATATTAGCGAAGATAGATAAGGTGGAGCAGTGGTAGGCGGAGCCACAAGTGAAAGAAACCCACTAGTGGAAGTGGGTCGTCTCTATAGGTTAGGCTTTGTTAATACAGTATAAGGACATAACGTGAAGACTGCAGAAATATATACAGAAGCCATTGGAAGACCAGGGAATCAGTCCGTCAGCTTAGGAACGGGTGATAGTTATCGTAGTCTTGAAGAACCTGAAGCGCAGACAGGAAAATTGGTGTTTATGTGCTGAAGTCAGGTGAGATGCAGCATATGAAGGCCTCGTCACTGGTAGGAGGGATTTCTCAGTGGAAGTAGGTCATACCCAAGAGTTAGGCCAGGAGTTAGTAAGTAGGTTGTAGTGATGTCCTCTTACCAAGATTCCACGATGTTACAGTGTCTGACAAGTTGCATAGCAATGGTATACAATACCGACAAGATGTAAACTTAGACACATGTAACATCAGGGTATGATTTAGACGCTTCGCCATCCAGTGGCTTTATTAGAACAATACATGGACATAATCTGATGACTAGAAATATATTCAAAAGACAGAGCAAGACGAGGTATTCTGTTTGAGGGAAATTTTAATTCCGTTCGAAAAGGAACTGTTGCAATTTGCAATGAAGTAAGGGATAAAAATCACAGAATAGATAAAAAGGGCAACTAAGGCAGATGAAAGGGCACTAAAGCCAGAAGAGGAAATGGTAAGGATGAAATAGAATATAAAAAGAGGAACAATGAGGGAAGATTTTGAAAGGAACGTTAACACCCCATAGGAGGGAACAGTGTCAGTAACAAAGTAAAATAAGAGGTTGCAAAACAGGTAAATAGAGGTAATTTAGTAAAAAACAGAGATCTAGAACAGGAAGAGGAATTAACTGAGCCGAAGACAATTAAAGTTATGAGAGGGAGGTTAGTAGGGACAGAAAGTTATATTCATGACTGATTTCTACTGTAACTTACAGCTAGGTTTTAAATATTAAGATATTACAAGGACCCCAATGGAAGTAAGTCACTTTGCTTTTTATGTGTTATTCTAGGTAATTTACACATATGTTAAACTATGTATAACTGTACTTATGTGTACCTGTACCTAAATAAACTTACTAAGCAGTGAAGGAAGAAGAGGGACCCTAGGGATTTGGAGACATCAATGAAAGAAAGTTTAGTGGTGCTCGCTGAAGATAGGGAGGCTAACAAGATAATGAGAGATGCAGGAAGTAAAATAGTAAAAACTTACCAGTAAATCTTGAGGAAGATACAATGGGAGGGAGAAAGAGGGAGGCCTTTGATGATTCATGGACTCTAGTATTTTGAAGGTGGAGCAGAAAGTAGGAGATGGGAAGATAAGGAGCAACATTATATCGATCACAGAGTACACAGGAGAGGAAGTGATAGAGCAGATGGAGACTTTTCAGAGGATTTGAAGGTTCTTCAGAGGTGACCACTGCCCAATCAAATTAACCATTTGGCCCCACATAGCTCTGGCAGAACCTTAAGATGGAAAACACGCCTAAAGGCGTCACAGAATTACAGTCGTGTCTACCTGCACTGAGACATGATGATGATGGAAAGGGAAGAGCTAAGGGAGTACATGAAAATTTGTCTGGAGTACAGAAGATCAGTAGATGACAGGTCAGGAGGTGGAAACACCCAAACTCAGGTAACTCCTTCAGACACATCCTCAACCCATGTCCCAGGTATACCGTCCAAGAACAACCTCCCTCCACTATTCTTTGCTTCAGCGTTCACATTCATTATAATAAAAATAACCCACCATTACTTTTGCGTACATTGAAGTGGATGTGGCTGGGTTTATGAAAACGGGGACACGTTTCTCGGATCGCGCAGTGACCGAAATGCATTTAATTGTTCTTGTCTCTGACAGAAGAGTTCACGCGGAAGTATAGATACGACTAACAGTACAAATACACACATCATTACTGTATAAACAGTGAAATTATATATATATATATATATATATATATATATATAATATATATATATATATATATATATATATATATATATATATATATATATATATATATATAAAATATCGTGCCGAATACGTAAAATTCGTCAATTAGCAAGAACTCATTTAAAATTAAGTCCTTTCTAAAATTTTCTTATACGTTTAAAGATATATGTTTTTCATTTACATTAATGTAAAAATTAATAATTTTGTACCAAAAGAAGCTTAGAAAACTTACCTAACCATATTATAACAAGCGCAATTTAATTTAGTGTAATCCAACTAAATATATTTTAAATATGTTTACAATAATTTAATAATAAACAAACACAATGAAATATATTTATTTTCATTAGGTTCAGAATGATTTTTGCGAAATTATTGCATGCACAAATTTTCGCTTGTCTTATTCGGCGAGAAAAGCATTGTTATTTAAACCAAAATCGCAGGTTTTATCTTTTCGGCACGATATATATATATATATAATATATATATATATATATATATATATATATATATATATATATATATATATATATATATATAATATATAATATATATATATATATATATATAATATATATATATATAAATATATATATATATATATATATATATATATATATATACATGTATATATATACGTAAAGAGAAATATATGCATATCATTAGTCAGTTTCATGTAATATAATTATGCTACTGGCTAATAAAAATAGTATATTACAGTTAACACAATTATGCGAATATTGAGTTAACATATGGACGTTATAGTTAGTCAAATGAAAAGCACACTAGCATTTTTTATGTAAAAAAAAAGAGATGGTCTGCAAGAGGAACCTCATGTTAATCCTTAGTGGTGTGTCCACCATCCTCCTACATCCTCCTACATCCTCCTACATCCTCCTACATCCTCCACCATCCTCCACCATCCTCCTACATCCTCCTACATCCTCCTACATCCTCCTACATCCTCCTACATCCTCCTACATCCTCCTACATCCTCCTACATCCTCCTACATCCTCCTACATCCTCCTACATCCTCCTACATCCTCCTACATCCTCCTACATCCTCCTACATCCTCCTACATCCTCCTACATCCTCCTAGATCCACCTACATCCTCCTACATCCTCCTACATCCTCCTACATCCTCCTACATCCTCCTACATCCTCCTACATCCTCCTACATCCTCCTACATCCACCTACATCCTCCTACATCCTCCTACATCCTCCTACATCCTCCTACATCCTCCTACATAGTGTCACCTCATAAGTATGTCAATGTTTACTGAGGCAAGAGTCAGTCTCTTTCTCTCTTCATGGAAGACAGTGTAATCACTTGTATGTATGTATGTATACATACATATATATATATATATAATATATATATATATATATATATATATATATAATATATATATATATATATATATATATATATTCATCCTTTCATAGAATCGTGTTATAGTGTGACTTCCAAACTATTGTTTGGGGACCATGAAATTGACTCGTGTGAGGGCGTGCAACAGGGGGACCCTCTCGCCCCATTTCTATTCTGTTTGGTCATCAAGGAAGTCACAGAAGCCCTCTCCAGTGAGCTCAATATCTGGTTCTTGAATGATGGTACCCTAGCTGGTACAACAGAATCCCTCCTAGAAGACATCAGTAATATTAAAGACATGGGAGAAAGCCTGGGCCTTTCTTTAAACCCCACCAAATGTGAAATAGTTTCCACCAATCGACAGATGATCCAGAATATTAACACTGTTTTACCAGGAGCACGAGCCATTGATCCAGCCAGTAGCACTCTCCTTGGCGCTCCTCTTGGGTCCAATGCCTTCGATCTGATCCTAGAAAAAAAGTCTCAGACCTCCGGACGATGGAAAGCAGGATGAAAGAAATTGACACACATGATGCCTTCTATCTACTCACCAGGTGACTGTCAATCCCAAAACTTACCTACTTTCTGAGATGCTCCCCAGCCTTCAGCAGTCCAAAACTCAAGGAATATGACTCTCTCCTTAAGACTATGATAAAGAGTGTATTGAGTATTTCCCTTGAAGATGGACAGTGGTTGTAAGCCTCACTTCCGGTCAAGCTTGGGGGGCCTGGGAGTACGTAGATCCTCCCAGATTGCTCTACCAGCTTTCCTATCCTCTTCCACAGCATCAAACGAGTTAATAAGACAAATTCTTCCTGATAACCTCAGTGACTCAACAGGAATACAAGACCCTACTATGCCAGTGCCATTACTGAATGGGAGACTCTTGCTGCTCCAGCACCAAACCCTAGTGCAGCACTGGCTCACAAACAGTCAAGCTGGGATGGCCCGATCGCTGAAAAGGTGCTTGCCAACATGCTCAGGGCTGCAACATCAGATAGGGAGACTGCCTGTCTCCAGGCTGTGAGTGCACATCACTCCGGGGACTTCCTCCAGACAGTTCCCATATCGGCAATGGGAAGGCGCCTCTACCCTAAGACCCTCCATATTGCAGTGGCTCTGCGCCTTGCTGCCCCAATTTACACGGAATATACGTGTATTTGCGGCTAAGCGCAAGCCGACCAGTATGGTCTACATGGTCTTAACTGTTCCAAAACCAAGGGCTGGCATGCAAGACACAATGAGGTCAACGACATCATAAAGAGAACCCTTGCTACAGCTGGATGCCCAGCCGAGAGGGAGCCCCGATCATTAGCAGCCAACAATACCCACAACCCAGTAAACCACCCCGATGGGATGACCATCTATCCTTGGAAGAATGGCAAGCTCTTAGCATGGGACTATACCTATGTGTCCACAATGGCTGATACCTATATCCACCACAGTGTCGGGCGACAGGGAGGAGCTGCTGACCACAGGGAGAAGTACAAGATCAGCAAGTACAGGGACATAAGCCAACAGTATCAATTTGTCCCAGTGGGATCAGAAACCTGGGGATCATGGGGAAAAAATGCCACACGTTTCCTTAAAGAATTGGGTTCCAGAATCATCGACACCACCAGGGACCCAAGGGCAGCCACTTTCATGTTCCAGTGCCTCAGCATGGCCATCCAGAGGGAAAATTCTTGCTGCATACTTGGCTCGTGTCCGGCTTCGGAGGAGCTGGAGGAAATTCATAATCTTTAATACATTGTACCATTGTAATCATGTTTGTGTTTTCTGTAAATGTATTCTGTCTATTAATAAATGTTCCCATAGAATATAAAATATAGAGGGTGATAGAAGAAGAAAATATTCAAACAGCTCCGGGGAGAACCTTGAGTTTTCCCTGAGGCGTTTATTGTCTTCCTGAGGATGAGGGTCCCCGTCCAGCTATAGAGGTGGTACACTCCTTATATAATAATATTAAATATATATATATATATAATTTTATATAAAATATATAAATAAAATATATATTAATTGTACAATTAGTACAACTTTATTGTTACCTATACTAAACTACGTGAGTACAATTGTATTGTACCATGTCTGAACTACGTGAGTACAATTGAAAATGTTACCTTATACTGAACTACGTGAGTAAAATTTGTAATGTTTCCTTATACTGAACACGTGAGTCCCAATTGTATTGTTACCTGTATTGTAATCCTGGGATCAAGAGCCCTTTCCCACAGCAAGGATTTCACAGGGGAGAACAAAGCCATAGTGCCTCATCATTTTCCTCCCCCCCCCTGAGCCCAGGGGGGATCTACTATCAAACTAATGAAGTTTTAAAACTTCTAGGCCCTAATCCGTAGGGGCCCAGAAGCAAACTTTGTCCTATATTACTACAAATTTTGAGTCTACTGTAATAGACGGTCTTTTTTTTTTTTTAAATAATAATAATAATATTAATAATATAGTGAGATTCGGTACAAAATACCTCTTTCCTTTATCTCTCGCTTTTAACATCCCGCTCATCATCCTCCATTTTCTATATAAACCAAAAAAAAGAAAAAACAGACAACATAAATGTGTTTTCTAAATAATCTAATTCGATATTTGTCGGGCAGAGATTGAAAAAATTTGAATGATATTGCAATTAGGTATGGTAATGGTGTTTCCATGGTGTTGACGCGGCGGTGTGGATACCCGATGTTTGAGTCACCATGTTGCAGCATTATGCTGCGTGTGATGCTGCATATCAAATGGAAAATTAGTAATTCAGATGCGTAATCTTTTTTAGCTGGTAAATTACTATGATGGGGGAAATGTGTCTGGATTATTGAAGACTACAGTGGGCGAGTGTTGCTGTGAAAACCCACTGTTGCGATCCATGTTTGTACAGAGTTGCTGTGAAAACCACTGTATGATCCTTTTGTACAGTGTTGCGTGAAAACAAACGTACGATCCATGTTGCTACAGTGTTCTGTAAAACCACGGGTATTTATCCATGAGCTACAGTGTTGCTGTGACAACACTGAGTGATCATTGCTACAGTGTGCTGTAACCCATGTTGCCATGTGAACGAACCCATGTAGTGATCCATGTTGCTACAGTGTTGCTGTGACAACCACTGTAGTGATCCATGATGCTACAGTGTTGCTGTGACAACCACTGTAGTGATCCATGTTGCTACAGAGTTGCTGTGACACCACTGAAAGTGATCCATGATGCACAGTGTTGCTGTGAAACCACTGTAGTGATCCATGTTGCTACAGAGTTGCTGTGACAACCACTGTAGTGATCCATGATGCTACAGTGTTGCTGTGACAACTACTGTAGTGATCCATGTTGCTACAGTGTTGCTGTGACAACCACTGTAGTGATCCATGTTGCTACAGTGTTGCTGTGACAACCACTGTAGTGATCCATGATGCTACAGTGTTGCTGTGACAACTACTGTAGTGATCCATGATGCTACAGTAACAACCACTGTAGAGGTTCATGTTGCTACAGTGTTGCTGTGACAACCACTGTAGTGATCCATGATGCTACAGTAACAACCACTGTAGAGGTTCATGTTGCTACAGTGTTGCTGTGACAACCACTGTAGTGATCCATGTTGTTACAGTGTTGCTGTGACAACCACTGTAGTGATCCATGTTGTTACAGTGTTGCTGTGACAACCACTGTAATGATCCATGTTGCTACAGTGTTGCTGTGACAACCACTGTAGTGATCCATGTTGCTACAGTGTTGCTGTGACAACCACTGTAATGATCCATGTTGCTACAGTGTTGCTGTGACAACTACTGTAGTGATCCATGTTGCTACAGTGTTGCTGTGACAACCACTGTAGTGATCCATGTTGCTACAGTGTTGCTGTGACAACCACTGTAATGATCCATGTTGCTACAGTGTTGCTGTGACAACCACTGTAATGATCCATGATGCTACAGTTTTTGCTGTGACAACCACTGTAATGTTTCCATGTTGCTACAGTGTTGCTGTGACAACCACTGTAATGATCCATGTTGCTACAGTGTTGCTGTGACAACCACTGTAATGATCCATGTTGCTACAGTGTTGCTGTGACAACCACTGTAATGATCCATGTTGCTACAGTGTTGCTGTGACAACCACTGTAATGATCCATGTTCTACAGTGTTGCTGTGAAAACACTGTAAGATCCAGTGTACAGTGTGCTGTACAACCATGTATGATCCATGTTGCTACAGTGTTGCTGTGACAACCACTGTAATGCCATTGTAAGTCAACCACTGTATGACCATGTTGCTACAGTGTTGCTGTGACAACCACTGTAATGATCCATGTTGCTACAGTAACAACCACTGTAGTGATCCATGTTGCTACAGTGTTGCTGTGACAACCACTGTAATGATCCATTTGTACATTTTAAAACCCACTGTAGTGATCCATGTTGTTACAGGTGTTGTGTGACAACCACTGTAGTGATCCATGTTGTTACAGTTTGCTGCAAATAGATCCATGTGCAGTCCAACCACTGTAGTGATCCATGTTGTTTACAGTGTTGCGTAAAAAACCACTGTAGTGATCCAGGGTTTTTCAGTGTTGCGTGAAAACCAACTGTATGATCCATGTTGTTACATTTTAACAAACCACTGTAGTGATCCATGTTGTTACAGTGTTGCTGTAACAACCACTGTAGTGATCCAGGGCAATTGTTACCATGTTGCTGTGACAACCACTGTAGTGATCCATGTTGTTACAGTGTTGCTGTGACAACCACTGTAGTGATCCATGTTGTTACAGTGTTGCTGTGACAACCACTGTAGTGATCCATGTTGCTACAGTAACAACCACTGTAGTGATCCATGTTGCTACAGTGTTGCTGCGACAACCACTGTAGTGATCCATGTTGTTACAGTGTTGCTGCGACAACCACTGTAGTGATCCATGTTGTTACAGTGTTGCTGTGACAACCACTGTAGTGATCCATGATGCTACAGTAACAACCACTGTAGAGGTCCATGTTGCTGTGACCAGTGTCGGATCCCTGAATGGCAAGAGAACGAGAGGACACATGGGTGGACACAGGACGAAAGGACACATAGAAGAGACCATTATCACAGGACACACTGACGGAAGCAAAAAAGCAATATCAGATGACACTGAGAGTACAGCGATACTAATACTGACAACACTCGTAACAGTTTAGCTGAAAAATTTCCCAAACATGAATATAAAGCTTGAGCTTCACGAGCATGAATATAAAGCTTGAGCTTCACGAGCATGAATATAAGCTTGTTAGCTTCACCTCAAACATGAATATAAAGCTTGAGCCTCTTTAACTTAGCTATGAATAATTAAAGCTTGAGCTTCACGAGCATGAATATAAAGGTTGAGCTTCACGAGCATGAATATAAAGCTTGAGCTTCACTAGCATGAATATAAAGCTTGAGCTTCACGAGCATGAATATAAAGCTTGAGCTTCACGAGCATGAATATGAAGCTTGAGCTTCACGAGCATGAATATAAAGCTTGAGCTTCACGAGCATGAATATAAAGCTTGAGCTTCACGAGCATGAATATAAAGCTTGAGCTTCACTAGCATGAATATAAAGCTTGAGCTTCACGAGCATGAATATAAAGGTTGAGCTTCACGAGCATGAATATAAAGCTTGAGCTTCACTAGCATGAATATAAAGCTTGAGCTTCACGAGCATGAATATAAAGGTTGAGCTTCCGAGCAAAGAATATAAAGCTTGAGCTTCACTAGCATGAATATAAAGGTTGAGCTTCACGAGCATGAATATAAAGCTTGAGCTTCACTAGCATGAATATAAAGCTTGAGCTTCACGAGCATGAATATAAAAAGGTTGAGCCCTTTACGAGCATAATATAAAGGTTGAGCTTCACGAGCATGAATATGAAGGTTGAGCTTCACGAGCATAAATATAAAGCTTTAGCTTCACTAGCATGAATATGAAGCTTGAGCTTCACGAGCATGAATATAAAGGTTGAGCTTCACGAGCATGAATATGAAGGTTGAGCTTCACGAGCATAAATATAAAGTTTAGCTTCACTAGCAGAATATAAGCTTGAGCTTCACGAGCATGAATATAAAAGGGTTTAGCTTCACGAGCATGAATAAAGCTTGAACTTCACGAGCAGAAAAAAAAAAGCTTGAGCTTCACTAGCATGAATTAAAAGCTTGGTCAATTATTAGAAACCTATAAATGAGAAGATCCCTCTGGACTTTTGTTAAAATTTAAATAGGATATTGGAAACGGTTAGGAACCGACAAGTTGAAGATGAGACACTTACGCAACAAAGGGAAACTTAACGGAAGCCCTTTTTCACCAGTGGCAAAGGTTCCCGCACACACAGAATGAAGCTATGTGCGTCAATCCCGGCTTTCTCCCTTTGGGGCATCACGGGGTAAGTTTTCCCGGTGGGCCGGCTGGAACTTTCCGATGCTAGTGATGGGTCATCATGTCTTTGGGCCCCCTTTAATAAGTCTGTATCAAAAAATAATTGTGATCTCTCGAATAGTTTCTTACCGTCCTCTCCTTCCTAAGCAAAGGGAATATTCTATGATTTTTAAAAAAAAAGCGAGAACAGTTGGAATTTGGTCACGACCATAATCGTTCCCAAAATTGATGCGACCATTTGGTGGACCCAAACCTAATTCTCGATTGGATGTATGTAAAAAAGCAAATAATCCGTTGACCCCAACAACTTATGTAAATGTTTTTTGATTTTTAAGCCCCAAAATAGTTATTATCCTAGTGCACAGTGTAAATGTAAACTAATGTAAAAAACCTTGACAACCTGAGATAACTTGAAAGAGGAAACTAAATTGCATGAACGTTCTGATCCTTGAGCCGTTGCTGTAAAGTTTTTTTTTTTTTTTAAAGTTTTGGAAATCCTTGGGCTGGAATGGACTCAGTTATTTAATTTTCCCATTTCTTAATTTTTGGTGGGACGTTAAGAAGATCTTCCCCCCCCACATCCCAATTTCAAAAAGCTGCACCAAAACACGAGAAAAAATTTTTGCAAAATCATATATGGCAAAACCTACCCGACTCACTGCTGTTGATAAAAAATGCTAATCGATTTTATCACGACGTAATTACTGTACTATTATGAATAACTTCCAAGATAATCGACGAATACGAGTGGACCGAAAAAAAGAATGAAGAAATAAGTCATCTGACTTGTTTGGTTTCCTAAGGTTCTCACACTATGCGTAAGTAGATATTAAGCAATGTATTTGTGTATACTGAATAAATTCTAATTATTTATTTTATGTACATTACGATGTAATGCCCCTGTTTACACTACGTTTTCTGTAATACCCAGTGATAAGAGGAGGTACTTTATCCCCTTTTCCTCGAGTTCCAGTGATGATCGCACTTATGACCAAGACCCACTACAAGCGAGGGATCTTGTTAGGTGTACACAAACAACAGGAAGTGGGGAAAATTGGCGCGTGAAAAAAAAAAATGTCACAAAAAGTGAAAATTGGCGCGGCTGGTTTGTTGACAACTGATTAAGGGTTTGTGACCAGATGCAAAATTTGGACAGTTTTGGGTCGTGAACGATTTGTTTCGTGTCGAAAACGTTCGTGCAGAGGTTCAACTGATATGAAAATTTTTCAAGTAACTATATTTTTTTTTTAGGGTGCTATAGTTCTCGTTTCATTCCACAGCCACTTAATTTTTATGGTTACATTTCTTTTTTGCCTTTAAAAGAACAATTGAATTTAGTCTATCACGGGAAAAATTCGGAGTAAACAATTCGAGATCGGTAAAGATCTATTTCGACAACTAATTGCTTTCACCCTGGCGGAAATGATTAAACTGGGGAAATGTGTTTTTAGGGTGAGACTGAACCCGGGGCTCTACCCGTGGGGGCCAGCCATGTTGGGAACTTCACACGCAGTTTTACGTTACTAACTGATCCTCGTTGTCCTTCTATTAGTTATCCACACTTAGTGATATTTAAATTTTAAAAAAATGGATATTTACTCTCGTGTGAATATTCACTTCGTGTTGGGGATTCCTTCGTGTGGGTATTCATCTGTGTGGGTATTCACTTCGTGTGGGTATTCACTCTCGTGTGAATATTCACTCTCGTGTGAATATTCACTCTCGTGTGGATATTCACTCTCGTGTGGGTATTCACTCTGGTGTGGGTATTCACTCTGGTGTGGGTATTCACTCCGGTGTGGGTATTCACTCTGGTGTGGGTATTCACTCTGGTGTGGGTATTTACTCTGGTGTGGGTATTCACTCTCGTGTGGATATTCTATCATCAACGTGTGTTAATATGTCACAGCGATTAATTGGTATTTCGTTAATATTATTTATATAGGTAGTAGGTTGGTAGACAACAACCACCCAGGGAAGTACTACCGTCCTGCCAGATGACTGTGAAACAGAAACCTGTAACTGTTTTGCATGATGGTAGGATTGCTGGTTTCTTTTTCTGTCTCATAAACACGCTAGATAACAGGGATATCTTGCTACTCCTACTTACACTTTGGTCACACTTCACAGACACGCACATGCATATATATATACATACATCTAGGTTTTTCTCCTTTTTCTAAATAGCTCTTGTTCTTCTTTATTTCTTCTATTGTCCATGGGGAAGTGGAAAAGAATCCTTCCTCCGTAAGTCATGCGTGTCGTATGAGACGACTAAAATGCCGGGAGCAATGGGCTAGTAACCCCTTCTCCTGTAGACATTTACTAAAAAAGAGAAGAAGAAAAACTTTATGAAACTGGGATGCTTGAATGTGCGTGGATGTAGTGCGGATGACAAGAAACAGATGATTGCTGATGTTATGAATGAAAAGAAGTTGGATGTCCTGGCCCTAAGCGAAACAAAGTTGAAGGGGGTAGGGGAGTTTCGGTGGGGGGAAATAAATGGGATTAAATCTGGAGTATCTGGGAGAGTTAGAGCAAAGGGAGGGGTAGCAGTAATGTTGAAGGATCAGTTAAGGAAGGAGAAAAGAGAATATGAATGTGTAAATTCAAGAATTATGTGGATTAAAGTAAAGGTTGGATGCGAAAAGTGGGTCATAATAAGCGTGTATGCACCTGGACAAGAGAGGAATGTAGAGGAGAGAGATTTTGGGAGATGTTAAGTGAATGTATAGGAGCCTTTGAACCAAGTGAGAGGGTAATTGTGGTAGGGGACCTGAATGCTAAAGTAGGAGAAACTTTTAGAGAGGGTGTGGTAGGTAAGTTTGGGGTGCCAGGTGTAAATGAAAATGGGAGCCCTTTGATTGAACTTTGTATAGAAAGGAGTTTAGTTATAGGTAATACATATTTTAAGAAAAAGAGGATAAATAAGTATACAAGATATGATGTAGGGCGAAATGACAGTAGTTTGTTGGATTATGTATTGGTAGATAAAATACTGTTGAGTAGACTTCAGGATGTACATGTTTATAGAGGGGTCACAGATATATCAGATCACTTTCTAGTTGTAGCTACACTGAGAGTAAAAGGTAGATGGGATACAAGGAGAATAGAAGTATCAGGGAAGAGAGAGGTGAAGGTTTATAAACTAAAAGAGGAGGCAGTTAGGGTAAGATATAAACAGCTATTGGAGGATAGATGGGCTAATGAGAGCATAGGCAATGGGGTCGAAGAGGTATGGGGTAGGTTTAAAAATGTAGTGTTGGAGTGTTCAGCAGAAGTTTGTGGTTACAGGAAGGTGGGTGCGGGAGGGAAGAGGAGCGATTGGTGGAATGATGATGTAAAGAGAGTAGTAAGGGAGAAAAAGTTAGCATATGAG
Organism: Cherax quadricarinatus; assembly: GCF_026875155.1. NCBI lineage: Eukaryota > Metazoa > Arthropoda > Malacostraca > Decapoda > Parastacidae > Cherax > Cherax quadricarinatus. The sequence goes on along the minus strand of NC_069416.1, from coordinate 40,912,998 downwards.
AAGTTTTTACAAAGTAGAAGTGATGCAAGGAGGGAAGAGTATATGGAGAAAAAGAGAGAGGTTAAGAGAGTGGTGAAGCAATGTAAAAAGAGAGCAAATGAGAGAGTGGGTGAGATGTTATCAACAAATTTTGATGAAAATAAGAAAAAGTTTTGGAGTGAGATTAACAAGTTAAGGAATCCTAGAAAAAAAATGGATTTGTCAGTTAAAAATAGGAGAGGAGAGTTATTAAATGGAGAGTTAGAGGTATTGGGAAGATGGAGGGAATATTTCGAGGAATTGTTAAACGTTGATGAAGATAGGGAAGCTGTGATTTCGTGTATAGGGCAAGGAGGAATAACATCTTGTAGGAGTGAGGAAGAGCCAGTTGTGAGTGTAGGGGAAGTTCGTGAGGCAGCAGGTAAAATGAAAGGGGGTAAGGCAGCCGGGATTGATGGGATAAAGATAGAAATGTTAAAAGCAGGTGGGGATATAGTTTTGGAGTGGTTGGTGCAATTATTTAATAAATGTATGGAAGAGGGTAAGGTACCTAGGGATTGGCAGAGAGCATGCATAGTTCCTTTGTATAAAGGCAAAGGGGACAAAAGAGAGTGCAAAAATTATCGGGGAATAAGTCTGTTGAGTATACCTGGTAAAGTGTATGGTAGAGTTATTATTGAAAGAATTAAGAGTAAGACGGAGAATAGGATAGCAGATGAACAAGGTAGGGGGTGTGTGGACCAGGTGTTTACAGTGAAACACATAAGTGAACAGTATTTAGATAAGGCTAAAGAGGTCTTTGTGGCATTTATGGATTTGGAAAAGGCGTATGACAGGGTGGTTAGGGGGGCAATGTGGCAGATGTTGCAGGTGTATGGTGTAGGAGGTAGGTTACTGAAAGCAGTGAAGAGTTTTTACGAGGATAGTGAGGCTCAAGTTAGAGTATGTAGGAAAGAGGGAAATTATTTCCCTGTAAAAGTAGGCCTTAGACAAGGATGTGTGATGTCACCGTGGTTGTTTAATATATTTATAGATGGGGTTGTAAGAGAAGTAAATGCGAGGGTCTTGGCAAGAGGCGTGGAGTTAAAAGATAGAGAATCACACATAAAGTGGGAGTTGTCACAGTTGCTCTTTGCTGATGACACTGTGCTCTTGGGAGATTCTGAAGAGAAGTTGCAGAGATTGGTAGATGAATTTGGTAGGGTATGCAAAAGAAGAAAATTAAAAGTGAATACAGGAAAGAGTAAGGTTATGAGGGTAACAAAAAGATTAGGTGATGAAAGATTGGATATCAGATTGGAGGGAGAGAGTATGGAGGAGGTGAATGTATTCAGATATTTGGGAGTGGACGTGTCAGCAGATGGGTCTATGAAAGATGAGGTGAATCATAGAATTAATGAGGGGGAAAAGGGTGAGTGGTGCACTTAGGAGTCTGTGGAGACAAAGAACTTTGTCCTTGGAGGCAAAGAGGGGAATGTATGAGAGTATAGTTTTACCAACGCTCTTATATGGGTGTGAAGCATGGGTGATGAATGTTGCAGCAAGGAGAAAGCTGGAGGCAGTGGAGATGTCATGTCTGAGGGAAATGTGTGGTGTGAATATAATGCAGAGAATTCGTAGTTTGGAAGTTAGGAGGAGGTGCGGGATTACCAAAACTGTTGTCCAGAGGGCTGAGGAAGGGTTGTTAAGGTGGTTCGGACATGTAGAGAGAATGGAGCGAAACAGAATGACTTCAAGAGTGTATCAGTCTGTAGTGGAAGGAAGGCGGGGTAGGGGTCGGCCTAGGAAAGGTTAGAGGGAGGGGGTAAAGGAGGTTTTGTGTGCGAGGGGCTTGGACTTCCAGCAGGCATGCGTGAGCGTGTTTGATAGGAGTGAATGGAGACAAATGGTTTTTAATACTTGACGTGCTGTTGGAGTGTGAGCAAAGTAACATTTATGAAGGGGTTCAGGTTAACCGGCAGGCCGGACTTGAGTCCTGGAGATGGGAAGTACAGTGCCTGCACTCTGAAGGAGGGGTGTTAATGTTGCAGTTTAAAAACTGTAGTGTAAAGCACCCTTCTGGCAAGACAGTGATGGAGTGAATGATGGTGAAAGTTTTTCTTTTTCGGGCCACCCTGCCTTGGTGGGAATCGGCCAGTGTGATAATAATAAAAAAATATTTATATCCCGATCATTTTGTTATCATTACTGAAACACGTGTATTTGTATTGCCCCATCAAAATACTGATCATGTTGTAAGGTGTTGTACCATTACCTCACCAGTCTATTATCCCAAAATTTGCAAACATAAAACGACGCTTATAGGAATGTCTGCAAACATAAATTACACTTTTACATATAAATGTACCTTCTTATGTAGATATATAGCTCAATAAATCCCACACACCGGAAAACCCTTACATGAAAATAAGACAATGGTAAGAACGGAGCTCTAGCGTTCATTATAAGATACAGAAAATAAAAAATAAGAAGTGTAAATGCGTGGATAAACTACAGAAAGCGAAGAACACCAGAAAAGAAGAGCGAGAAGCAAAACCAAAAGAAGGGTAAGAGACAATTTGAGAAGGATGAACAAGGAATGTAGATTTGAACCGTAACTGACACAGTCAAATAAGAAGGAATATAACAGTGAAATAGATTTGTTCTCTGTGGAGACGGGAAAAATAATAGAAAATCAAGGAGACAGGGTGGACCAGCGGATACCGTACACCATCTACACAACAGGACAAAAACAAGAAGCTACTGAGTGAACTGGATGTTTCAAAGGCAACAAGACAAGACAACGTATCACTGGAGATTCTGAGAGAGGGAACAGACACGCGGTGTTAACTGCTTGTATGGAAGGTAATGAAGAAGATACTCGGGAGAATGATGTAATACCTACACAGCAGTAGTTACATAAGCAACAACCAGTTCGAGTTTAAAAAAAAAAAAAAAGGCAGATTCTGTCTAACAAACTTGTTTGTGTTCTATCACAAGGTAACTTAAGTGAAGTAAGGAGAAAGAGGATAGGTGGACTGTATATTCTTAAACTACACAAAAATAGTTGACGCTATATTCACACGGGAACTAAGCTAGTACAAGAAGCATAGGCAGAAATAACAGGAAAAGTATTGTGGTGGATCAAAACATATTTAAGTAGAAGGCGAAAAGGAGTGATAGTCCAGAAAGAGCCATCAGAACGGACACGTGGGGATGGGGGGGGGGGAGGGGTTCAACAAGGACCGGCATTGGAACCAGTAATGTTTCTGGTATATGTAAATACCATGTCGGAAAAAATGTCTGTATGTATGTATGTGCGTGGTAATAAGTGCGTCCCTTAAGTGCGTCCCTTAAAGGACGCACTTACTGCCACCTGCTGAGTGTCTATATTATTGAATACTTTATTTTTCTTGCCAGATCTGTATTTTCCTGAGGTGTGGGTCTGTACTTATTTATCTCGGCCTAGGATGAAGTAACAGTGTGATCTCTGGAGATGTGTGAGGGATATGCGTTGAATACGTCAAATTAGAAAAGTGTATGTAGTACTAGTGAACAGTGTAACTAGGTATCCATTGTCAACTGGACTAGTTTGTGCCAGTGACATTAGGAGACTTAACCTAAAATCATAACCTAGTGTTAAATGCTCGTGGCAGACCTGATGACTCTAAGTGGACCTTTGCAACAGGGGGTCAAGCTGACGAGGACTGTGATGACAGTAAATAATTGTTTCATAGTTTGTGGAGTGATGAAGAATGAGGATAAAGAGGCACTCCCACGGCAGGATTTTGGTGAGGAAGGGCATCAGGCGTAGCTGGAGAGAGACTTCAAGGAGGCACCAAGCATTAGGGGCACTACTCCCTTGAAACATCCTGCAGCCATCATGCCCATCAAAAGAGGCCACGTCGCACCACAAAACCTTTTCACTGACACCATTATCCGTCGCTTCGATGGCCCACTCTAGCAGATGGATGCCAACCAGGAGGAAGCAAGCAACCAGGGAAATGGCACGGCTGGCAATACTAGGAGAGGCAAGTGTCGGTCATGCTTACAGCTTCATTGTCTCAACTCTAATGGTTTCCTCGGCAAACACAGTAGTTGCCCTGGTTCAGGATGACCTCCTGTGGAAAGTGATGATCCAGAGCCACCTCAGGCACCTGAACCCACTCCAACAGATCTCATCTCATCAGACAATATTTTGGAAGCAATTAAAGCAACAGGTACCAGGACACTCACACATATTCCCAAAGTATCCCGTCCACACGCAGCTGGGAAACTTACAGACCTCCTGAAAAAAGTAAACGATGGTTCCACTATCTTAAATGCTCCACCAACCATCAAGGCATGGCACAGCTTGCTACTTTTTTGTCAATGTCTGCTTAGCTGTGCCGGAAAGAAGGGGAAAGAGGCTAGCCTCAATGATAATTAAATCCTTAAGAGATTTTCCTAGAGCTGATAACCTCATTTGCCTTCCCCGTCAACACAAAAAAAGGGAGAGGCAGAACCCCCACTCACTCCACTGCCAGTGAAAAATTCAGAGTCCAGGTGAGCAAGAAAATTGAAGAGGGCAACACAGTGGGAGCAATTAGAATTATTACCAGTGAAGATACAGTTGCTCCCAGGGATGCTGACACGGCTGAAGCACTTAGAGGAAAGCACCCTGCCAGGGAAACTAGTGGCACCAACAGTTTCAGCACCTCTGTCCCCACTGTGGAACCATTGATTGTGGAAGACTCAGACATTTACAAAGCAATAATGTCGTTCCCATCGGGCTCTGCTGGGGGTTACGCTGGAATAAGGCCACATCATTTAAAGGAAATGGTTAATCCAGTTATTGGGGAAATTGCAGAGACACTGCTTTCAGAGATCACAAGGTTCGTCAACAATTCCTTAGCTGGTCTGATTCCTGATGAAATTAGACCTTTCTTTTTTGGTGCAACACTTTGTGCACTTAAAAAGAAGGATGGAGGAATTCGACCAATTGCAGTAGGCAACACGTTATGCCACCTCGTATCCAAAGCTGCTGTCCGAAGTATTCGTGCACAGGCAGCCATGATGCTTCAACCAAACCAGCTTGGCTTTGGGGTCTCTCAAGGAAGTAAAGCAGCAGTTCATGCAACAAGAGCGTATATCAAGAACCTGCCTGAGGACAATGCAGTGGTAAAATTAGATTTCAAGAATGCATTCAATCTCCTGAAAAGAGACGTGGTATTAGCAGCAGTACAAGAACATTTCCCTGGTCTCTTCCCTTTTGTTTCAGCTGGGTATAACAAGGAATCAATGCTTCTCTTTGGAGAGCATGAAATCACATCATCGGAGGGTGTCCAACAAGGAGATCCTCTTGCACCATTTCTCTTCTGTATAGCAGCTAGGGAAATCACAGTCAGACTGACCAGCGAGCTAAACATCTGGTTCCTAGATGATGGCACACTAGCAGGTACAAAGGAGTCCTTCCTACATGATCTTACACAGGTAATGACACGGGGACAGGAAATGGGTCTTATCCTGAATCCATCCAAATGTGAAATCGTCTCAGTCATTCAACAAGTGATAAATGCAGTGAGATCAAAACTACCAGGAGCAGCAGTCATTGCCCCCACAAACAGCGTCTTGCTTGGAGCACCTCTGGGAAGCAATGCCATTGACACAATTCTCAGGAAGAAATTGGAAGAGTTAAGGAGAATGGAACAACGAATAGGCAATCTGGACACCCACGATGCCTTGTACCTTCTCACAAAATGCTTGAGTCTGCCCAGGTTGACATATTTCCTAAGATGTGCACCTTCATATGATAACCCTATACTGCACGAATATGACAGTATCCCGAGGTAGATTTTTACGAAAGTACTTAACCTTACTCCAGAAGACGGGCAGTGGAACCAAGCTACACTTCCAGTCAGACTAGGGGGCATTGGTGTCCGCAAGTCATCATAGATTGCGCTAACTGCTTTTCTGTCCTCATGTATTGCATCCAGAGGGGTTGTAGCAGCGATTCTCCCTGAACATCTTAGGGACAAGATTGGAGTCCAGGACCAAAAGTTCATTGACGGATAATCTAATGGGCTCTGAAACCAGACCTGCTCCCCCAAACAACTACAAACAATCACACTGGGATGGACC
>NC_069416.1:40784420-40901920 GCF_026875155.1 Cherax quadricarinatus | reverse complement strand
CACAGCAACAACCCATAGTTCCTTACCAGGTCTCCCACTTCCCCAACCCCAATATACCTCCCAGACCACAGTCTTAGAAAAGAAGTTGAAGGTGTGGTATACAAATGCAGATGGAATAACAAACAAGTATGAGGAGTGGCACAAAAGAATCAAAGAGACATCCCCAGACATAATAGCACTCACAGAAACAAAACTCACCAGAATAGTAACAGATTCAATCTTTCCATCCGGATACCAAATCCTCAGGAAAGACAGAGGGAGGAGAGGGGAGGAGGAGTTGCACTGCTCATTAAAAACCAGTGGGATTTTGAGAAAATGGAAGGAATGGATGGCATGGGCGAAAGGGACTACTTAGTAGGAACAATCCAGGCTGAGGGACATAAGGTGATAATTGCAGTAATGTACAACCCACCACAGAACTGCAGGAGGCCAAGAGAAGAATACGATGAGAGCAACAGAGCAATGATCGACACACTAGCCGAGGTGGCCAGGAGAGCACACATGGGGGGAGCAAAGTTACTAATTATGGGTGATTTCAATCACAAGGAGATTGACTGGGAAAACCTGGAGCCCCATGGGGGTCCCGAAACATGGAGAGCCAAGATGATGGATGTGGTACTGGAAAACCTCATGCATCAACATGTTAGAGACACTACCAGAGAGAGAGGAGAGGATGAACCAGCAAGGCTGGACCTTGTATTCACCATGAGTAGTTCGGACATCGAGGGTATCATGTATGAAAGGCCCCTGGGAGCTAGTGATCATGTGGTTCTGTGCTTCGACTACATAGTTGAGCTCCAAGTGGAGAGAGTAGCAGGAATAGGCTGGGAAAAACCAAACTACAAAAGGGGGAACTACTCAGGCATGAGGAACTTCCTTCAAGACATTCAGTGGGAGAGGGAACTGACAGGAAAACCAGTACAAGAAATGATGGACTATGTAGCAACAAAATGCAAGGAGGCAGAGGAGAGGTTTGTTCCCAAGGGAAACAGAAATAATGGGAAGAACATAACGAGTCCTTGGTTCACCCAAAGGTGTAGGGAGGCAAAAACTAGGTGTACTAGAGAATGGAAAAGGTACAGAAGACAGAGAACTCAGGAAAATAAAGAAATCAGCCGAAGAGCCAGAAACGAATATGCACAGATAAGAAGGGAGGCTCAGAGACAATATGAAAATGACATAGCATCAAAAGTAAAGACTGACCCGAAGCTGTTGTACAGCCACATCAGGAGGAAAACAATAGTCAAGGACCAGGTAATCAGACTGAGGAAGGGTGATGGGGAATTCACAAGAAACGACCAAGAGGTATGTCAGGAGCTCAACACAAGATTTAAAGAGGTATTTACAGCGGAAAGCAGTAGGACTCCAGGAAATCAGAACAGGGGGGGCACACCAGCAAGTGCTGGATGAGGTACATATAACCAAGGAGGAGGTGAAGAAGCTGCTATGCGAACTTGACACCTCAAAGGCGGTGGGACCAGACATCTCTCCATGGGTCCTTAAAGAGGGAGCAGAGATATTGTGTGAGCCATTAACAAAGATCTTCAACACATCATTTGAAACTGGGCAACTCCCTGAGGTATGGAAAATGGCAAATGTAGTCCCAATTTTTAAAAAGGGAGACAGACATGAGGCACTAAACTACAGACCTGTATCACTAATATGTATAGTATGCAAGGTCATGGAGAAGATCATCAGGAAAAGAGTGGTGGGGCACCTGGAAAGAAACAAGTGTATAATTGACAACCAGCACGGTTTCAGGGAAGGAAAATCCTGTGTCACAAACCTACTAGAGTTTTATGACAAGGTGACAGAAGTAAGACAAGAGAGAGAGGGGTGGATCGACTGCATATTTTTGGACTGCAAGAAGGCCTTCGACACAGTTCCTCACAAGAGGTTACTGCAAAAGCTAGAGGATCAGGCACACATAACAGGAAAGGCACTGCAATGGATCAGAGAATACCTGACAGGGAGGCAACAACGAGTCATGGTACGCGACGAGGTGTCAGAGTGGGCGCCTGTGACAAGCGGGTTCCACAGGGGTCAGTCCTAGGACCTGTGCTGTTCTTGGTATATGTGAACGACATAACGGAAGGGATAGACTCAGAAGTGTCCTTGTTTGCAGATGATGCGAAGTTAATGAGAAGAATCAAATAGGATGAGGATCAGGCAGACTACAAAGAGACCTGGACAGGCTACAAGCCTGGTCCAGCAACTGGCTCCTTGAATTTAACCCTGCCAAATGCAAAGTCATGAAGATTGGGGAAGGGCAAAGAAGACCGCAGACACAATATAGTTTAGATGGCCAAAGACTGCAAACCTCACTCAAGGAAAAAGATCTGGGGGTGAGCATAACACCGAGCATATCTCCTGAGGCGCACATCAATCAGATAACTGCTGCAGCATACGGGCGCCTGGCAAACCTACGGATAGCGTTCCGATACCTCAGTAAGGATTCGTTTAAGACTCTGTATACCATTTACGTCAGGCCCATACTGGAGTATGCAGCACCAGTTTGGAATCCACACCTAGTCAAGCACGTCAAGAAATTAGAGAAAGTGCAAAGGTTTGCAACAAGACTAGTCCCAGAGCTACGGGGATTGTCCTACGAAGAAAGGTTGAGGGAAATCGGCCTGACGACACTGGAGGACAGGAGGGTCAGGGGAGACATGATAACGACATATAAAATACTGCGCAGAATAGACAAGGTGGACAAAGACGGGATGTTCCAGAGAAGGGACACAGACACAAGAGGTCACAATTGGAAGTTGAAGACTCAGATGAATCAAAGGGATGTTAGGAAGTATTTCTTCAGTCATAGAGTAGTGAGGCCGTGGAATAGCCTAGAAAGTGACGTAGTGGAGGCGGAAACCATACATAGTTTTAAGGCGAGGTATGATAGAGCTCATGGGGCAGGGAGAGAGAGGACCTAGTAGCAATCAGCGAAGAGGAGGGGCCAGGAGCTGTAACTCGACCCCTACAACCACAAATAGGTGAGTACAAATAGGTGAGTACACACACAATATGAAAATGACATAGCATCGAAAGTCAAGTCTGACCCGAAGCTGTTGTATAGCCACATCAGGAGGAAAACAACAGTCAAGGACCAGGTAATCAGACTGAGGAAGGGTGATGGGGAGTTCACAAGAAACGACCGAGAGGTATGTGAGGAGATCAGCACGAGATTTAAAGAAGTATTTACAGTGGAAACCAGTAGGACTCCAGGAAATCAGAACAGGGGGGTACACCAACAAGTGCTGGATGAGGTACACATAATCAAGGAGGAGGTGAAGAAGCTGCTATGTGAACTTGACGCCTCAAAGGTGGTGGGACCAGACAACATCTCTCCGTGGGTCCTTAGAGAGGGAGCAGAGATGCTGTGTGTGCCATTAACAAAGATCTTCAACACATCCATTGAAACTGGGCAACTCCCTGAGGTATGGAAGATGGCAAATGTAGCCCCAATTTTTAAAAAGGGAGACAGACATGAGGCACTAAATTACAGACCTGTATCACTAACGTGTATTCAAATTCAAATTCAAAGTTTATTCTCTATAAAGATTACAATGTTGAATTTACATGTTGATTACAGAGTGTACCACTAGAACGCCTAGCATGGCTAGGCATTTTGGGCAGACTTAGTTTAATTCTTTATTTTAAAATGTTACAAATTATGAGGTAAGTTGGTATTATGGCTAAGTGACTAAATACTAGTTTGTGAGTTTAGCAATGTGAATGCTTTTCTTTTGGCACAGTACATAGTTTCAGTATTGGAGTATCATAGGATTCATTATTTTAAGATTGAGATTAATATTTCTGTTTATGTTCAAATGGGTGAGTGAGTGTAAGTGTGAACCACCAGGTGGTATTCGTGTAGTTAGTTGATGGGGTGTATCAGGGAGATAAGATGTTTTCTAATGGTAGTTTTGAAGGTGATGAATGTGTCTGCAGTTCTAGAGTTCTCAGGTAGGGTGTTCCAGATTTTAGGCCCTTTGACATACATTGAATTTTTGTAAAGGTTTAGTCGGACACGGGGAATGTCGTAGAGATGTTTGTGTCTGGTGTTATGCCTGTGGGTTCTGTCACAACTATCAAGAAAGCGTTTTAGGTCAAGGTTGATATTGGAGTTTAAGGTCCTGTAGATGTAGATTGCACAGTAGTAAGTGTGGATGTACTGAACAGGGAGTAAGTTTAGATCTATGAAGAGTGGGGTGTGTGTTGCCAGGGATGGGATTTAGTGATTATTCTTACTGCAGCTTTTTGTTGGGTTATTATTGGCTTTAGGTGTGTTGCTGCAGTTGATCCCCAAGCACAAATAGCATAGGTGAGGTATGGATAAATAAGTGAGTGGTATAGTGTGAGAAGGGCACTTTGCGGCACGTAGTATCGTATCTTGGAGAGGATCCCAACTGTTTTGGATACTTTTTTGGTTATGTGTTGGATATGGGTGCTGAAATTCAGGTTGTTGTCAAGGTATAGGCCTAGGAATTTGCCCTCATTATGTCTGGTAATTAGAGTGTTGTCGATCTTAATGTTAATTTGTGCATCTCCTGCTCTGCTACCAAACATAATATAGTAGGTTTTGTCAGTGTTAAGCGTAAGTTTATTGGCTGTCATCCAAGTCGATATTTTGATCAGCTCTTCGTTAACAATGGTGTTGAGGGTGGCAAGGTTAGGGTGAGAGATGACATAAGTCGTGTCGTCAGCAAAGAGAATGGATTTCAGGTGTTGGGATACGTTTGGAAGATCATTGATGTATATGAGGGAGAGCAGGGGACCAAGGACACTTCCCTGCGGAACTCCAGTATCAAGTGGCTGTGTTGTTGATGCTGTGTCTTTAATGGTAACATACTGATACCTATTAGTAAGGTAAGATTTGAAATAAGCAAGCGCATGGCCTCTTATACCGTAGTGGTCAAGTTTGTGGAGTAGGATGCCGTGGTCTACTGTGTCAAAAGCTTTTCTTAGGTCAATAAAAATTCCTAGTGGATATTCCTTATTTTCCAATGCTGTGTAAAGCAGATCTAGCATTTTTATGATTTCATCATTAGTGCTTTTATTTTTCCTAAATCCAAATTGGCAGGGGTTGAGTATGTTTTGTGCTGTTATAAATAAATATAGTCTCCTGTGCACGAGTTTCTCAAAGATTTTGGATAGCAATGGTAAGTTTGATATTGGCCTATAGTTGTTTAAGTCTGTAGGGTCACCACCTTTATGTATTGGTGTAACCCTTGCCATCTTGAGTAGTTTCGGGAAGGTGCTAGTTTCTAGTGACTTGTTAAAAAGTAATGAAATAGCATGCAAAAGGATATGGGCCGCTCGCTTGTACAGTAATGGTGGGACATTAGACAGATTCCCTGAGTTGTTTTTAAGTGACTTTATAATCTCGGTGACTTCCGAGGGCTCAGTTGGTGCAAGATAGAAGGAATTTGGGAAATTCCCATCTAGGTAGTCCCCGGCATGGGCATTGGTATGTGGGATTTTATTGGCGAGATTAGATCCTATGGTTGAGAAGAAGTCGTTTATCTTGTTAGCTGTGTCAGTGGGATGTAGTGGTGTTTCATTAGGTTTACTTAGGACAATATTCTTATTTTTTTCAGTTTGTGGGTCCCTAGAATCTGAGAGAGTGTTTTCCAGGTCTTTTCTATATCTCCTCTAGTGTCTGTGAATCTACTGGAGTAGTATAGTTGTTTGGCTTTCTTTATTACTTTGGTGAGAACTGATGAATAGTGTTTAAGAATATCTTTGTGTATCAAGCCCTGTCTATATTGCTTTTCATATTGGTGTTTCTTGTCAATGGATTTCAGAATGGTGCTGGTTAGCCATGGGCAACCAAGCCGTTTGTTTGTGATCTGTTTCGTTTTTATAGGACAATGTTTGTTGTATAGTCTAAGTAATTTGTTAAGAAAAATGTCTGTCCAGTCATCAATGCCATTGGCCTTGGAGAATTCTGTAGGCCAGTCAACAATCTCTAGGTCAGCTGTGAACTTCCTTATTGAGGCCTCGTCATGGAGTCTAAATGAGACTTTGTTGTATTCAAGTGGTGGTTTATTAATGTTTGTCAGGAGGAAGGTAGGGTAGTGGTCTGTAGTGCTATCTGTGAATATCCCTGATTTAAGGGGGGCTAGTATAATGGTCCATATGTGGTCTATTATGGTTGCACTTGTCTCAGTGAGCCTGGTTGGTTTAGTTATTGTTGGTATGAGAAGTGTGTTGTTCATATTGTTGATGAAATCAGTTACAGGCTGATCATCTAGTAAGCCAAGGTTGATGTTGAAGTCTCCAGCTAAGAGAAGGTGGTGCTTATTCAAATGTCTGTTATTAGTGACTTTAATTTCTCACTGAAATTTGGGATGTTTGTGTGAGGTATCCGGTAAATGACACCGATTGTTATAGGTGTCTTAAGGTTTTTTACAGTAAAATTAGCAAAAATGTATTCCCCATATTCATCACTAAAGCAAGTGGTGCTAATACAAGATAATTGGTTAGAGTAATAGATTGCAATGCCACCCCCAACTTGGTTTGGTCTGCAGTTGTGAATTGCTGTGTATCCTGGTAGAGGGTAGATATCTATTGTGTCCTGCTTAAGCCAGGTCTCAGTAAGAATAATGCAGGAGAAGGGTGTCTTTAGTGATTCAAGGAGTGCCAGGAGGTCATCATAGTGTTTGCTTAAGGACCTGATGTTGTAGTTAAGTACTGATAGACTTTTATCATTGTTTAGGATAGTGCTGGCTTGTGATGCTGTGTAGTAAAGGCAGTTACTTTCCAATAGGTTTTGATTGGGTGTCAGATTATGGAGGTTTAGATCAGGGTCAACGTGATCAATCATCTTCTAGGTTTAAATTATGGTTATTTATATCCTGAGTTGTGTGTTGAGTTCTAGTACTGATATCTGTAGTGGTAGGAAGTTTGGATAAGTATATAGCTAGAGTATTTTGGTCATATAGAGTATAGTCACTACTACACATAACGAAGTTGATGTTGTCTATGTGTTGTGCTGGAATGAACTAAAGTACAACTAGGTATAAACTAGTAATATAAAAATACAAATTTAAAATAGAACAAGACTCTCACTTGTAATTGCACTAAGGTCTAATATAATGACTTTTGTCATTATGCAAAGTCATGGAGAAGATCATCAGGAGGAGAGTGGTGGAGCACCTGGAAAAAAAACAAGTGTATAATTGACAACCAGCACGGTTTCAGGGAAGGAAAATCCTGTGTCACAAACCTACTGGAGTTTTATGGCAAAGTGACAGAAGTAAGACAAGAGAGAGAGGGGTGGATCGACTACATTTTTTTGGACTGCAAGAAGGCCTTCGAAACAGTTCCTCACAAGAGGTTACTGCAAAAGCTCGAGGATCAGGCATACATAACGGGAAAGGCACTGCAATGGATCAGAGAATACCTGACAGGGAGGCAACAACGAGTCATGGTACGTGACGAGGTGTCAGAGTGGGCGCCTGTGACAAGCGGGGTTCCACAGGGGTCGGTCCTAGGACCTGTGCTGTTTTTGGTATATGTGAATGACATAACGGAAGGGATAGACTCAGAAGTGTCCTTGTTTGCAGATGATGTGAAGTTAATGAGAGGAATCAAATCGGATGAGGATCAGGCAGGACTACAAAGAGACCTGGACAGGCTACAAGCCTGGTCCAGCAACTGGCTCCGTGAGTTTAACCCTGCCAAATGCAAAGTCATGAAGATTGGGGAAGGGCAAAGAAGACCGCAGACACAATATAGTCTAGATGGCTAAAGACTGCAAACCTCATTCAAGGAAAAAGATCTGGGGATGAGTATAACACCGAGCATACCTCCTGAGGCGCACATCAATTAGATAACTGCTGCAGCATACGGGCGCCTGGCAAACCTACGGATAGCGTTCCGATACCTCAGTAAGGAATCGTTCAAGACTCCGTATATCATTTAGGTCAGGCCCATACTGGAGAATGCAGCACCAGTTTGGAATCCACACCTGGTCAAGCACGTCAAGAAATTAGAGAAAGTGCAAAGGTGTGCAACAAGACTAGTCCCAGAGCTGCGGGGATTGTCCTACGAAGAAAGGTTGAGAGAAATCGACCTGACGACACTGGAGGACAGGAGGGTCAGGGGAGACATGATAACGACATATAAAATACTGCGCAGAATAGACAAGGTGGATAAAAACGGGATGTTCCAGAGATGGGACACAGAAAGAAGAGGTTACAATTGGAAGTTGAAGACTCAGATGAATCAAAGGGATGTTAAGAAGTATTTCTTCAGTCATAGAGTAGTCAGGCAGTGGAATAGCCTAGAAAGTGACGTAGTGGAGGCGAGAACCATACATAGTTTAAGGCGAGGTATGATAAAGCTCATGGAGCAGGGAGAGAGAGGACCTAGTAGCAATCGGTGAAAAGGCAGGGCCAGGAGCTATGAATCGACCCCTGCAACCACAAATAGGTGAGTACACACACACACACACACACACACACACACGTGAAGCAGTATCGCTGAATAGTGCTCCCAGGATTTAGCGTTCTAGTGGCTGTCCTGAGATATTATTAGCGGTCATCGTACGTGAGTGAATCAGTGAACATACCTACAAGAGTGTAATAACTTTCAAGAGTGCGAATAATGTGATAAGATCAAGAATTTAACAATTTAAATTTGAATGAATTGTGAGTGAGGGAGGGTAGCAGTCAGCTGATCAGGCTGCTGGCCGCAGTGTTGACACAAAATATCCAAACAATTAATTGGGTTAACGGTGTGATCTGAAATATTAACAAATACATATGTTAGTTGATTATAACAGCAGTGTAGTGATAAGGTCATAAAAGAGTGATTAAGTAAATACTGAAAGTAAGAAAAAATTAGTCAGTCCCCAGCTGTTGGTGTTGTGAATGTAACTAACATCATCAGACTTGTTATGACCATAATACTGTACTAAAGAAAAAAGAGGGAATATGAAGACTTAAAATAAAAATAAAATAAAAGCTTGAATGCATGACAAAGTTCCTGAAGGAGTTACAAAATTGAAGGAGATGATAGTAGCCGACCAGCAGGAACCTCCATTGTTGTGCAGACGACATCACTTGCCTATTTGTGGTTAATTTTGGTTAGTGTCTAAAGTCTCAATGTCTCGCCCTGCTGGTTGTATGCTATACCATCACTCTCTCCCTATTTCAGTACCAGGAGATAGATAGTGATAACCTTGATAATGTTTAGTAAATTATCTAAATATCTTCAGAAGAGTTGTGTAGCCTAGTGACCCCCCCCCCCCCCGTCTTTCTGACAGCGACAAGCCAGTAAACAAGTACGCACATACAAACACACGTGTCCACCAGTAATTATTATTATAGTAAATGTTAGTATATATTAACAAGGAATTGAGTGAGAAAAAATCCTATAATCCTCAAAAAAGTAACGTAGCCAAGTGTGCAAAGATTCGGGCCGGGGAGTACCGGTGAACCAAGAACAACAAAGATCCGGGCCGGGAGAGTACCGGTGAACCAAGAACAACAAAGATCCGGGCCGGGAGAGTACCGGTGAACCAAGAACAACAAAGATCCGGGCCGGGAGAGTACTGGTGAACCAAGAACAAATATCCGGGCCGGGGAGTACCGGTGAACCAAGAACAACAAAGATCAGGGCCGGGAGAGTACCGGTGAACCAAGAACAACAAAGATCAGGGCCGGGAGAGTACTGGTGAACCAAGAACAACAAAGATCAGGGCCGGGAGAGTACCGGTGAACCATGAACAACAAAGATCCGGGCCGGGAGAGTACAAGTGAACCAAGAACAACAAAGATCAGGCCGGGAGACTACCGGTGAACCAAGAACAACAAAGATCCCGGCCGGGAGAGTACCGGTGAACCAAGAACAACAAAGATCAGGGCCGGGAGAGTACCGGTGAACCAAGAACAACAAAGATCCGGGACGGGAGAGTACCGGTGAACCAAGAACAACAAAGATCCGGGCCGGGAGAGTACCGGTGAACCAAGAACAACAAAGATCAGGGCCGGGAGAGTACCGGTGAACCAAGAACAAAGATCCGGGCCGGGAGAGTACTGGTGAACCAAGAATAACAAAGATCCGGGCCGGGAGAGTACCGGTGAACCAAGAATAACAAAGATCCGGGCCGGGAGAGTACCGGTGAACCAAGAACAACAAAGATCCGGGCCGGGAGAGTACCGGTGAACCAAGAACAACAAAGATCCGGGCCGGGAGAGTACCGGCGAACCAAGAACAACAAAGATCCGGGCCGGGGAGTACCGGTGAACCAAGAACAACAAAGATCAGGACCATGAGAGTACCGGTGAACCAAGAACAACAAAGATCAGGGCTGGGAGAGTACCGGTGAACCAAGAACAACAAAGATCCGGGCCGGGAGAGTACCGGTGAACCAAGAACAACAAAGATCCGGGCCGGGAGAGTACCGGTGAACCAAGAACAACAAAGATCCGGGCCGGGAGAGTACTGGTGAACCAAGAACAACAAAGATCCGGGCTGGGGAGTACCGGTGAACCAAGAACAACAAAGATCAGGGCCAGGAGAGTACCGGTGAACCAAGAACAACAAAGATCAGGGCCGGGAGAGTACCGGTGAACCAAGAACAACAAAGATCCTCATATTCACCTTGAACAGTTCAGACATAAGGGATATCACCCACGAAAGACCCCTTGGCGCTAGTGATCATGATGTCCTGAGTTTTGAATATCTTGAGTTATCAGTGGAGAATGCAGCAGCACGAGAACAACAAGAGAAACCGAACTTTAAAAAAGGGGACTACATAGGAATGAGAAGTTTCCTGCACGAAGTGCAGTGAGAAAGAGAACTAGATGGAAAGACAGCAAATGAAATGATGGAAATAGTGACCACTAAGTGCAGGGAGGCAGAGGAAAGGTTCATACCAAAGGGCAACAGAAAAAATGGTAAGACCAGAGTGAGCCCATGGTTTAATTGGAGGTGTAAAGAGGCCAAAGCCAAGTGTGCTAGAGCATGGAAAAGGTATAGAAGGCAAAGGACTCTAGAAAACAACGAGCAACGAGCTGAGCAGAAGAACCAAAAACGAATATGCAGGGACAAGGAGAGAGGCCCAGAGGCAATACGAGAACGACATAGCATCAAAAGCCAAATCTGAACCAAAGTTGTTATACAGTCACATTAGGAGAAAAACAACAGTCAAGGACCAGGTAATCAGGCTGAGGAAAGAAGGAGGGGAGCGCACGAAGAGTGACCAAGAAGTATGTGATGAACTAAACAAAATATTTAGAAAAGTATTCACAATAGAGTCAGGAATGCTTCCAGCAAACTGTGGAGGTAGGGTGCACCAGCAGGTGCTGGACACAATACACATAACCAAGGTAGAGGTGAAGAAACTGCTAGACGAACTCGATACCTCAAAGGCGGTAGGCCCAGATAACATATCTCCATGGATACTGAGAGAGGGAGCAGAGGAACTGTGTGTGCCCTTAGCAGCAATGTTCAGTAAATCTATCGAAACAGGGCAGTTGCCTGAGGCGTGGAAGACAGCACATGTAGTTCCAATTTTTAAGAAAGGGGACAGACAGGCAGCATTTAACTACAGACCAGTGTCACTGACTTGTATAGTTTGTAAAGTGATGGAAAAGATTATCAGGAGAAAAGTAGTGGAACACATTGAAAAGATTGGGCTCATACATGACAGTCAGCACGGCTTCAGAGATGGGAAATCCTGTGTCACAAATCTACTTGAGTTCTACGGTAAGGTAACAGAAGTAAAACAGAAGAGAGAGGGATGGGTAGATTGCATATTTTTAGACTGCAAGAAGGCTTTTGACACAGTACCACACAAGGGACTGGTGCAAAAATTAGAGGAGCAGGCAGGAATAACGGGGAGAGTACTGCAATGGATCAGGGAATACCTGACAGGAAGGAAACAACGAGTGTTGGTACGTGCTGAAGTGTCGGAGTGGGCGAATGTGTCGAGTGGGGTTCCACAAAGTTCAGTCCCAGGCCCGGTGCTGTTTCTTGTATACGTGAATGACTCGTTGTGCTCCGGGTTTTCTCGTGTTTACACGGTCGCTCTTACGTGCTAGAACTTTAATTTGTGCCATCAATCCTATACGATACATCCCTCTAGCGCCTGGAACCAATCTTGGGCGGAAAACATTATATACTGAGTCAAAAAAGGAGAATTAGTGTGCACTACCTAGCAGAGTTTACTGCCAGAGGGGAATCATAGGCCTGTGTTCCGTGTGCAAAATAATAATAATAGAACTTCTCTTTGTCAGAGGAAAGAAAGTCTCCCTGATAACATTGTGTATACATAGTGTATAGTATATACTACAGTGGCTCCCTAGTATATAGATGATAAAGGCTAAAGTGTCATTTGAAAACAGGTGAATTTGTAAATGAAGTGATAAGCCTATAGAGGCAGGTGCCAGAAGTCGCCAGAATCTTACCACAGTGGTCAGCTGTTTTAATAATCTTCCTGGCCTGCTAGTGTACTCGCATATAATCTAGTGATACCAGTGAATAGCAGAATACAGTGTTGTAGTAGCAACTAACCAGTATTATAATGGTACTTAGTGGAGTGGAGTGACTTTCATTAGTTTCTTTTTTCTTGAAATACCAGACGTATACTGTGAATTTCATATAACCTGTAGTTACCAGCGGTCGCAATATACACAAGGAGAAGCAATTATTACTACAGAAAAAGCGTCCTTCCTCCAAAATTTCCACCAGTCAACTATAGTGATAATATAGCATTTATTGTGGTGGAGACGAAAAAAAAACTAGAAAAGCTAGATACAGTAATTGATAAACAAGGGTTGAGGCTCGACCGTTCGTCACTGTAGGAGCTGCCAGAAATCACCGGCTCTTTTGTATCAATCAAATCACATATTACTCGGGTAGATAATTTCAAGTAGATCCTTCATGTGTTAGCCCAAATCACCAACTAGTATGTTTTAAATAAATGACCCACTGATCAGATCAGATCGACTGGTCCGAACCCTCGACTGGTCCGAACCCTTGATGGTCCGAACCCTTGACTGGTTTCAAACGGTTTCGTTGGACAATAAAGCAGACTGTAAACGGATGGGGTTGTAGGCGCCCTTATCAAACACAAACAATAAATATAAATCAGGAACGTACACGGTAAGCTGTCCAATTAGTTAGAAATAGAAATACAAATAGCTAGAGCTTCATTTAAGGAGGTTATTAATAGAGTATTCAAGAGGTTACTAGTAGAATTACAGTAAATCAACCACTCAAATCATTATGAAGCTCTGTATAGTCTGCAGTCAATCAAACAACAAACGGGCTTCCACATGGATAAATTGTCATTTTTGTGGAAATTAGTGTCACGCCCCTTGTGCAGATATCCAAGAACTAGCTACAAGCAGTATAAAAACAGGGAAGTGTTTTTGGGTATGCCCAAATGAGGAAAATCTGTGGACTAAAATCACAAGGGTATTAAAAGAGGATAACATCAAAGCTGCTTTCATAGACAACCTGGAACTTTCTACAACAGATGGGAACATAAAAAGTCTGGGCTGAATGGTACTGCCCTTGATACTGGCCATGTAGTCAGAAACTGTAAGGCTGGAGGTGATGTCCTGGTAGTCAGTAAATGTGGGGCTGATAGTGCTGTCCTGGGAGACAGTAATGGTGAAGCTGGAGGTGCTGTCCTGGGAGACAGTAATGGTGAAGCTGGAGGTGCTGTCCTGGGAGACAGTAATGGTGAAGCTGGAGATTTTGTCCAGGTAGTCGGGAATTATACGCAGGAAGGAATACATATAAATGACCTCATAGGGGACAGGAGCCGTAGTGGGGAAACAAGTGTAGTCAAAGATAAGATAAAACCAATATTGCAAACTAGAAATACCACAGGAAATAGCAAACAAGAGGACTCCACTAGCTATAGTGAGGATATATTACCAAAAACAACTGGTGGGAGCTCCATTGTTGGTGCCAGGGAGGATAGGAATAAGACGGGGAAAACTTGCACCAACAGGAATACAGTCACAGAAACCCAAGGCAAACGGAAACCAAGCCTGTGCACATACTATGCACTTGGTATCTGCAGACATGGGAAATCTGGAAAAACAGACGGGACGTGCAACTATGACCACCCTAGAAAATGCCATGCCCATATGACAACAGGAAAATGCAAACTCCCTTCCTGTAAGCTTTTTCACCCTGAAATGTGTACCTCTTCAGTACAGGAAAGACTGTGCTATAACTTAAATTGCCAGGCACACCATCTAAAGGGTACAAAAAGATACAAAACATCCAGGCCATGGGAAAACCTGGGTAGCCACAGCCACTCAAGAGGGAGAGGGTTTTTTAGTGCCAGGAAGGAAAAAAAACTGGCAGGAAATGGCAGAAATCGTACACCAAATCCAGTCATTCCTGGAGTGGAACCACAGTCGATGGCCTCCACTCCAAACCAACAGATACAGATACTAATGCCGGAAAAAAAATCCCCCCCCCCAGTACCAACAATACCACCAGTCCGATGACATTCTTCTTTGCAAATATACAGGGTCTAAAGCCAGCAACAAACAACAAAATACCTTTCATCCGTGGACTGCTTGCAGAGGCAAAGGCAATGTTCGCGGCTTTCACTGAGACCCACATAAAGGATCACTTGGACAACGAAATATGGATCCCAGGTTACAACCTATACAGATGTGACAGAGTGAACAGGCAAAAGGGGGGGGGGGTTGGCCTGTACATTGCAGAGTCACTTGTTTGCACAGAACTGCTAAATGCCTCAAATGATGTAGTGGAAGTTTTAGCAGTGAAGGTCGAGAACCAAAACCTAGTCATTTTGGTAGTCTACAAGCCTCTGGATGCAACATCCCAGCAATTCCAGGAACAGCTGTTAAAAATTGACCACTGTCTGGAAAATCTTCCAGCTCCTGCACCCAACATCTTGCTCCTGGGGGATTTCAACTTAAGGCACCTAAAATGGAGGAATATAGCAAATAATATTGTTGCAGTAATAACACCAGGAGGCAGCTCTGATGAAAACTCACACTCACACGAGCTTTTAAATCTCTGCACAAAATTGAATTTAAACCAGCAAATAATAGAGCCTACTAGACTGGAGAATACACTAGACCTCATCTTCACTAACAATGATGATCTGATAAGAAATGTCACCATATCAAAAACAATATACTCAGATCACAACATAATTGAGGTTCAGACATGTATGCGTGGAGCCCCAGACCGACATAATGAGACTAGTCACGAGGGAGCATTCACCAAATTCAACTTCAATAACAAAAACATAAAGTGGGACCAAGTAAACCAAGTCCTAACCGATATAAGCTGGGAAGATATACTAAGCAACACAGACCCCAACGTATGCCTAGAACAGATTAACTTGGTGGCACTCTATGTATGCACAAGGCTTATTCCTCTAAGAAAAAGGAGGAGTAGATGTAAAATAGAAAGAGACAGGCGCTCCCTTTACAGGCGACGGAAAAGAATAACAGAGCGGCTAAAAGAGGTCAATATATCTGAAATGCGTAGGGAGACACTGGTCAGAGAAATAGCAAGCATCGAACTCAAGCTAAAGGAATCTTATAGGAGTCAGGAATCGCGGGAAGAACTAAAAGCCATAAATGAAATCGAAAGAAACCCAAAGTATTTCTTCTCCTATGCCAAATCAAAGTCGAGAACAACATCCAGTATTGGGCACCTACTTAAACAAGATGGGTCCTACACAGATAACAGCAAGGAAATGAGTGAGCTACTCAAGTCCCAATATGACTCAGTTTTTAGCAAGCCGCTAACCAGACTGAGAGTCGAAGATCAAAACGAATTTTTTTATGAGAGAGCCACAAAATTTGGTTAACACAAGCCTATCCGATGTTATCCTGACGCCAAATGACTTCGAACAGGCGATAAATGACATGCCTATGCACTCTGCCCCAGGGCCAGACTCATGGAACTCCGTGTTCATCAAGAACTGCAAGAAGCCCCTATCACGAGCCTTTTCCATCCTATGGAGAGGGAGCATGGACACGGGGGTCGTCCCACAGTTACTAAAAACAACAGACATAGCCCCACTCCACAAAGGGGGCAGTAAAGCAACAGCAAAGAACTACAGACCGATAGCACTAACATCCCATATCATAAAATCTTTGAAAGGGTCCTAAGAAGCAAGATCACCACCCATCTAGAAACCCATCAGTTACACAACCCAGGGCAACATGGGTTTAGAACAGGTCGCTCCTGTCTGTCTCAACTATTGGATCACTACGACAAGGTCCTAAATGCACTAGAAGATAAAAAGAATGCAGATGTAATATATACAGACTTTGCAAAAGCCTTCGACAAGTGTGACCATGGCGTAATAGCGCACAAAATGCGTGCTAAAGGGATAACAGGAAAAGTCGGTCGATGGATCTATAATTTCCTCACTAACAGAACACAGAGAGTAGTCGTCAACAGAGTAAAGTCCGAGGCAGCTACGGTGAAAAGCTCTGTTCCACAAGGCACAGTACTCGCTCCCATCTTGTTCCTCATCCTCATATCCGACATAGACAAGGATGTCAGCCACAGCACCGTGTCTTCCTTTGCAGATGACACCCGAATCTGCATGACAGTGTCTTCCATTGCAGACACTGCAAGGCTCCAGGCGGACATCAACCGAATCTTTCAGTGGGCTGCAGAAAACAATATGAAGTTCAACGATGAGAAATTTCAATTACTCAGATATGGTAAACACGAGGAAATTAAATCTTCATCAGAGTACAAAACAAATTCTGGCCACAAAATAGAGCGAAACACCAACGTCAAAGACCTGGGAGTGATCATGTCGGAGGAGCTCACCTTCAAGGACCATAACATTGTATCAATCGCATCTGCTAGAAAAATGACAGGATGGATAATGAGAACCTTCAAAACTAGGGAGGCCAAGCCCATGATGACACTCTTCAGGTCACTTGTTCTATCTAGGCTGGAATATTGCTGCACAGTAACAGCACCTTTCAAGGCAGGTGAAATTGCTGACCTAGAAAATGTACAGAGAACCTTCACGGCGTGCATAACGGAGATAAAACACCTCAATTACAGGGAGCGCTTGAGGTTCCTAAACCTGTATTCCCTGGAACGCAGGAGGGAGAGATACATGATTATATACACCTGGAAAATCCTAGAGGGATTAGTACCGAACTTGCACACGAAAATCACTCACTACGAAAGCAAAAGACTTGGCAGACGATGCACCATCCCCCCAATGAAAAGCAGGGGTGTCACTAGCACGTTAAGAGACCATACAATAAGTGTCAGGGGCCCGAGACTGTTCAACTGCCTCCCAGCACACATAAGGGGGATTACCAACAGATTCCTGGCAGTCTTCAAGCTGGCACTGGACAAGCACCTAAAGTCAGTTCCTGATCAGCCGGGCTGTGGCTCGTACGTTGGTTTGCGTGCAGCCAGCAGCAACAGCCTGGTTGATCAGGCTCTGATCCACCAGGAGGCCTGGTCACAGACCGGGCCGCGGGGGCGTTTACCCTCGGAACTCTCTCCAGGTAAACTCCAGGTGGAAGGAATAGATTCAGAAGTGTCACTGTTCGCTGATGATGTGAAACTGATGAGGAGAATACAAGTGGGCGAGGATCAGTTAAGATTACAAGGGGATCTGGACAAGCTACAAGTATGGTCCGACAAATGGCTCCTGGAGTTTAACCCCAGTAAGTGTAAGGTCATGAAGATTGGGGAAGGACACACAAGACCGCAGACGGAGTACAGGTTAGGAAACCAACAGCTGCAAACGTCAGTTAAAGAAAAGGATCTTGGGGTAAGCATTATAACAAACATGTCCCCTGAGGCACACATCAATCAAATAACTGCTGCAGCATATGGGAGATTGGCAAACCTGAGATTGGCGTTTAGACATCTGAGTAAGGAGTCATTCACGACATTATACACAGTGTACATAAGGCCTATACTGGAATATGCAGCGCCAGTATGGAACCCTCACTTAGTCAAACACGTCACGAAATTGGGGAAAGTGCAAAAATTTGCAACACGATTAGTCCCGGAACTGAGGGGTAAGTCTTATGAGGAGAGGTTAAGGGAACTTAACCTGATGACACTAGAGGATAGGAGGGATAGAGGGGACATGATAAGAACGTATAAAATACTAAGAGGCATTGACAAGGTGGACAAGGATCGAATGTTTCAGAGATGGGATACAGAAACAAGGGGACACAATTGGAAACTGAAAACCCAGATGAGTCATAGGGATGTTAGGAAGTATTTCTTTAGTCTTAGAGTTGTCAGGAACTGGAATAATCTGGAGAGAGAAGTAGTGGAAGCAAGTTCTATAAATAGCTTTAAGAAGAGGTATGACAAATATCATGAAGCAGGGAGAGAGTGAATTAGTATCGACCAGTGAAGAGGCGGGGCTAGGAGCTATGACTCAACCCCTGCAACCACATATAGGTGAGTACACACACACACATCCTCAGACCGAAATTACAGTACATGTATACGTCAAGAATAACCCAAACAAAAGCTGTTTTATAAAGTTTTTAACTGCATCGAAACTGCACCTAAAGCTATTGTTTTTAATCACAATACAGACAATAAATGTAGACTAAAATATTCTTAGGTTTACTAATAAATTTCATCTTAAATTTCCCATTGTAAATGGAGAAAGACAAAATCACCCCGTTCATCTACAGCATAAAGTTTCTGGTGTACTTAATTAAGCTTAATGAAGCATTAATGTTATTAATAATAATTATTAGTATAACTCTAGGCATGACCGCTGGAGTATCATCCCACCGCAGTTCCCTGGCGATGAAACTCAAAATATTAAGAGAAATCTTAACATTTTTTATTTTTATTTTTGACTTGCCAACTTTGTGTAAAACGATGTTGTTAGAAATTTAAAAAACGTATATTACAAAACCCTCATAGTTTATGGGACACAGGTGTTTCTTAGTTTTCTTGGCAAATAGACTTACTCGACCACTTCAGTTCTCACAGATGTTCTCCTGTCATATCACATTAACTTACTTTCGCTCTCGGTCCTGTGAGGAGCACACAGGAAAGAGCCTTAATGCCCGACCTGTAATTTGAATTGCGCTTCAACGCCTAGTTCGAGACGTCAGTGTGGAAGTATTGAAGACTCATTGAAGCGATTCGTGGATCTCCGGAACTAAGCTAGAATTCGCAGAAGAGTGATCATGACCTCGTGGGGTTACTCGTGTGTTGTATAAGTTGAGGAAGTGTCGTACATAAGGATTTCTGTGACATTCAGATACAACGACCGCTCATCGTAATCATATGACTAAGACCCGCGTCAGGAAACACTTGTTCTGTTTCCTGATGAACCCTCACCTAACCTAGCTCATCATCTATCAAGACAGAAGTGAATGGTTGTCTTGAGCTGGTCTCAGTGACGCTACTCGGAACCCTCAGGAAGACGAGATCTGAGGCTCATAAGTCCATTCTCCCACCTTCTTCAATAGACTGCAACCCATAATCTTGTGCAAGGTACGTAGGACCTAACATTAGCAAAGTGGTACTGATTCAAAATTAATGGGAATCAGTCCCAGAGCTGGTCAAGTGAGTCAACTGCCAGCATCAAGAACTCACTTGGTCAGCCCTATGCCCCATCACGTGATCAGCCCTATGCCCCATCACGTGATCAGCCCTATGCCCCATCACGTGATCAGCCCTATGCCCCATCACGTGATCAGCCCTATGCTCCAGTGATTGTGCTGGATATCTCTGCCTGGTAACGGAGCAGGTAGCAGGTGTCATCAAGGATATCAGAGTGGTAAGTAGCCAGTGTCCAGTATATTCAGTACTAACAGCCCTGTCGGAGGGAGGTGCCGACATGCTCAAGGTAGGTATGGGATGGCTGGTACCAAGAGTGGACTCGACTAACGAGGTAATAGTTTGAAGGGTGTCAGTCAGGTAAGACGAGTCCCTTGTTCCTACAGGTTAGAGCTTCCACTTGCTCCGTGACTTACTGTAGGTTAATTATAAGTAAATCTGAATTAATAATGTATCCATATATTGTTTGGTTAAGATAATGTTTACTTGTCCTAAAGTGTTTGTAACTTTAAATGTTTATTTTATCTTTGTTCGTGTTGAAAACAAATTATTGCTAAAAGTGCTGAGTGATTTGTATGGTCAAAGTTCTCAGTAAATATCACAGAAACTATTGTCATATTAACATTGCTAGTACTGTGAAGCTACTGCTACAGCTGCTACTGCTGCTACTGCTGCTACTGCTGCTACAGCTGCTACTGCTGCTACTGCTGCTACTGCTGCTACTGCTGCTACTGCTGCTACTGCTGCTACTGCTGCTACTGCTGCTACTTGCTTGCGCTACTGCTGCTACTAGCTGCTACTGGCTGCTACTGCTGCTACTGCTGCTACTGCTGCTACAGCTGCTAACTGCTGCTACTTGCTGCTACGTGCACTGCTACATGCTGCTACTGCTGCTACATGCTGCTACTGCTCTGCTGCTACTGCTGCTACTGCTACTGCTGCTAGCTGCTGCTACTAGCTGCTACTCTGCTGCTACTGCTGCTACAGCTGCTACTGCTGCTACTGCTGCTACTGCTGCTACAGCTGCTACGCTGTACTGCTGCTACTGCTGCTACTTCTGCTACTGCTACAGCTGCTAACTGCTGCTACTGCTGCTACTGCTGCTACAGCTGCTACTGCTGCTACTGCTGCTACAGCTGCTACTGCTGCTACTGCTGCTACTGCTGCTACTGCTGCTACTGCTGCTACAGCTGCTACTGCTGCTACTGCTGCTACTGCTGCTACAGCTGCTACTGCTGCTACTGCTGCTACTGCTGCTACAGCTGCTACTGCTGCTACTGCTGCTACTGCTGCTACTGCTGCTACAGCTGCTACATGCTGCTAATCTGCTGCACTAGCTGCTACTGCTGCTACTGCTGCTACTGCTGCTACTGCTGCTACTGCTGCTACTGCTGCTACAGCTGCTACTGCTGCTACTGCACTGCTACACAGCTGCTACAGCTGCTACTAGCTGCTCTACAGCTGCTACTGCTGCTACGCTGCTGCTACTGCTGCTACTGCTGCTACTGCTGCATACTAACGCTGCATACATGCTACTGTGCTACTACTGCTACAACATCTGCTACCTGCTTACTACTGTCTATACTACTACACTAGCAACTATGCTAACTGCTTTATCTACGCTTACTGCTTACACATTTACTGCTGCTACTACTGCTACAACTACTGCTACTGCTACTGTACTACTCTGCTACTACTACTACCACTACTGCTACTACTATACTACACAGCTATTACTACTGCTACTACACAGCTATTACTTGCTACACTACTGCTACTACACTACTGACTACTACTATTACTACTACTGCTACTACTACTACACTACTACTGACTACTACTACTACAACTACTAGCTACTACTACTACTACTATACTGCTACTATCACTACTATACTCGCTACTACTACTACCTACTACTATTACAGCTATTACTGTTACTACTACTACTAGCGCTACTGTACTACTACTACTGCTACTACTACTACTACTACTACTACTACTACAGCTATTACTCATACTATCACTACTACTACTGCTGCTACTACTACTACAGCTATTACTATTACAGCTATTACTGTTACTACTACTACTACTAGCGCTACTACTATTGGTACTACTACTGCTGCTGCTACTACTACTACTACAGCTATTACTCATACTACTATTACTACTACTACTACTACTACTACTGCTACTACTACTACTACTGCTACTACTACTACTACAGCTATTACTCATACTACTACTACTACCTCCATATATTGTTAGCTGGAAAGCAAGAAAGTAAACCCTCTACTTAAAACAACAGTTGTGTATCAAACAGTTTAGATATTTTAGAAGCCACTCTGGCTGTGTTACAAGTCTGTGAAATAATGATATAAATTTTCTGGTATAATTTATACAAAAAAGCGAGTTTCTAATTTTTGTGAAAACATAAATGACATTATTTTTCAGAGATGCAATTGTACATAATTAATATTCTGGGATAATTGTTAAACATCTACTCTTCTGGAATATTTAATTATATATTTGTTAATGATTCCGGTGACCATCGCCCCAGCGGCTCGGGTCCAGATAAGCTGTTTGAACTGAAAAAGAAATACTACAGGCTGATAATGTTGCAGGCTGGCAATGTTACAGGCTGATAATACAGGCTGGTAATATTACAGGCTGGTAATACTACAAGCTGATAATACTGCAGGCTGGTAATATTCCAGGTTGGCTATATTACAGGCTGGTGATGTTACAGACTGATAATACTACAGGCTGATAATATTCTAGGCTGGTAATAATACAGGAGTGTTGGTCCTTCCCTCCCACCATCACATCACTGATTACGTTCCAGTCTCCTTCCCTCCTCTCCTGAAGTTTGTAGACAACAGTTAAGACTGACGTACTTCCACACTATGCATGAACCCAGTCTTGTGTGATGGAATGTAACAAGGTAAGATTTCTAACTATTATCCACACTATGTATGAATCATATAAAAGCTGGTGCCAGCACACTGCTGATGTATTCAATTTTACTAAATAAATAACCAAATCGGATTACAGGCAGACGCAACACGGATCATAATATTAAACAAATTACCTGATAACAAACATCAGGGCTTCTTTATCCCCAAATTTGAGTGAAATAAAATGATCTATTTATACCTCGTATGAATCATCTACGAACGAGTAATTTTAAGCAAATAACACAGGGTATATGCATTTCTTGGTGCATATACCCCATACCCTATGCCTGCCTGCCTCTAGATTCCATTTTCCAGTAGTCCATGGCATGGATCGTCTGTCTATTTTCGGGGTTTAAAGCTAAATTATTTTTTCATTCAGTTTTCGAGCCTCTGGTTTGGGTTTCTGATTAATGAAGTGGTAACGAGCGTCCGGTTACACCGTGTTGGTTCCTTGATGCTGTTAAACCCTCGGTTAACATCCAGCGCTTGACAATATGGTGTTATTAAATACGTAAAGTGAAGACAGAGTTCTTGTTATTCATAATTGTGGAAATGGTATATAATTTCGACAAATAGACGAATAAGACAAGTGGCATCAGTTGATCGAAACGTTTCACTTACTCTGTAGGCTTCTTCAGTCAAATACAGAGGTAATAATGGTAGAATTACCGACAAAATGTTAGACTTTCCTGTTTTTCGAAACATCTCGGCGACATTTTCGTTTGCTTTCTCGCAATATTTGTTTGTTCGTTTTACTTGAGATCGCCTTATTCCATCGCTTGTGTAATTTATCTTTGGCACGATTCATGGGGATATTTGCCTTCGTGGGTGACTCACGCACAATTTTGTGTCAGTGGTGATAAGTAGAGACAGACTCTGTGTGGGATTTTGGGAGACGAGTACAATAAAATTAATGACATAAAAGGACCACTATGTGGATCACTACTCATCTTTGTTGATGACAGTTCAAAACACTTGCAGCCTCTAGCAGAGTTTTTCTTCAACGTTGGCTGTATACCCTCCATGACTGAAAAGTGGTGATTATAACTAGGGTTAATACGCGCCCTGCTGAAATATATTATCAGTATGTCAGGTATAACACCTGGAAGTCGAGGGCGACCCTTACCTTACCCTACCTTACGTCGACCCTAGGCACTGCAGTGCAATTAGGAGGATGTCCAGTAAAATAGCGACTTGGCTCATTTTAACGGGAGTTGGTCGGTGACGTTACAACGTCACTGAGACCCGCTATCGGTTGAGATGCGTAGTGACATTGGACGTCGTCACTCCTGTGGTCTACTTGCTACACGCAGCGCTGTATAGCCCTTGTGGCTTAGCGCTTCTTTTTGATAATAATAGTAATAATAATACTTGCTACACGTCGCCTGACAACTATAACTCTAAAAGTCCGCAATTATTCACAGCAGGAAAAGTGTCTTCAGTCTTCCTGGAGACTCGTATGCACATGAATACGGCCACAAATGTTTCTGCGTTCAATGCGATGTGGCCCGGCCGGGTAGCACCTGGTCGTTTTGTCACATATTCACTGGCTGAAATCAAACTGCAATCCGCCTGTTACAACTTCCGCTCTTCTTTTATGGGCGGTTACATGACCTAAAATTAGTTGGAAATTGCTACTCTGGTCTCAAAAGCATTTTGGTTGTTGATCAGTGTTATCTGCTGGCATGATATCTACAGGTGTGGATGCTGGCTATGATGATTCAGTTGAATTGAGAAGTGTGGATTGTTTGAGTTTATTTAAAGTGCCAGCTGAGAAAAATAATGCCCCTAGAATTATCAGTTTCGAGGCACATATTTTCGAATTTTTAATAGCCAAAGAAAACAAAAGTTTCCTCCGACAAACACATGTTCGTAAAATTCTGCAGACTCCCATCAGGAGGGAAGAGGTCTTGTGACGCCTCAGTCTGGCATATGTATCAGATCTAGGCTCAGGCTAAAGTAATTTTGCTCAGTAAGAACACGTTAGGATTGGTGGACGTTACTTCTAATGAAGCTATATAGCATAATACACGACCTTAATTGATCTCTGCTGGTGCAAAAAGAAAGGGGCATGACCCCTCTCATGCTCACCAGTGTGGGAAAGTAGAGAGAGGGGTCTTAGCCCCCTTAAGAGAGATCGCTACCCCCTGAGAGGGGTCGACGCCCCCCGGGGGTTAGAGAAAATATCTCCGCAGGCTCCTCTGATAGGCTTCAATATTTGAACTCTGGTGTTTCCTGCCTAGAAGAAGGTTGGTGTATTTAATGCGAGTGCTGATGCCATTTTGCCACTTTTAATCTCGTTTTACTTTAATACATTATTTTGCCTTGATGCTGGCGAGGGAATCTTAGTCCAAGGAACTAGACTACCCCTTGTACTTGTGTCTAATTTGACTCCTGCAAGATTTACACATCCCTTTGATAAAAATATAACAATTGCTTAGGGCATCAATCTTCAATGGTTGACGCATCAACAGAAACGGATGAAACGTTTCATGGGTTAAGGTTGTGTAGGCACAAATTTTGTTGGATTCTGTGCAATAACTGGAGAATGCATCTTCCAGTCAGCTTTAAACGTTTAGTGTTGATGTGTTTTTTGGAGAGAACAATCTCTTGACGTCAGGTTATGTAAGTTATTATGTACCAACTTCATTAATTAAACAGATCTCGTGAATTGGAGAATGTCTCTTATGATCAGAAATAAGTCACCGAGTTTGACTTTATTTGGCTATCCTAAGTTCAATCAACTTAATGTTCTTCTGTGTGTCTATAACATCTGCCTTCAAGACCAGTGGTAAAAATTCGTATATTGTGTACACTAAGCCTACATAAAATTTACTTACATACTAATTAGTGTACTTTCTTCAGAGGTGGCCAGTCTTACTTAGAGAAGAGTTTGGATTAATTTTGGTTTGTGCTGGCTCCAATTTTTTTTTTTTGAAAGAAATTAGGAAATTTTAAATACTGCCTTTCAGTCAATAATTTCTGAGTGTCGCATCTGATCAGCTTCAACCGTTCCTTGTTGATAAATTGATAACGCAACTTCTGAGTGTTTTCAAGCTTAATATGCTTATGGTTTAGGATAATGATGTCTTTGGTCTCCTCGAAAGGTTTGAATTAGATTCTGGTCTGTGTGTCCTAATTTACCATTTTCATTAATGAAATTTGACTATTAGTTTCCATATGATGACTTGTGAACGCCTCTCCTGATTCCTTTCAAATCTTCAACGCTAATATTCAACTGCACTATCGACTTATGCCTCACTCTGCACTATTCCATTCGCGTCCATTGGTTTTCACAGCGGGGCGATCACACTGTGGTACCAGGTAAAGATATTTTTTTTAATTTCAGCAAATGCTGAGTAAAAATAGTAGCGTCACACTCGAAAATTAATGATTTGATCATTTCCAAAGCAGGAACGTGTTTCCAATTGTGTTGGTTCGTTCTTGTTACTGTGCCTCTTTACTCAGAGAGGGAGGGAGAGAGGGGTGAAGGACGGGCAGGGTTTGTAAAGGCAGGGGATGTTCTGTGAAGGCAGGGGAGGGGTTGTAAAGGTAGGAGAAAAGTTGTGAAGGGAGGAGAGGGGTTGTGAAGGCAAATAATGGGCTCTGAAGGCAGGAGGAGGATTTGAGAAGGTAGAAAATGGGTTGTGAACGCATAGGATAGAGTCTGCATGCACGGGACGGGTTGGGAAGACAAGGGAAAGATGGGACGTGAAGACAAAGAGTTACGCTGAAAGTAGGAAGCCTCATAGAAGAAGCAAGACATCATGAGGGTCTGCACCACCGTGTACTGACCTGAGGCATCATGAGAGTCTCTACCACCGTGTACTGACCTAAGACATCATGAGGGTCTGCACCACCGTGTACTGACCTAAGACATCATGAGGGTCTGCACCACCGTGTACTGGCCTGAGGCATCATGAGGGTCTCCACCACCGTGTACTGACCTGAGACATCATGAGGGTCTCTACCACCGTGTACTGACCTAAGACATCATGAGGGTCTGCACCACCGTGTACTGACCTGAGGCATCATGAGGGTCTGCACCACCGTGTACTGACCTAAGACATCATGAGGGTCTGCACCACCGTGTACTAACCTAAGACATCATGAGGGTCTGCACCACCGTGTACTGACCTGAGGCATCATGAGACTCTGTACCACCGTGTACTGACCTAAGACATCATGAGGGTCTGCACCACCGTGTACTGACCTGAGGCATCATCAGGGTCTCACCACCGTGTACTAACCTGGGGCATCATGAGGGTCTGCACCACCGTGTAATGACCTGGGGCATCATCAGGGTCTGCACCACCGTGTACTGACCTGGGACATCATCAGGGTCTGCACCACCGTGTACTGACCTGGGGCATCATCAGGGTCTGCACCACCGTGTACTGACCTGAGGCATCATGAGACTCTGTACCACCGTGTACTGACCTAAGACATCATGAGGGTCTGCACCACCGTGTACTGACCTAAGACATCATGAGGGTCTGTACCACCGTGTACTGACCTGAGACATCATCAGGGTCTGCACCACCGTGTACTGACCTGGGGCATCATCAGGGTCTGCACCACCGTGTACTGACCTGGGACATCATCAGGGTCTGCACCACCGTGTACTGACCTGAGACATCATCAGGATCTGCACCACCGTGTACTGACCTGGGGCATCATCAGGGTCTGCACCACCGTGTACTGACCTGGGGCATCATCAGGGTCTGCACCACCGTGTACTGACCTGAGACATCATCAGGGTCTGCACCACCGTGTACTGACCTGGGGCATCATCAGGGTCTGCACCACCCTGTACTGACCTGGGGGATCATCGGGGTCTGCACCACCGTGTACTGACCTGGGGCATCATCAGGGTCTGCACCACCCTGTACTGACCTGGGGCATCATCAGGGTCTGCACCACCCTGTACTGACCTGGGGCATCATCAGGGTCTGCACCACCGTGTACTGACCTGAGACATCATCAGGGTCTGCACCACCGTGTACTGACCTGGGGCATCATCAGGGTCTGCACCACCGTGTACTGACCTGGGGCATCATCAGGGTCTGCACCACCGTGTACTGACCTGGGGCATCATGAGGGTCTGCACCACCGTGTACTAACCTGAGACATCATCAGGGTCTGCACCACCGTGTACTGACCTGGGGCATAATGAGGGTCTGCACCGTGTACTGACCTGGAGCATCATCAGGTTCTGCACCACCGTGTACTGACATGAGGCATCATCAGGGTCTGCACCAACGTGTACTGACTTGAGGCATCATCAGGGTCTGCACCACCGTGTACTGACCTGGGACATCATCAGGGTCTGCACCACCGTGTACTGACCTGGGGCATCATCAGGGTCTGCACCACCGTGTACTGACCTGGGGCATCATGAGGGTCTGCACCACCGTGTACTGACCTGGGACATCATCAGGGTCTGCACCACCGTGTACTGACCTGGGGCATCATGAGGGTCTGCACCACCGTGTACTGACCTGGGGCATCATGAGGGTCTGCACCACCGTGTACTGACCTTGAGCATCATCAGGGTCTGCACCACCGTGTACTGACCTGAGGCATCATCAGGGTCTGCACCACCGTGTACTGACCTGAGGCATCATCAGGGTCTGCACCACCGTGTACTGACCTGAGGCATCATCAGGGTCTGCACCACCGTGTACTGACCTGAGGCATCATCAGGGTCTGCACCACCGTGTACTGACCTGAGGCATCATCAGGGTCTGCACCACCGTGTACTGACCTGGGGCATCATCAGGGTCTGCACCACCGTTTACTGACCTGAGGCATCATCAGGGTCTGCACACCGTGTACTGACCTGGGGCATCATCAGGGTCTGCACCACCGTGTACTGACCTGGGACATCATTCAGGGTCTGCACCACCGTGTACTGACCTGGGACATCATCAGGGTCTGCACCACCGTGTACTGACCTGGGACATCATCAGGGTCTGCACCACCGTGTACTGACCTGAGACATCATCAGGGTCTGCACCACCGTGTACTGACCTGGGACATCATCAGGGTCTGCACCACCGTGTACTGACCTGGGACATCATCAGGGTCTGCACCACCGTGTACTGACCTGGGACATCATCAGGGTCTGCACCACCGTGTACTGACCTGGGGCATCATCAGGGTCTGCACCACCGTGTACTGACCTGGGGCATCATCAGGGTCTGCACCACCGTGTACTGACCTGAGGCATCATCAGGGTCTGCACCACCGTGTACTGACCTGGGACATCTCAGGTCTGCACCACCGTGTACTGACCTGGGACATCATCAGGGTCTGCACCACCGTGTACTGACCTGGGACATCATCAGGGTCTGCACCACCGTGTACTGACCTGGGACATCATCAGGGTCTGCACCACCGTGTACTGACCTGGGGCATCATCAGGGTCTGCACCACCGTGTACTGACCTGGGAGCAACAATAACAACTCAACGATAAGTATTATGGTAGCGAGAATACAGAGTCAGGCCGAAATATTACATCTTCCTGGTCAATTTTCCAGACAGAGGATTTATATATTGACCAGAGAGCAATAAAATTGCGTGCTGGCCTATATTTATAACATATATATAAAGTATATACATATAAACTATATATACCCGTTATCTCTTGAAGCATTGTATTGTTAAATAAAAAATAATCTACCACCGATAAAATATTTGCTAAACTGAATGTAAATTGTAGCTGCACGAGTGTTTGTGTACCAGCTGCATTGAGCTAGGGTGCACCAGCTGCATTGGAGCTAGGGTGCACCAGCTGTGTTGGAGCTAGGGTGCACCAGCTGTGTTGCAGCTAGACTGCACCAGCTGTGTTGGAGCTAGGTTGCACCAGCTGTGTTGGAGCTAGGCTGCACCAGCTGTGTTGGAGCTAGGGTGCACCAGCTGTGTTGGAGCTAGGGTGCACCAGCTGTGTTGGAGCTAGGGTGCACCAGCTGTGTTGGAGCTAGGGTGCACCAGCTGTGTTGGAGCTAGGCTGCACCAGCTGTGTTGGAGCTAGGCTGTACCATTTGTGTTGGAGCTAGGCTGCACAAGCTGTGTTGGAGCTAGGCTGCACCAGCTGTGTTGGAGCTAGGCTGCACCAGCTGTGTTGGAGCTAGGACTGCACCAGCTGTGTTGGAGCTAGGCTGCACCAGCTGTGTTGGAGCTAGGTTGCACCAGCTGTGTTGGAGCTAGGGTGCAGCAGCTGAGTTGGAGCTAGGCTGCACCAGCTGTGTTGGAGCTAGGCTGCACCACCTGTGTTGGAGCTAGGGTGCAGCAGCTGAGTTGGAGCTAGGCTGCACCAGCTGTGTTGGAGCTAGGCTGCACCACCTGTGTTGGAGCTAGGGTGCAGCAGCTGAGTTGGAGCTAGGTTGCACCAGCTGTGTTGGAGCTAGGCTGCACACCTGTGTGGAGCTAGGGTGCAGCAGCTGTTGGAGCAGTGCACACTTTAGGCTGCACCAGCTGTGTTGGAGCTAGGCTGCACCAGCTGTGTTGGAGCTAGGCTGCACCAGCTGGTGCACCCTAGAGACTTGAAGTCACAAGGTAATTATAACTGAAACCTATTATGTTCAAAGATAAATATTGTAAAAGCTTAATAATAATAAAAATAATAATAATAATATTAATGTCGATAGTATTACTATTAGTTCAATTATTATTATTATTATTATTATTATTATTATTATTAAGCGCCAAGCCAGTGTTGTTCCGTCTAGCACGTTGTAAACACTTCCTCGCTACAGGTCGGGGCCAGGAGCTGCGACTCAGTCCCTGCAACCACAGACAGGTGAGCACAGGGTAGACTAAACCTGCTTCACTCAGTCATCATCTCCCACACACCTGAGAGAAGGCAGCACTGTGATGCACGACTCAACGTGTATATCAGTTAATGAATACATAAATCCTGTGGCTTCCTTCTTGGCCAGAGACGAGGGGGATTTGACCCACAGTGCCGGGCTAAGACGGAGGATCCCACGGGCCTTACTCACGCTCCAACCCAACATGAAACAGAGGATTAGATCCTCCGGTGTAGCCTTTCTCTGTAAGAGCCCCAGATGATGCAGTATCGTGGGGCCTTCTGGCGTCTTCTAAGGGATTATGCTGCCACGGGAACCCAACTGGTGTACTATTATACAGTGCAATACAGAATATGGAATTATGACTGTAAGTCGACAATGGTTAGTAAGTAGACAGACGCCTATATCAAAGAATCCTTTATTTATACAAAATTTATTTGCTATTGTAAGATCTTTCTGATATAATTTGAAGGTTGATGGCTTTTATCTTATCCTATCGTCTTAATTATTAGTTGAGAGTTGAAGGGAGATTTGAATTTAATTCTAAAGCAAGAAACAATGGACCAATGCAACATCCATGTTGCAACAGGGAACAGGGTAATGATGCATATTTGTTGCAACAGGGAACAGAGAAATGAAGCATCCTTGTTACAATATAGAGCACAAGTTGAATATAACACCCTCGGCTTCACATAACATCTCTCAGCTTTAAGTAACATCTTTCAGCATTATTTGACGTCCGTTTTTACCCATCAACTCCATCCTCAGCCTGACCCCCTCCCCCCACTTCTCATCCTCCGATCACAGCCATGCCAACACAGCAGGCACGGGTTAGAGCAGAGCAGAGCAGAGCCTTTCGTATGTCGTTTTGGTGCCTACCACTCCCCGTCTGACCGTAACTTAAGCTGTGGAGCACTGTGAACGCAGATCGAACACTGCAAATCCTCCACACAATGCTCCGGTGGTGGGATTAGCTCCGGCTCTTTCACTTCCTCTCTCCTCATGTTCTGTCTCTACCTGCCACTCAACCCTCAAGAGTCCTTACCTGAGACTGAGTCTAGTCAAGTCTATAAACCATCTCTCAGATTTATAAAACGTGTCTTAGCTGTATACAACGTCTCTCGTCTTCGTATAACATATCTCAGCTTTACATAACATCTCTCAGCTTTATATAGCATCTGTAAGCTTTATATAACATCTCTCAGCATCACATAACATCTCTCAGCATCACATAACTTCTCTCAGCTTTATATAACATCTCTCAGATATATATAAAACGTCTCTTAGCTTTATAGAACATCTCTCAGCTTTGTATAAATTCTTTCAGGTTTATTTAACTTCACTTAAATTTTTATAACATCTCTCACCTGTATATAAGACTACACAAATAACCCCACACATAGAAGAATGAAACTTTTGACGACATTTCGGTTCGACTTGGAGCATTAACTTGTCACACAGAAGCGAGAAGGGCAGAGA
Source organism: Cherax quadricarinatus (assembly GCF_026875155.1). Lineage (NCBI taxonomy): Eukaryota > Metazoa > Arthropoda > Malacostraca > Decapoda > Parastacidae > Cherax > Cherax quadricarinatus. The sequence continues at coordinate 40,870,112 of NC_069416.1, read as the reverse complement.
GCCAGTAAATATACGAGAGACGGGGGAGAGGGTGAAGGAGAGGAGGAAATATAATGGGAAAAGTAGTGGAAGAGGCTGCTGGAAGAAGTAGTGGAAGAGACTGCTGGAAGAAGTAGTGGAAGAGGCTGCTGGAAGTAGTGGAAGAGGTTGCTGGAAGAAGTAGTGGAAGAGGCTGATGGAAGAAGTAGTGGAAGAGGCTGCTGGAATAAATAATAGTAGTAGCAGGAAGTGCAAGAGTGGCAGAGGTGGTAATAAGAAGAGAACAGTGGTAGGGACACAAGAGTAAGAGAGTGGAGTGAGGCAACAATAGTAGTAGACGTAGACAAAGGGTGAGAAAGAAAAAATGGAAGGTGTACTGCGGCGGGACCAAAAACAGAGAATAAAAAAAATAGGACAGAACCCACCTGGGCAGAAGAAAGGAAAGGCAAAGAAAATATTGGAAAGGAGAAGAGGTGAGGAGAGGAGGAGATAAATATCAGGTCAAGTCACGAGTGTTCTGAAGTTTGGAACACTTGACAATGTAATGACACAAGGAAAGCATTTACAGAGACAAAGCCACGACTAAGATTCATATTAGGAAAGTTGTGTATAAGGAATGCTTTAACAAGACGGCGTCTGTGAAAGACAGAAGAAGGATAGACAGTTTTGGCAGTGTTATATAACCTCGTTATAGACTAACACAGATCTCTCCTTAAACTCATCCTCTAGATTTTTAACTGGGATTTTTTTGTTTGTAATCTGCTAGTGTAAGACCAAACCTGTTGTTTTGTGTTTTCTTGCTGAGTGTCTTTCCCTGTCACTTTATAGCTCTTTTATTCCCTTCTATGTTGCAATAACAAAATCTGACACTTCAGTAGCTCTTTTATTCCTTTCTATGTTGCAATAACAAAATCTGACACTTCAGTGGCTCTTTTATTCCCTTCTATGTTGCAATAACAAAATTTAACACTTCAGTAGCTCTTTTATTCCCTTCTATGTTGCAGTAACAAAATCTGACACTTCAGTAGCTCTTTTATTCCCTTCTATGTTGCAATAACAAAATCTGACACTTCAATAGCTCTTTTATTCCCTTCTATGTTGCAATAACAAAATCTGACACTTCAGTAGCTCTTTTATTCCCTTCTGTGTTGCAATAACAAAATCTGACACTTCAGTAGCTCTTTTATTCCCTTCTATGTTGCAATAACAAAATCTGACACTTCAATAGCTCTTTTATTCCCTTCTATGTTGCAATAACAAAATCTGACACTTCAATAGCTCTTTTATTCCCTTCTATGTTGCAATAACAAAATCTGACACTTCAGTAGTCTTTTATTCCCTTCTATGTTGCAATAACAAATTGACACTTCAGTAGCTCTTTTATTCCCTTCTATGTTGCAATAACAAAATCTGACACTTCAATAGCTCTTTTATTCCCTTCTATGTTGCAATAACAAAATCTGACACTTCAGTAGCTCTTTTATTCCCTTCTATGTTGCAATAACAAAATCTGACACTTCAGTAGCTCTTTTATTCCCTTCTAGGTTGCAATAACAAACTCAAGAGTATATATTAGAGTTATTTAAATTTATTTTGCACTATTAATTATATATTACATCAAAAATTGCATTTTAATTTCAGTGTAAATTATTTACATTATTTCAAGTGGAAATTACGTATTACAAAATGTGGACATTCTCAGTTTTTACACAACGTGAGGCAGCAACAGCCAAATTGCTCACTTGAAGGGATGTATAAAATTAGCAAAATAAGTAAAATATAAAAACTTTTCTAAAAGTATTAGTTCGTAACTATCTTCGGAAAAAACTATGATAGTAATTAGTATTAACCAACAAATCTAAAAAAATCAGTTTTAAGTTTAATTGCTGCTCAACATGTGGACATAACGTGTTTAAAAAAGTTCTTCACAGGAAGCTTGTGTGTTCTTACAAGCTGGGGGAAGCTTGTGTGTTCTTACAAGCTGGGGGAAGCTTGTGTGTTCTTACAAGCTGGGGGAAGCTTGTGTGTTCTTACAAGCTGGGGGAAGCTTGTGTGTTCTTACAAGCTGGGGGAAGCTTGTGTGTTCTTACAAGCTGGGGAAGCTTGTGTGTTCTTACAAGCTGGGGAAGCTTGTGTGTTCTTACAAGCTGGGGGAAGCTTGTGTGTTCTTACAAGCTGGGGGAAGCTTGTGTGTTCTTACAAGCTGGGGGAAGCTTGTGTGTTCTTACAAGCTGGGGGAAGCTTGTGTGTTCTTACAAGCTGGGGAAGCTTGTGTGTTCTTACAAGCTGGGAAGCTTGTGTGTTCTTACAAGCTGGGGAAGCTTGTGTGTTCTTACAAGCTGGGGAAGCTTGTGTGTTCTTACAAGCTGGGGAAGCTTGTGTGTTCTTACAAGCTGGGGGAAGCTTGTGTGTTCTTACAAGCTGGGGAAGCATGTGTGTGTTCTTACAAGCTGGGAAAGCTTGTGTGTTCTTACAAGCTGGGGAAGCTTGTGTGTTCTTACAAGCTGGGAAGCTTGTGTGTTCTTACAAGCTGGGGGAAGCTTGTGTGTTCTTACAAGCTGGGGGAAGCTTGTGTGTTCTTACAAGCTGGGGGAAGCTTGTGTGTTCTTACAAGCTGGGAAAGCTTGTGTGTTCTTACAAGCTGGGGGAAGCTTGTGTGTTCTTACAAGCTGGGGGAAGCTTGTGTGTTCTTACAAGCTGGGGGAAGCTTGTGTGTTCTTACAAGCTGGGGAAGCTTGTGTGTTCTTACAAGCTGGGGAAGCTTGTGTGTTCTTACAAGCTGGGGAAGCTTGTGTGTTCTTACAAGCTGGGGGAAGCTTGTGTGTTCTTACAAGCTGGGAAAGCTTGTGTGTTCTTACAAGCTGGGGGAAGCTTGTGTGTTCTTACAAGCTGGGGGAAGCTTGTGTGTTCTTACAAGCTGGGGGAAGCTTGTGTGTTCTTACAAGCTGGGGAAGCTTGTGTGTTCTTACAAGCTGGGGAAGCTTGTGTGTTCTTACAAGCTGGGGAAGCTTGTGTGTTCTTACAAGCTGGGGGAAGCTTGTGTGTTCCTACAAGCTGGGGAAGCTTGTGTGTTCTTACAAGCTGGGGAAGCTTGTGTGTTCTTACAAGCTGGGGAAGCTTGTGTGTTCTTACAAGCTGGGGAAGCTTGTGTGTTCTTACAAGCTGGGGGAAGCTTGTGTGTTCTTACAAGCTGGGGAAGCTTGTGTGTTCTTACAAGCTGGGGAAGCTTGTGTGTTCTTACAAGCTGGGGAAGCTTGTGTGTTCTTACAAGCTGCGGAAGCTTGTGTGTTCTTACAAGCTGGGGGAAGCTTGTGTGTTCTTACAAGCTGGGGGAAGCTTGTGTGTTCTTACAAGCTGGGGGAAGCTTGTGTGTTCTTACAAGCTGTGGAAGCTTGTGTGTTCTTACAAGCTGGGGGAAGCTTGTGTGTTCTTACAAGCTGGGGAAGCTTGTGTGTTCTTACAAGCTGGGGGAAGCTTGTGTGTTCTTACAAGCTGGGGGAAGCTTGTGTGTTCTTACAAGCTGGGGGAAGCTTGTGTGTTCTTACAAGCTGGGGGAAGCTTGTGTGTTCTTACAAGCTGGGGGAAGCTTGTGTGTTCTTACAAGCTGGGGAAGCTTGTGTGTTCTTACAAGCTGGGAAGCTTGTGTGTTCTTACAAGCTGGGGAAGCTTGTGTGTTCTTACAAGCTGGGGGAAGCTTGTGTGTTCTTACAAGCTAGGGAAGCTTGTGTGTTCTTACAAGCTGGGGGAAGCTTGTGTGTTCTTACAAGCTGGGGAAGCATGTGTGTTCTTACAAGCTGGGAAAGCTTGTGTGTTCTTACAAGCTGGGGAAGCTTGTGTGTTCTTACAAGCTGGGGAAGCTTGTGTGTTCTTACAAGCTGGGGGAAGCTTGTGTGTTCTTACAAGCTGGGGGAAGCTTGTGTGTTCTTACAAGCTGGGGGAAGCTTGTGTGTTCTTACAAGCTGGGAAAGCTTGTGTGTTCTTACAAGCTGGGGGAAGCTTGTGTGTTCTTACAAGCTGGGGGAAGCTTGTGTGTTCTTACAAGCTGGGGGAAGCTTGTGTGTTCTTACAAGCTGGGGAAGCTTGTGTGTTCTTACAAGCTGGGGGAAGCTTGTGTGTTCTTACAAGCTGGGGAAGCTTGTGTGTTCCTACAAGCTGGGGAAGCTTGTGTGTTCTTACAAGCTGGGGAAGCTTGTGTGTTCTTACAAGCTGGGGAAGCTTGTGTGTTCTTACAAGCTGGGGAAGCTTGTGTGTTCTTACAAGCTGGGGGAAGCTTGTGTGTTCTTACAAGCTGGGGGAAGCTTGTGTGTTCTTACAAGCTGGGGAAGCTTGTGTGTTCTTACAAGCTGGGGAAGCTTGTGTGTTCTTACAAGCTGCGGAAGCTTGTGTGTTCTTACAAGCTGGGGAAGCTTGTGTGTTCTTACAAGCTGGGGGAAGCTTGTGTGTTCTTACAAGCTGGGGGAAGCTTGTGTGTTCTTACAAGCTGTGGAAGCTTGTGTGTTCTTACAAGCTGGGGAAGCTTGTGTGTTCTTACAAGCTGGGGAAGCTTGTGTGTTCTTACAAGCTGGGGAAGCTTGTGTGTTCTTACAAGCTGGGGAAGCTTGTGTGTTCTTACAAGCTGGGGGAAGCTTTTGTGTTCTTACAAGCTGGGGGAAGCTTGTGTGTTCTTACAAGCTGGGGAAGCTTGTGTGTTCTTACAAGCTGGGGAAGCTTGTGTGTTCTTACAAGCTGGGGAAGCTTGTGTGTTCTTACAAGCTGGGGGAAGCTTGTGTGTTCTTACAAGCTGGGGGAAGCTTGTGTGTTCTTACAAGCTGGGGAAGCTTGTGTGTTCTTACAAGCTGGGGGAAGCTTGTGTGTTCTTACAAGCTGGGGGAAGCTTGTGTGTTCTTACAAGCTGGGGGAGGCTTGTGTGTTCTTACAAGCTGGGGAAGTTTGTGTGTTCTTACAAGCTGGGGGAAGCTTGTGTGTTCTTACAAGCTGGGGGAAGCTTGTGTGTTCTTACAAGCTGGGGGAAGCTTGTGTGTTCTTACAAGCTGGGAAGCTTGTGTGTTCTTACAAGCTGGGGAAGCTTGTGTGTTCTTACAAGCTGGGGGAAGCTTGTGTGTTCTTACAAGCTGAGGGAAGCTTGTGTGTTCTTACAAGCTGGGGGAAGCTTGTGTGTTCTTACAAGCTGGGGGAAGCTTGTGTGTTCTTACAAGCTGGGGAAGTTTGTGTGTTCTTACAAGCTGGGGAAGCTTGTGTGTTCTTACAAGCTGGGGGAAGCTTGTGTGTTCTTACAAGCTGGGGGAAGCTTGTGTGTTCTTACAAGCTGGGGGAAGCTTGTGTGTTCTTACAAGCTGGGGAAGCTTGTGTGTTCTTACAAGCTGGGAAGCTTGTGTGTTCTTACAAGCTGGGAAGCTTGTGTGTTCTTACAAGCTGGGGGAAGCTTGTGTGTTCTTACAAGCTGGGGGAAGCTTGTGTGTTCTTACAAGCTGGGGAAGCTTGTGTGTTCTTACAAGCTGGGGAAGCTTGCGTGTTCTTACAAGCTGTGGGAAGCTTGTGTGTTCTTACAAGCTGGGGGAAGCTTGTGTGTTCTTACAAGCTGGGGAAGCTTGTGTGTTCTTACAAGCTGGGGGAAGCTTGTGTGTTCTTACAAGCTGGGAAGCTTGTGTGTTCTTACAAGCTGGGGAAGCTTGTGTGTTCTTACAAGCTGGGGGAAGCTTGTGTGTTCTTACAAGCTGGGGGAAGCTTGTGTGTTCTTACAAGCTGGGGAAGCTTGTGTGTTCTTACAAGCTGGGGGAAGCTTGTGTGTTCTTACAAGCTGGGGAAGTTTGTGTGTTCTTACAAGCTGGGGGAAGCTTGTGTGTTCTTACAAGCTGGGGGAAGCTTGTGTGTTCTTACAAGCTGGGAAGCTTGTGTGTTCTTACAAGCTGGGGAACATTGTGTGTTCTTACAAGCTGGGGAAGCTTGTGTGTTCTTACAAGCTGGGGGAAGCTTGTGTGTTCTTACAAGCTGGGGGAAGCTTGTGTGTTCTTACAAGCTGGGGGAAGCTTGTGTGTTCTTACAAGCTGGGGGAAGCTTGTGTGTTCTTACAAGCTGGGGAAGTTTGTGTGTTCTTACAAGCTGGGGAAGCTTGTGTGTTCTTACAAGCTGGGGGAAGCTTGTGTGTTCTTACAAGCTGGGGGAAGCTTGTGTGTTCTTACAAGCTGTGGAAGCTTTTGTGTTTCAGACACACACACACACACACACACACAACACACACACACACACACACACACACACACACACACACACACACACACACACACACACACACACACACGCACACACGCCAGGAGCTCGGACTCGACCCCCGCAACCTCAACTAGGTGAGTACACGCACACACACCCATCACACACACACACACACAACACACACACACACACACACGCACACACACACACACACACACACACACACACACACACACACACACTCACACACACACATAAGTTGTTGTACTGCCACATCAGAAGGAAAACAACAGACAAGAAGCAGGTAATCAGGCTGAGGAAGGAGAGAGGGGAGATGGAGGGAAGATCACAAGAAACGACCGAGAAGTATGTGAAGAGCCCAACACAAGATTTAAGGAAGTATTTTCAGTGGAGACAGAAAGGGCTCCAGAAAGCAGGAAGTGAGGTACACCAACAAGTGCTGGACACAATACACACAACAGAGGAGGAAGCGAAGAGGCTGCTAAGCGAACTAGATACCTCAAAGGTAGTGGGACCGGACATCTCTTCATGGGTCCTGAGAGAAGGAACAGAGGCACTCTGTGTACCACTAATAACAATCTTCAACACATCTATCGAAACAGGGCAGCCACCTGAGGTGTGGAAGAGAGGAAATATAGTCCCAGTATTTAAGAAAGGAGAGACAAGCAGCATTAAACTACAGACCTATGTCACTGGCGTGTATAGTATGCAGAGTCATGGAGAAGATTATCAGGACAAGAGTGGTGGAGCACCTAGAAAGGATTGAGCTTATAAACGATAACCAGCGTGGTTTCAGGGGAGGTAAATCCTGTGTCACAAACCTACTGGAGTTCTATGACAAGGTGACAGCAATAAGATAAAAGAGAGAGAGGTGGGCAAATTGAATTTTCTTGGACTGTAAGAAGGCTTTGGATACAGTTTCACACAAGAGATTAGTGGTAAGAGCTAGAGAAGCAGGCAGGAATAACAGGAAAGACGCTGTATGGATCAGAGAATATTTGACAGGAAGGAAACAGTGAGTCGTGGTACGTGACAACGTGTCAAAATGGGCCCCTGTGATGAGCAGGCTGGGTTCTACAGGGGTCAGTCCTAGGGCCGGTACTATTTCTGGTATATGTGAATGACATACAAAGGGATTGATTCAGAGGTGTCCCTATTTGCAGACGATGTGAAGCTAATGCGAAAAATTAAATCGGATGAGGATCAAGTAGGACTGCAAAGGGACCTGGGCAGGCTGCAAGCCTGGTCCAGCAACTGGTTGCTGGAGTTGAACCCCACTGAGTGCAAAGTCATGAAGCTTGGGGAAGGTCAAAGAAGACCGCAGACAGAGAACAGGCTAGGGGCCAAAGACTACAAACCTCACTAAAGGAAAAGGATCTTGAGGTGAGTATAATACCGAGCACATCTCCTAATGCACACATCAACCAAATAGCTGCTGCAACATATGGGCGCCTGGCAAAACCTAAGAATACCGTTTCGACACCTTAGAAAGGAATCGTTGAAAACTCTATACACAGTGTACTTCAGAGCCATATTGGAGTATGCAGCACCAGTATGGAACCCACACCTGTTCAAGCACGTCAAGAAATTAGAGAAAGTGCAAAGGTTTGCAACAGGACTAATCCCGGAGCTAAGGAGCATGTCCTACTAGGAGAGGTTAAGGGAAAGCGACCTGACGATGCTGGAGGACAGGAGAGATAGGGGAAACATGATAACGACGCATAAAATACTGACAGGAATTGACAAGGTGGATAGGGACAAGATGTTCCAGTGATGTGACACAGAAACAAAGAGTCACAGCTGGAAGTTGAAGACTCAGATGAGTCACAGGGATGTTAGGAAGTATTTCTTCAGTTTGTCAGGAAGTGGAACGACTTGGAGAGCGATGTAGTGGAGGCAGGATCCATACATATGTAGCTTTAAGAAGAGATACGATAAAACTTATGGAGCAGGGAGAGAGTCCACTCGGTAGCGGGAGCTGGAGCTGAGGAACTGTGTGAACCACTAGCAGCGATCTTCCACAACCGACTGAAAAAGGGCAACTGCCAGACGTCTGTAAAGCAGCGAATATAGCCCCTGTATTTATAAAAAGGGGACAGACAGCTGGCACTGAATACAAACCACTGTCACCAATATGCATAGTGTGTAAGGTTATGGAGAAGACTTTTAGAAGAAGAGTAGTGGAGCACCTGGAAAGGAGTAGACTCATAAACAACAATAAACATGGTTTTGGAGATAAATCTGCTGGATTTCTATGATAATGCAAAGAAAGTTAAGCAGAGGAGAGAGAGAGAGAGAGAGAGAGAGAGAGAGAGAGAGAGAGAGAGAGAGAGAGAGAGAGAGAGAGAGGGATGGGTGGAAAGTATATTTTTGAATTGCAAAATGGCGTTCGATACAGTACGCTACAAGAGACACAAGAAACTGGCACAGAACTAGAGCAGCAGCAGGAATTGCAGGCGAAGCACTGAAGTGGATTAATGAATACTAAACGGGAAGGAAGCAACGAGTTACCGCCAGAGAGGAGGTGTATAAATGGGTGAGTGTGACGAGTGGGATTCCTCAAAGGTCAGTACTAGGAGCAATGCTGTTTCCTGTGTATGTAAATGACATGACTGAGGAAATGGAGTTAGAGGTGACCCTGTTTGCAAATGAGAAACTAATGGGGAGAATACAAACAGAAGTTGATCAGGAATGACTACAAATGGAACTGAACTTGCTGCATAATTGGTTAGATATGTGGCTTCTGGAATTTAACCCTAGCAAATGCAAGGTTATGAAAATCGGAGAAGGGCAAAGACATCTAATAACTGTGTACAGGACTGGAAGATAAAGGCTGCAAACCTTCTTGGAAGAGCACCTCAGGGTGAGCATAGTTCCGAGCATATCCCCTGAGGCGCACATCTGCCAAATAACTGTTGCAGCAAACTCGAGACTGGCAAATTTAAAGGTAGCTTTCAAGAATATGAACAGTGGCATTTGTCAGACCCATCTTGGAGTAAAAGAGTCAATATACAACCCTTATCTGGAAAAGTATATAAAGAAGCTGAAAAAAGTGCCAAGTTTTGTAAGAAAACTAGTTCCCCAGTATATTGTATGCTACTATTATGTCTCTCCTTATTCACCTTTCCTTTAATGTCACCAGGTTCTGTTCCATTAGCCTCTTCTCATAGTTCATACCCATTAACACTGGGACCAATCTCGTTACTTACCTCTGCATTTTCTCCTGTCTCTTAATGTGCTTTATCAGGTGTGGGTTCTATGTTGGAGCTGTGTACTCCAAGATGGGCTTGGGCAAGTTTTTGTCCGCAGATGTCACGAGGCCACAAGTCCAGCACTTCATACAGTCGTATACTTGCATTTGTATTTACTGTTTGAAATAAATGAACTAGAATACGATTTTCTTTAAGCTTTTTGTGATTTAATTATTATTAGGAAGCGGTAAAACGTTATATTCGTGCGCTTTATATTCTCCTTTCAAAGTTTGGTCGTCTTGGCCAATTTCATAATTCAGTGGTGTGGGCCACATACACAAAAATGGCTGGATATAACAGCGCTACAACGTTCTTGATAAGACAACACAGCGACCTGCTAAAAAAAAAAAAGAGTTGAGCAACAGTTCTATCTTGGAAAAATCTGCTCGTGGGTTTAGTATTCACAGGAAAATGCTCATTACCATGTAAACGAGGCTCTTTCTTCCTCTGTTTAAAAGATGCACGCCCGACCAAATTATGCAGATGAGCCAGGATGCAAGGTAAAGAAGTGAGTCGAGCTGCTTCCTGGCCTTGTACACCATGATGAAGTCATTTGTAGTGGCCACAATTAACGCTGATGGCTCCTCAAGTAAATACAGAAGCAGAGCGCACTCGGCTATCCCCAGAGGCATCCTGTGCGCTCACACTCACATCGTATGACCTACTTCATACAGTGTTAAAATGAAAATATGAAGAGAAGTATTTTACGTCTGTCAGTTAGAAGTTAAGGCGGGGGACCAGGAGCTTGACCTTATTTTTGACACACATACAGATACAAAAACATATTACACAAGTACGTGCTCAAAATTTTCAAATATAAATACCGCAAAACGGTTTACAAAATTGATACATATACACATTTAATTACACACATGAAATACTAAGGAAGAACTGTCTTACAACTTAACAGTCAATCAACTCACAGACATGGCCTTAGAATAAAGTGATATATGTACCTTAATAAAGCTGACAACCGACACTCGCCGCTGTCACAAAATCCTACCCAAAGTGAAACAACCAATATTTTTTCCAGGAAACCGCTGAAATGAAGAGCTACTGGATGCAATGTCTCATTTCGTGTGCTGCAGCGGTGAGCACACAACAGATTTATCCTTCATCGAGATTTTTACTTAGATGGTAAAGAGAAGAGTGTTGGAGAGGTCGGTAACCTCTCCTTTCTTGAGATCAGTGAGAGAGGAGACAGTGTTGGAGAAGTCAGTAGCCTCTCCTTCCTGGAGATCAATGGGGAAGAGAAGACAGTGTTGGAGAGGTCGGTAACCTCTCCTTCCTTGATTAGATTTTTTTAGATTTTGCCACCGAAGTGGCTAGTTTATTGTGTACCCAATATCCATCCTGTGGACGGTAGCGCAAGAGCATATGGATACACAAAAGGCCTAGGAACTAGGCCCCAAAAGGCTTAACAGGTGTACATTTGGATTTAAATCTACAGTTCACATATCTGTTACAAGCAAATTTAGGAAATTCGTTTAGTATATCTGGTACCTTATTTTCATTAATAAGATATATTGACATGTCACATAGATTATTATACTATCTCTGTATCCCTCAATAAGTGGACAAGTAGTGACACAGTGTTCAAGACAGTGACCATATGGCTGACTACAAAATTTGCATTTGGTTTGATCATCATCTGTGTGTCTCCCAAAATGCTAGAAGTACTTGTAACCAAGCCTAAGCCTGGCCACTATAATATCAATCTACTCACATTGCAAGTTGCTCCATAAACTTAACTACGTTCATGTTATCATAGTGGGTTATAGATCTACTCAAGCTTCTAACTGCATTTCTATAACATTCATTTTCATTATTTACTTCTCCCCTAATATTATTCCTAATGCTAGACACAGATATACCAAAGTTATATTCTACATTCTCCTTCTGGGTACTCTTCTTGGCTAACATATCAACTTTATCATGAAGGAGTAATCCAATGTGTGATGGGATCCATACCAATTGTACATTAATTCCATTTTCCCGGATTTTTGAGTATCTATACCTGGCTTCTCCAATGATCATGTTGTTGGAGTCATTATATGAATCAAGAGCCTTCATTGATGACATAGAATCAGTAATGATGATAGAGTTAATGCTCAGTGTCATAAGTTAGCTTTAGCGCCATTAGGATTGCAAACAATTCAGTTTGCAGTGTAGACGCCTAGTTGCAGCATATGCAGGGAGAAGAAGCTTGTATACTGGAGGTAATTAGGCAACTCACGTCTACCAATGAGGCAACTTACGTATAACAATGAAAGAACCTGCATCTGGCAATTAGGTAATTTACGTATGACAGACAACTTACGGTTGGCAATGAGATAACTTACGTTTGTCAATTAGATAACTTACGCCTGATGACAATAAGGTAATTTACGTCTGGCAGCAGTGACGGCTCGTGTATAGGCACTGCGAAACTGCAGCACCCGCTATTTTCACTCGATGAGTCGATATTATCGATAACATTCAATATAATGAGTCTTTTTTTCTTTAATTCTTTCTCTATACTTGTACTACAAGTATAAAGAAAGAATTAAAGAAAAAACTCATTATATTGAATGCCATCGATAATATCGAGTGAAAATAAGGGGTGCTGCAGTTCCACAGTGCCTAATTATACGCGAACCGCCACTGTCTGGCAGTGAGGCAACTTATGTCTGACAATGAGGTAAGTTACATCTGGGAATGAAGCAATTTACGTCTGGCAATGAAGCAATTTACATCTGGCAGTGAAGCAACTTACGTCTGGCAATGAAGCAATTTACGTCTGGCAATGAAGCAACTTACGTCTGGCAATGAAGCAACTTACGTCTGGCAATGAAGCAACTTACATTTGGCAGTGAAGCAACTTATGTCTGGAAATGAAGTCACTTACGTCTGGCAATGAAGCAACTTACGTCTGGCAATGAAGCAACTTACATTTGGCAGTGAAGCAACTTATGTCTGGAAATGAAGTCACTTACGTCTGGCAATGAAGTCACTTACGTCTGGCAATGAAGCAACTTACGTCTGGCAATGAAGCAACTTACGTCTGGCAATGAAGCAACTTATGTCTGGAAATGAAGTCACGTCTGGCAATGAAGCAACTTACGTCTGGCAATGAAGCAACTTACATTTGGCAGTGAAGCAACTTATGTCTGGAAATGAAGTCACTTACGTCTGGCAATGAAGTCACGTCTGGCAATGAAGCAACTTACGTCTGGCAATGAAGCGGGCGACGTGTTCGGAAAACTGAGAAATTATGCAGACGTGTTGTTTGCCTTTACTCTGTCTTAATGAACCAAGACTTCACGTTTAAAAAAAATAATAATAAACTTCAAGCAAGGAGAGTTATGCGGGCCATTAAAGCCGTGTTAATCCCTCAAAAATGCCCCCCCCCCCCATCATTTTTATCAAAACATTCATCTTGTCGCTGCTGTTATTTCCTCATCAAGTCACTTACGGAGCTTCTCAGCGAGACATAATTAAAAAAACATCTCGTCCTGAATTCTTTGAAGTTAAACATTCGCCTTGGAAGTCGTCAAGGAGTAAGGTGCATTTAACTTTCTGAATCCCCACCAGCAATTTTTGTCTACAAACTTTTTATCCCATTAAAACTTTTGATCTGGGAGGTCTTCGGTGAGGCAAACTTGCTTTTAAAGAGCACTTAATAGGATCTCTCACACAAGAAGATATAGGCTGCCTTTAAGGAGACTGGAAGAGGAAGCGGGTGGGGGGGGGGTTACCTGATGCTGGTGAAGGGCTCATGATCAAAGGAGTTGGAGCTGCTCTCCCCTTCATTTAACAACCATGACAAGTGGTGGAAGAGACATAGCAACGAAGATTTTATTGATGCAACTTGATAAAGTACACTTGAGGGTGAAAAGTTGTATCAATAAAGTACACTTGAGGGTGAAAAGTTGTATCAGTAAAGTACACTTGAGGGTGAAAAGTTGTATCAAGTACACTTGAGGGTGAAAAGTTGTATCAATAAAGTACACTTGAGGGTGAAAAGTTGTATCAATAAAGTACACTTGAGGGTGAAAAGTTGTATCAATAAAGTACACTTGAGGGTGAAAAGTTGTATCAATAAAGTACACTTGAGGGTGAAAAGTTGTACTAATAAAAAGATCAGTGAATTATTTGTCTATCTTCCCTCCACTTAACTGGATCAAATTTGAATAACCCAGCTTACCTGTGTCCCAGGAGCTGTATCACCCTTACCGATTTAATACTACCATATGAATATGATAATTGTGATAGGCTGTGTGTGTGTGAAGGCTGTGTGTGGGTGCAACCTGTGTGTGGGTGCAGGCTATGTGTTTGTACAGGCTATGTGTGGGTGCACGCTGTATGTGTGTGTGTGTGTAGGCTGTTTGTGTGTGTGTGAGTGTAGGCTGTGTGTGTAGGCTGCATGTGTTTGCAGGCTGTGTAGGTGTAGGCTGGTTGGGTACAGGTTGTGTGGATGCAGGTTGTGTGTGGGTGCAGGCTGTATGTTGGTGCAGGCTGTATGTGTATGCAGGACAGTGTGGGTGCAGGCTGTGTAAATGCAGCCTGTGTGTGGGTGCAGACTGCATGTGGGCACAGGCTCTGTGGGTGCAGGCTGTATGTGGGTGCAAGCCGTGTGTGTGTGGGTGCAGGCTGAATGTTAGAACATAAGAACATAATAAAGAAGGAACACTGCAACAGGCCTACTGACCCATGCGAAGCAGGTCCATGTCACCTCCCGGCCTAGAACAATGACCACCTAGTCAAGTCACTTCCACTTAAGGAAGGAGCACGGCACCAGACCAGGTAGCCCAAGCTAGTGAGGTCCAACTCCCACCCACACCCACTCATGTATTTATCCAACCTATTTTCAAAACTACACAAGGTCTTAGCTTCTATGACGGTACTGGGGAGTTTGTTCCACTCATCCACAACTCTATTACCAAACCAGTGATTTCCTATATCCTTCCTGAATCTGAACTTTTCCAACTTTAAACCATTGCTGCGAGTCCTGTCTTGGCTGGATATTTTCAGCACGCTATTTACATCCCCTTTATTTATTCCTGTTTTCCATTTATACACCTCAATCATATCCCCCCTAATTCTACGCCTTTCGAGAGAGTGCAGATTCAGGGCCCTCAGTCTATCCTCATAGGGAAGATTTCTGATACATGGGATTAACTTTGTCATCCTCCTCTGTACGTTTTCCAGTGCATTTATATCCATTCTGTAATATGGTGACCAGAACTGAGCAGCATAGTCTAAATGAGGCCTAACCAAAGATGTATAGAGTTGAAGAACAACCTGAGGACTTCTGTTATTTATACTTCTTGATATGAAGCCAAGGATTCTGTTAGCTTTATTGCGAACCTAATGCACTGTTTGTCTTGGTTTTAAATTAAATGTTTAACCAAAAACTCCAAAATTCCTTTTGCAATCATTTAGTTTTTAAGCCCACACTATTAAAGTTTATATGGGTATGGTTTTTTGTCCTGCCCAACATTTAGCACTTTGCTTTTGCCCTATTTTAAAACTGTTCCCCTGCCACTTCTCCGACCACTGCAGGTTTTTGGATGTTGTAAAAGGCAAGATTGGTGGTTGTGAAGGGCTTACTCGGGCCCTGAAAACAACTTCAGACAGCATTCCCAAAGGGCTGGCTCCTCCTCGGGAAAATTATTTGAATAAAAAAAAGAAATAAAACAAAAAAACATAAAAACTTTATTATATAAAAAAATATAAAAACATTTAAAATATGAAATTTTTAAACCCCTTTACATTAAAGAAAATTAAAAAATTAAAAAATATAAATGATAACTGAATTAAAACGCTAATATATTGGGGGTGTCTGGTGTTGGGACACTGGTGTTGTTGAATTGTACCCTTTTTGTTGATGTGGGGGGGGGGGTGCAGGTTTTTTGGTGCCACCCCCCGGGATGTTTTTAAACAGAGTACCGCCGTGAGTATTCTACCCCAAATACAGGAAAGCAGGTTTTTTAAACCGTTTGGGAAAAATGATGGGGGGTTATTTTCCGGGAAAATTCATACAGGTCCCACAGGAAATTTAAACCCCAAAATGGGGAAGTCTCTAAAACTTTTGGGCCCTTCCCCAATCTTTCCCTCTCGTTGATTGACAGGGGGCCCCTCTTCTGTCATCCAAGCTAAAAAGGAGAGACAGGTTCCCACTGTTTAAAAAAAAAACCACTCTCCATGAAAAGTAAAATACCCAAAAAAAGACGGGGGTTTTATTAAAAAACAGTCAAACTTAGAGAAAGGGCTGAAAAAAATAAGTTTAATTTTTGGGTTTAAAAAAAGGGGAAGCTTTCAACCAAAAATATCCACTAAAAATACAAGGCGGGCCCATGTACTTACATTTGGTTTTTTGGGGGGCTGGGAGTCAAAGTGATTTACTGTTTGACCAGAGCCCCACGTCACCTTTGGGGGGGGGGGGGGAAGAGGGCGGGGAAGGGATTAGTGGGAGCTAGACTGACCAATACCTTAACAAGCGGGGGGGCAGTAAAATTATCATTTCGGGGGGTGGGGGGGGGAAAGAAGGGGGGGAGCTTGACGAAAACCCACCTTTAACAATTTACCCGGAAAATGAAAACTATCACTTTCGGGGGGGGGAAAAAAAGGCGGGAAAAATAGCGGGGTTTGGGACTTCCCCTTTAACCTTAAAAAGTAAAAACAGAAATGAAAAAAATTATTACTATAAAACCCCCTCTCTACCCCTATCTGTTGAATTTTTTCCCCACCTTCCCCCCCAAAATTGCCAAAAAACTTTGGGTTAAAGGAAGTATAAGAAGAAAATGGCGGGAAAAAGTTAAAAACATGTGGAAGCCCGCGGTAAGGCAAAAAATTTTCTACTGACTGTAAACGACTAACCATCAGAGAAAAAATTGGTTGACCCCTTGATTTTTCAAAAATATGGAAAAAAAGGCCTGGATTTCCCAAATTTGTCCCCATCAAAGGCACTTTTTGGTTCCCTTAAAATTTTTCTGGGATATTGGAAGGTTTGTGGCCCGTTTCTAAATAAATTTTCTTTTTCCCAGCAAAAAAAAATTTTAATTTTTGGAGTTTCCCCCACACGGGGGGCCAAAACCTTTTCCTTTTCTAGGGTGGAGTATCTCGTTTCTTTTGGGAAGGGGGTTTCGGCTTGGGAAAGGGCTTTACGGGGGAAGGGATACCAACAGGTATTGTAGTAGCACCGCACCAAAGCCAGTTTTTGGAGGCATCAGTTCTTAAAACAAAATTTTTTAAAAAATATCGGGAACCCCTTAAGTAAAAAGGGCTTTAAAAAAGGGATACTTTTAATTCTTTAAACTTTTCCCGAGCAAAGGGTCGGAAATTTTCAAGAGGTTCCTTCACAGGGTCTTTTTAAAAAAGGAAGTCGGATAAGTTGCTGTAAGATCAGTAAGTTCGGGTTTAAACCCGGTGAAAAAAAATTTTAAAGAACCAAGAAAAGCAAAGCATGGGGTTTTTTGGTTTTTGGGGGGGTTTTTAAATTCTAAAAAAGTTTTGATCTTACTGGGGAGGGGTTTTGGCAGAGAGTTATTAGAAAGTATCACTCCAAAAATTTCAATTTTTTTAATACCCTAAGGAAAGGGCATTTTTTTTCCGGCTTGGCAGTGGGGCCATGTGAGCGTAACCTACGTAAAACGGGGGATTTTTTAATGTTTGGTTACCCTTCGCCCCTTTGTGGTTTGTCTTTAAACGAAAATTGTTATCAAAATAAACTGAAACATTTGGCATTTTTACCCCAAAGCCCTTTTCACAGTCTAAACGTAGGTTACACAGGCATTTACCAAAAACCAAAGGGGCTTTAGTTTTATAGGGGGGGGGGGGGAATGGGGGGGGGGGGGTTCCTTGGGGGTGTAGGAAAAAAAGCGGTGTACTGTTTTAAAGAAGGTTCTAAAAAATTACTTGTTTAATTTATCCCTGCGAAAATTATCAATCTCTAAAAAGGGGGGAAGCGCCCCAAAAAAATTTTGGGTGGGAATCACTATCAAAAAAAGGGGGCATAGGCTCGGGCAAACCCCCTCCCCCAAAAAAGGTTTAAGCAAGGCCAATTAAAAATTAGAAAAAACCCCCAATATAATTATCCCCTTCTTCCTGAACTTGCCCCAAAAATTTGGTACTGAAGGCCAATAACCCCTTTAGAATTTAATTTGCCCCCCCGGTAAAAGCTTTCCCGGGTTTAAAAAAAGGGAAATTTTTTCCTTTTTAAAGGATTTCCCCTTCCCCCCTAATCCCCCCCCCTTTTTGGCCCCCCCAAAACGGAAAATTTCCCATAAAGCCCCCCCCCGAAAATTTTAATCCCCAAATTAAATTTTTGGGCCAAGGGAAAAATCCAAAAAATTTTTAATTTAAGGTTTTCCCCCCCGTCCAAATTTTTGGCAAAATCCCCAATTTTTCACCAATTTTTTTTTAACCCTAATTCCCCCCCTTAATTCTGGGGGGTTTTAAAAGTTCGGGGGGAAAACCCCCAAAAAATTTAAAAAAATTAAAGGAAGTTTTAAACCCCCTTTTTTTCCCTAAAATTTCTTAAATTTGTAAAATTAAAAAAAAAAATTTCCCCCCCTTTTTTAAGGAATCACCCCCCCAAAATTTTAAAACCCTTTAATGGACACCATGCTACTAAAATTTTTAGGAACCTCCAAAAACAAGTAAACCCTTTGTTTTTCCCAAAACTCCCACAACATTCTTCCCCGACCCGGGAAATTCCATAAAAAACCCCCAACGTTAAAAAGGTCCAAATTGAAAATTAATTTTTCAACATCCCCAAGGGGTTCCCCCTCAACAAAAAAAGGAAATCAATTTTTAAAGAAATTGGAAAGTGCCTGATGAAGCCCTTTAACTCCCAAACCCCCCCTTGGTTTTCCCCTTCGTTTTAAAACCATTAAATTGTAGGCAATGGAACAACCCCCTACCTTTTCGGGCCCCTTTTTCCAAAAAATTTTAAAATTCCCCCCCGGGGTGAAATTTTCCCAAACCCAAAACCCCCCCCTTTTCCCCTTAATTAGACCAACGGGAGCCCCCCCAAAGGAAACAGGGGCCCCCTAAAAGGCAAAAAAACCCCTTCCAAGGGACGGAAACAAAAAGGTTTGGGGCGCTAAATCCTCCCCCCAGTTGGGAAAGGCCCGGGGTTGTGGTAAAGGGAGGGGGCTTCACTCCCAGAAGTTGGTTAGAGGGGTTGCTTTACGTCAGATTTAAAATTGTATCCCCCGGTAAACCCAAAAATTTTCTATGGGTCCCCAAAACTCTGGAGAAGGGTTTGGGACAAAAGGCTTAAAAGCCCCCCCTCTGTAGAATTTATGGTCTTTAAGGGTAGGGTTTTTCGGGGAAACTCGAAGCATAATAAAAACAAAATTTTTAAAATTTTATATCTTTTGCCCCCCCAGTTAAAGTGGAGATAAAGGACCAACGTTTGTCAATAGCAACCTTTAAAAGGGTTTTACCGAAAAGGGAAGGGGGGATTTTGACCTTTAGGCACTCCCCTGGTACCCTGGGGGGAGGATGCCATTTGGAAAAACTTTACCAAATACAATGGGTATTGAAATCTGGGGAAACTTTTTTTTGGCCAAAATTTGGGTTTCCCTAATTTTTTTTTAAAGGTTTTTACGATACGAGAAATGCCCGGGCCCCAAAAAAAGGGCCCTTTGAGCCTTTTAAAAAGGAACAGCTCTCTGCATTGCTTGGAACAACAAAGAGGGAATAGTCTACTCATTAAATTTTTATTTGAAAAACTGACTTGTACAATTTCCCCTTTTATATTTTCAAATTTTATATAAAAATTTTTTTCCCTTTGGGGTTAACTTGATTTTGTTTAGCTTTTAAAAATTATGGCAATTTTAAAGAAGGAAAAATTTTCTTTGGGAAAAATTGACAAAGGAGCCCCTTTCCAAATATCAAAAGGTTTAAAAGTCCAGGGAAAAAAAAAAGGAATGGCGAAAGGGGGAAACCTGGGCTTTGGTCTGACCCCTAGTCAAGTTTTATGGAAATGGGGGCCCCCGATTTTCTTCATTTTCTTTTCTAACAAGTAAACCGGGTGACCCCTACTACCTCGCTTTCGAAAATTTTGCATCACCTTGGTTTTTTTTAATCCCACTTTGAATCTCACAAACATTGTCTAAATCTGAACTTTGAGGGGCTTCTCGACTCTACAGGAAGGGGGGATCTAAACACTTTTCCCCCCTTTGGTGATGAAAGGAAAACCCTCGAGGAAAAAATGGCCCCTTTTTTACATTACCTTTTTGTACGGGGGGCAAAATTTGATGGGAGCTAGTAGGGGTTTCAGCCCAACCTGTGAACCATTTAGACCAATGTAACAACGGAGGAAAGGGAAAAATTTTCCGTACGGCCCAATTAGTTAAAAACCCATAGCAGAGGAAATGAGTTTTTTTAAAGGGTTAAGGGAACAGTTTTAAATCAAAAAATTACTATAAAATTGCCCCCAGTGCCCTTTTTAAAATTTGGTAGATAAAATTAATTTTCCTTTAAACTTCCCTTACAGAAAGGAGGGGGGCTTGGTTTTTCCCAGTTTTTTAAAAACTTTCTTCCCAATTTTTTTGGACCTTCTTAGAAAGGACAATTTTGGACGTTTTGTCCCTTTAAACACCAAAACAAATGACAAACAGGAAAAAAATGTACTTTTTCTTTCCACTAGAGGCTTTGTTTTTAGGGTTCGACCCTTTTTAAAGGTTTTTTTAGGAAATTGTGACCCCTTTCCCAGCCCCAGGTCACCCAGCCTCAGCAATTTTCCCTTTCAGCTTTAATCAGGTTTCTTTCTCAAAATTGTTTTTACGGGTGAGGAAGACTGTAAAGGAAACCCTTGGTCAGCAACCATAAAGTCTCTAAAAAGATTAAATAACTGTGATAAATTTATCCTGAACTTCTACCCAAAAAGCCCCGAACAAACGAAAGGTTTACCTGTAACTGCGAAAGTTCGGCCCCGGGTTTTTAAGGTGGCTTTCCTGAAATCTTTCCTGTAAAATTAGTTTTTTTTTGGTTTTTAAAGGGATTTTTTCTTCAGTAGGTTATAATTACTTTTAATACCTGGGGACAAATTTTGCATTGTTTTTTCAAAGTGTTTTTTGGAAAAAAAACTTTCCCTTTAACCTGGTAGCCAAGGGGGGCCAGCGGGCCTTTCCCACAGAGGCTAACGGTATTTTCAAAAACCTGATGTATGAATTTTATGTCTTCCCCCCTTGTGAAGGGGGGAAAAATTAGGTTTTTGGAATATTGCATTTGGCTGCTTTGAGTTTCCAATACCCCTTTCCCTTTAAATTTGTTGTTGTGTAAAAATTTTTAATTTTTTCTATTTTTCAAATTTCAAGGCGGGTTTTTTCGGCTCGCGACCCCTTTTCTCTCTCTAAAAACTCAAGTTCTCTAGCTTTTTTCCCCCACGTTTTTCTAGCTTTTTTTCCTCAACCCAAACCTTTTTGCTCTTTCCCCAAGTTCTTTTAAATTTTAAACCCCGGTTCTTCACATACTTTTGCTTTTTCCCCACGATCAAGTCTATCACGCTTTTTTTTGTCTTTTTTCTCTTTTTTCCCTGCCCTTTTCTTGGTTTTTCCTCTCTCAATTCCCCTTCTCTCCCTTTTTTTTTCTTTTTTTCGTTCTTTCTCCTTTTTCTTCTTCTTTTCCCTTTCTAACGGTCTTTCTTCTCTCCCCAATTCTCTCTTTTTCAATCTTTCCTGGACCTTAGCACTAATAAAAAGATTCAAATTTTTTTTTTCCCTTTTATTCCAAAAACTTAATTCCACCCTTTCCCACCCAAAAAACTGGAAATTTCACCATACTTGCAAAATTTAACTTAAACTATCGGGGGAAATGAAAGGGGTATTAAAGAAAATGGAGGGTTAAATTTCCCTTTGTTTCCCGCTCAAACTGAAAATTAAACCAGGGGGCCTCGATCCCTACTTCAAATTTAAAAAATATGTTTTAAATTTTAAAACGAAGGGTTCTATCCCAGCTCCGGCAAACATTAAGTGGGAATGAGGCCCCTTTTGCCATCCAATTTTTTTTCCTCCCCCAACAAATAAAGAGTGCCCTATGCCCTTTCCCCTTTTGATATAAAAAAAGAGCTCAATTAAAAAAATTGCCCACTGGAAAATCTCGGCCCCCTAGAGTCTAATCCTCCAAAGTGTTTCAAGCTCCACAAAAAAATAGATGGCAGAATTTTAAATAGTATTCCTGCCTTGGGCTTTACTTACAATAAATTGAGAATATAGCAAACACCAAATCTTTTAAAAAACCCGTTTTCGTTGTCCCCACCCTAGAGAATGATTACTCATGGGGTGGTGGTAACCGTCTGTGGTATGCAGCGTTTAAGTTCCAATGGTAGGGTTTGAGATGGAGTTGAATCTTGATTCAGTAGAGTTTTCCCCGGGAAGGGTTGGCCCCCTTGTGGGCTTTTCTCAGCCCGTAACAACTTTTAGGAAAAGTATTTCCAAAGGTGCTCCCCCTCAGGAAAATTAGTGAATAGAAAAATAAAAAATAACAACAAACATAAACACTTTTTAAAATTGAAAAAATAAAACACTTAAATATGGGAAAAATTAACCTACATTTAAAAAAAATTTAAAAGTTTAAAAATATAAATGATAACTGAAATTTAACGAAATATATAGGGGGGGGCTGGGGGTTGGGACCCCTTTTTGGGGTTTTTGAAATTGTGCCGGGTTTTCTTACGTTGGGGGGGGGGTCCCAGGTGTTTTGGGGACCACCCACCGGCTCGTTCTTCAAGGGGTACCCCCCCCGTGGGGTATTCTATCCCGGGTACAGGAAACAGGTTCTTTACCGCTGCAATGTTTTGGGGTTATTCCTGCAATTTCATACAGGGCACAGGTAATTAAATCCCAAAAAGGGGGGGAAATCTCTGGACCCTTAGCCCCTTTCCC
Source organism: Cherax quadricarinatus (assembly GCF_026875155.1). Lineage (NCBI taxonomy): Eukaryota > Metazoa > Arthropoda > Malacostraca > Decapoda > Parastacidae > Cherax > Cherax quadricarinatus. The sequence goes on along the minus strand of NC_069416.1, from coordinate 40,847,773 downwards.
AATCAGTTCTTTTTCGGTTTATGACATGACCCTTTTCTGTTTATCCAAGCTGAAAAGAGAAAAGGTTTTCCCCAAGGGTTTAAAAAATCAATCTCCTTTATAAGTTTCAAAACCTAAAAGAAGGGGGTGATTTTTTGCCCCAAATCCCCCCTTAGAGCAAAAGGGTGAAAAGACTAAGTTTTTTTTTGGTAAAAAAATGAAAAATTTCAACCAATAAATCCACTAAATACAAGGCAAAGGGAAAGTATTACAGTTTGGTTTGGGAGCTTTTAGTTGAGTGATTTAAAGGGTTTTACCAAGCCCCACCGTCACCTTTTTGGGGGGGGGGGGGGAAGAGGGAGGGGAAGGGATAGCGGGAGCTAGACTGACCCTACCTTAACAAGTAGCCGGCAATGAAACTATTGTTACTATATACTCCCTCTCTACTCCTATCTATTGAACTTTTCCCTCACAGTGGTGCAGGCTTTGTGTGGGTGCAGGCTGTGTAGCAGTAGTTGTGTGTGGGTGCAGACTGCATGTGGGTGCAGGCTCTGTGGGTGTAGGCTCTGTGGGTGTAGGCTCTGTGGGTGTAGGCTGTGTGTAGGTGTAGGTTGTCTGGGTGCAGGCTGTGTGTGGGTGCAGACTGTGTGGGTGCAACCTGTGTGTGGGTGAAGGCTGTGTGTGGGTGCAGACTGTGTTTGCTTGCAGACTGTGTGTGGGTGCAGGCTGTGTGTGGGTGCAGGCTGTGTGTGGGTGCAGACTGTGTGGGTGCAGGCTGAGTGGGGGTGTAGGCTGTGTGGATGCAGACTGTATTTGCTTGCAGGCTGTGTGTGGGTGCAGGCTGTGTGTGGGTGCAGGCTGCCTGTAAGTGCAAATCTCAAATGACAAGGATATAACATAGTTAATTATGTCAGTGGGACGTAAATACACAGAACTTCTCACTCAGGTCTTAATTGTATAAACCTAGAAATGTATACCTCTCGGCGTATATATATACACCTAGAAGTTTATATATATATATATATATATATATATATATATATATATATATATATATATATATATATATATATTGATTGGCTAAAGATATAAATGTTGAAAGCAGGTGGGATATAGTTTTGGAAGAGGGTGGTGCTTTTATTTAATAGATGTGTGGAAGAGGGTTAGATACCTAGGGATTGGCAGAGAGCATGCATAGTTCCTTTGTATAGAGGCAAAGCGAACAAAAGAGAGTGCAAAAATTATATACCATACACTTAAAAATTAAGTGTATAGTAGATTTATTATTGAAAGGATTAAGAGTAAGACGGAGAGTAGGATAGCAGATGAACAAGGAGGCTTTAGGAAGTGTAGGGGGCGTGTAGACCAAGTGTTTACAGTGAAACATAGGTGAACAGTATTTGGATAAGGGTAAAGAGGTTTTTGTGGCATTTATGGATTTGGAAAAGGCGTATGACAGGCTGAATCGGGGAGCAATGTGGCAGATGTTGCAGATGTATGGAGTAGGAGGTAGGTTATTGAAAGCAGTGAAATTTTTTTACGAGGATAGTGAGACTCAGGTTAGAGTATGTAGGAGAGAGAGAGATTATTTCCCAGTAAAAGTAGGCCTTAGTCAAGGATGTGTGATGTCACCACGGTTGTTCACTATATCTGTAGATAGGGTTGTAAAAGAAGTAAATGCTCGGGTGATGGCAAGACGTGTGAGGTTAAAAGGTCAAGAATCTAACACAAAGTGGGAGTTGTTACAGTTGCTCTTTGCTGATGACACTGTGCTTTTTCGAGATTCTGAAGAGAAGTTGCAGAGGTTGGTGGATAAGTTTGGTAGGGTATATAAAAGAAGAAAATTAAAAGTGAATATAGGAAAGAGAAGGTGACGAGGATAACAAAAAAAATTAGGTAATGAAAGATTGGACATCAAGTTGGAGGGAGAAAGAATATGGAGGAGGTGAATGTATTCAGATATTTAGGAGTGGACGTGTCAGCAGATGGGTCTATGAAAGATGAGGTGAACCACAGAATTGAGTGGTGCAGTAAGGAGTCTGTGGAGACAAAGAACTTTGTCAGTGGAAGCAAAGAGGGGAATGTATGAGAGTATAGTTATACCAACGTTCTTATATGGGTGTGAAGCATGGGTGATGAATGTTGCAGCGAGGAGAAGGCTGGAGGCAGTAGAGATGTCATGTGTGAGGGTAATGTGTGGTGTGAATATAATACAGAGAATTCGTTGAGAGGTTGGAACGAAATAGAATGACGTCGAAAGTGTATAAATATGTGGTGGAGGGAAGGCGGGGTAGAGGCCGGCCTAGGAAAGGTTGGAGGGATGGGGTAAAGGAGGTTTTGTGCGAGAGGGGCTTGGACTTAGAGCAAGCATACGTGAGCATGTTAGATAGGAGCGAATGGAGACAAATGGTTTTAGGACTTGACGTGCTGTTGGAGTGTGAGCAAGGTAATATTTATGAAGGGATTCAGGGAAACCTGCAGGCCTGACTCGAGTCCTGTAGATGGGAAGTACAGTGCCTACACTCTGAAGGAGGGGTGTTAATGTTGCAATTTTATGACTGTAGTGTAAACGCACCTCTGGCAAGACAGTAATGAAGTGAATGATCGTGAAAGTTTTTATTTTTCGGGCCACCCTGCCTTGGTGGGAAACGACCGATGTGTTAATAATACACACACACACACACACACACACACACACACACATTATATATATATATAAATACACACACACATCTCGAAGCGTATATGTTGAGAGTTTACTTCAATTCCTGTTTTAGGTATTACAGTGTTAGTCTGGTGGTGAAAAAGGTTGCACGCAGCCTTGTCACCCTAGTGTAGTCGACAGACTTGAAACGTTGTTAACCAACCAATAAAATATTATAATTATAATAATAATAAAAGTAATAATTGAATTATTAATAATAATAAAAATAATAGAGACACAATAGTTACATTAAAGGTACCGTCATTGTACAAGATTCCACCTTAAGAAAGACTGAAGCTCCGTGGCTTTATTACTCTCCTTGACACACCTCATCTTAAGCCTGGCAGTGACCCGGCTCTTCCCATTAGAGTTCCAGCGTGAGGAAAACTTAATATGATAAAATGTGATTAGATACTTCAATTAAAAGACAAGGCGAGGGAGGAAGGGGGAGGTGTGAGGTCTACAAGGGCGAGGCTGGTATTGACCTAGAGCGGGGAGGTGACCTCTACGGCAGGGAAGAGGCTCTTGGAATGCACTTTCTGGCAGAATTGTGCCGACAAATGTTGAGTGGCGCTTCTCTGCTATATGAAGACTATGTAAATGAGCGGAATACTTTGTACAAGTTTATGAAGAGGAAATGTTAGTATGTGAGCAGCTGGAGGAGTGAAAATAAAATTGTGGTGCATTTTTTATAGCTAGTGTTGATGTTCAGCCTAGAGTATACTATACACAGATGCTGTAAAGAGTTTTTATGAGGATAGTGAGGCTCAGGTTAGGGTGTGTAGAAGAGAGGGAGACTACTTCCCGGTGTGTAATGTCACCATGGTTGTTTAATATATTTATAGATGGGGTTGTAAAGGAAGTAAATGCTAGGGTGTTCAGGAGAGGGGTGGGATTAAATTATGGGGAATCAAATACAAAATGGGAATTGACACAGTTGCTTTTTGTTGATGATACTGTGCTTATGGGAGATTCTAAAGAAAAATTGCAAAGGTTAGTGGATGAGTTTGGGAGTGTGTGTAAAGGTAGAAAATTGAAAGTGAACATAGAAAAGAGTAAGGTGATGAGGGTATCAAATGATTTAGATAAAGAAAAATTGGATATCAAATTGGGGAGGAGGAGTATGGAAGAAGAGAAAGTTTTCAGATACTTGGGAGTTGACGTGTCGGTGGATGGATTTATGAAGGATGAGGTTAATCATAGAATTGATGAAGGAAAAAAAGGTGAGTGGTTCATTGAGATATATGTGGAGACAAAAAACTTTATCTTTGGAGGCAAAGAAGGGAATGTATGAAAGTATAGTAGTACCAACACTCTTATATGGGTGTGAAGCTTGGGTGGTAAATGCAGCAGCGAGGAGACGGTTGGAGGCAGTGGAGATGTCCTGTCTAAGGGCAATTTGTGGTGTAAATATTATGCAGAAAATTCGGAGTGTGGAAATTAGGAGAAGGTGTGTTAATAAAAGTATTAGTTAGAGGGCTGAAGAGGGGTTGTTGAGGTGGTTTGGTCATTTAGAGATAATGGATCAAAATAGAATGACATGGAGAGCGTTTAAATCTGTAGGGAAAGGAAGGCGGGGTAGGGGTCGTCCTCGAAAAAGTTGGAAGGAAGGGGTAAGGAAGGTTTTGTGGGCAGGTGTGCATGAGCGTGTTCGATAGGAGTGAATGGAGACGAATGGTATTTGGGACCTGACGATCTGTTGGAGTGTGAGCAGGGTAATATTTAGTGAAGGGATTCAGGGAAACCAGTTATTTTTACATAGCCGGACTTGAGTCCTGGAAATGGGAAGTACAATGCCTGCGCTCTAAAGGAGGGGTTCGGGATATTAGCAGTTTGGCGGGATATGTTGTGTATCTTTATACGTATATGCTTCTAAACTGTTGTGTTCTGAGCACCTCTGCAAAAACAGTGATTATGTGTGAGTGAGGTGAAAGTGTTGAATGATGAAAGTATTTTCTTTTTGAGGATTTTCTTTCTTTTTGGGTCACCCTGCCTCGGTGGGAGACGGCTGACTTGTTAATATATATATATATATATATATATATATATATATATATATATATATATATATATATATATATATATAATATATATATATATATTTATTGTGTGTGTGTGTGTTTGCTTGCTCTTTGATTCCTTATAGAGTTGGGTGACAAACTTACCGCGGAAACCAAGAACCCCAGAACCACCAGCATCCTTTTCCCAATGACTCAGTGTTGCGATCCTGAGAGGAAATCCTTGCAGGATTCTGGGCACACGACCCACCACCCAGGAGCTGAATGAAGTATCTGAAATGTAGTAATAACGTTAGATCTGACATTCAGGGAGCACAGCAGTGTTATATCACAAGAAGAAAATGATAAGTTGGATAAGTAGAACCTTCAGAACAGATGCCAAGCTGATGATGATACTCCTTAAGTCACTTGTTCTTTCTAAGCTGAAAAACTACTACATTCTAACACTTTTCTTAAGGAAGGCAAAATTACAGAACTGTAGAACATAAAGGGAAACTTCGCTGTACATATAAATTCAGTCAAGCACCTAAATTATTTGTAACGCCTGAAATCCCTTGAATTGTACTCATTGGGTAGTAGGCGAGAAAGATACATCATAATTTACACCTGAAAAATTCTAGAGGGATTGTTCCCAAATAAGCTCAATGAAATCAATTATTCCGAAAGCAAGAGGCTCGGCAGACGGTGCAATATACCCCTAATGAAAAAACAGGAGAGCATTGTGTACACGGAGAAACAACTCAATAAGTGTAAAGGGACTAAGACTTTTCAACACCTTCCCTTCCGGCACAAGGGAAATTAACAATACACCCCTGGCTGTCTTCAAGAGAACTTGATAAGTCCTTGATATCAGTTCCTAATCAGCTGGGCTGTGGGGCCTACAATGGACTGCGTGCAGCTAGTACCAACAGCCTGGTTTATCACTCCATCAACTAAGCTAGTCATAGGACCGCGTCAAGGGGGCGGTGACCCTCCCCGGAATCATCTTAACCTTCAGGTTTCACAAGACGCTCTATGACCCCTACGCGCTTATCCCTTGGAATAAATGGTAATTGATACCGACGCGACTGTATGTTAAACGGAACCTTTACTGGCGATGTTTCGCTCATGCAGTGGCTTTATGAAGTCACTGATTCCATATTACTGCATATACAAAACAACTACTGTGAAAAAATAGTTTACTTTCAGGCGATTTCGTGATTTCCCACATTATCAGGTCCATGATACCGTGAGGGAAGGGGCAACGAGGGAAGTGGCAGACGGGGAAGGGGCAGACGATGGAAGGACAGACGAGAAAAGGCAGACAGGATAGACAGACGAGAAAGGGCAGAGGGAAGGCAGACGAGGGAAGGGGCAGACGAGGGAAGGGGCAGACGAGGGAAGGGGCAGACGAGGGAAGGGGCAGACGAGGGAAGGGGCAGACGAGGGAAGGGACAGACGAGGAAAGGGGCAGACGAGGAAAGGGGCAGACGAGGGAAGGGCATATGAGGGGAGGGACAGGCGAAAAACTCAGAACCTTCAAATGTTGATATAGCCCAACTTTTACCGAAGGGCGGAAAGTCCACAATGGGCCCCCATCTCCACTTTGACATCACAAATGTCAACAGAGTTCTCTGTGCGTGGCATTGTGAGGGGTATCGTGGAATAGGGGAGGAGGGTGAGAGGTGTTAGTCTGCCATTAAAGGCAAGTAGAGTCGTGTTGACATAGTGACGTAACAGCGTCTGGCCAGAGCCCCAACAGCCAAGTTCAGCAGTTAAACTCTTGCTTGTTTGCTAAGTAGCTAAATTACTATTATAAATTTCTTGGCTAACGCTCCAAATTCTGTAAACTTTAACCATAAATTTACCAACGTTTCCAAAATATTTAAATACTTAAGTTTAGAGGTGTATTTGGAGACTTGACGCTTAATAAAAAGTTAACTAAAATGAGTGAGGATTTTGTCGTGCCCAGAAATGTTGCCAACAAAATTACCTACGTTGAGCAAGTTTATAATTTTAGAGACGGTAGGTACTGCAAGTTGTTGTTATTGTTTTATATTGTTGCATAGGCATTATCTTTCAAGGGCTCTTAATCTGAATAATTGGAGCTACCACCCCCTTTGTTGGACTGAACTTAATAACTCCCTTTTCATAGGCCGTTATAATAAGTCTTCAGGTTTAGCGCTTCCCCGTTAGTATAATAATAATGCAGATGTATTCCAGAATAGATTTTGAGTATAATGGAAAAATCATGTTAAAACTGAGGATGAGAGTCTGGGGAGGAAACACACAGTGTAGCGCTGAAACTGATGTTAAATACTGACAAGTTGAAGATTAAGACACATGTGCAACAGTTTCGCCTACACAGTAGGCTTCTTCAGTCAAATAAAGAGGGAGCAGGTGTACTAGTGTAATAAAGATGATGTAATCAGTCCATCAATCTTGGAGAAAAAGGTTAGTCCCAGACTGAGGGACTGACCACCTCAAATACTTCTTCTCCATGGTTGATGGACTGATTACATCACCTTCATTTCATTACTACACCTCTTCCCTCTGTATTTGACTGAAGAAGCCTACTGTGTAGGCGAAACGTTTCGTCAATAAAAATACCGAACTGTTGCCCATATGTCTTAATCCACACTATATAGTATAAGACCGAGCCTCGTCGAGTCACTCAGCATTAACAAAAATTTTCCTTACCAACTCTGCGTAAAAAATAACTGCAGCAACATCTGCCTCGCCCGTAGAAGTTACCTTGATAAAACTTAACACCATTTATGACTAAACTTAATGCCGTTCAAATGTGTTTCACCTTAAGATTTATAGTCCCGGCGCAAAAAATAAATGTTTTATAGATATGGAATATATATCACATACATTCCAACAAGAGCATCGTTGGGGGGAAAAACTGGGGTGGCAGAGAGAAATCTGCGCCGTGACATATATGCAATGTTTTTAGCGATGATTGTAATTGGACCGGAGCAGAATGGCCCCAAATCGCTATGATGTGCCTAACTGATCAATAGGAATTTTACGTGGCAGTATGTTGGGGTGAGAGCTGCTGCCCACAATGAAATATCTGGCTTTACTCTATTTTTTATTTTATTTTCCTATTCTAAAAGTGATTGTCCTGTGTATAATAAATGTGTTGTGTAACTGGGTATAGTGTACCAGTTGTTTATTTAATGAGACTTGTTACATTAGAGTTTTATAAGCTTTATCCTCCCCTTACACAAAATATTCGTATTTTGAAAATTTTTAAAATTTTCTGAACCTTATACAAATGTTTGTGTCTTTTTCTCGCCGAATCATTGTGACCGATTTTATCAACGCTTTCGAGAAGAGATTTCCATTTAATTTCCTTCCTTTATCTACCAGTTATATCCGCATTATACTTTATCATGTTATATCCGCATTATACTTTATCTATCAGTTATATCCGCATTATGCTTTATCTGGGTACAAAAATTACGTTGGCATTTTAGTCGTTACGAAGGTGTTTATTATTCTTATAATAAAAAAGAATCGCTAAACCACAACGGAGATGTTATTGTGTACTCTATTAACAATAGGTATATAGTATATATGTCGAGGTGTGGATATTCCAGTATATATACACACAAACAAGAAGATTACTTCAATCTTTACATTATAGATTAAAACATTCTTGTCAGACGTTGTGCAGATGAAATACAGTCTTAATGACTCACCTAATAGCAACACCTGTCTAACCTCAAATGGGTTTAGCGCTTCACATAAATAAAATAATAATGGTCGTAACTTTATTCCCTTTAAAGTTTAAGATAATGATGATGATGACAAGCTTGTCATGACCTTCTTTCTTATCTACAATGACAACAATGAACTTTTAAGAAAGTCTGTAATGTGTTTGTTGGTGTTTCATAAATTTGTGCAGCAGTTCAGTGCTGGGCGGCGCCGTCTTATTCTGACTTATATCGTATGGTAACTTGGATGTACTTTTGAAGAGTTTCGGAGCCCGACCATTGGCCAGGCACGTGTGGTGCTTGCCTGGTCGACCAGCTTGTTGCTGCTGGAGGCCCGCTGCCTCACATATCCATCACAACCTAGTTGATATGGCACCTGATGGCACAGTAGTTTGGTCTATTTGGCAAGGGTTCACTTTTCCGAATATACCGAATGAAACTTTGTTTATGTCACAATCAGCGGAAATCAATTTGATCATAACAAAAAACATACATTTCATTAATTTTAAGGATATATATCGCAGAATTTAGCTAAAAAAAATAACGTTAGTTAAGGGAGGTCAGGTGAGGTTTCTGTTAGTTTTGGTCCAATAATAAAAATCTTTATAACACTGTTAATGAAAAAATTAGCCATCAGAGTGTAAAAAAAAAAATTGAAAAGTTTAAGTGTTAAGGGAGTTCGGCTTATTCGGCAAGTTCGGTTTATTTAGTACGATAATATATATATATATATATATATATATATATATATATATATATATATATATATATATATATATATATATATATGCATACATACATATATAATTATTTATATGACAGTTGATATTCTCCACAAAAATATTACTTAAGTATTCTCTGGGAACAGCGGTATTATTATTACTGTCATTAATTAATAGTGCTACTGTTACGACTGTCTATTTCAAAAAAGTTAAACATGATATGTAATAATAATTATAATTATTATAGTTCTAAGAACATACTGTGATCATAAAAAGAACAACAACAACAACAACAATAATAATAATAATAATAATAATAATAATAATAATAATAATAATAATAATAATATTTTTAGCGACATTGCTGGTGATAAAGAAAATTATGACAAAAATTAAATTAAAATAGTATGGAAATTGTTACTGATGTTAAAATTCTAAGGAATTAAGATGTGAACAAACCGGAGAGGAAATAAACATCTATTATTCACAAGTCTGGAGGAAGCCACACACCATCACTAATTAAAAATACTTGGGCTTAAAATCCGCTTAATTTCCAAGTTTAGGGAGAGAAGCGTAGATGGGAACAATGTCAACTTTTTACCGGTGGTGGGAAAGGGGGGGATTTCTGGCCACTGTTTCCATATAGTTGAGAGAGTAGCACCACGGACCTGTTGTAAGAGGGACGGGGGAGTTCGATCCCCTTCAAAGGTGACGAACGATATCGGTAGCTCGATCACTAGGGCACTCAGTTCCCACACTGAGATCCGGAGGTCGATCCCCGTTACGGCTGGAAAACCTTAGGACATGTTCACCCATCAGTAAAATGGGTACCTGAGTGTTAATCGACTGGTGTGGATCGCATCCTGGGACAAAATTGACCTAATTTGCCCGAAATGTTGTGCATAACAAGGGACTTTCTATATAGTAGTATGTCATTGATGTCAGCTAGGCCTGTATACCTTGTACATATACTTGTAGAAATAGAGATATTGTTGTTATTATTATTATTGTCTGTCAGGAAACCAGACGACTGTCTCATAGAGAACTAGAATAACTCACAGGTAAGTACTCACAAGTGGCGAGGTCTCCTTACACGGGTCTGCAGTTCCGCTAGGTAGCCTATCCGAACAACACGAGGTTAACACCCCTTTAGGAAATGGATCTCAGCATTGCTACGGCCTGAGATACGATTTACCCTATTAGTGGCTTTCTGCTGTGTTTAATGGGATTTAAACCCTATCGACTACACTTGGGTCATTAGGACTGCAACGTAACATATTCAACACCAATACAAGAACATTTTAGTCACTAAAATAGGAATTAAGCTCTCGTCATATGTATACAGTATATAAACATTATCTCTCAGTCCACAACAGGATTCGAACCAGCAGGTTCGAATCCTGTTATGGACTGAGAGATAATGTTTGTAAATTATTTCGCTTGTTTGGGAACTGTTAAGCATATACAGTATATACGCTGAAAGAAATATACCTGAGCTGCGGTGCGTTCACTTAAAACCTCTTATCTGGTATACCTGTTTTTTTTAATATATATATTTACACTCTGTAATATAAACTTACCTAATAAATAGTTCTCGAATTGAATATTTTTTTCACTTCAAAAATGAAAATTTGCAAAGCTTATCTGAATGTTAATCATATAACATTTTTGTGTAAGTTAATTTACATATATCTCTTTCGTCAGAAAATCTTGGATGTTGAAAGCTTAACTTGTTTAAAAAGCTTATGAGAGATGCTTTATCATCATGCAGCTTTCATGTAAATCAGACGCCCTGTGACCGAGTAACAGCTTCTATAATGCAGTGTTGTAATCTGTCTTGTGACGTGTTCAGTGTTGACATGTAGGTGATAGTGTGAGATAGTGTAACAGATAATGAAACTTGTAGGCGATGGTATAAAATAGTGTAATTGATGGTGAAACATGTAGGTGATGGTATAAGATAGTGTAATTGATGGTGAAACTTGTAGGTGATGGTATAAGATAGTGTAATTGATGGTGAAACATGTAGGTGATGGTATAAGATAGTGTAATTGATGGTGAAACTTGTAGGTGATAGTATAAGATAGTGTAATTGATGGTGAAACTTGTAGGTGATGGTATAAGATAGTGTAATTGATGGTGAAACTTGTAGGTGATAGTATAAGATAGTGTGACTAGTGAGTATAATACTTGCCTTGCATATAGAAGCAAGATATGTCTGAGCTTGCTTAACCGGATACAGGAACCGACTAGTGTTATGTCAAAAGTCTCTCTGTTTATTTGGTGGTGGGTGAGAGAGGTTAAAATTCCATATAATGTGATCTCTTGATTTTACTCTTCCAGTATGAAGTAACGAAAGTAAATTTACCACTATCTACCCTGGGAAGAGGATTTTTAGTTTTAATTTTTTCCTGAGTATTGAAAGGTGATTATCCACAATAAATTCATGAAACTGGGTACCGAGAGCATAAACTTAATCAAATATATGAGAATGAGAAAGTGATTAATGTTTCATGAAGGACCGGGAAAACACGATTATATCAATACAGAGAAATACTCTTACTAAGTTGTATGAATTTTTGTTGAGTAATCTAGGAAGACTCCAGGTGAAACCTCTCAGAGGTTCGGCCTCCACTACACACTGGCCTCTCCTGACTCAAGAGACACACCCCGAAAATGTGAATTAAATAGCTCGGCATCTCTTGATTTTCCAGTTGTTTAGTAACCGCAGGAGATACTTAACCATACCTAATGAGAAAGAGGAGATTTAGATTTAAATTTTTTCATGAGCAAAAAGGGTGATTATCCAAAAATAAACATGACAACGGGTGTGACCAAAGGAGTAAATTTAATAATGTATCTCCAGTAGAGTCTCATTAATGTTTCTTAAATGTGACCGGGAAAAAAATATCATCAAAAAGAAAATACCTCTTGACTAATTATGAGAATTTTTTGCATGAATTTTAAATTAAGCAACTTCCTGTGTTAGAAAAATATCTAAGAGGTTTAGTCGGCTTCCATTATCCACTTTCCTGAATTCCTGATTTTTCAATAGAGTATGCTATCCCCCTTTATCCACGAAAAAAAGTGAGTACGGATACTAACCCTACGGTAATCACAGTCAGTTGATCTCTGAATGGTCTTTAGCCCCCCTCTTCAGGGACTCACATCACTTAAATCGATTTGCCCAAGATACTGAAATGTACTATATGTAAGTCTTTGTTCGTCCAAACTAGAATAATGTTATAAAAGTAGTCACGACCTCCGGCTAATTATTGAACAAGGAGGTATTTTTCACATGCTTTCATTCACACAGTTACTCATTGTCACCCACACTCCCTTCCCTCACCCACTTTTTTTATCCACACATGCACAACCATACATTCCTAGCACCTCCTTGCTACCTGCAAAATACTCAGCTAACTTCAGTTTCTCTCTCTGCATCACTGAGAGTGGGAGACGACGACTGTGGTAATGCACAGAGGAAATAAGTGAGGATGAAGCTAGCGTGAGGGTAGCCAGTCATTCACTCTCCACCACTTCGCTGATTACTCTCCACACATCTGACAAAGGAGCCTATGCAAATGTTATTGTGTATGTGTCAGTGCAAGGATACTGTGTGTGTGTGTGTGTGTGTGTGTTTGAGTGGTCTCAGCTTCCCACCCATAAATACTGTCGCTGCTCCGTCAAATTTACCAGTTTTAATCAAACTGGACCTTCAAAATGAGACTGAAGAGGCAAGTTTACGTTTATGTAAACTTTTAAGTGGATTGCATTCAAACTGTGAATATGACGTTTTTTATTGCTTTTCGACGAACTTATAAAACTTCTGTTTGGACAGAACGATGGAGAGAAGATTAGTTTTTCTCTCCTCTGAGATATATTTTGATTGATTACTGTGTCTGCAGCAATGCTGAGAAGACAAGATTTGTTTTGGTAGCTCTACAATCCGAGAAGGATATACCCTGTATCCCATAATCTCAGTCTCTCTACCTCAGTGCTTGTATGAAGTAAAATACAGAGTGCGGCATAAGCTTTTAATGAAGCTAAATATCAGTGTTGAAGACATGACACGAAGCAGAAGAGGCTTTCACAAGTTATCACATAGAACTAATGTCCAAGGTGCAAGGTTCGAAAATTAATTCCAACCTTCCACTAAGTACAACACACCAGTTTTCCAAGTTTAAAGCCAATCAGAAGAGGAGTTCTCTTGTTATCACACCGAAGTCAATGTCCAAAATGATTTAGTCAGTTTGCCAACTTAGAGGTAACAAGACTCAACAACAATGCCAACCTTTCTTTGTGCAAAATACACCATCACCATAAGTTTGAAGAAGCTCAGAGACTACATTCTCGTGTTTCAATATTAAATATGTTGAATATTTTAAGCCTATCGGAAGAGGCGTACAATCAGCAGGTCTAACTGCTACACTTTTCTCCCAAGTTCTTGAAATATTTGATTTTTTTTATTTTAGTTACTAGAGATTTTAATATTTGTTTCAATTATATATCTTGAGTTAGAAGGCAAGTATACTTTTACCCTTGATGAATTCCTGGCCCATGGCCGGAGCCCGGCCATGGGCCAGGCTCGTCTGTGCTTGCCTGACCAACCAGGCTGTTACTATTGGTGGCCCGCAGACCCTCATATCCATCACAACCTGGTTGATCTGGCACCTGTTGACGTTAAGTAAAGAACTGAGTGGATTACTGAATCTACACTATAAAAACAAAGCCACAGTCGTTAAAGCTACCAATTACCTCGTTATATAGTTATGCATTAAGAAATGAATTGGTGCAGTTTTTGAACGAGCTCTACTAACAAATTGATTTACATGTAGTATTGTATACACAGGTTATTTAGATACAAGGATCTTACTGGCGATGATGTGTAGTCCTCGTATGTGTACTTATTTAAATGTACCATAGTTGATATTGTGTAGGTCAGACAAAGCGGCAGTTCAGTGCGAGAACTGCACAGCACCAGAGGTCGTTCATATAGCACAGGTCAGTGTTGTCATAACGACCGTGTTTAGTCATTTGAGAGTACAGTCAAGACTGGCCACCCAGCAAGGGCAAGTGATCTTTCTGTTTAAGGTGCTCGTTGCTGTGACGACATGTTGTGTTGTGGGAGTCATTGCTCACACACTGAAGCTCGGACCATAACTAGTGTCAAGGCTGGCAGTAGGAATGAATGGTAAGGAATTTTATCCAGTTCTCGTACCTGCCGGAAATACCTTTCCGTAATTTTGTACCGTACTCTCATAATTTGTTTTCCCTACCATGTAGTACAGTCAAAACATCGTACCGCAATTCTTTACCTTTCCCGTACTGTTAAATAGTGTATTTTCGAAACTGAGTCAACTACATAATTATACTTCCTTTGGCTTTTGTGGACAGCTGATCACCATCAGCCGGGCTGTGGCTGTCCTCTGCCTTCCCTAATTTTCGGGTCTTTCTAATTTTCAACAACTCTCTCCGTCCCTTAGACATCAAACTTACTTTCCGCCAGACTAACACTCTTCGCACTAATCTCGTTCATACCTCTCCTCTCTCTACAGATGTTCCTGGTGTCTACTCTATTTCTTGTTCCTCCTGTCCTCTTCAATATTTTGGAGAAACTGGCCGATCTTTTTCTGACAGACTTCGGGAGCACAAAAGTAGTGTTAGGCTTGCCGACACTAACAATGCTCTTTTCTGTCACGTCAGAGATCACAGTCATCCTATTGACTGGTCTAATGTTAAAACTGTCTTCCCTACGTCTGGCTGAATCCGCCCTAATACACAACTTTCCTTGAAGGAATCTTAGTCCTGGCTTCGTCTCTGTAGATGCCTTCCTCTCCCACTACATGTAAAATGCTCCAAACTTCACAACACTCGTGACCTAACCTGATTCCTCCTTTTTTCTCCTTCTCCCTCTTCCCCTTTCCTTTTTCCTTTTTCTCCTTTGGGTTGTTTTTCTTCTGCCCTATGTATTTGTTCCGTCTTCATTTATTTATTTATTTGTTCCCCCCCCCCCTCTGTGTTCTTGCTCTTACCCTCTGTGGGCACCAGCTCCCTTGCAGTGCTCCTCGCTGTATAGTCCTTGTGGCTTAGCGCTTCTTTTTTGATTATAATAATAATAATTGCAGTGCTCCTCTTTCATAGTATTTGATTGGCCCCTCCTACTCTTATTACGTCCCCACTACTACTTCCTTCCACCTCCACTACTACCACTACTACTACCACTACCACCTCCACTACTACTACCACCTCCTGCCTATATATACCCATCCTGCTCTCCTCGTTAGTGTGACTTTGTAAATGGTCCAAGTCGGACCGAAACGTCGTCGTAAGCTCCTCTCTTCTATGTGCGGGTTATTTGTGTATCGTACCCGTGGCTCGGTTGGCAGCACACACTGAGTATGCACTAAGTGTCTGTGGTTCGTTCCCCGGCATGGGTGAAAACTTTGGGCATGTTTCCTTACGCCTGCTGTCCCTGTTCACCTAGAAGTAGGTATCTGGGTGTTAGTCGACTGGTGTAGGTGCATCCTAGGGGGTAGTATACCACAGATAGGGCTGGGCTTTGAAATGAGCTGAGGAAGGATACCAACTCTTGGCCAGTAACATTCATCTGTGTAAGGAAAAAAAGGCTATAAATTCTAGCAGAACGATATTTTACTGACGATAACGTTCCTAATAGAAATTACAAAGCTAGATGATTTATTCATGCAAAAAACATACACACACAAAAAAAAAAAAAACAGGCCAAGTGTCTACTGACAAATAGCTTTGGCAACAAATGACTACACACACACACACACACACACACCATAACAATCACATAGACAAAAGTCACGGGGGTGATAACAGACGTGATAATAATAATAATAATAATAATAATATCTTTATCTCTACAAGTACATATACAAGGTATACAGGCCTAGCTGACATCAATGACATACTACTATGTAGAAAGCTCCTGTTTATGCAGAGCATTTCGGGCAAATTAGGTCTTGATGTTTTCCAGCCTGGACATAAGATCCTGAGGAAAGACAAGGGGAACAGAGGGGAAGGAGGAGTTGCATTGCTCATCAAAAACCAGCGGAGTTTTGAGGAAATGGAACGACTGTCAGAGGAGTAAAGGACGATTACATAGAAGGAACACTTCAAACTGGGGTCCAGAAATGATGATAGCAGTGATGTACAACAGGCCATCGAGCAGCAGGCGCCCAAGACAAGCATACGATGAGAGCAACAGAGAGATGGTGGACACACTAGCTGAGGTTACCAGAAGGGCCCACATGAGCAGAGCAAAATTTCTAATCATGGGGGATTTTAACCATAAGGAGATTGACTGGGAAAATCTGGAACAACATAGGGGACCAGTGACGTGGAGAGCCAAGATGCTGGAGGCAGTACTGGAAAACGTCATGTAACAACATGTTGAGGGGACAACCAGAAAGAGAGGAAACGATGATATCACACACGAAAGGTCTCTTAGCGCTAGCGATTATGTGGTCCTGAGTTAACAATGGAGAGTGAAGCAGTACAAGAAGGACGGGAGAAGCCAAACTTCCAAAAAGGGGACTACACAGGTATGAGGAATTCCTACATGAGATGCAGTGAGTAAGTGAGATACAGGGGAAAACAGTAAATAAAATGATGGAACACGCGACCACAAAGTGCAGGGAGGCAGTGGAGACGTTCGTGCCAAGGGGCAACAGAAACAACGGGAAGACAAGAGTCCATGTTGACCCAGAGGTGTGGAGAAACCAAAGCCAAGTGTGCTAAAGCATGGAGATAAGCCCAGCGACAGTACGAGAATGACATGGCATCAAAAACAAAATCTGACCCAAAATTGTTGTACAGCCACATCAGGAGGAAAAACAACAGTCAAGGACCAGGAAGGAAGGAGGGGAGTTCACAGGGAACGAACAGGAAATAGGTGAGGAGCTCAGCTCACGATTCAGGGAGGTATTCGCAATGGAGACAGAGAGAATTCCAACAAACCGAGATGATGAGGTGCATCAACAAATGCTGGATACACTACACACAACCGAAGAGGAGATGAAGAAACTGCTAGGGAAACTAGATACCTCGAAGGCGGTGAGCCCAGATAACATTTTTTCTTGGGTCCTGAGAGAGGGAGCATATGCACTGTGTGTGCTGCTAACAACAACCTTCAATAAATCTATCGAAACAGGGCAACAGCCTGAGGTGTAATCCTGATTTTTAAGGAGGCAGGCTTCACTAAATTACAGACCAATGTCACTGACATATACAGTATGTAAACTTATCGAGAAGATTATCAGGAGAAGAGTGGTGGAGCACCTAGAAAGAAACGGGCTAATGCATGACAACTAGCACGGTTTCAGGGAAGGGGAATCCTGCATCACAAATCTATTAGAGCTCTATGACAAAGTAACAGAAGTAAGACAGGAGAGAGAAGGATCAGTAGACTGCATCTTCTTGGACTGCAAGAAGGCTTTCGACACAGTACCACATAAGAGACTATTTGAAAAGTTAGAGGAGCAGGCAGGAATAACAGAGAAAGTACTGCATTGTATCAGGGAATATCTGATAGGAAGGAAACTGTGTTGGTACGAGACGAGGTGTCAGTGGGTGCATGTGTCGAGTGGGATTCCACATGGGTCAGTACTAGGTCCTGTGCTGTTTCTTGTATATATGAATGACATGACGGAAGGGATAGACTCAGAAGTGTCCCTGTTTGCAGACGATTTGGAGTTAATGAGGAGAATACAAACGGACGAGGATCAGGCAAGCCTAAAAGGAGATCTCGACAGGCTGCAAACCTGGTTCGACAAATGGCTCCTGGAGTTTACTCCCCAGCAAGTGTATAGTTATTAAGCTTGGGAAAGGACAAAGAAGACCACAGATGAAGTACAGTCTAAGAGGTTAAAAGCTGCAAGACTCACTCAAGGAAAAGGATCTTGGGGTGAGCATCATACCAAGCACATCTTTTGAGAAGCACATCAACCAAATAACTGCTGCATCATATGGGCGGCTAAGAATAGTAGTCATTCAGGACACTGTACACCGTGTACGTCAGGCCCATATTGGAGCATAGAATTCACACCTGGTCAAACACGTTCTGGAGCTAAGGGGTATGTCCTGCGAGGAGAGGTTAAGGGAACTTAACCTAACAACACTGGAGGACAGTTAGAGATAGGGGAGGACATGATAACGAAATATGCAATACTGAGATAGGGACAGTTTGTTTCAGAGACGGGACACAGCAACAAAGGGCCACAGATGGAAGCTGAAAACTCAGATGAGTCACAGGGAAGTTAGAAAGTACCTCCCCAGTCACAGAGTTGTCAGAAAGTGGAGCAGTCTCGAGAGTGATGTAGTGGAGGCAGGATCTATACAAAGCTTTAAGACGAGAAAGTGGACCTAGTAGCAATCAGCGAAGAGGCGGGGCCAGGAACTATGATTCGACCCCTGTAACCACAAATAGGTAAGAACAAATAGGCAAGAACACAATTCCCCCCCCCCCCCCACACACACACACTCGCGCAGGAGTTCGGTTTGCTTGACTGACTTATGTTCAAAAGTGCGAAATGCAAGAACACATGCCTACGCACATGTACACATTTATATAGACACACTTCAAACACATACGTATACACATATTCACGTTGGGCACGTCTAAACAATATTCTCAGTGTTCATTAGCAGTTGTAGTTTTCGGCTACACAGACAGGTGTGGACATAACCACTAGACTAAGTAAGGTTTGTCAGGAAACTAGGACAAGTGTTTCCTGTCTTAGTCATATGATGACCCACAGCTGGAACTTTAGGTCATCTGATCGAGGACTTCCGCTGGTTTACCGGTCTACCCCTTTAACAATGGGGTGAACCAGTTATAATTATAACCTTCATTATATGGAAGAGTATCCTGGCAGTACCTAAATAAAACATACCATCAGGGTTATGGTATTTTATTAATAATGACGTTTTGACCACCAGGAACTATAAATCAAAGTCCCTGGTGGGCGAAAAGGTCTTCCCAATAAAAATACAGTAACCTGCATTGAGTGGACTATTTGCATACATTAGCAGGTGTTGTTTATATGGGTCGTTATAGCCAGGACGTGACGCAGTACGTACACATGAAAGCCATAATGGTATATGTGTATAATCACATATATTTTTTACTATTTGTAAACAAATTCGGTTAGGTTAGGTTAGGTTAGGTTAGGTTAGGTTAGGTAAGGTTAGGTAAGGTTCGTCAGGAAACAGGACAAATGTTTCCTGACGCGGGTCTTAGTTAGATGATGACCCGCCTTTGGAGCTTTTGGTCATCTGACCGAGGCCTTCCGCTGGCTTACCGGTCCACCCCTTTAAAAATTATGGTCATTTATAACAAATTCGGTATAGGAGTAAAGGAAAAATTTGTTCTAAATCTTAATAGGCATGTAGTCTACAGGCTGATTTAGGCTGCTCAGTTCTAATCCACGCTGTTCTAGGCTACTCCAGGCTGCTCTAGGCAACTCCAGGCTGCTCTAGGCTACTCCAGGCTGCTCTAGGCTACTCCAGACTGCTCTAGAGTATTCCAGAATGCTCTAGGCTACTCCAGACTGCTCTAGGTTACTCCAGACTGCTCTAGGCAACTCCAGGCTGGTCTAGGCTACTCCAGGCTGCTCTAGGCTACTCCAGACTGCTCTAGAGTATTCCAGAATGCTCTAGGCTACTCCAGACTGCTCTAGGTTACTCCAGACTGCTCTAGGCTACTCCAGACTTCTCTAGGTTACTCCAGACTGCTCTAGAGTACTCCAGACTGCTCTAGGCTACTCCAGACTGCTCTAGGTTACTCCAGACTGCTCTAGAGTACTCCAGAATGCTCTAGGCTACTCCAGACTGCTCTAGGTTACTCCAGACTGCTCTAGGTTACTCCAGACTACTCTAGGCTACTCCAGACTACTCTAGGCTACTCCAGACTACTCTAGACTACTCCAGACTGCTCTAAGCTACTCCAGACTGCTCTAGGTTACTCCAGGCTGCTCTAGGCTGCTCCAGACTGCTCTAGGCTATTCCAGACTCCTCTAGGCTATTCCAGACTGCTCTAGGTTACTCCAGACTGCTCTAGGTTACTCCAGACTGCTCTAGGTTACTCCAGACTGCTCTAGGCAATTCCAGACTGCTCTAGGCTATTCCAAACTGCTCTAGGCTGCTCCAGACTGCTCTAGGTTACTCCAGACTGCTCTAGGCTACTCCAGACTGCTCTAGGTTACTCCAGACTGCTCTAGGCTACTCCAGACTGCTCTAGGTTACTCCAGACTGCTCTAGGCTACTCCAGACTGCTCTAGGTTACTCCAGACTGCTCTAGGCTACTCCAGACTGCTCTAGGTTACTCCAGACTGCTCTAGGCTATTCCAGACTGCTCTAGGTTACTCCAGACTGCTCTAGGTTACTCCAGACTGCTCTAGGTTACTCCAGACTGCTCTAGGCTACTCCAGACTGCTCTACGTTACTCCAGACTGCTCTAGGCTATTCCAGACTGCTCTAGGTTACTCCAGACTGCTCTAGGTTACTCCAGACTGCTCTAGGTTACTCCAGACTGCTCTAGGCTACTCCAGACTGCTCTAGGTTACTCCAGACTGCTCTAGGCTACTCCAGACTGCTCTAGGCTAAATCCCCGACTGCTCTAGGCTACTCCAGACCCGTTTTGGCAAATCCAGACTGCTCTAGGTTTCTCCAGACTGCTCTAGGCTACTCCAGACTGCTCTAGGTTACTCCCAGGGCTGCTCCTGGTTACTCCAGACTGCCCTAGGTTACCTCCGGACTGCTCTAGGTTACTCCAGATGTCTTGGCTACTCCAGACTGCTCTAGGTTTCTCCAGACTGCTCTAGGTTACTCCAGACTGCTCTAGGGTACTCCCAGACTGTTCTGGCTACTCCAGACTGCTCTAGGCTACTCCAGACTGCTCTAGGTACTCAGACTGCTCTAGGGACTCCAGACTGTCTTGGCTACTCCAGACTGCTCTGGCTACTCCAGACTGCTCTAGGCTTTCTCCAGACTGCTCTAGGCAAATCCAGACTGCTCTAGGCAACTCCAGACTGCTTATTGTTACTCCAGACTTGCTCTAGGTTACTCCAGCTGCTCAAGGTTACTCCAATCGCTCTAGGTACTCAAGACTGCTCTAGGTTACTCCAGACTGCTCTAGGTTACTCCAGACGCCTAGCTTACTTCCAGACTGCTCTAGGTTACTCCAGACTGCTTAGGTTACTCCCAGACTGCTAAGGTTACTCCAGAAGCTCAGGCTACTCCAGACTGCTCCTAGGTTACTCCAGACTGCTCTAGGCTACCCAGGGAACTGCTCAGAAGGCTACTCCAGACTGCTCAGGCTACTCCAACCCGCTTAGTAAATCCAGACTGCTCTAGGTTACTCCAGATGCTCAGGCTAACTCCAGACGTTCTTTTCTACTCCAGGGCTGCTCAGGTTTCTCCAGACTGCTCTAGGCTACCCAGACGCTCCTAGGCTACTCCAAATGTCTTGGGGCTACCCGACTGCTCTAAAGGTACTCCCGTGCCAGGCTACTCCAGCGCTCTAGTTACCCAGACTGCCCAGGTTACCCAGACTGCCCCTAGGTACTCCGGGTGCTTGAACTCCAGATGCCTAGGCTATCCAAATGCTCTAGGTTTCTCCCCGACTGCTCTAGTTTCCCAACTGTTTTTGCAAACCCAGACTGCTTGGCTACTCCAGACTGCTCTAGGCACCCAGACTGTCTAGGCTCCAACTGCTTAGCACTCCAACTGTTCTTTGGTTTCTCCAGCGCTCTAGGTACCCAGACGCCTAGGTACCCAGACTGCTTAGGCAATCCAGATGCTCTAGGCAACTCCAGACTGCTCTAGGTTTTCTCCAGACTGCTCTAGGCTATCCAGACTGCTCTAGGTTACCCCCAACTGCTCTAGGCTACTCCAGACTGCTCTAGGTTACTCCAGACTGCTCAAGGTACTCCAGACTGTTCTTGGCTACTCCAGACTGCTCTAGGCTACTCCAGACTGCTCAAAGGCTACTCCGATGCTCTAGGCTACTCCCGACTACTCTAGGCTACTCCAGACTGCTCTAGGTTACTCCAGACTGCTCTAGGCTACTCCAGACTGCTCTAGGCTACTCCAGACTGCTCTAGGCTACTCCAGACTGCTCTAGGCTACTCCAGACTGCTCTAGGCTACTCCAGACTGCTCTAGGCTACTCCAGACTGCTCTAGGCTACACTCTGGGAGATCAGATCCTCCTTTATTTTTGAACACCATATAAATAATTAAAGCCAAAAAAAAGGAGGGGGGGGGGTTCGCAGCAGCCGAAATGATCCTTACTGACTGAGGGCAAATGGGCGAAAACCAGGAAGGATCTTGAGAGGGCAGGCAGTTAAGTTTAGATTAGAATCCAAACTTCTTCACCTTGGACCTGAAACCTTATTTAGGTTAAGCTATCTACTTGAGGCTTTAGTGAGTCTTAGTGTTGACAGTTAAGGATATGCTTGAGGGGAGGGAGGGAGAGAGGGAGGGAGGGAGGGAGGGGGGGAGGGGAGGGGGAGAGGGAGGGGGAGAGGGAGGGAGGGTGGGAGGGGGCGGAGAGGGAGGGAGGGAGGGAGTGGGAGAGGGAGGGGGAGAGGGAGGGAGGGAGGGAGAGAGAGAGGGAGAGGGAGGAGAAGAAAATGAGGGGAAAGGAAGAGGGAGGGAGGGAAGGACGGAAAGACACAGAGAAGGGGAAGGAGGGAGATATACATAAAAAGGGAGGGAGGAAGGGAGAGAGAGAGAAAGGAAGGGAGAGAGGTGTACGTAGAGGGTCTACAGACTAGTAATCACAGATTAATTACTTAAAAAAGTAAAGCGATTTTCTTATTCTTTGTCATTATTTCTCGTTTCTTCCTCCCTCTTATTCTTTAATTTCCCCTCCCT
This sequence comes from Cherax quadricarinatus, assembly GCF_026875155.1. Taxonomy (NCBI): domain Eukaryota; kingdom Metazoa; phylum Arthropoda; class Malacostraca; order Decapoda; family Parastacidae; genus Cherax; species Cherax quadricarinatus. The sequence continues at coordinate 40,824,740 of NC_069416.1, read as the reverse complement.
CTTATTCTTTAACTTCCCCTCCCTCTTATTCTTTAATTTCCCCTCCCTCTTATTCTTTAATTTCCCCTCCCTCTTATTCTTTAATTTCCCTCTCCTCTTATTCTTTAATTTCCCCTCCCTCTTATTCTTTAATTTCCACCCCCCTCTTATTCTTTAATTTCCCCTCCCTCTTATTCTTTAATTTCCCCTCCCTCTTATTCTTTAATTTCCCCTCCCTCTTATTCTTTAATTTCCCCTCCCTCTTATTCTTTAATTTCCCCTCCCTCTTTTTTCTTTAATTTCCCTCCCTCTTATTCTTTAATTTCCCCTCCCTCTTATTCTTTAATTTCCCCTCCCTCTTATTCTTTAACTTCCCCTCCCTCTTATTCTTTAATTTCCCCTCCCTCTTATTCTTTAATTTCCCCTCCCTCTTATTCTTTAATTTCCCCTCCCTCCTTTTTCTTTAATTTCCCCTCCCTCTTGTTCTTTAACTTCCCCTCCCTCTCTATTCTTTAATTTCCCGTCCTCTTATTCTTTAATTTCCACTCCCTCTTATTCTCTTTAATTTTCCCTACTCTTATTCTTAAACTTTCCCCTCCCTCTTATTCTTTAACTTCCCCTCCCTCTTATTCTTTAACTTCCCCTCCCTCTTATTCTTTAACTTCCCCTCCCTCTTATTCCTTTAACTGGCCCCTCCCTCTTATTCTTTTAACTTCCCTCCCTCTTATCTTTAATTTTCCCCTCCCTCTTATTCTTTTAATTTCCCTCCCTCTTATTCTTTACACTTCCCCTCCCTCTATATTCTTTAACTTCCTCCTCTTATCTTTAAACTTCCCCTCCCTCTTATTCTTTAACTTCCCCACCCTATTCTCTTGGAAGAAGTATCAGAATAATTCATTATAATGAATACATGTCCATTGTTACACAATGTCGTTATTTTATGTCATTTCTCTCCTCTTCTCCTTTATCCCCTTCCTCTTCTTTTCCTTTCATCTTCCTCATCTTTCCTTTAATTTTTCATGGGCATCATCCTGATGCTTCAGTGCTCGACGGGTCAGACTGGGAGATAAGGTACAAATATAATCCTTGAGTCAACAAAGAGACGTGTAGATAGCCACATGTGGCTGGGTGTTCCCGGGGTGAGGAGGGAAGAGGGGAAGGGTAGCCACATGTGGCTGGGTGTTCCCGGGGTGAGGGAGAGGGAAGGGTAGTCACATGTGGCTGGGTGTTCCCGGGGTGAGGGAGAGGGAAGGGTAGTCACATGTGGCTGGGTGCTTCCCGGGGTGAGGGGAGAGGGATGGAAGGTAGCCACATGTGGCTGCGTGTTGTTCCCGTGGTGTGGGATGAGGGAAGGTAGCCACATGTGGCCTGGGTGTTCCCGGGTAGTGACGGCGAGAGGGAAGGTAGCCACATGTGGCTTGGGTGTTCCGGGGTGAGGGTGAGGGAGAGGGAAGGGTAGCCCACATGTGGGCTGGGTGTTCCCGGGGGTGAGGGAAGAGGAAGGGTAGCCACATGTGGCTGGGTGTTCCCGGGGTGAGGGAGAGGGAAGGGTAGTCACATGTGGCTTGGGTGTTCCTGGGGTGAGGGGGAGAGGAAAAGGTCCGGCACATGTTGGCTGGGTGTTCCCCGGGGTGAGGGAGAGGGAAGGTAGCCACATGTGGCTGGGTGTTCCCGGGGTGAGGGAGAGGGAAGGTAGCCACATGTGGCTGGGTGTTCCCGGGGTGAGGGTGAGGAGGTAGCCACATGTGGCTGGGTGTTCCCCGGGGGTGAGGGAGGGAGAAGGGTAGCACATTGTGGCTTGGTGTTCCCGGGTGAGGGAGAGTGGGAAGGGTAGTCACATGTGGCTGGGTTTGGTTTCTTGGGTAGGGAGAGGGGAAGGGTAGTCACATGTGGCTGGGTGTTCCCGGGGTGAGGGAGAGGGAAGGTAGTCACATGTGGCTGGGTGTTCCCGGGGTGAGGGAGAGGGAAGGGTAGTCACATGTGGCTGGGTGTTCCCGGGGTGAGGGAGAGGGAAGGTAGCCACATGTGGCTGGGTGTTCCCGGGGTGAGGGAGAGGGAAGGGTAGTCACATGTGGCTGGGTGTTCCCGGGGTGAGGGAGAGGGAAGGGTAGTCACATGTGGCTGGGTGTTCCCGGGGTGAGGGAGGGGAAAGGTAGTCACATGTGGCTGGGTGTTCGGGGTGAGGGAGGGGTGGGGGGGGGGGGGGGAGGGAAGGTAGTCACATGTGGCTGGGTGTTCCCGGGGTGAGGGAGAGGGAAAGGTAGCCACATGTGGCTGGGTGTTCCCGGGGTGAGGGAGAGGGAAGGGTAGCCACATGTGGCTGGGTGTTTCCCGGGAGTGAGGAGAGGGAAGTAGCCACATGTGGCTGGGGTGTTCCCGGAGGTGAGGGAGAGAGGGAAGGGTAGGTCACATGTGCTGGCGTGTTCCCGGGGTGAGGGAGAGGGAAGGGTGTCACATGTGGCTGGGTGTTCCCGGGGTGAGGGAGAGGGAGGTAGTCACATGTGGCTGGGTGTTCCCGGGGTGAGGGAGAGGGAAAGGGCCCTTATAGTCATATGTGGCTGGGTGTTCCCGGGCGGGAGAGGGGAGAGGGAAGAAAGGTTAGCCACATGTGGTGGGTCTTCCCGGGTGTGGAGGGACGAGGAAAGGTTGGTCACATGTGGCCTGGGTGTGCCCGGGGTGAGTGGACCCGAGAGGGAGGGTAGTCCACATTAGTGGGCTGGGTGTTCCGGGGTGCGGGAGAGGGAAGGTAGCCACATGTGGTGGGTGTTCCCGAGGGATTAGAGGGAGAGGAAGGGGTAGTCACATGTGCTGGGTGTTCCCGGGGTGAGGGAGAAGGGAAGGGTAGCCCATGTGGCTGGTGTTACGGGCTGTGAGGGAGAGGGAAGGTAGTCACATGTGGCTGGGTGTTCCCGGGGTGAGGGAGAGGGAAGGTAGTCACATGTGGCTGGGTGTTCCCGGGGTGAGGGAGAGGGAAGGTAGCCACATGTGGCTGGGTGTTCGGGGTGAGGGAGACAGGGAAAGTAGCCACGTGTGGCTGGCGTGTTCCCGGGCGTGGGGAGAGGGAAGGAGTCAAATGTGGCTTGGGTGTTCCCGGGGTGAGGGAGAGGGAAGGGTAGTCACATGTGGCTGGGTGTTCCCGGGGTGAGGGAGAGGGAAGGGTAGCCACATGTGGCTGGGTGTTCCCGGCGTGAGGAGAGGATGGGTAGTCACATTGTGGTGGGTGTTCCGGGGTGAGGGAGAGGGAAGGGTAGCCACATGTGGCTGGGTGTTCCCGGGGTGAGGGAGAGGGAAGGTAGTCACATGTGGCTGGGTGTTCCCGGGGTGAGGGAGAGGGAAGGTAACCACATGTGGCTGGGTGTTCCCGGGGTGAGGGAGAGGGAAGGTAGCCACATGTGGCTGGGTGTTCCCGGGGTGAGGGAGAGGGAAGTTAGTCACATGTGGACTGGGTGTCCCGGGTCTAGTGAGGGAGAGGGAAGGGTTAGCACTATGTGGCATGGGTGTTCCCGGGGTGAGGGAGAGGGAAGGTAGTCACATGTGGCTGGGTGTTCCCGGGGTGAGGGAGAGGGAAGGTAGTCACATGTGGCTGGGTGTTCCCGGGGTGAGGGAGAGGGAAGGTAGCAAATGTGGTGGGTGTTCCCGGGGTGAGGAGGGATGGTCATAGCCCTACATGTGGATGGGTGTTCGGGTGAGGGCGTGAGGGAGAGGGAAGTTCGTCCACAGTGGCTGGGGCTGTTCTCCGGTCCTAGGGTGAGGGAGAGGGAAGGAAAAACGGTAGTCACATATGGCTGTGTTGTTTCCCGGGGTGAGGGAGAGGGAAGGTAGCCACATGTGGCTGGGTGTTCCCGGGGTGAGGGAGAGGGAAGGGTAGTCACATGTGGCTGGGTGTTCCCGGGGTGAGGGAGAGGGAAGGGTAGCCACATGTGGCTGGGTGTTCCCGGGGTGAGGGAGAGGGAAGGGTAGTCACATGTGGCTGGGTGTTCCCGGGGTGAGGGAGAGGGAAGGTAGCCACATGTGGCTGGGTGTTCCCGGGGTGAGGGAGAGGGAAGGTAGCCACATGTGGCTGGGTGTTCCCGGGGTGAGGGAGAGGGGAAGGTACGTAACATGAGGCTGGCGGTTCCCGGGGTGATCGGAGAGGGAAAGGGTAGCCACATGTGGCTGGGTGTTCCCGGGGTGAGGGAGAGGGAAGGGTAGTCACATGTGGCTGGGTGTTCCGGGGTTGAGGGACGAGGTAAGGGTAGTACATGTGGATGGGTAGTTCCCGAGGGTGAGGAGAGGAAGGTATAGCCACATGGTGGCTGGGTGTTCCCTGGGGCAGCGTGAGGGAGAGAGGAAGGGTAGTCACATGTGGCTGGGTGTTCCCGGCGGTGGGGGGAGCACGGGAGGTAAGCCACATGTGGGTGGGTGTTCCCGGGGTGAGGGAGAGGGAAGGTAGTCACATGTGGCTGGGTGTTCCCGGGGTGAGGGAGAGGGAAGGGTTAGTCACATGTGGCTGGGTGTTCCCGGATGTGAGGGAGAGGGAAGTGTTAGCTCAACATGTGGTGGGTGTTCCCGGGAGTGAGGGAGAGGGAAGGGTAGTCACATGTGGCTGGGTGTTCCCGGGGTGAGGGAGAGGGAAGGGTATAGTCACATGTGGCTGGGTGTTCACGGGCGTGAGGGAGAGACAGAGGGAAGGGTAGGCAAATGTGGCTTGGGTCGTTCCCGGGGTGTGAGGGACGAGGAATGGTTGCTTGCTTGGCTGGGCTATGGTCACCTTGCTGTTGGGGATCATGTATCCAATGGAGTCGTAGTTGTGTGTTCGTTCTCTAACACAGTGTCGTTGACTGTCATTGTTCTCTATTATTAGGTAAGGGAACACGTAGCAACGTTTCGCTCTCAGGAGCTATGTAAGCCGTAATGGGCTTGAGGTAACCACCACCACACCGTATTGTCCTCGGATCAGTAGGTACAGAATACCTAGCTCTCCTTGAGTGCTTGTTTCCTTGTAGGACTGTGTGGTCCAGTGGGTTGAGCGTCATGTGATTTTCGCTCACACGATGCAGGGCCAAAACGACATGAGTTCGAATCCCTTGGTTAGTTGCAGTTTTGACCATTAATTGAATACCACTCGTTCGTCCGGTCCACAATTATTTATCTATCTTATCTATCTAGTATATATATATATATAGATATATACTATTTTTTATTTAATAATTTAATTTTTTTAACTTAATTTTAAATTAACTATATATATATATTTATATATATATATTTTTTTTTTTTTTTTTTTTTTTTTTTTTTTTTCAACAAGTCGGCCGTTCTTCCCACCGAGGCAGGTGTGACCCAAAAAAAGAAAGGAAAATCCCCTCAAATAAAGAAAAAAAAAAAAAAAAAAAAAAAAAATAAAATTAATTTTCATCATCATTCAACAACTTTCAACACACTCGCACACTATCACTGTTTTTGCAGAGGGTGCTCAGAATACACAGTCTAGAAGCATAAACATATAAGATACACAACATCTACCCCCTCCCCCCCCCCCCCCCCCCCTGCCAAATATCCCAAACCCCTCCTTTAAAGTGCAGGGCATTGTACCTTCCCATTTCCAGGACTCAAGTCCGACTATAGAAAATAACCGGTTTCCCTATTCCTTCACGTAAAATTATTACCCTGCTCACACTCAACAGATCGTCAGGTCCAAGTACCATTCGTCTCCTCACTCACTATCAACACGCTCATCGCACGCTTGCTGGACAAGTCCAAGCCCCTTACCACAAAACCTCCTTTTACCCACTCTCTCCAAACCCTTTCGAGGACCGACCCCTACCCCGCCTTCCTTCCCCTATAAATTTATTGCTTTCCATGTCATTCTACTGTGACCATTCTATCCTAATGACCAAACCACCTAACACACCTCTCTGCATCTGACTTAATAACTTTTATTAACTCCACACCTTCTCCTAATTTCCACCACTCCGAATTTTATGATAATATTTACACCACACATTGCCCTAAACAGGGACATCTCCGGCTGCCTCAACCGTCTCCTCGCTGCTGCATTTAACACCCAGCTTCACATCCATATAAGAGTGTTGGTACTACTATACTTTTCTTACATTCCCTTCTTTGCCTCCATAGAGATACTTTTTTTGACTCCAAATATACCCAACGCAACCACTCACTTTTTACCCTCTCAATTTTGAATTAACCTCATCCTTCATAAAATCATCGCCCGGATCACTTCAACTCCATAGTATCTGAAAACATTTCCACTATCTTCCATACTCCTCCTCCCCAATTTGATATCCAATGTTTTCTTTATTAAATCTTTTTTGACACCCTCATCACCTTACTCTTTTCTATGTCACTTTCAACTTTCTACCTTTACACACATTCTCCAAAATCATCCACTAACCTTTGCAATTTTTTTCTTTAGAATCTCCCATAAGCACAGTATCATCAGCAAAAAGTAACTGTGTCAATTCCTCCATTTTGATTGATTCCCCCATAATTTAATACACCCCTCTCCAAACACCCTCCACAACAGCATTTACTTCCATTTACAACCATCTAATAAAATATATTAACAAGCCATTGGTGACATTACACATCCCTGTCTAAGACCTACTTTTACCGGGGAAGTAGTCTCCCTCTCTTCTACACACCCTAACTGCAGCTCACTATCCTCATAAAAAACTCTTTACAGCATTTAATAAACTTACCACTTATTCCCTATTACTTGCGAAACTCTGCCACATTGCTCTCTATCCACTCTATCCATATGCCTTTTCTAAATCCATAAATGCAATTAAAAACTTCCCTATCTTTATCTTAAATACTGTCACATATATGTTCAATGTGAAACACCTGGATACACATCCCTAACCCCTCTAAAACCTCCTTGCTCATCCGCTATCCTACTTTCTGTCTTACCTCTAATTCTTTCAATTATAAACCCCTACGTACACTTTTCCTGGTGTATTTCAGTAAGGCTTATTCCTCCTATAAATTTTTACAGTCTCTTTTGTCCTTTCCCTTTATATAAAAGCGGATATAACATTGCTCTCTGCAATCCCTGGTACCTTTCCCTCTTTCATACATTTATTAAAACAAAAAGTACCAACCTCACACCTATATCCCCCCATGCTTTTACATTTCTGTCATGAATCCCATCAGTTCCAGACTGCTTTACCCCCTTTCATTTTACGTGAAAAAAAATGGCATCACGTACCTCCCCCACACTTATATTCTGCTCTTATTCACTCCTAAATTTTTATTTTTTTTTTATTATCACACCGGCAGATCCCAACCAAGGCTAAGGCGCGGGGGCCCGAACCGAAAAGAAAACTTTTCACATAATTCCACTCCATCCAATGTCCTTGCCAGAGAAGGGTTCTTTACACTACAGTGTTTAAACTGCATCATTAACACCTCCTTAGAGTGCAGGCACTGTACTTCCCATCTCAGGACTCATGTCCCGCCTGCCCGGGTTTCCCCGAAACCCTTTAAAAATGTTACTTTTTTACCCCTTCCCAAAAGCACGTCCAAAATATTTTAAAAAAAAATTTGTCTCCCTTTACTCCTATCAAACACGTCACGCCCTGCCTGTGGAAATCCAAAAACCCCCCGCACCCCAAAAACCTCCTTTTTCCCCTCCCCCAACCCTTCCTTTGGCCGACCCCTTTCCCCCCCTTTTCCCTTTCCCCCTACAGCTGATTTCACTCTTGAAGTCATTTGTTTTTTCTCCATTTCCCTATATATATATGTTTTATTTTTATATAAATTTTTAATATTTTTTATTTTTTTATTTTTATTATATTATTTATTTATTTTAAATAAAATATATATTAATTTTTATATATTAAATATATTTTAAAATATATATATAATATATAATTTTATATTTTATTTTATAATAATTTTTATATATTTAAAATATGATTACAGTAAAAAGGTGGGGATCAATTTTGCAGGGAAAAAAACCATTATCAAAAAATAGGAAAATTCCCAAAGGGTTTCTTTATTTTTAATTATCAAGAAAAATATTTAAAAAAAAGGGAAAAAGGAAGGAAATTTAAAGCAAGGGCTACCCCTCGCTGCCCTCAGAAAAAACCAGGCATTTTAGTTGATGTAGATAGAAAGTCAGTGATCCATGAAAAAAAAAATTACATTTACTCCCAAAAATTGTTTCCCAAAGTATTTTTTAAAAATTTTACCCAAATTTTAATTTGTCTAAAAGTATCTTAAATTCTTCCCAAAAACAACCCCACACACACACACAACACACACACACACACACACCACACAAACACAACCCCACCACAACACACAACACACACACGAGTGTGTAGGTTCCAGTGTTGTCCAAATCAAATTTGTTAAAGTTATCCCTTATTAAAAGTTCTCTACGGGTGATGGATGTTAGGACTTTAAAGACAATCCTTGGGGAACCCCGGGTTGGGTCCCCTCTTGTCCCCAAGTTCATCGGTTTTAAAAAATTGCATTCAACCGTGTATATGTTTTTAACCCCCGTCAGTCCCCTTTTCCCTTCTCCACCCCTACCCGTCTTCGCACCACCATTCCCCGCTCTTCCTCCCATCATCCTCTTTCGCTTCACCTCGCCTGGGTCTCACTACACTTTCCCTCGGACGCGTCCCTTCACGTTGTTTGGGCACGTGAGAAAAACCCTTTTTTACCTCCCTGCTGTCTCCCAAAATTCCTGGGGGCTTTTACTAGTCTCATTAATATTAAACAAAATTTAACGACCTAGACGAATGCTCTTACGCGTTTCTGTCTGCCAGTTTGTATTTTGAGCTGAAAAAAATGTTTTTTTTTTTTCTTTTTTTTTTTTTAGTTTTTTTCGATGTCCCAGGGGGTTGAAAGGGGTTTAGGTGGGATGGTCGGGAAGGGGGAAGGTGTTATTGTCGTTGCTGATGTGTTTTGTCGTTGCTGAAAGCTGTTATTGTCGGGGCTGATGTGTTTTTTTTTGTTGTGATGGGTGTTATTGTTTTTGATGCTGTTATTTTTCGTTGTGATGCTGTTTTGTCGTTGCTGATGCTGTTTTTGTCGTTTTTGATGCTGTTTTGTCTTTGCTGATGCTGTTATTTTGTTGCTGATGCTGTTATTTTTGTTGCTGATGCTGTTATTGTGTGATTTCTTTATTTTCGTTTCTGATGCGGTTTTTGTCGATTTTGAAGCTGTTATTGTTTTGTTGCTGATTCTGTTAATTTTCGTTGTGATGCTGGTTTTTTTGTTGTTGTGATGCTTTTTTTGTTGTTTGCGTTTCTGTTTTTTGTCGTTGCTGATGCTGTTCTTGTCGTTGCCCGTTTTGTTAATTTTTGTTTTCTGATGCTGTTATTGTTTTTTGTGATGCTGTTTTGTTGTTGCTGATGTGTTATTGTCGTTGTGATGCTGTTATTTTCGTTTGCTGATGCTGTTATTGTTGTGTGATGCCCGTTATTTTCGTTGCTGATGCTGTTATTGTGTTGCTGATGTGTTTTTTGTATTTTGATGCTGTTATTGTTTTCTTTATGCTGTTATTTGTCCCTTGCTGATGCTGTTGTTGTTGCTGAGCTGTTATTGTGTTGTGATGCTGTTTTTTGTCGTTTGGAAACTGTTTTTGTTGTTTTTTGATGCTGTTTTTGTGTTTCTGATGTGTTATTGTCGTTGTGATGTGTTATTGGGCGTTGCTGTGTGTTATTGTCGTTGCGATGCTGTTATTGTCGTTGTGATGTTTATTGTCGTTGGATGCTGTTATTGTCGTTGCTGAAAGCTTTTTATTTTTCGTTGCTGATGCTGTTATTTTTCGTTGCTGATGCTGTTATTTTTTTCGTTGTGATTTTTGTTATTGTTGTTGTGATGCTGTTATTGGTTTTTTGCTACTGCCTTAAGCTGTTTCTATTGCTATTGTTATTGCTGTCTTGTTGCTATTGTTGCTGTTGCCCCTTTTTGTATTGCTGTTGTTTGGGTTTTGTTATTGCTGTTTTGTTACTTTTTTTTTCCTGTTGTTTGTGTGATGCTGTTATTGCTGGTTTTTTTTTCCCAAATTTCTATTTTTACTGTTCTTATTGCTGCTTTTATTGCTCTTATTGCTGTTGCTGTTATTGCTGTTGCTGCTGTTGTTGCTGCTGTTGCTGATACTGTTATTGATGTTTATGTTGCTGCTGTTGTTGTTGCTGTTGCTGCTGTTGTTGCTGCTGTTGCTCATACTGTTATTGATGTTTATGTTGCTGCTGTTGTTGTTGCTGCTGTCATTACTGTTGTTTCTATTGCTATTGTTATTGCTGCTCTTATTGCTATTGTTGCTGTTGCTCCTGCTGCTATTGCTGCTGTTATTGCTGTTGCTGTTACTGTTATTACTGTTGTTGGTACTGTTGTTTCAATTGCTGTTATTACTGTTGTTATTGCTGCTGTTATTGCTGTTGCTGTTATTGCTGTTACTGCTGTTATTGTTGCTGCTGTATTGCTGCTCTTGCTGATACTGTTATTGATGTTTATGTTGCTGCTGTTGGTGCTGTTATTGCTGTTATTGCTGCTGTTGGTGATGCTATTGTTGCTGTTGCTGCTGCCGCTGTTATTATTGTTGCTGCTGTTGCTACTACTGCTATTGCTGTAGTTGTTGCTGCTGCTATTATTGTTGTTGTTTCCGTTGCTCTTATTACTGTTGTTGCTGCTGCTGTTATTGCTGCTGTTGTTGCTGCTGTTATTGCTGCTGATGTTGCTGCTGATGTTACTGATGTTTTTTTGCCGTTATTGTTATTTCTCTACTGTTATTACTGTTATTGCTGCTGCTGCTGTTACTGACGATGTTGTTGCTTATGCTGTTTTTGCTGCTGCTGTTATTACTATTGTTGTTATTGCTAGTGATGCTGTCCTTGTTGTTGTTGTTGCTGCTGTTTTGCTATGCTGCTGTTATTGCTTTGTTGTGTGTTTTTATTACCGTTTTGTTGCTATTTTTGCTGTTATTTGCTGTTTTAAAGAATGGTATACAATACCGACAGATGAGAATTAAACACATTAAAATCTGGGTATCTTTTTTTAGAGTTTCGCCCTCCGTGGCTTTTCAAACAACGCAATGATTAACTTGAAAACAGAAGAATATATACAGAATGGGAACAGTCCCCCACCTTGGGTTGGTGTGATGAGCACCCGGGATCATCACACCCAAATCCAAGGCTGAGGGAGATTACCCCTCTTTTTTTATATAGTTCTACTGTCTCCGATTATGTATTGATAAGCCCCGGGTGGCGAAACTCTACAATAAAAATTCGGGTTGTCATGTGTTTAATTTCATTGTGTTGTTTTCTGCTCTGCTGTGCTGTGCTGTTATTCTGGTGTTGTTTTTGGTGCTGTTGTTATTTGGTTTGTTGCTGCGTGTTATTTTCTGGTGTTGTTTCTTTCTGCTGTTATTTGGTGTTGTTGTGCTGCTGCTGTTTTATGGTGTTGTTGTGCTGCTGCTGTTATTCTGGGTTGTTGCTGCTGTGCTGCTGCTGCTGCTGTTATTATGGTGTTGTTGCTGTGTGCTGTTATACTGGTGTTGTTTCTGCTGGTTATTATGGTGTTGTTGCTGGTGTGTTATTATGGTGTTGTTGCTGCTGCTGCTGTGCTTGTGTTATTACTGGTGTTGTTGCGGCTGTTTTTATTATGGTGTTGTTTTGCTGTGTTATTACTGGTGTTTCTGTGCTGTTATTTTGGTGTTGCTGCTGCTGCTGTTTTTACTGGTGTGGTTGCTGCTGTTTATTACTGGTGTTTTTTGCTGCTGTGCTGTTATTATGGTGTTGTTTTTGTGCTGTTTTTACGGTGTTTTTGTGTGTGTTTTTACTGGTTTGCGTGCTGTTATTAGGTGTTTGCTGCGCTGCTGTTTATGGGTTGTTGTTGTTTCGTTATTACTGGTTTGTTGGCTGCGTTATTACTGGTGTTGTGCTGCTGTGTTTTATGGGGTTGTTGCTGTGCTGTTATTATGGGGTTGTTTTTGTGCTGTTATTATGGTGTTGTGCTGCGCTGTTATTACTGGTGTTGTGCTGTGTTTTTACTGGGGGTTGTTGTGTGCTGTTTTTATGGGTTGTTGTGTGCTGTTATTTCTGGTGTTGTTGTGCTGCTGTTATTACTGGTGTTGTTGCGTGCTGTTTTACTGGTGTTTTGCTGCTGTGTTTTTACTGGGTTGTTGCTGCTGGTTATTCTGGGGTTTTGCTGTGTTGTTTTACTGGTGTTGTTTTGCTGCTGTTATTTGGTGTTGTTGCTGCTGTGTTTTACGGTTGTTTTGTGCTGCTGTTATTACTGGTGTTTTTGCTGTGCTGTTATTTCTGGTGTTGTTTGCTGTGTTATTATGGTGTTGTTGCTGCTGCTGTTATTATTGGTGTTGTTGCTGCTGCTGTTATTACTGGTGTTGTTGTTGCTGCTGCTGTTATTACTGGTGTTGTTGCTGCTGCTGTTATTACTGGTGTTGTTGCTGCTGCTGTTATTACTGGTGTTGTTGCTGCTGCTGTTATTACTGGTGTTGTTGCTGCTGCTGTTATTTGGTGTTGTTGTGTGTTTTATGGTGTTGTTGCTGCTGTGTTTTCTGTGTTGTTGCTGCTGCTGTTATTACTGGGGTTTTTGTGCTGTGTTTTTTCTGGTGTTGTTGCTGTGTGTTATTATGGGGTTTTTTGCTGTGTTATTATGGTGTTGTGTGTGCTGTTTTCTGGTGTTTTGCTGCTGCTGTTATTCTGGTGTTGCTCTGCTGCTGTTATTATGGTGTTTCTGCTGTGTGTTATTACTGGGGTTGCTGCTGCTGTGTGTTATTATGGTGTGTGCTGCTGCTGTTTTTACTGGTGTTGTTGTGTGCTGTGTTTTTACTGGTGTTGTTGCTGCTGCTGTTTTTTATGGTGTTTTTTTGCCTGCTGTTATTATGGTGTTGTTGCTCTGTTTATTACTGGTGTTTGCTGCTGCTGTTATTATGGTGTGTTGTGCTGCTGTTATTACTGGTGTTTTTTGCGCTGCGCTGTTATTATGGGTTGCTGCTGTGCTGTTATTTTGGTGTTGTTGTGCTGTGTTTTTATGGTGTTTCTGTGCTGCTGTTTTTATGGTGTTGTTGTGTGCTGCTGTTATTACTGGGGTTGTTGCTGCTGCTGTTATTACTGGTGTTTTGCTGCTGCTGTTATTTTCTGGGGTTTCTGCTGCTGCTGTTTTTTATGGTGTTTTGTGCGCTGCTGTTTATTCTGGTATTGTTGTGCTGCGCTGTTATTACGGTGTTGCTGTCTGCTTTATTTGGTGTTTTTGTTGCTGCTGCTGTTATTACTGGGTTGCTGTGCTGTGTTATTTGGTTGTTTCTGGCGTTATTATGGGGTTGTTGTTTGTGTTTTATGGGGTTGTTGCGCTGTGTTATTATGGTGTTGTTTGTGCTGCTGTTATTATGGTGTTGTTTCTGCTGCTGTTTTCTGGTGTTGTTGTGCTGTGGTTTTTATGGTGTTGTTGCTGCTGCTGTTTTATGGTGTTTTTGTGCTGCTGTTATTACTGGTGTTGTGCTGCTGTATTAGGGTGCTGCTGTGTTATTATGGTGTGTTGCTGCTGCGTTTTTACTGGGGTTTTTTGCGCTGCTGCGGTTTTATGGGGTTGTGCTGCTGCTGTTATTACTGGTGTTGCTGTGTGCTGTGTTATTCTTGTTGTTGCTGCTGCTGTTTTTTACTGGTTGTTGTGCTTTCTTTTTTTACTGGGGTTGTTGTGCTGCTGTTATTACTGGTGTTGTGTGCTGCTGCTGTTATTACTGGTGTTGTTCTGTGTGTTATTTTTCTGGGTGTTGCTGCTGCTGTGTTATTATGGTGTTGTTGCTGCTGTGTTTTTACTGGTGTTTTTGTGTGTGTTTTCTGGTGTTGTTGTCTGCTGTTATTACTGGTGTTTCTGCTGTTTATTATGGTGTTTTTGCTGCTGCTGTTATTTCTGGTGTTTTTTGCTGCTGCTTTTTATGGTGTTGTTGCTGCTGCTGTTATTATGGGGTTGTTTGCTGCGCTGTTTTTTATGGTGTTGGTGTGTGTTATTACTGGTGTTGTTGTGCTGCTTTATTATGGTGTTGTTGCTGCTGCTGTTTTTATGGTGTTGTTGCTGTGCTGTTATTAGGTGTTTCTGCTGCTGCTGCTGTTATTTTGGTGTTGTTGTGTGTTTATTATGGTGTTGTTGTGCTGCGTTATTATGGGGTTGTTGCTGCGGTTTTATGTGTTGTTGTGCTGTGTTATATGGTGTTGTTGCTGCTGTGTTATTACTGGTGTTGCGCTGCTGTTATTATGGTGTGTTGTGGCTTTATTACGGTGTTGTTTTCTGTGTGCTGTTTTTACTGGTGTTGTTGCGTGCTGTTATTATGGTGTTTGTGTCTGCTGTTTTTAAAAGGAACACTACTATTTTTTCAGAAGAACAAATCCGTGACAAAACTTTGTCTACGATCACTCATTCACTGGGTGTTTCTGTGGTGGGAGCGTGGTGGTAGCAACACTGTGTGTTGCTGTGGTGCGGGTGGTGGTAACAACCATGGTGTGTTGCGTGGGGGAGGGGGTGGTGGTAAAAACCCCTGGTGTGTTGCTGTGGTGGGAGCGTGGCTGGTAACAACCACTGGTGTGTTGCTGTTGGGGAGGGGCGTGGTGGTAACAAACCCCTGGTGTGTTTCGTGGGGGGAGCGTGGTGGTAAAACCCCTGGTGTGTTTTCTGTGGTGGGGCGTGGTGGTAAAAACCCCCGGGGGGGTTGCTGTGGTAGGGGGCGTGGCTGGTACAACCCCTGGTGTTTTGCTGTGGTGGGAGCGGGCTGGTAAAAACCCCCTGGGGTTGCTGTGGTGGGGGGCGTGGTGGGAAAACCCCTGGTGTGTTGCTGTGGTGGGGGCGTGGCTGGTAACAACCACTGGTGTGTTGCTGTGGTGGGAGCGTGCCTGGTAACAACCACTGGTGTGTTGCTGTGGTGGGAGCGTGGCTGGTAACAACCACTGGTGTGTTGCTGTGGTGGGGCGTGGCTGGTAACAACCACTGGTGTGTTGTGTGGGGTGGGAGCGTGGGGTTTGGGAACAACCCCGGGGGGTTCTGTGGTGGGAGCGTGGTGGAAAAACCATGGTGTGTTGCTGTGGTGGAGCGTGGTGGTAACAAAACCCCTGGGGTGTTGCTGTGGGGGGCGTGGCTGGTAAAAAACCATGGGGGGTTTTTGCTGTGGTGAGGGGGGGCTGGTAACAAACCCCTGGTGTGTTGTTGGGGTGGGAGCGTGGCTGGGTAACAACCATGGTGTGTTGCGTGGTGGGAGCGTGGCTGGTCAAACCCGGGGTGTTGCTGTGGTGGGAGCGTGGTGGTAGCAACCATGGGGTGTTGCGTGGTGCGGCGTGGTGGTAACAACCCCCGGTGTGTTGCTGTGGTGGGAGCGTGGCTGGTAACAACCACTGGTGTGTTGCTGTGGTGGGGGCGTGGCTGGTAACAACCACTGGTGTGTTGCTGTGGTAGGGGCGTGGCTGGTAACAACCACTGGTGTGTTGCTGTGGTGGGGCGTGGCTGGTAACAACCACTGGTGTGTTGCTGTGGTGGGAGCGTGGCTGGTAACAACCACTGGTGTGTTGCTGTGGTAGGGGCGTGGCTGGGAAAAACCCCGGTGTGTTGCTGTGGGGGGAGGGGGCTGGGGAACAAACCATGGGGGTGTTGTGTGGGGGGAGCGTGGTGGTAACAACCTGGGGTGTTTGCTGTGGTGGGGGGGTGGTGGTTAACAACACTTTGTGTTGCTGTGGTGGGGCGGCTGGGGAAAACCCTGGTTGTTGCTGTGGTGGGAGGTGGTGGTAAAAACCCCTGGGTGTGTTGCTGTGGGGGAGGGGGTGGCTGGTAACAACCCCTGGGTGTTGCTGGGGGTGGGGAGCGTGGTGGTAACAACCCCTGGGTGTTGTGTGGTGGGGGTGGTGGTAACAACCACTGGTGTGTTGCTGTGGTGGGGGGTGGCTGGTAACAACCACTGGTGTGTTGCTGTGGTGGGGCGTGGCTGGTAACAACCACTGGTGTGTTGCTGTGGTGGGAGCGTGGCTGGTAACAACCACTGGTGTGTTGCTGTGGTGGGGAGCGTGGTTTGGGAACAACCCCCTGGTGTGTTGTGTGGTGGGAGCTGCCTGGGAAAAACCACTGGGGTGTTGCTGGGGGGGGCCCCTTGGTGGTAACAACATGGTGTGTTGCTGTGGTGGGAGCGTGCCCGGTAAAAACCCTGGTGGTTGCTGGGTGGGAGCGTGGCTGGTAACAAACCCTGGTTGTTGTGTGGGGGGAGGGCCTGGTAAAACCATGGTGTGTTGTGTGGTAGGGGGTGGCTTTGGTAACAACACTGGGGTGTTGCTGTGGTGGGAGCGTGCCTGGGTAACAACCACTGGGGTGTTGCTGTGGGGGAGGTGGTGGGAACAACCACGGGGTGTTGTGTGGTGGGAGCGTGGTGGTAACAACCCCTGGGGTGTTTGTGGTGGGGGTGGTGGAAAAACCTGGGTGTTGCTGTGGTGGGGGGCGTGGCTGGTAAAACCCTGGTGTGTTGCTGGGGGGGCGGGTTGGGGAAAACCACTGGTGTGTTGCTGTGGTGGGGGCGTGGCTGGTAACAACCACTGGTGTGTTGCTGTGGTGGGAGCGTGGCTGGTAACAACCACTGGTGTGTTGCTGTGGTGGGAGCGTGGCTGGTAACAACCACTGGTGTGTTGCTGTGGTGGGAGCGTGGTGGTAACAACCCCCTGGTGTGTTGTGTGGTGGGGGCGTTTGGTTGGGAACAACCATGGTTTGTTGCTGTGGTGGGGCGTGGCTGGTAAAACACTGGTGTGTTGCTGTGGGGGGGCGTGGCTGGGAAAAAACCAGGGTTGTTGCTGTGGTGGGGGCGTGGCTGGTAACAACCACTGGTGTGTTGCTGTGGTGGGGGCGTGGCTGGTAACAACCACTGGTGTGTTGCTGTGGTGAGGGCGTGGTGGTAACAACCATGGGTTTTTGTTGCTGTGGTTGGGGGCTGGTGGTAACAAAACCTGGTGTGTTGCTGTGGTGGGAGCTGGTTTGGGAACAACCATGGGGTGTTTCTGTGGTGAGGGCGTGGCTGGTAAAAAACCCCTGGGTGTTGCTGTGGTGGGGGGGTGCCTGGTAAAAACATGGGTTTTTTTGGGGGTGGGAGCGTGGCTGGTAACAACCACTGGTGTGTTGCTGTGGTGAGGGCGTGGCTGGTAACAACCACTGGTGTGTTGCTGTGGTGGGGGCGTGGCTGGTAACAACCACTGGTGTGTTGCTGTGGTGAGGGCGTGGCTGGTAACAACCACTGGTGTGTTGCTGGGTGAGGGGGTGGCGGTAAAAACCACTGGTGTGTTGCGTGGTGGGGCGTGCCCGGGGAACAACCATGGGGTGTTGCTGTGGTGGGAGCGTGGTGGTAAACCCACTGGTGTGTTGTGTGGTGAGGGCGTGGCTGGTAAAACCATGGTTTTTGTTGTGTGGTGGGAGCGTGGCTGGTAAAACCCCTGGGTGTTGTGTGGTGGGGCGTGGGTTTGGGAACAACCCCTGGTGGTTTCGTGGTGGAGCGTGGGGTAACAACCCCGGTGTGTTGCTGTGGTGGGAGCGTGGCTGGAACAACCCTGGGTGTTGCTTGGGGGGGCGTGGCTGGTAACAACCTGGGTGTTGCTGTGGTGGGGGGGTGGCTGGGGGAACAACATGGTGTGTTTTGTGGTGAGGGGTGGCTGGTACAACCACTGGGGTTTTTGCTGTGGTGGGGCGTGGTGGTAAAAAACCATGGTGTGTTGCTGTGGGGGGGCGTGGCTGGGAACAACCATGGGGGGTTTCGTGGGGGAGGGTGGCTGGTAAACCCCTGGGGTGTTTCGTGGTGGGGGGCGTGGTGGTAACAACCCCGGTGTGTTTTGGTGGGAGCGTGGCTGGTAAAACAGGTGTGTTGTGTGGTGGGGGGTGGCTGGTAACAACCCCGGTGTGTTTCGTGGGGGAGCGGGTGGTAAAAACACTGGTGGTTGCTGTTTTTGGGTTTTTAGGTAAAAACATATGCAACAGTTAGACATCTTTTTCCGAAAAGTTTCGCCCATTTTAGTGGCTTCTTAGTCGAATACAGAAAGAGGCAGGAGCATAGAGATGTGAAAACGATGTAATCAGTCATCACCCAAGTCGTAGAATTTGAGGTTGTCGTCCCCCCTGGAAAAAGTTCAGTTCCCTGGCAGGAAAATCTGAAGATCAAGCGACGTGCGGAGATTAAATACTGTCGGAAAGGGGGGGCGGGTAGTATAGTGGTGTAGTATAGTGAGAGGAAAAAATGAGAAAGGGTTTTTATGTCCCCCTCAGATCCAACCCCTTTTCACTTGAAAGCTTGTCCAAGGTGTTTTCGACCAAAATGCCCCGTGTTGCAGTGTCTGACAAGTGAACATCAAATGGTTATACAAAAACCCCACAGGTTGTTAGGTAAAACACATATGCAAAAGTTAGACATCTTTATTCCGAAACGTTTCGCCTATACAGTAGGCTTCTTCAGTCGAATACAGAAAGTAGGCAGGAGCAGTAGAGATGTGAAGACGATGTAATCAGTCCATCACCCTTAAAGTCGTAGAATTTGAGGTTGTCAGTCCCTCGGCCTGGAGAAGTTCAGTTCCATAGTCAGGAACTATCTGAAGATCAAGCGACAGTGCGGAGACTTAAATACTGTCGGAAGGAGAGGTGCAGGGTAGTAGTAGTGGTAGTAGTAGTAGTGAGAGGCCCAACTGAGAGGTCATGTCCCTCTCAGATCCAACCCTTCTCACTTGAAAAGCTTGTCCAAGGTGTTTTCTGTACCAAGATGCCACGTGTTGCAGTGTCTGACAAGATGAACATCAAAATGGTATATACAATACCGACAGGTTGTTAGGTAAGACACATATGCAACAGTTAGACATCTTTATTCCGAAACGTTTCGCCTATACAGTAGGCTTCTTCAGTCGAATACAGAAAGTAGGCAGGAGCAGTAGAGATTTTGAAGACGATGTAATCAGTCCATCACCCTTAAAGTCGTAGAATTTGGGTGATGGACTGATTACATCGTCTTCACATCTCTACTGCTCCTGCCTACTTTCTGTATTCGACTGAAGAAGCCTACTGTATAGGCGAAACGTTTCGGAATAAAGATGTCTAACTGTTGCATATGTGTCTTACCTAACAACCTGTCGGTATTGTATATACCATTTTTGATGTTCATCTTGTCAGACACTGCAACACGTGGCATCTTGGTACAGAAAACACCTTGGACAAGCTTTTCAAGTGAGAAGGGGTTTGGGTCTGAGAGGGACAGACCTCTAAATTCCTCCACTTTCTACACTTTCCACTACACTACCTGCCCTCTCCCTTTCCGGGGGAGATTTTAAATCTGCACTGTCGCTTGATCTTCAATAGTTCCTGACTATGGAAATGAACTTCTCCAGGGGCCCAGGGAAATGAAACCCCAAATTTTTACGACTTTAAGGGGGATGGACCCGAATTTCATCGTCCCTTTACATCCCCTTCTGCTCCCGCCCACTTTTTGTATTCGATGAAGAAACCTTTTGTATAGGGGAAACGTTTCGGGAAAAAAATTTAAAATGTTGAAAATGTTTTCTTACCTAAAAACCTGTCGGTTAAAAAAAAATTTTATATAAACCCTTTTGATGTTCATCTTGTCAGACACTGCAACACTGGCACTTGGTAAGAAAAAACCCTTTGGGCAAGCTTTTCAAGTGGGGAAAGGGGGGGATCTGAGAGGGGCATGACCCCCATTTCCTCTCAACTCTACTACCATACTACTACCCCCCACCCCTCCTTCCGACAGTATTTAAGTCTCCCCACTGTCGCTTTATCTTCAGATAGTTCCGACTATGGGAATTTTTTTTTTTTTTTTTAACTTTCCCCGGCCCAGGGGCTGGGCAAAACCCCAAATTCTAAAGACTTTAAGGGGGATTTGGGTGTTTTTAAAACGCCCTTTACTTTCTATGCTCCCGCAAATTTTGTTTTCGAATGAAAAGCCTACGTATAGGGGAAACGTTTCCCGGGAAAAAAAATGTTTAACCCGTTGAAAATGTGTCTTACCTAACAAACCCGGCGGTATTTTATATCCATTTTGATGTCATCTTGGGCAACACGCAAAACGTGGGATTTGGTACAGAAAACACCTTGGACAAGCTTTTCAAGTGAAAGGGTTGGATCTGAGAGGGCATGATCTCTTGCCTCTCCCCCTATAAAACACTTCTTTACCCGCACCTCTCCTTTTTCCCACAGTAAATTTTAAATCTCCCCCTGTCCTTTTATCTTCAAATAGTTTCCTTTAAATATGGAAAATAACTTCTCCAGGGGGCCCAGGGGGGCCCGCAACCTCAATTCTACGACTTTTTAAAGGGGGTGGAAAGATTAAATTGGGGGGCTTTACATCTCACTTGCTTTCCCGCCTTTCTTCGGTATTCGACGAAAAGGCCCACTGTTTTTAGCGAAAAGTTTCGGGAAAAAAGATGTTAACTGTTGCATTTTGTGTTTACCTTAAAAAACTGTCGGAAATTGGGATATACCAATTTTTATGTTCATTTTGTCAAACACTGGGAAAAACGTGGCATTTTTGGGACAGAAAACACCTTGGGGAAAACTTTTAAAATGAGAAGGGTTGGATTTTGGAGGGGCATGACCTCCCCAGTTTTTCCTTTTCACTACTACTATAAACCCCTACTACTCCCCGGGACCTCTCCCCCTTTCCCAAAAGGATTTAAGTCTCCGCACTTGTCGCTTTATCTTCAGATTTCCGGGCTTGGAACTGAAACTTCTAAGGCCCCCAGGGACTGACAAACCTTTAAATTCTACGACTTTAAGGGGGATGGACTGATTTTCATCGTTTCACATCTCTAATGCCCGGCCCACTTTTGTAATTTCGACTGAAGAACCTACGGGATAGGGGGAAAAAGGTTTTTAATAAAGATGTTAAAATGTTGCATATTTTGTCTTACCCAACAAACCCGTCGGATTGTAATTCCATTTGATGTTCTTCGTGTTTTTTCTGGGTGGGGGGGTGGCTGGTAAAAAACCACTGGTGGTTTCGTGGTGAGGGCTGGCTTAACAACCACTGGTGTTTGCGTTGGGGGGGAGCTGGCTGGTAAAAAACCACTGGTGTTGCTGTGGTGGGGGGCCCTGGGTGGTTTAAAACCAAGGGGTGTTGGTGTGGGGGGGAGCGTGGGTGGTAAAAAAACTGGTTTTTGTTGTGTGGTGGGAGCGTGGTGGTAACAAAACCCCTGGTGTGTTGCTGTGGTTTGGGGGCGTGGGTGGGGAACAACCATGGGGTTTGCTGTGGTGGGGGCGTGCCGGGGAACAACCACTGGTGGGGGTTGCTGTGGTGGGGGCCCTTTGGGGTTTGGGAAACCCCTGGGGTGTTGCTGGGTGAGGGCGGGCTGGGAAAACCAGTGTGGTTCCTGTGGTGGGGGGGTGGCTGGGGAACAAACCCCTGGTGTGTTTCTGTGGTGGGAAGGGGGGGGGGCCCTTTTTAAAAACCACGGGTGTTGCGTGGGGAAAGGGGGTGGCTGGTAACAACCACTGGTTGTTGCTGTTGGGGAGGGCGTGGCTGGGGAAAACCCTGGTGGGGGTTTTTCTGTGGGGGGAGCGGGGTGGGTAACAACCATGGTGTGTTGCTGGGTTTAGGGGGTGGCGGGAAAAAAACCACTGGTGTGTTGCGGGGGTGGGGGGGTGGCTGGTTAAAATAACCCCTGGTTGTTGGGTGTGGGAGGGGCGGGGGGCCTTTTGGGAAAAAAACCACTGGGGTTTCTGTGGTAGGGGGGTGGCTTGGGAACAACCCCCTGGGGTGTTTCTGTGGTGGGAGCGTGGTTTGGGAACAAACCCCTGGTGTGTTTTCTGTTGGGGGGAGGTGGCTGGGAACAAAACCCCTGGGGTTTGCTGTGGTTGGGGGCGTGGGTGGTAACAACCCCCTGGTGGGGGTTGCTGTGGTGGGGGGCGGCGGTGGGAACAAACCCCTGGGGGTGGGTTTCTTGTGGTGGGGGCGTGGCCCGGGGAACAACCCCTGGGGTGTTGCTGTGGGGGGAGCGGGGCTTTGGGAAAAACCCCGGGGTGTTTTTCTTTTGGTGGGGGGGTGCCTGGGGAAAAAAACCACTGGTGTGTTTCTGTGGTGGGGGCGTGGCCGGGAACAACCCCTGGTGTGTTGCTGTGGTGAGGGCGGGCTGGGGAAAAAACCCCCTGGTGTGTTGCTGTGGTGGGGCGTGGCTGGTTTTTCAAACCCCTGGTGGTTTGCTGTTTTTGGGAGCGTGGCTGGTAACAAACCCCTGGGGGTTTTTGCTGTGGGGTTTTGAAGGGGGTGGGCCCGGTAACAACCCCTGGGGTGTTGCTGGGTGAGGGGTGGCTTTGGGAAAACCACTGGGTGTTTGGGTGTGGTGGGGGCGTGGCTGGGAAAAACCACTGGTGTGTTGGGGTGGGGGGGCGTGGCTGGGTAACAACCACTGGGTGTTTTGCTGTGGTGGGGGGGTGGCTGGGAACAACCACTGGGTGTTGCTGTGGTAGGGGGGTGGTTTTAACAAAAACCCCTGGTGTGTTGCGGGGGTGGGAGCGTGGGGGTAACAACCACTGGTGTTTTTGCTGTGGGGGAGGGGGGGTGGTGGTAACAACCACTGGTTTTGTTTTTTGGGTGGGGGCGTGGCTGGTAACAACCACGGGGTGTTGCTGGGTGGGAAACGGGCTGGAAAAACCACTGGTGTGTTTTCGTGGTGAGGGCGGGGCTGGTAACAAACCCCTGGGGTGTTTTCTGTGGTGAGGGCGGGGCTGGTAACAACCACTGGGGTGGGTTTTGGGTGGGAGGTGGGTGGTAACAACCAATGGGTTTGTGTGGTGAGGGCGGGGTGGTAACAACCAGTGTGTTGCTGTGGTGGGGGGCGTGGCTGGTAACAACCCCTGGTTTGTTTCTGTGGTGGGAGCCCTGGCTGGTAACAAAAAAAAGGGTGTTTGGTGTGGGGAGGGCCCCTGGCCCGTAACAACCCCCGGTGTGTTTTCTGTGGTGGGGGCCCGGGGGGGGGAACAACCACTTTTTGTGTTGGGTGTGGGAGGGGGGGTGGCTGGTAACAAACCCCTGGGGTGTTGTGTGGGGGGAAACGGGGGCGGTAACAACCACTGGTTGTGTTGGGTTGGTGAAGGGGGTGGTGGTTTAACAACCCCCTGGGTGGGTTTCTGTGGTGGGGGGGTGGGTGGTAACAAACCCCTGGGGTTTTTTTGTTGGGGGGAGCGGGTGGTAACAACCCCTGGGGTGTTGCTGTGGGGGGGGCGTGGGGCCCGGGGAACAACCCCGGAGTTGTTGCTGGGGTGGGAGCGTGGCTTGGGAACAACCAAGGGTGGTTGCTGTGGTGAGGGGGTGGGTCCTTTGGGAACCCACGGGGGGTTTTTGCGTGGTGGGGGCGGGGGGGTAACAACCATGGTGTGGACTGTGGTGGGGGCGTGGGTGTTTAAAAAAACCACTGGTGTTTTTGCTGGGGGTGAGGGCGGGCTGGTAACAAACCCCTTTGGGGTGTTTTCTGTGGTGAGGGGGTGGCTGGTAACAACCACTGGGGTTTTTGCTTTTGGTGGGGGCGTGGCTGGTAACAAACCATGGTGGGGTTTCGTGGGGAGGGCGTGGCTGGGAACCCCCTGGGGTGTTTCTGTGGTGGGGGCCCGGGTTGGTAAAAACCCCTGGGGTGGCTGTGGTAGGGGGGGGGTGGTAAACAACCAATGGGTGTTGCGTGGTGGGAGCGTGGCTGGTAACAACCCCCGGTGTTTTTGCTGTGGGAGGGCCGGGGGGCTGGTAACAAAACCCCTGGTGTGTTGCTGTGGTGGGGGGGGTGGCTGGTAACCCCCAAATTTTGGTTGGTTTTTGCTGTGGGGGGAGCGTGGTGGTAACAACCCTGGTTTTGTTTCTTTTGGGGGGGGCGTGGCGGTAACAAAAACCCCTGGGGTGTTGCTGTGGGGGAGGCGTGGCTGGAACAACCACTGGTGTGTTTCTTTTGGTGGGAGCGGGCTGGTACAACCCCTGGGGTGTTTCTGTGGGAGGGGGTGTGGTGGTAACAAAACCCCTGGTGTGTTGCTGTGGTGAGGGGTGGCTGGGAACAACCAATGGGGGTTGCTGTTTGGGGGGAGCTGGCTGGTTTAAAAACCACGGGTGTTGCCTTTTGGTGAGGGCGTGGGTGGGAAAACCACTGGTGTGTTGCTGGGTGGGGGGGTGGCTGGATAAAAACCACTGGTGTGTTTTCTGTGGAAAGGGGGGTGGCCGGGAAAAAACCCCTTTGGTGTGTTGCTGTGGTGGGGGCGTGGGGTTGGGGAACAAACCCCTTGGGGTGTTTTGCTGTGGTAGGGGCGTGGTTTGGGAAAAACCCCTGGTGGGGTTGGCCCGGGGGAGGGGCGTGGTTGGTAAACAACCACTTTGGGGTTTTGCTGTGGTGGGGCGTGGCTGGTAACAACCACTGGTTTTTGTTGCGTTTGGGGGAAACGTGGCGGTAAAAAACCCCTGGTGTGTTTCTGTGGTGGGAGCGTGGCTGGTTTAAAAACCACTGGTTGTGTTTTGTGGTGGGAAACGTGGTGGTAACAAAACTTGGGGGTTTTGCTGTGGTTTGGGGGCGTGGTGGGTAACAACCACTGGGGGTTCTGGGTGGGGGGCGGGTTTGGGAACAACCAAGGTTTTGTTTTCGTTTGGGGGGGGCGTTTCCCGGTAAAAAAAACCCCCTGGTTTGTTTTCCGTGGTGGGAAAGGGGGGTGGTTTAAAAACCACTGGTGTGTTGCTGTGGGAGGGCGGGTGGTAAACAACCATTTGGGGTGTTTTCTGTGGGGGGGCGTGGCTGGTAACAACCACTGGGGTGTTTCTGTGGAGGGAGCGTGGCTGGTAACAACCAATGGTGTGTTTTGTGTGTGAGGGCGGGGGCGGTTTAAAAACCACTGGTGTGGGGTTTCTGGGTTGGGGAGGGGGGGTGGCTGGTTTAAAAACCACGGGGTTTTGTTGCTGGGGGGTGGGGGCGTGGCTGGGGAAAAACCCCTGGTGTGTTTTCTGTGGTGAGGGGGTTTGGGTGGTAACAACCAACTGGTTTGTGTTGGTGGGGGGGGGGGGCGTGGTGGTAAAACCACTGGGGGTGTTTTTTTTTGGGGAGGGCGTTTGGTGGTAACAACCCTGGTTGTTTTCTTTTGGTGGGGGGCGTGGCTGGTAAAAAACCCCCGGGGGTGTTGCTGTGGTGAGGGGGTTTTGGTTTAAAAAACCCCTGGGGTGTGTTGCTGTGGTGGGGGGGTTTGGTTGGGAAACAACCCCCTGGGGGTGTTGTGTGGTGGGGAGGGGTTTGGGTGGGGAAAAAAATTGGGGGGGGGGGGGTTGTTTTTTGGTGGGGCGTTTGGGTGGTAACCAAAAAGGGGTTTTTGCTGGGGGTGAGGCGTGGTGGGGAAAAAACCACTTGGTTTTGTTTGGGTGGGTGGGAGCGTGGGGTGGTAACAAAACCCCTGGGGGGGTGTTGCTGTGGTGAGGGCCCTGGTGGTAAAAAACCAATGGTGTGGGTTTCTTTTGGGGAGGGCTGGCGGTTTAAAAACCACTGGGGTGTTGCTGTGGTGGGAGCGTGGCTGGTAACAAAACCCCTGGTGTTTGCTGTGGTGGGGGGCGTGGTGGTAAAAACCACTGGTGTGTTGCTTTTGGTGGGGGGCGTTTGGTGGTAACAAACCCCTGGGGGGGGGGGTGGGGGGGGGGAAAAAACCATGGGGGGTTGGGGGTTGGGGGGGGGGGGGGGGGGTGGGGGGGGTTCCCCCCCTTTTGGGGGTTGCTGGGTAGGGGCGTTTGGGTGGTAACAACCACTGGGGGGGGGGTGTTTCTGTGGTTTGGGTTGGGGGTGGGGGTAAAAACCCTGGGGTGTTCTGGGTGGGGCGTGGCTGGTAAAAAACCACTGTGGGTTTTTGCTGTGGGGGGGCGTGCCCGGTAACAAAACCCCTGGGGTGTTGCTTTTGGGGGGAGCGTGGGCTGGGGAACAACCACTTGGGGGTGTTGCTTGGGGGGGGGGGGCTGGGGTAACAACCCATGGTGTGTGCTGTGGTGGGGGGGTGGTTTTTAACAAACCCCCTGGTGTGTTGCTGTGGTGGGGCGTGGCGGGTTTAAAAAACCACTGGGGTGTTGCTGTGGTTGGGCGTGGTGGTAAAAAACCAATGGTTTTTGTGCGTGGGGAGGGGGTGGTTTGGGAACAACCCAGGGGGGTGTTGCTGTTGGGGGGCGTGGCTGGGAACAAAACCCCCTGGTGGTTTCTGGGTTGGGGGGCGTGGCTGGTAAAACCCCCGGGGGGGTGGGGGGTTGGGGGTTGGTTTTTGGGGGGGGGGCGTGGGGTGGTAACAACCACTTTGGTTTGTTTTTTTTTGGGAGGGGGAGGGGGGGGAGGGGAAAGGGGGGGGGTTGTGGGGGGGGGCGTGGCTTGGAAAAACCACTGGTTGGGGTTTTTCTGTGGGGGGGCGTGGCGGTTAAAAACCAATGGGGTGTTGCTTTTGGTTGGGGGGGGGGGCTGGTTTAAAACCATGGTTGGGGGGGGGGGCTGGGTTGGGTGTGTTGCTGTGGTTTGGGGCGGGTGGAACACCATGGGTGTTTGCTGGGTTAGGGCGTGGCTGGTAACAACCAAGGTGTGGGGTTTCTTGGTGGTGGGTGGGGTGGTAACAAAACCCCTGGGGTGGTGCTTTTGGTGGGGGGGTGGCTGGGGAACAAACCCTTGTGGGGTTTGCGTGGTGGGGGGGGCTGGTAACAAACCCCTGGTGGTTGCGTGGTTCGGGGGCGTGGTTTGGGAACAACCACTGGGTGGGGGGTGGGGCTGGGGGCAACCACCGGGGGGGGGTTTCTGTGGTGGGGGGGTTTGGTGGTTAAAAAAAACTGGTGTGTTGTGTGGTAGGGGGGGTTGGCTGGTAACAACCAATGGTTTTTTGGTTTTTGTGGTGGGGGTGGTGGTAACAACCCCCTGGTGTGTTGCTGTGGTGGGGCGTGGGTGGTAACAAACCCCTGGTGGGGGTTTCTGTGGTTTTGGGGGGTGGGGGGGTAACAACCACTGGTGTGTTTTCTGTGGTGGGGGCGGGGGCTGGTAACAACCACCCGGTGTGTTGCTGGGGAGGGGCGGGGCTGGTAACAAAACCCCTGGTGGGGGGGGGGGGGGTGTTTCTGGTTTTTTGGGGGTGGGCCGTTTGGGTGGGAACAACCCCTGGTGTGTTTCTGTGGTGGGGGTTTTTTGGTTTAAAAACCACTTTTGGGGTGTTGCTGTGGGGGGGGCGTGGTGGTAACAACCACGGTTTTTGTTTTCGGGGGTGGGGGCGGGCTGGTAACAACCACTGGTGAGTTCTGTGGTGAGGGCCCTGGGGTGGTAACAAACCCCTGGTGGGGGTTTTTCTGTTTGGGGGGGCGGGGCTGGTAACAACCATGGTTTTTGTTGCTGTGGTGGGGCGTGGGGTGGTAACAACCACTGGTGGTTGCTGTGGTGAGGGGGTGGGTTTTAAACCCCCCACTGGGGTGTTTCTGTGGTGGGGGGCGTGGTGGAAAAACCCTGGGTGGGGGGGCTGGGGGGGGGGGGGGGGCCCCTGGGGGTTTTTGTGTGGGGGAGGGCTGGCGGGGAACCAAAAAAAATTTTGGTTTTGTTGCCTTTTGGTGGGAGCGTGGCTGGTACAAAACCAAGGTGTTTGCTGTGGTGGGGGCCCTGGTTTGGGAACAACCACTTGGTTTTTTGCTGTGGGTTTGGGGGGTTTGGGTGGTAAAAACCCCTTGGGGGGGTGTTGCTGTGGGGGGGCGTGGCTGGGAACAAAAAATGGGGGTGTTTCTGTGGAAGGGGGGGTGGTGGTAACAAACCATGGGTGTTGCCCGTGGTGGGGCGTGGTGGTAACAAAACCCCTGGTGTGTTGCTGGGTGGGGGCCCTGCCCGGTAACACCCCAAATGGGGGGGTTGGGGTTTTGGGGGGGGCGTGGCCGGTAACCCAACCCCTGGTGTGTTTCTGTGGTGGGGGGGTGGTGGGGGGGGGGGGGGTGGTAAAACCCTGGTTGTTTTTGGTGGGGGGTGGGGGGGGGGTGGGTGAAAACAACCCCGGTGTTTTTGCTGTGGGTTTGGGGCGGGGGCTGGTACAACCACTGGGTGTTTTTGTGGGGGGGTGGGCCGGTAACAACCACTGGGGGGTGTTGCTGTGGGGGGGGGGGCTGCCGGGGAACAAAACCACGGTGGGGTTGCTGTGGGGGGGGCGTTTGGGTGGGGAACAAACCCTGGGTTTTGGGTTTCTGTGGGGGGGGCGTGGTCGGTTTAAAACCAAATGGTGGGGTTTTTTGCCCGTTTGGGGGGGGGCTTTGGGTGGTAACAACCCCTTTGGGGGTGTTTCTGTGGTTGGGGGCGGGCTGGTAACAACCCCTGGTGTGTTGCTGTGGTGGGGGGGTGGGTTGGGAAACCCAAACCCCTGGGGGTTTGCCGTGGTGGGGGCGTTTGGGTGGAACAACCCCTTTTGGGTTTTTTTGCTGTTTGGGGGGGGGCGTGGTGGGAAAAACCACTGGGGGGGTGTTGCTGTGGTGGGGGGGGTGGGTTTTGGGAACAACCATGGTGTTTTGCTGTGGTGGGGGGGGGGGTGGGGTAAAACCCACTGGGGTGATCTGTGGGGGGTGTGGGCTGGAAGCCCCCTTTTTGTGTTGCTGTGGTGGGAGGGCCCTGGGGGTAACAACCATTTTTGGTTTTGGGGGCTTGGGGGTTGGGGGGGGTGGCTTTGGGAAAACCCCTGGTGTTTTTCGTGGTGGTGGGGGGGCTAGAAAAAACCACTGGTGTGTTTTCTGGGGCGGGGGGGCGGGGGTGGGAACAAAACCACTTTGGGGTTTGCGTGGTGGGGCGGGGGTGGGAACAAACCCCCTGGTTTGGGTTTCTGTGGTGGGGGGGGGGCTGGTAAACCCCCTGGTGTTTTGCTTTGGGGGGGGGGTTGGGGGGGCCGTGGCTGGTAACAACCACTGGGGTGTTTTCTTTTGGTGGGGGGGTGGCTGGGTTTTCCACGGTGGTTGCTGTGGTGGGGGGGTGGCTTGGGAACAACCACTGGGGGGGGTTGGTGTTATTTGGGGGGGGCGTGGCTGGAAAAACTGGTGGGGTTCTGGGGGTGGGGGGGGCGTGGGTGGTAAAAAAACTTGGTGTTTTTGTGGTGGGGGGGGGAAACCCCGGGGGGAAAACGGTTTTGTTGCGTGGTGGGGGGGGTGGCTGGGGAAACAAACCCCTTTTGGGGTTGCTGTGTTGGGGGGGCCTGGTTTAACAACCCTGGTGTGTTGCTGTGGGGAGGGGCCCTTTGGGGGTTGGAAAAAGGGGGTGTTGCCGGGTTTTGGGGCTGGTATCAACCATGGTTGTTGCTGTGGTGGGGGGGGGGGGGGGGGGTGGGGGGGTGGCTGGAAAAAACTGGTTGTTTTTTGGGTTGGGGGGGGGGGTGGGGGGTGGGTGGGAACAACCACTGGGTGTGTTGCTGGGTGGGTGGCCGGGGGGGGTAACAAATGTTTTTTGCTGTGGTGGGGGGTGGCTGGTTTAAAAACCCTGGTGTTTTTGCGTGGTAGGGGGGTGGTGGGGAACAACCATGGGGGGGTGTTTGGGTGTGGTGGGGGCGTGGCCCGTAAAAACCACTGGTGTGTTTCGTTGGGGAAAAGGGGGTGGCTGGGAACAAAACCCCTGGTTGGGGCTGGGGGGGGGGGCGTGGGTGGTAACAAAAACCCTGGGGTTGTTAGGTGGGGGGTGGCTGGTTCCACTTTTGTTGCTAAAGGGGGGGGTTGGCTTAAAACCATGGGGGGTTTGCTTCGGTGGGGGCGTGGTTGGGAACCCCCAGGGGTGTGTTGCTGTGGTGGGGGGGGCTGGAAAAACCACTTTTTGGCTGGGGGGGGGCTACTGGGCTTGGGGGGGTTTTCTGTTTTAGGGGCGTTTGGCTGGAAACCCAAACCCTGGTTGTTGCTTGGGGGGGGTTGGTTTTAAAAAATTTGGGGGGGGACTGGTTAACAACCAATTTGGTGGGGGTGCTGTGGTGGGGGGTTTGGTGGGAAAAAACCATTTGTGTTGGGTTGGTGGGGGTGGCGGGGTAAACCCCTTTTGGGGTTTGCTTGGTTGGGGGGGGTTTGTTTAAAAAACCAAATGGGGGGGTTGCTCTTGGTGGGGGTGGCTGGGGAAAACACTGGTGTGTTGCTGTGGTAAGGGGTGTGGCTGGGGAAAAAAACCCTGGTGTGTTGCTGTGTTGGGGGGTGGCTGGGAACAACCACTGGGTTTTTTGTTGGAAAGGGGGTGGCTGGAAAAAACAACCCCCTTTGGGGTGTTCTGTTGGGGGGGGTGGGTGGGAAAAAACCACTTTTATGGTTTTGGGGGGGGGTTTGGGTGGGGGAAAAAAACCCTAGTGTGTAGCTGTGGGGGGGGTGGCCCGGGAATAAACTGGTGTTTTTGCTGATAATTTGGGTGTGGCTGGGAACAACTGGGGTGTTGTGTGGTAGGGCGGTGGCTAGGAACAAACCACTGGTGTTTTTGCTGTGGTAGATAATGTTTCTATTAACTCATGAGAATATGACCGGCTTACGCCGGTCCTCTTAACAGTCTTCACTATCATTTTATGACGTATGGGCACCTTTTTGCCACATTTTTTCACGTCTCTGTTTATGCTGATAATTAATCCCGCTCATGGTGTTATAATGGTGCCTATGTTGCTTTTTGTTGTCAAGAATATCGTTCAATTTAAGTTTGTTTGGGTTGTATATCGACTGCCAGGTACCACTTCCCTAGACACTCTAAAACGTCCCGTTTAGTGTCTCAACTTTTCTCAAGTTTAGCTAATTTGTCAGCGTCTTTGATTCTGTGTATTTTGTTTTTAGTTTTTATTTGGCTTTTTAAAAAATCCATTAAAAACTTGGTTCCTCTTCTTTTCCTCTACTTCTGTTTGAAATTTGTTTAGTCTACGTTATTTATATTTGTATATTTATTTCTGGCTTGTTTGAATTTTTAAATTACATTTGGTTTTTCAACAAGCTTGTCGTCATTAGTGGTGTTTCTCTCCAGGTAGTATATCCCAGCATAAGTTATTTCCGGTTAATTCACTTCAGTCACCGTGAGTTATTAACATTCTTGGTATATAATCTTTAAACCCCTTGGGGGTTCCTGTTCTTCACCTCCTCAGACATTAACTCCACCATTAGTGCCACTCTTTTTATTCCGGACTCTTCATTATGTGCTACTCCTCTAGAAAATATCACCTAAATTATTACTCCTATGATTTTGTTTTCTGTATAGCTGTTGTATCTTATCTTTGATCACCGCGTTCGTTTACTATGTATACGTGTGTGTGTGTGGTGTGTTGTGTGTGTACTCACCTATATGTACTCACCTATATGTGGTTGCAGGGGTTGGGGTCATAGCTCCTGCCCCGCCTCTTCACTAGTCGATACTAATTCGCTCTCTCCCCGCTCCATGATATTTGTCATACCTCTTCTTTAAAACTATTTATAGAACTTGCTTCCACAAATTCTCTCTCCAGATTATTCCCGTTCCTGACAAAATCTAAGCTAAAGAAATTTCTTCCTAACATCCCTATGACTCATTGGGTTTTCAGTTTCCAATTGTGTCCCCTTGTTTCTGTATCCCCTCTCTGAAACATTTGATCCTTTTCCACCTTGTCAATGCCTCTTAGTATTTTATACGTTTCTTTTCATGTCCCCTCTATCCCTCCTATCCTCTAGTGTCATCAGGTTAAGTTCCTTAACCCTCTCCTCATAAAAACTTTACCCCTCAGTTCCGGGACTAATCGTGTTTTCAAATTTTTGCACTTTCTGCAATTTTTGTGACGTGTTTGACTAAGTGAGGGTTCCTTACTGGCGTGCATATTCCAGTATTTGGCCTTACGTACACTGTGTACAATGTGTGAATGACTCCTTATTCAGATGTCTAAACGTCAATTCAGGTTTGCCAATCTCCCATATGCTGCAGCAGTTATTTGATTGATGTGTGCCTCAGGGGACATGTTCGTTATAATGCTTACCCAAGACCTTTTGCTTCCCCAGATGGTTGTGTGTGTGTGTGTGTTTTGTGTGTGTGTGGTGTGTGTGTGTGTGTGTGTGTGTGTGTGTGTGTGTGTGGTGTTTTGTGTGTTTTTCTTTTCTTGTGTGTGTAATATTTTTCCCCAGTATCAGACAATGCGACTCCAAATTATATAAAGATTTATAGCTTGTATAACGCCACGATATTGCTTCAATTTGAATCCTCCAATTCCATCTTGGAATTGGCTTTGACTATACACTGAAAAACCGGTTTGGTCTTTATAAAGTGGGTTTTTCGATTATTATTATTATTATTATTATTATTATTATTATGATTATTATTATTATTATTATTATTTTGAGTATTGCTACTGTTTATAGTTTTTACCCTCTTGTGATGTTTTTATTGCTACTTATTGTTATATGAAAAATTTCAACATTTGGAAAGAATATTGCAAAAGGAAGAGAACAGATATTGAGCACGCAGAAGTGAAGTCACCAAGACGAAGAGTTCGTGTCACCAGTAGTGAGCCTCGTAGAAGCCTACACCAAGTCTTTTGTTAAGAATCAGGATCCCCTTATTATGTGCAGTATTTGGCAAAGGCATGTACATTGTTGCTAGAAAGAGAAGAATTTTTAGATTTTTAGAATTAAGACTAGATCCAAACTCTCCCACAAAGACACTTCACAATCCCATGAAAGTGAAACATTTAGAAATACGTGTTAGAAGAAAGTCGTTATAACTAACAGAAGACCTGACTGTAGGATTGTTATCTTGGACCCCTAAGATGAGTAGCTGATGAAAACCCATAAATCAGTCTTAGTGACATCCCTGCAGAAAAATGGGATGTTAGCAAATCAAATTCCTCATGATTCTGTAACCGTTGTCGACAGAGGTTTCTGGTTCAGAGAGTTACATGGAATAAAGCTAGTTTTAGAAAAGTAGCCAAGACTGTTGTTCATTTAGCTTCGAGAGAAATCAGAGAAGAGAATTGATGTGTTTGGCACAAAACGAAAAACAGTGAACATTCAGCGCGAAAGGAGGGAATGGATTTTTGGTTGTCAGTTACGAACCTTAAGAACCTCTTATGTAGAAAGGAGGGCTCCTGCTTCATGAACACAAACCTGCAGGAGGTGACTAGGCAACTGTTGTAATATGCTTCTGAAGACACTGATCTACTAAGAGTAGATCAGTTTCTTCATTCCAAAAGATGTGTCATCACGAAAGTGGATCGGTGTAGTTCCCATTCGCAGAGTAGTGCTTATATTGTACTGTCATTAGTTCTTCATAGGATGCGATTTCGTCACTGCTTTTACAAAGGAAATATAAGTGTCCTTAACATCTTGATTGTTAATGGAGTTCTCAGACCCAGTTTCTGCAGTTAGAGTACGAACAGGATTACTCGCCAAACGCTTAGGATAAAATAGAGTCATTCATTTGGCTTGATGAATAAAAATCACGTACCGTGGCTGGAATAATTCACTAATAACTCTGACTTAGGGAAAAAAAATTTATTATGAACATTTCGGTGATCCTGGACCATTGTGAAGTCACAACTAGCATAGACTGGAAGATGGGTCAGGAGGAGAGATGGTGGTGTGGTGGGTGGCAATAGTAGTAACCGTGTTGTAGTGTAGTAGTAGTAACAGTAATGGTGGAAGCATTGATAGTAAAAGGGTAGGTAGTTGATCTTTACTAGCAGTAGCAGTAATGGCAATACGAAGTTAAAAAATAGAGAGTGAAGTGGTAGTGAATTTGTAATAATAGTAGTATGTAGCAGAAAATAGTAGTGAGGATACATAAGAATACAAGGAAAAGAGGAGCGGAAGATCCACTGACCCACACGGGGCAGAAACTAGTGAAAGAGAAACGAGAGTAAAACGTTTTTTGCGGTAAGATAAAAGTTCCAGCATCGAACACCCCTGGCCCCAGGAGCAGGGAGCACTCAACACCTGGCCCAGGGACAGGGAGAAGCACTAATAATTCAATAACTCAGGTTTTAAGAAGAGGCGCAGAACAAAAAAGAGAAACTCCAGGCCCAAAAGACAAAGGAAATCAGAAATAGATCATAATTTTGTCAAAAAAAAGTTTCCCTTTAAAATGGGGTTTTATTTTAAAGCAAGTGTCTTTTAGCCTCAGAGCGCCCTTCCTCTTTTGTTATTTCTTATTTTAGAAGAACCACTTTTGGGGGGTTTTTGTAAAAGGGAATTTTCACGAAAAAGCTGTCATAGCTGCAATGCTTGTAGAATTTTTTTTCCTGAAGGAAGCCTGAAGGATGTTTTCGGGGGTTTTAAGGATTTCTGGCTCAGTCCCTGTCTGTGATCTTGGGTGGATCAAGGTTTTGATTAATGGTGTTATTTTCCCTGCCGCACGCGTCCGAAGTATGAACACAGCCCTGTGTTTTAAAAACTGCAAAAATTACTGTCCCCTTTGGGACACCCAATCTCTTTTTGGTGAACCTTTTATGTATGAGGGAAGGTACTGTAATTCTATGATTTTCCAGGTGAAATTTTGTGTTGAAAATGTTTTCTCCTGAGTTTTAAGGAGTCAGGGAAAAAGAACTTCAAGTGTTCCCGGTAATTTAGAAATTGACTAAATTATTGTGCAGTAAAAGGGTTTTCTGGTACATTCTTTTAGTTTAAAATTTTGCCCTTTTTAAAAGGGGCTGTTAGTGTACAGCAATATTCCACCCGCATAAACCCCCCCCCCACCCCCCCCCCCGTTTTCCCCCCCCCCTCCCCACCCCCCCCCGTACTCCACCCACCCACGATACCACCACCACCCTTTTTCCCCTGTGAACTTCTTTGAAAAACCTAAAACCCTCCTCGGGGATGATTCACATCGCAAAAAGCAAGAATATCTCGCTACTGGCTTTTGCCCCAGTAGTTACTGCAGTGTTTGTGGTATCCACAAGGGACAAATTTTTTTTAGTTTAAAGGAGCCTACTTGTTCCAACTCTGCCCACGATGCATTCCAGAAGAAAAATTTTGTTGCAGCCGGGGTTAAAATTTCAAAAAATTTGAAGGAAATCCATAACCTGTGGTATAGTGGATACAAGCCTAAAAGGGGGAAGGGGCGGGGAACCACCTCGGGACTTCTGTCCAAAGATCAAACTCCCCTCTTGGGCTGTGTTGTAAAGTTCAGCTAAAAAAATCCATCACAGGGAAGCATATGACCCTCAAATCATTAATACCTCCAAGTATTGTAAAAGGGTCGGACGTAAGCTGCTAGTTGGTGACACTATTGACAAAGACTGGAAGTCTCACAGTGACTTAAACTCATCGCAATCCCAAGGGACGACAGGTTAAAAACCTACCTTTTGGGGAAAATTCAAACCCAAAATTTCCTCTGACCACCCAGAGGAAAAAATCCCTTCCAGAAAAGAGGGAACCCGGGATCTGTTAATTCCCCTACATTGAAATCTCGCTTCAGCCACGCCAGTCCATTCAGTGCAAATACCTTCGACCTCCCGCAGCACATCTGCCGAACTATTCCAGAATTGGCGCAGTGCTTAAACAGAAAGTTCGGTCGGAGTTTCTCCACCAGAGAGGGTTTGCATTAATAAAGGGAACTACCCCTCCCTGTCCCTACGCGCCAAAGTACGAACGCAGGCACATCGGGAAAACGGTGAGGACGGGGCGAGGCGTGGAAGAGGACGTGGAGGGGGAAAAATCTACCCCGTCTCACCCTCCCTAACACGTTGCAGGGCAAAACCCTGGGGGCAAATCTCAAAACACAGGAGGTGCAACAAATCATAGTCCACCCCCCCGGCACCTAGGCTGTGCTCTCGTGTCCCCGGAAAGGGGGACACGGGGCCAACAACTGCCTGCGGATCCCGGTGCAATTACGCACAAAAAAACATCAGGGGGCCCCCGTGTCGAAAAAAAGGAACTTGACAAAAGGGCCCCCTGTTTAGAGCCCTGTTCCGAAAAACCAGCAGGATCTTAAATTTGTGAACATTCCACGTCCCCCCATCAGCTACTCCTACCCACCCCAGCGGGTTATTGTCCCATCAAACCACGACCTACACCCCTGCACTACCTCAGTCCCCTCCCTTTCAAGGGCGGGCACCTTACATCCCCTAACACCCCACCCCAAGCTGCCCAACTCTCAGAGGAGCGTCTATCAGCACCTGTTGGGCCCAAACATTAGAGGTTTCTTTTACAAATGTTGGGGGTCACAATAGTTTTGTGAACACTCGAGCCCGACATGATAGCTGTTGTTGAAACTTTTTGGATACAGGATCCGGAAAAAATTTCCAAGAATTGCTGGCTACACCTCAGGATGAGAAAAGACAGGAAGGGCAAGGGGAGGGTTGCTGGTGCTTCTCTAAAGTGTCATGCCCGACATTTAAAAGTTACCCCTAAACACTTGAAATGATGTTCTTCAACTCCATAAACACTAGTACCCCTTACAGATGGCAATGTAAGACCCCAGTGGGAAATGCAGACCCCACAACTTCCCAATGGTAAATATTTACTCCCTCTGCTGCAACAACTGTCAAAAAATCATAATTGTTGGTGACCTCAAACCAGCACCTTATACAGAGGGACTTTTTGACCTTTGAGTGTTCGAATGAGAAAATTTTTTTGATTTTCCCCACTCACATCTCTGGCTCCCCCTTGACCATAAATGGTGATCTGGCGAAGGCATGTCACTTGTCAACCCCCTTGGGATGTTGGATCGTCTGACCAAAGGCTGTTTTTACGACACTTAAATCCCCACAGAAGGGTGAGGATCCACCGCACAACCTGGCTATTGGAAAGAGGTAATTGGCCCCGCCCTTTTTCTCGATGCCACCCCCGATTGGAAAACCTTCTCCCAAAGGGGGTGTTGACAACCAAATGAAAGCCCTTTTTGGACACATCCTTAATCTACAAAAAAGAACACATTCCTCTCGGGAATAGGACGAAGCCTAAATCAGCCCTTTGGGTTTTGGGTTTTGTTTGTAGGAGGCGTACTGCCCAAGTTCAAAGCTGGCGAAGGGGATGAGAGACATCCTACCCCCTATAACAGGAACTTGCACAGGCAAGCCTGTAGGCATTGGGTGGCGTTCAAAAAAGGGGGCCATTGCTAAATGGGAGGTGGGCACTAAAAGAAAAACTGCACAGGTAAGGTAGGCTCCCCAAAACCCGGTGGCCCTGGTCAAGGACAGCAAGGTTATCTGCCTGAGAAAATTTTACCTTAAATCGACAGGATGGGACCACCTTATAGATCAAGAAGGGGACCTCTTTGTGAAACTTTGCTACCAAAATGAAGTTCCCCGATCCAGAAGGGGCCCTCCTTGGCTGTGCAAAAACGTGTCAAAACTGCGGGTGCAATAAGGAGGAGTGCATTTCCTTTTAATCGCTTGACCCAAAAAAAAGCTGTGGGCCCCGACAAATTGGCCCAAGTTGTGAGAAGATGTGAGACCGTAGCAGCACTCTAACTCGCATCTTTCAGCATGCCTAGTACAGTTAAAGGGCCCCCTATGGAAAGAGCAAAGCGTCCCCGTTCCAAAAAGAAGGCGGCAGAAATCAGCAACTACAGACCAGTGTCCTTCTGCAATCATGGTAAATCCTTTAGACAATAATTCAAAAAAAATGCCCCGAGTTTTTTTACCCACTCACTACTTTGTATCGCAATAGGGTTGGAAAGGTTACCTGCTGTGTTCTTTTTGTTAAACCCCTCCCCCTAAGTGGCCCCCTCCTGGTGAATCCAAAGTCAGCTGTTGGTAGCACTGGGCATTGTGGCGCTTTCGACCGGGTGTGGCACCAGGGGGGCTTAGCAAACTTCAAGCACGGGGGTGCAGGCTCTACGCTATGTTCCTCATGTTACCTTCTTGGGTAAACTCTAAGTGTAGTTTCAAAGGAAAAGGAAACGCAAGAATCCATGGGGGAAGTTTCACAAGGAAGCGTGGTGGGGCCCTTGTTATGGAATGTCTATTCAACGACCCCTTCTTCTCTCACCCCGAATCACTGATAGCAGACGACTGTACATGACATTCTTTACCAAAAAGAAGAGATGCCCGCTGCTCTAAGAACATCAATCACCAGTTAAGAGCTTATCAGCTTTTGGGGAAAAAGATGGCAAATAACCTTTGCCCTGGAAAACCAAAAAGGATCGTCTCTAGGGCCCCTGATGGTAATGGGTGCAGTAGTAAGGATGAATGGGAGGGTGTTGGCCCTGGAGAAGAAGTTGATTCCTTTGGGGGGAAAAATTTTACTCCCCAAACTAACCAGAAAAAAAAGTAAAACTTGCAAACCCAAAGGGAGCCAGGGGCTTTTCAGCCTTCGCCGTATCTCGCATTGCTTTACAGTGGGGTTGCAAGATTCTGTACGGGTACAAGACGCACGTGCACTAAGTAGTGCACTACGTGCCACTTACAGGTAATTGCAGCTATTGCACTACATAAGGGGGGTAGGGGCACTAAGTAGGAGCTAGGTGCACTACGAAGTGCAGTACATGCACTACAGTGAACAGCTACGTGCATAAAAAAGTGCGCTTGTGCACTAAAATAAGCAACTTTTTGGTTTGCCGCACCCCCCTTTATCTGCGGACGCTTGACAGAGTAGAGAACAAGCAAATCTCATCTCTGCCTGGACCCATCGGTAATTGTCATTCAGCAGAGTCTTCAACACAGGGGATGTGGGTGGCCTTATGTTTTGCAAGGCCCAAAATTTTTCAAATACCAATTGGATCCACTTCGAGGGGCAGCTGAAAAAAAAGCTTTTTTTTTCCACAAGACGGGAAAAGCAGCAACTTTACTCTGGGTTACCCTTCCCAGAATCCTTTCCCTTGAATCATAATACCCAGGATGACTGAGTAGGAACACATTTTTACAGCATAATGATGTCAACGAGATAAGTGTTGATCAAAAGAAAAAGAATGGCCACAGATGGCTCCAACTTCATCCTGTTCCCTACTTGTATATCTCATAATAAAAATGCTTTCAAATGAGCTGTTGTAGGTAACAGCTCTTAGCTTGCCAATGAAGTTAGGAATCCTTAACCTGTAAATAGCTTGTCAATAAAGCTAGGGATCCTTAACCTTGTCAAACCCTGTGTAAAAAAAAAAAAAAGTGATTATGACATTCTTGTGATCTTTGATAGGGAGGTCCTCTAACGTTATCAATCTTAACCGTTTACGTTAGTTTATTGGTCTATTGAGTGGTAAGAGTTAGTTGTAAACTCGATTCTTCTTTTCATTTTCTCAATTTCTCCATAACAAACTGTAATTTATCCTTATTGATCATCATATTGTTTCTGAGGCCCATTGAGAGACATGGATCATGTCCAATTGGAGATTTGCTGTGTTGTTAATGGACGCCACTCTCTTGTAAATTCTAATATCGTCTGCAAAGAATGATATAATGCTATGATTTATGTCCCATTCTATGTCGGATATGAGGATGAGGAAAAGGATAAGGGCGAGTATAGTGCCCTGGGGAACAAAACTTTTCTGTTTGGTATCTTCTAACTTTCCAGTGTTTCAACTGCACTTTGTCTTCCAGTACATCCAAGACCATGTCGTAATGGTGCAGTAGCTACCAGAAGCAGGATTAACTTG
The DNA here is from genome assembly GCF_026875155.1 of Cherax quadricarinatus. Classification (NCBI taxonomy): domain Eukaryota; kingdom Metazoa; phylum Arthropoda; class Malacostraca; order Decapoda; family Parastacidae; genus Cherax; species Cherax quadricarinatus. The sequence goes on along the minus strand of NC_069416.1, from coordinate 40,785,303 downwards.
CACTAATCCCATGCTGCCCTGTATTGTACATATGTTGTGAATCTATGTAGTTAGCGATCTTGCTTCTTAAAACCCTGTCAGAGATTTTAATAATGTGGAACGTCAGTGTTATCGGTCTCTACTTCTTTGCTATTACTTTGCTGCCACTGTTGTGGAAGTGGAACTATATGAATACTTATAAAATGTAACTATGAGTATTTTCTCCTCCACCTCCATCATCCAAATGGCAATGATCAACCCTACTGGTTCATAGCACAGCTCTTAATTCCGCCTCTTTACTCTTATCGACCAGATATACTGATACCTGGCCGGCTGTATAAAAGTATGAGAAATGACTCTTAAATATAATCACGGAACGGATAAGGTTGGAATCCATGGTGAGTTCAAGTCTTACCCGTTCGTGAGTCACTCTTATACTACACTCTTGACCACACGCAGTTTCTGAAGAAGGCGATGACTTTCTTCACATTGTTAACCTTGGTGGATTAATTATCCCCAATGGTTAACAACCCCGCAGTTTAATAACTCAAAAAGGTTAATAACCCAGGAAGGTTAATAACCAGGAGGTTTCATAACCCAGGAGTGTTAATAAACCCAGTAAGGCTTACAAACAAGAAGGGAGGGTTAACAGCCTCTGAGCTGCAGGTCAACAACATTAGCACAGATGTCAGTTCACTTACTTTCATAAGTCAAGAGCGCCAGAAGGAAGATTCTTTACCCAAATCATTTTAAAATATATGCACGAGAAAAAAAGGTTCTAAAAATCGTGGTTCTTTTCTTTGTGAGTACCTGCCCCTGGCCGCTCTGGAGGACACTTATCAATGCGTCCCTCATTACGCATCTCCTTTGTATACCACTTCTGCTGCTACTCTTTTCAGTTGAG
>NC_069416.1:40756920-40779420 GCF_026875155.1 Cherax quadricarinatus | reverse complement strand
CACCGCTCACTGCAAGTCTGGTGTTATGATGTACTACTCCCAATGTTTTGCCCAGTCGACTCTGCCACACTCGCTCCAACGCTCGCACGGCAGTGACGCCCAGCGACAGTACCAGTACGAGAATTGTCCTCCTGAGTCGCTTGCCAGAATTCCTGCCCAGTTGCCGAGTTTTGTCCCGACGCAACACTCGAGGGCAACCAGTCATGTCGTGCCCCAGGTTGAGTGAAACCCTGCAGCGACTCCTACGATGTCTGCTTTCACCGTTCCAGAGGAGACCGTACTCCAGTTACGTCACGCTCAGCCACACGATGTCCTCCCTTTTGCAGTATCTGTCCCAGACGCAGGAAGGCTGCAGTGATGGACTTCGATGCTCACTGCCTATGACCACGATGTTTAGCCAACACCCCACATGTTTTTTTCTTCCCACCCTGTAGGGAAGTTTTTTTTTCATGTCCATATGTATAATTTATGTTTTTATTTTGTGTTCTTCCCTGCTCCTACGAGAGAGAGACCGATTTCCTTTTACCAACAGTATTGCCGCGTCTGGGACTACGCTCGGGTAGTGGCCCGAGCGTATGTAGACAGCCAGTACTGTCTGCACAGATGCCCATGCCGTCTGCCAGCTTAGTTCATATTTCGTGCCACTCAAGTGTTGCCCTCTGTAGCCAGGCCTCTCGGTGGGCACGCCAGCCTGCCGGCCCTTGCCACGCTCTCACTCACACAGCGGCCTACAGCATACACCAAGACTATAGCTCTCTCTCATGGATGGCCCTGCCCGGGCCAGGGCTCAAAACACACAAGCCTGTGTACCCACCACGACTTAACAATAAAGTAAGAAGCCTCCGAAGACGTATCATTTACTCCCCGCTACCAGAACGCCAAACAATCCCGTTATAGTAGTGGTGGTAGTGATGGTTGTATGGTAGTGGTAGTAGTGGTGTAGTGGTGGTTGTAGTGTGGTCTAGTGGTGTGGTATGGTGGTTGTAGTGGTAGTTGTGTGGTGGAATGTGGTGGTGGTGGTGTAGTGTGGTTGTAGTGTGGTGGTGGTGCTAGTGTGTGGTAGTGGTTAGTAGTGGTGTAGTGGTAGTTTTGTAGTGGTGGTTGTTTGGTGGTGGTGGTAGTGTGGGTGGTGGTGATAGTGGTGGTTGTAGTGGTGGTGGTGTATTGGTGATTTGTTTTAAGTGGTGGTGTGGTGGTGGTGTGGTAGTGGGGAATGTGATGGAAGTGGTAGTAGTGGAGTGTAGTGTGGTGGTGATGGTAGTGGGTGGCGGTTGGTGGTAATGTAGTAGTGGTGTAAAGGTGGTGTAGTGGTGTGTTGGTGGTGTGGTGGTGATGGTAGTAGTGGTGGTAGTGGTGGTAGTGGGTGGTTGTAGTGGTGATGGTAGTATGGTGGTGTAGTGGTGGTGGTGGGGTGATGGTGGTGGTGATAGTGGTGGTTGTAGTGGTGATGGTGGTGGTATGAGGTAGTGGTGGTAGTGGTGGTGGTGGTGATGGTAGTGGTGGTAGCGGTGGTGGTGGTGGTAGTGGTGGTCCGTGGTTGTTGTTAGTGGTGATGGTGGTAGTGTGGTGGTGGTAGTAGTGGTGTGTGTAGTGATAATTGGTGGTGGTAGTTTGGATGTAGTGGTGGTGGTAGTGTTTCCTAGTGTGGTGATAGTGGTAGCGTATAGTGGTGGTGGTGTACTGGTGGTAGTGATGGTGGTGGTGGCAGTGTGGTGGTGGTGATGGTAAGGTGGTGGCGGTGTGATGGTAGTGGTGGTAGTGGGTGTTAGTGGTGGTGTAGTGGTGATGGTGTATGGTGGTAGTGTGGTGGTATGGTGATGAGTGTAGTGGTGGTGGCGGTAGTAGTGTGGTTGGTAGTTGTGATGGGGAGGTGTGGTAGTGGGTGGTAGTGTGGTGTGTAACGTGGTGATGGTAGTGATGGTGGTGGTGGTGTATGTGTGGTAGTGGTGGTGGTAGTGGTGGAAGTGGTGGTGGTGGTAATGGTGTGGTAGGAGTAGTGTGGTGGTGGTAGTGGTGGTCGTGTATGGTGATAGTGTAGTCGGTGGATAGTGGTGGTAGTGGTACTGGTCGTGTGGTACTGGGTGGTAGTGAATGTGGTGGTGGCAGTGGTGGTGTGGTTGGGTGGTGGTGGTAGTAGTGGTGGTGGTGGGGGTGGAGTTGGTGATGGTGGTGTGGTGGTAGATGGTGAGGTGGTGGTGGAAGGGTGGTAGTATGATGGTGGGTGGTGGGTGGTAGTAGTAGTGGTGTGGTAGTGGACTGGTGGTAAGTGATGTGATGGTGGTGGTAGGGTGGTAAGTAGTGGTAATGGTGATGGTGATGGCGGTATGGTGGTGGTGGTGGTGGGGTGGTGGTGGTAGGGTGGTTACTGGGGGGTAGTTTGGTAGTAGTTGTGGTAGTGGTGATGTGGTGGTGGTGGTGGTGGTGGTGAATGCTCTAAGTTAACTGAAGAATCAATCGAAGATACACTTTATAAACCCTTTAGGAGCCAGTTCCCTAGGTCTTTTGTTATCAGTGTGCCTTGCGCAGCCAACACAGGATATGTGCGGTGCACAATAAACTAGTTCTCTTCGGGCGACACAAAACCTAATCTCATTATTAACTCTGTTTCCTCCACTAGAACTCCAATAGGGTTGTGTGTGTGTACTTCCCTACTCACCTAATTGTGGTTACAAGGGTTCGAACTCGGCTACTGCCCCCGCCTCTTCACTGACTCTACTGGCCTCCCTCCATGAACTTTATCATACCTCGTCTTGAAACTATTTTTATAGTTCGTGCCTCCACTATATCATTGCCAACTATTCACTTCCTAACAACTCTGTGCTGAAAATACTTCTTAACATCCCTTACTCATCTGAGCTTCAGTTTTCAATTGTGACCCCTTGTTTCTGTTCCCATCCCGGAGCATCCAGTTGTCTTTGTCCACCTTGTTCTATTCCACGCATAATGTTGTATGTCGTTATCATTGCTTCCCCTGACCCTCCCTGTCCTCCAGTGTCGTCAGTCCGATTTCCCTTAACCTTTCTTCGTAGAACATTCTCCCTTAGCTCGTGGAACACCTTATTGCAAATCTTTGCACTTTCTCGAATTTCTGACTTGCATTGACCAGGTGTGGGGTTCCGAACTGGTGACGCGTACTCCAGTATGAGCCTGACGTACACAGTATAATAGAGGTCTTGGAAACTATTCCTTACTGAGTATCGGAACGCAATTCTCAGGTGTGCTAGGTCGCACATATTCCGCAGCAGTTTGTGGTTAATGTGTTGCTTCCGGCGACGTGCTCGAAAATATACTCGACCCCTAGATCTTCCTCCTTGAGTGAAGTTTGCAGTCCTTTTGGCCGCCTATCCTATACTTTCTGTCCCCTCGGTCTCTTTGCCCTTCCCCGATCTTCATGACTTTGCATTTGGCGGGTTAAATTCCCTTAGGAGCCAGTTGCTGGACCAGGGAGTCCATCCTGTCCAGTGCCTCTTGTAGACCTGTCTGATCCGCAAGTGATTAATTCTCCTCGTTAACTTCACATCATCCTGCAAACATGAACACCTCTGAGTCTATCCCTTCCCGTCATAGACATTCACATAATACCAAGGAGTTAGCACTGGACCCCAGACGGAACCCCTGTGGGACCTCCGCTTGTCACAGGCGCCCCACTGTGATCCTCAATCAAGTCCCATGCAGCTGTTGTCTCCCCTGTCAGGTTTCTCGGGGGGGGGGGGGGGGGGGGTGATCCATTGCAGTGCCCTTCCTGTTTATAACCGCCTGATCCTCTAGCCTCCTGCACTTATCTCTTGTGAGGAGGCTGTGTGTTGTGTGTGTGTGTTGTGTGTGACATGTGCTGTCAATGTGTGGTGTCAGCTGACTGACTCTCCACAATGGCTCATCGCATATACTACCTAGCAGTGCACCTGCGTCCCTCATCTCTTCCCCCAACGGTTCGCCACTAGTAACGGTTCCCTGCTTGTGTGAAGTGAGCAGGGAGAGCAGTTCATTGGTTGGGCGAGTGGGGTTGATTGGCTGAGGGAGATAGATTGGTTAATGGATGAGTTACTTGGTGGTTTATTGGCTGAGTGGGTAAGTTGATCAGCCGGTTAATTAGCTGGTGGGAGTAGATCATTGAGTAATGTATTATAGTTGATTTATTTGTTTATTGGTTTGAAGGAGGAGGGGGAGGAGGTTGGATCTGTCTATAGGTCTGTTTTTGATTGGCATAGCCGAGATTATTATGGCTGAGTGGAAATTACTTTTTGTAGTTGAGATAGGATTTAAGTTGATTACCTAGTTGGCTAATTAGTTGTGAAATAAGCACTTGATTATAAAGTTTAAACAAGGAGGCTGATGTTAATTATAGTTATTTGAAAGCCGATCATTTTCACCGTGAAGTTACCTTCTTGTTGTTAAGTTAACTCTTGATTGTGAAGGTAGCCTTCTTGATTGTGAATGTTTCTTCTCGTTTGTGAAGTTATACTTTCTTGGTTGTGAAGGTTACCTTCTTGTTAAGAAGTTACCTTCTTGTTTGTGAAGTACCTTCTTGTTGTGAATTACCTTCTTGGTTTGTGAAGTTACCTTCTTGTTAAGAAGTTACCTTCTGGTTGTGAAGTTACCTTCTTGGTTTGTGAAGTTACTTCTTGTTATGAAGTTACACTTCTTGGTTAAGAAGTTACCTTCTTGGTTGTGAAGTACCTTCTTGGTTTTTGAGATTACCTTCTGGTTTGAAGTTACTCTTGGTTGTGAGTTATCCTTCTTGATTGAGAAGTTACCCCTTTGTTAAGAAGTTACCTTCGTGTTGTGAAGTTATCCTTCTTGGTAAGAAGTTACCTTTTTTGGTTGGTGAAGTTACCTTCTGGGTTGTGAAGTTCCTTCTTGATTGTTGAATTTACCTTCTTGTGTGAATAACATCTTGGTTGTGAGTTACCTTCCTTTGGTTAAAGAAAGTTACCTTCTTTGTTAAGAAGTTACCTTCTTGGTTGTGAAGTTACCTTTCTTGGTTGTGAAGTGTCACCCATAGAGGACACGGAAGTCTCCAAGCAGATATAAATAAGTTTTTTCGGTTGGGCCAACTGGAAAACAATAATGTTCAGTGAGGACAAATTTCAACTACTCGTTATGTGAAAACTGAATAGCTAGAACTGAATATAGACTACAATCTATTCACACAATTGAGCGGAAAAGTAGTGGTGAAGACTTGGAGTGGTAATTGTCAGAGGGTTATCTCGCTTTCAATGATCACAACAGTGACACTGCACATCACGAGAAAAATGAATAGGATGGATAAATGAGAACCTTCAAAACAAGAGATGCCAAGCAATGATGATCCTTTTTAAATCACTTGTTCTCTTAGGCTGAAGGCTGCTGTACATTAACAATCTCCTTGAAGTCAGATGAAAGTGCTGATCTAGAGGATTGTACGAGAACCTTTACTGTACAATATAAGGCCGATCAACATTCATAATTACTGAAAACGCTTGGAACACTTGACCTGTACGCACTGGGTCGGTCCCAATTCTGCCAACAGAAATAAACTCCCTACGAATGTAAAAAACTTAGCAGATGGTGCAACATACCTTCAATGAAAAGTAGGGGTTTCCATTAGTACACTAAGAGAAAACACATAAGTGTTCGGGCCAAGACCTATTCAACAGTCTCCCACCAGAGGTTTTCGGGGGTCACTCCTGCCGCGGCTCGGTCTGAGACCAGGCTTCGTAGTGTGAGTGGGTTAGTTATAATTTTAGCATCACCAGTATTAAATGCAGCCTGAGATCTCAACATATTCAAGGGGTTCATGGAAGTCAAATCGTGGGTATCACAAACCTCCTGATTTTATACAAGGTAACAAATAAGACACGAGAGAGAGGGGTGGGTTAGATTGCGTTTTCCCTAGACTGCAGAAGGCCTTTGACACAGTCCCCCCAAGAGATTAGTGCAGAACTGGAGGATCAGGCGCACGTAAAAGGGAGGGCCTGCTCGGATCAGGGAATACCTGACAGGAGGCAGCAACGAGTCATGGTACGAGGAGAGGGTATCACATAGGCTCCAGTGACGAGCGGGTCCCCAGGGGTGGGATTCTCTAGACCAGTGCTATTTTTGATATATGTGAACGACATGATGGAAAGGAATAGACTCTGAAAGTGTCCCTGTTCGCAGATGATGTGAAGTTGATGAAGAATAAAATCGATGAGGATGAGGCAGGACTGCAAAGAGACCTGGACAGGCAGGACATGTGGTCCAGTAAACTGGCTTCTCGAAATCAATCGCACCAAATGCAAAGTCCTGAAATTTGGGAGGGCAAAGAAGACCGCAGACAGAGTTAGGCTAGTGGACAAAGACTACAGACCTCACACAGGAGAAAAGACGCTTGGGGGACCATAACACCGAGCACATCACCGAGGAAACACATCAACCAAATAACTACTGCAAGCATACGGCGCCTGGCAAAACCTGAGAATAGCGTTCGCGATACCTTCAATGAGGAATCGTTTTTCAAGACACGTACACTGTGTATGTAGGCCCATACTATAGATGCAGCACCATCTGGAACCCACACCTGGTCAACACGTCAAGAAGTTAGAGAAAGTACAAAGGTTTTGCAACAGGCTTTCCCAGAGCTCAGGGGAATGTCTTACGAGGAAAGTTTGAGGAAATCGGACGACTACACTGGAGGACAGTAAGGGTCAGGAGGAGACAGATAACGACATACAAGGTACTGCGGGAATAGACAAGTGGACCAGAGATGGCTGTTCCAGAGAGGGCACAGGGACAAGTTCCACTACTGGCAGCTGTATACTCAGAGCAGTCCACAGGGACGTTAGGAAGTATTTCTTTCAGTCATAGAGTTTCAGGAATGGAATACCTAGCAAGTGAAGCAGTGGAGGCCGGAACCATACATAGTTTAAGAAGAGGTATGATACAGCTCAGGAAAGCGAGAGAGAGAGAGAACCAGTAGCGATCAGTGAAGAGGCGGGGCCAGGAGCTGACTCTCGACCCCTGCAACCACAATTAGGTGAGTACACATACCACACACACCACACACACACTCACACACACATCACACACACACACACCACACACAACACACACACACACACCACACACACACACACACACACACACACACACACACAACCACACACACACGTCGTGTGACACACACACCACACACACCACACACAACACACACACCACACACACTACACACATCACCACCACACACACACACACACACACACACCACATCACGACACACACACAACACACACACACACACACACACACACACAGACACACACACACACACACAACACACACACACACACACAACACACACCACCACACACACCACACACACACACACACACACACACACACACACACCACACACACACACACACACTCACACACCACACACACACACCACACACACCAACACACACACACACACAACAACACACACCACACACACACACACACCCACACACACACACACCACACACACACACACACACACCACAGCCACAGAGTATGTAGTGGTTACAAAAACGCTATTCCAAAAGCTTAGAGATCTCGCAGTGAATACAGAAAGGACTGCCCTTCTAGCATCCCAGCCTGTTTCTGGGTTTTCGTAACAAGTAGTCAGTATCCTTGTCCAATTATCCATTAAAATTCAGTATGGTTCAATAGTGCTTTAGGATACAACTGGTAGGCTACTAACTAGAGAAATTAAAATTTAAAATAAATTATAAAGTCTTTAAGTTGTCTATAGGTAATATTATCAAAAGTAAATTAATTACAGCAATCAAAATAAATTAATCTCTCGAGTTCAATAATTATTGTGGCTGAAGACATACACATTTATAATTCTTTAATTAATTACCGTCCAGTACATTAACATTTAATAAGAATATACAAATATGTACAGTGTGTGTATGCGAATAATTGCTCATAAGAAGTTACTGTTCTCGAAGACTCGAATTGACTAAACAATGATTCTGACAAAGTCCGCAAATAAACTAACTTCTTGACACGACGGGAGGGCAACCGAACAGTCGCTTGAACAACAAAGAAGCTAAGCCCAATAGCAATGCAATAACAAGCGACTGCGACACAGAATCAGGAACTGGGAAATAATATAAAGCACTAAGTAGGACCGATCTGCAATCCTCCACAAGTTACAAAACTCCCATAAAAAACTGAAATCTACGTTTCAGCATAGGAAAAACTGTGGACTGTGACAATACACAGGAACCAGTACAAAATTAGGTCAGAAGCTTATAGCTTCGGACCTGAGATGTTCAGAGTGTACAATATACACACAACCTCAGACAAAACGTCGAAAATCACAAGGTGTGGTATAAAAATCTGTGATCAAAGTTCTACAGAACTAACAAGAATAATGAGACAGACAATCTGTCCAACCACCTAGCGAGTCTCACAGACTCAACAGACAATGGGGTCCAACCAGCAAGCGAGTCTCTAGCAGACTCCTACTTCAGACGAGGTGAGGACACCCCCCCCTCGATCACGTGCAGCTACGTGGACAAACTGCATGCTCAGAACCGCAGTAATAACGAGCGACAGCGATAGATTACAGTAGTTTTTGTCAATCAAGCCCTAACTGAGCACATTTTCTATATACATGCCTAACAACATAAGGCTAAAAATAAGATATAACAGTCAAATAATAATATAAAGTCATACAATACGAATTAGCTATTATCGCAAATATAAGCAATAAATAAAATTATATGAAAAGGTAATATACATTACATATATACATAATAATCATTGTAACCCATTCAGGGGTTGCAACACCCCCCCCCAACACAACAAGGGGTCGCACTAGGAGTTTGCATGAATGTCTTTTACATTATTTCTGGTTACTCATATCAAAATATATAATATAAAAAATATTTAGTTCACTCTCGTCCCAAGCACCTCTACAATTTCACAGCGTCCGTCACTAGGATATGGCCCCTAGGCTACTAGGGCAGTACACAGTATCGTATCTCTTCATACTCGTGAGTTATATACATCCGAGAGTAGAAGACAGGATAGCGCTGACAAGGAGGGCACGTGAGGCTCGATCATAGTAGAGGAGACTGCATTCCACTCCTTAAGTAGTGGTTGTGAATGCGAGCAGTATTGAACATCTGAAGTATGAAACGCTTAAGGTGTGAAGTGAGGGGGCGGTCTGCGACAGACAGTGTTGCGTCAACGCAGTACATCACCCCACCACACTACTCACTCAACACTCACTTGTCTCCTCCTCACACAACATTACGTGAATAAAAAAAAATAATAATTCGACATGACATGAGTATATATCGTTAAAATGGGCTGGAGGGATTAAGTTACTTTACTGAATTTGACAAGCAAGTATCAAAAGGTATTTGGGCATAAAAATTACGTAATTTAATGTAATTGATAATTATTAAGACGAGACAAGCGTCAGCAATTACATTATATGACCACTTATGTGTTTTATACTAAAGAAAAGGTTGGATCTGAGGGCCCCCACAATTGATTACCTAGCATTTTTTACTTTTCATATGTTTATGTAGGTGAGTGGATTGTGTCAGAAAAAACGGTTAAATTTAAAATGGGGAAGTGCCCAAATACACGTCAAAATGTCCAATTACTCCACAATGAGCTAGAGCCCTTCTCAATAGTGGCATAATTTTCTGGTGTCGTTTAAGCATAGATGAATATTAACATATAGGATGGAAAAAAAGAATATCAGTGATGTTGACTGTTGGAGCAGCACAGCACCCACTGCATAGCCACTCGCATCTTATATGTAAAAAGAAGGGAAGATTGAATTAGGACCTTCAACACAGAGCAAGGATAGCAAGCCTATCAACCTTTTAACGAGTCTGAACAATCTCTAGTCCAGGTGAACTGCACTTTGCTACTAGTAAGCTCAGTGAGAGAGCTGCAATCTGAAAAAGTTTTGGACAGAAAACCTGCGATAATATCCTGCCATACCCAGGAATCTCTGTACACCTTTCCTACCCGTGGCACGTGGAATTCAGAAATTGCACGAACCTTAGCCTCAATAGGAGCAACAACCTCACCTTGGCCGATACAAAAGCCAAGATTAGGTTAATCCTTGGCTTGACCAAAAACTACATTTAAGCTAAGTTTAACAGTGAAGTTGTAGTGCGCCAGTCTCTCAAACAATGCTCTGAACGCGTCCAAGTGTGTTCCACACCGTCACAGTACCCACTAAGTCGTCAAGAAAGGTTTCTACTCCTTCTAAGGTGTGGTCAACTCGGTCATAAACGCTGAATGAAAGAAGCCGCGTTACATAGGCCGAAGGGGGTGACGAGGTAGTTAAACAATCATCTTGAACAGTAAAAGCAGATAATTCTTGAGCACGTTCAGTAAGCGGACTTGAAAAAGCCTCGTAAGAGATCTTAAACGGCTGACAAACTGGCTCCTGACACACGGTCAATAAAGGTCGTCAATGCGAGTAGAGGATAGACAACCATCAGGCAATGACAGAGTTCACTTTCCTGTAATCAGTTGCACAACTCACTGAAACTACCGTCAGGTTTAGGCAACTAAAATACGGAGATGCCCAAAGACTTTTAACTGCGTTCAATAAGTCTCGTGAAGATAACAGAAAATCAACCTCTTTCTCTCATGCTTAATGCTTGTTTGGACTCATTCTATATGGTGATTGCTTAATGGTGCTTGCCTCCTGTACATCAACGTCATTACACCCCAGAGTACAACGTTATAGGAACATCACCGAACAATTCAGAAATGCAAAATCAATGTTTTTTAACATCACCCAGCTTTATCAATCCCAAGTACTAAGAAAATCGTCTAGTGACTGTAGAGTCACAGAATTTTCTAAACGCAACGCTCTATACCTCTAGAGATGTCAGTAGACGGACGTTTTTCTTCCTCTGTCCCTAGGAAAATAGAATATAGGTAGAGGACTAGCGTAGTAACCTTGAGCTGGTTAACATGGAAACATGATTAGATTTCTTTTTCCCAGGCGTACGTACCACATTATTTTACGGGTACGCTAAGCTTTTTACCCTACTTCCAGGGACCATCATACCTGGCTTGTAGAGCAATATAGACCTTGTACTAATTTTCCGTAGCCTACACCTTATCCTCCTGCTTTAAAAGAATGGGAAGGGGGGCGAGAGACAGCACCTTGTCATAATTTGCATCATTCTAAGCTTGGGCTGAAACTAGGTTTTTCGAAGCAAAGCTCTCTAGGCGGCTGTCAGATTTGCTGCATTAATGAAGGTGAAGTAACTCAATGATGGATTTGAATTTTCCTGTCCATTCGTTCTTTTAAACTGCGAGAGGACCACTGCACTTGGTGCCGAAAATTAATTCAAACGGACTAAGATCCGAGACTTTCTTGCTCACTTCTCTCATAGCGAACAGAAGAAAAGGTATACTCTCATCCACAGTCACTAGGAAAAATGGGCTCACAAGTAAGCTCTCATCATAGCCTTCAGTGTCAGATAAATCTCTCTGAGCACCTTGTGACTGTGGATGGATAAATGGTCTGAAAGTACAGACTTTATCCTAGTTGGGATAATGCTTCTCGAAAGATCTTAGAAGTGAAATTAATCCCTGATCCTTGATTTGTATCTCTCGTGGCAATCCAACCTGGAGAAAAAATTTCATCAACGCTCTCCACAATAGCCCGACATTAATTTTCTCATGAGGAATAGCTTCGGGATAAGCGTGTTGCAGCGACCTTAATGTAAATAATTGGTTTCCTAGTTTGGTTCTAGGGCAAAGGAACAACACAATCAATAATAAGAAGTGAGAATGGTTCACGCATCGAATTGGGGGGGGGGGTTTGGCAGGTGCACGTGAGTGGGAGGCACTTACTATATTCCAGAGGTGTGTGCGCTGGCTTCCTGTCACTTGAGACACACATGCAACGTCGCACATGCTCAGCAACTGTTTCCTTCATCTTTGCCAAGTAAAATGTTTTGCCAGTTACCCGAGTGTCTTTTTTGACACCCAAATGTTCCTCCTAAGGACTTTTTGTGAGCAAATTCAATGGCTTGTTCACGAAATGTAACAGGTAACACACCTTAGATTCTTGACTGTGGTAAAACACAATCAGCTGACAACTTACATGTGTTTTTCTCCATCAGTACAAAACCGTAACATAATAGTAACAATTATCGAGATCCTTTGCTTCACTCTCAGTAACTGCTATATCTCTCAGTCTTTCCAATGGACTGATCAACAAACTGATCCTTGATTAAATTCATCCATGAGTTAGAAATTTTAAAAAGACTTCATGTTGTGTCCTGACTAGGTTATGACCAGGGGAGTCAGAGTTTATAATGACCCTGGGCGCAGAGCGTCACTAAACAACAAATTCAACCCAAATCATTGTCCTCCCACAAACCAACAGGAGACAAGGATGTTGTAGAATCTTTGAGCAAGCATCTAGTAATTGCACTGAAGAGGAAAAAAATAGGATTCTCTCAACAAGCTTTCAATGGCATAATTATCACAGTGTTATTATCAATCACAATTGTTTCCTCTACATATACCAGCATGAAGGATATCGTTTCCCTATCAACAAGTCCACTGACCTGATGGGAAATACACCACTGGATAACCCACTGAAAATAAAACCAGAATAATACTTGTTTCAATATAAACTTTGTGCAGAGCACTTTATATACCAGCCCCTCCATAGTAGGCTTCTAACAATACATCTATCTTGCAATAGGTATCGCAGTAATGGGCATAACATCTTCCTCTTATTAACATGAGATAACCTTCCAGTGTCCTGAAAGAAAATATCTCAGTTAGATTGATTCGTTCGTCAAATCCTACTTTATCTCTCGAAAAGTAAGGAATCATCGCTGAACGAATCTTTTCGTCAGATACACGTTCTGACGCCTAGTCAATCTATCCTGGAACATTATCTAAAACAGTAGGATCAGAGGCATTGCTAAGATTTTGTGTCTTGTTGCTCGGAAGAGAGATACGACTTGATGGGGCGCCAGCCGCACGACTGTTTTCTCGTATCTCTTTCTAATTATAGCAATACTCTCTAGTTTGTCCTTTTTCTGTTACAATATGTACATTTAGAACTTTCTTCTTCTCGATACCAGATATCTGTCTAGCCACAGAGACAGATTCAGGATTGTGAGTTTTCCTGGTAATGGGTAACGAAAGTTTACAGTAGCAGGTACATCAGCGGCCGCAAATGAGCAGCTGATTAGGTTGCCAACTTCTAGGACAATTTTTAGTTACCTTGTTTCTTTGTTTTTAGTAACGTACAAGTTTGTGAGAAATCTGTAATTGTCTGCTAATGCTGCAGTTTTCCAGAATATCTGAGGTAGTATGATCGATCACAGATATTCTCGTAATGACAGCAGACATTACAGTTGTTAAACTCTTCGTGTAGTAACAACTGAACAAGGCCTGTCGTAGTTGGTACACTTGGCAGCTCTACAGACCACCTCTGAAATGCAACTTTTTTTCTCACGAGCAAACTCTACACAAGTTATCTTGTCGACGTGTAACGTACGTAAAGGCTCTTTGATAACTACAGGTAAACTAGTTATACGTCTCTAGAAAATTTGGTTTTGACAGCGTCATAACTAAATGAACTAGCAAATGGCAAAGCAGCGGACAAGTTTGAGCTCTTCCTGTCAAAGCAGTATGAAGCAATGTTGCCCAGTGCTTAACAGTGCCAGTTCATAGACACGAGCCTGGTTCTCAAACACATCAAATATGTGTCTAAGTCACTTTCAAAAAACTTAGGAACCATGGATGCAGCTTTTTACTAGCACATTAAATGTGTCCTGTGATCCTATCAGTCTGTTGTCTTAACAGACGAACATTTCTCCTTATGGAATCATCTTCGTTTCAAACCTCCTCTGTGCCTCAATTGTGTGCAGTTGCAACATAAGGAGGCGTTCAAACCCTCAAACTGTTCCTGAGAGTATAGGACCAGAGGTAATGGAGGAGAAGGGAAAATAACATGGCCTGGAACGGTCCTTAGGTCGACACTTGGTACGCAGCCGTCTCTAGAGTGTCTAGATCTGGGACTAGGATAATTAAATACAGGTGTAGTATACACTGTAACTGCTTAGTATCAGGCTGTGTCATACTACCACTATACTCGTACTATAGTGTCAGCTGAAGGAAGGCGTGAGCGTGAACTGAGCTTACACTTGGCCTCAGACAACTACTCACTTCTGCCGTAGTTGCTCTTTCAGCAACTTCAAATATGAGCCATACTTCCAATTGTGACACTAGGCTTTTTTTGATAATTGTGAAATTGTAATTATAATTGATCTTAGTACGGATGATCACCACCGGACTTAGATGAACATCCTAAAAACATTCATTGTTGTGGTTGATGGTGGTGGAGGTGGTGGTGGTGGTGGTAGTGATGGGTGGTGGTGGTGGTGGTAGTGATGGTGGTGGAAGTGGTGTGGTGGTAGTGGTGGTGGTGGTAGGGTGGTGAGATAGTGAGGTGGAGGGGTGGTAAGTGATGGTGGTGGTGTGGTGGTAGTGATGTGGTGGTAGTGGTGGTGGTGTAGTGGTGGTGATAGTGGAGGGGTGGTGGTGGTGGTAGTGATGGTGGTGGTAGTGGTGGTGGTGGTATTATGTAGACAGCCGGTACTGTCCTGCACAGACAGCCCAAGCTGTCTGCCAGCTTAGTTCATACTTTACGCACCACTCAAGTGTTGCCCCTCCTGTAGCCGGCCTCTCGTGGGCATTCCAGCTGCCGGACCTTGACTTGCATCCGCACCACACAGCGGCCTATCAGCAAGACACAAGTACTAGTAGCTCTCATGGATGGCCCTGCCCGGCCATGGCTCAAACACAACAAGCCTGTGTACCCACCAGACGACTAAAACGATAAAGTAAGAAGCCTCCGAAGACATATCATTTACATCCCGCTACCAGAACGCTAAACAATCCCGTTAAAATGGTGGAAAGCGGTTGTTTCGCAGCAGTTGTTTTGCCCAGATAGAGGAAGGAAGAGGGATGAAGTCATCAGAGGGATGAAGTCATCGTCCACTTCATCATGCATACAACAAGCATCCGTCTCTCAAAACGAGTTTATCCTGATGTCTGTCTGCCACTTTCCATTCACCATCCCAGACACAGGTACAATCAGTATCCAGGCCCGAATTGCCGAAATCTCCAAGAAATTTAAGTGGACCGCCACGCTACAGCGTCCTACGCTGTTTCTCAAGTCACGTGTTTCACATCACTTGTATTTGCGTTGTTTTTCAGCACAGCACAGCTGTTTCAGCAAGCAGAGGTGAGTTTATGTGGCGATATCCTGCGTCTACAGTGTAGTTCTCCACGTGTTTGTGGGAGGAGGAAGAGCGGCTCCTTGCCTGCCCGCTGTACTAGCTCCCCACACCTCACCAGCCGTACTCCATACACCACTCACCACAGCCCACTCCCACTGCTGTGTTTTTCTTGGGCTGTTTTTCCCGGAGAATTCATTGCCAGAGCGTGGTATCCGAGTGCCCGAGTGCCACTCGAGCTACGTGATCAGCATGCCAAGTAGATCACGACACCACTGGATCACGAGCCACGTTGGTGTGGGCCGATGTCACGTAGATCTACCCAGCCACGTGAGTTACCAGTATGTCCCAGGGCCCATGCTGTGTCTGCTGCCCGCATACACATTGACGTCACCCCTCGATGCTGTGCCCCCGACTTCATGACGTCACGATGTCTGCTGACGTCACCGTCGAGAATGTTGATGACTGTCACCTCGCGACATCACGCCTGACATCACATGATGTCACCATCGAGTGTTCAGTAATTTTAAAATATTGTCGAGAGACTAAAGAAGATATATGACGTGTGTTAATTCCTCTCAAGTACTTGTTTCTCACATTTAGTATATGTCCTTAGATGTCAGTTTTATGCACAGAAAAGCATCATTTGCTAGTTTAAGCCCTGTTTGTATACCGTCATGTACCACGGGTGTGTTTAAGTTTCCCGTGTGTCCCAGTGAGGTCTGAGCCAGACCTGAGTAGCACCACTGTGCTAAGTCAACCCGAATGTGTACCCAGTGCGAATGACAGCTGATGTCAAGACAGCCCCGAGTGCCCGAGCCCCAACTGTACGAAGAAAACTTTTATGTTCGTTGCTCATGATGTTTCTGGCAGAATCGTTACCTGCCACGATTCCCATCGAAGATTTGTTTTCACTTCACCTCCAGAACCGTCAGAATGCAGTATATTTAGAGAAACCAGTCTGGGGACGCTTAGACTAACCTCTGCTATAACTCCAACTGCTGAGAGAATGATACACGGCCAAGACCGCAGTTAGCCCTGTCGGCAGCACTGTGTCAGCCACGTGTCACAAGTTCAGTGAGCAGCCTGCACAAAGAAGATGTCACTTTGACTGCACCGCTCACTGCAAGTCTGGTGTTATGATGTACTACTCCCAATGTTTTGCCCAGTCGACTCTGCCACACTCGCTCCAACGCTCGCACGGCAGTGACGCCCAGCGACAGTACCAGTACGAGAATTGTCCTCCTGAGTCGCTTGCCAGAATTCCTGCCCAGTTGCCGAGTTTTGTCCCGACGCAACACTCGAGGGCAACCAGTCATGTCGTGCCCCAGGTTGAGTGAAACCCTGCAGCGACTCCTACGATGTCTGCTTTCACCGTTCCAGAGGAGACCGTACTCCAGTTACGTCACGCTCAGCCACACGATGTCCTCCCTTTTGCAGTATCTGTCCCAGACGCAGGAAGGCTGCAGTGATGGACTTCGATGCTCACTGCCTATGACCACGATGTTTAGCCAACACCCCACATGTTTTTTTCTTCCCACCCTGTAGGGAAGTTTTTTTTTCATGTCCATATGTATAATTTATGTTTTTATTTTGTGTTCTTCCCTGCTCCTACGAGAGAGAGACCGATTTCCTTTTACCAACAGTATTGCCGCGTCTGGGACTACGCTCGGGTAGTGGCCCGAGCGTATGTAGACAGCCAGTACTGTCTGCACAGATGCCCATGCCGTCCTGCCAGCTTAGTTCATAATTTCGTGCCACTCAAGTGTTGCCCTCTGTACCAGGCCTCTCGGTGGGCACACCAGCCTGCCGGCCCTTGCCACGCTCTCACACACACAGCGTCCTACAGCATACACCAAGACTATAGCTCTCTCTCATGGATGGCCCTGCCCGGGCCAGGGCTCAAAACACACAAGCCTGTGTACCCACCACGACTTAACAATATAGTAAGAAGCCTCCTAGTACGTATCATTTACTCCCCGCTACCAGAACGCCAAACACCCCCGTTATAGAAGTGGTGGTAGTGATGGTTGTATGGTAGTGGTAGTAGTGGTGTAGTGGTGGTTGTAGTGTGGTCTAGTGGTGTGGTATGGTGGTTGTAGTGGTAGTTGTGTGGTGGAATGTGGTGGTGGTGGTGTAGTGTGGTTGTAGTGTGGTGGTGGTGCTAGTGTGTGGTAGTGGTTAGTAGTGGTGTAGTGGTAGTTTTGTAGTGGTGGTTGTTTGGTGGTGGTGGTAGTGTGGGTGGTGGTGATAGTGGTGGTTGTAGTGGTGGTGGTGTATTGGTGATTTGTTTTAAGTGGTGGTGTGGTGGTGGTGTGGTAGTGGGGAATGTGATGGAAGTGGTAGTAGTGGAGTGTAGTGTGGTGGTGATGGTAGTGGGTGGCGGTTGGTGGTAATGTAGTAGTGGTGTAAAGGTGGTGTAGTGGTGTGTTGGTGGTGTGGTGGTGATGGTAGTAGTGGTGGTAGTGGTGGTAGTGGGTGGTTGTAGTGGTGATGGTAGTATGGTGGTGTAGTGGTGGTGGTGGGGTGATGGTGGTGGTGATAGTGGTGGTTGTAGTGGTGATGGTGGTGGTATGAGGTAGTGGTGGTAGTGGTGGTGGTGGTGATGGTAGTGGTG
Source organism: Cherax quadricarinatus (assembly GCF_026875155.1). Taxonomy (NCBI): domain Eukaryota; kingdom Metazoa; phylum Arthropoda; class Malacostraca; order Decapoda; family Parastacidae; genus Cherax; species Cherax quadricarinatus. The sequence continues at coordinate 40,761,534 of NC_069416.1, read as the reverse complement.
GTAGCGGTGGTGGTGGTGGTAGTGGTGGTCCGTGGTTGTTGTTAGTGGTGATGGTGGTAGTGTGGTGGTGGTAGTAGTGGTGTGTGTAGTGATAATTGGTGGTGGTAGTTTGGATGTAGTGGTGGTGGTAGTGTTTCCTAGTGTGGTGATAGTGGTAGCGTATAGTGGTGGTGGTGTACTGGTGGTAGTGATGGTGGTGGTGGCAGTGTGGTGGTGGTGATGGTAAGGTGGTGGCGGTGTGATGGTAGTGGTGGTAGTGGGTGTTAGTGGTGGTGTAGTGGTGATGGTGTATGGTGGTAGTGTGGTGGTATGGTGATGAGTGTAGTGGTGGTGGCGGTAGTAGTGTGGTTGGTAGTTGTGATGGGGAGGTGTGGTAGTGGGTGGTAGTGTGGTGTGTAACGTGGTGATGGTAGTGATGGTGGTGGTGGTGTATGTGTGGTAGTGGTGGTGGTAGTGGTGGAAGTGGTGGTGGTGGTAATGGTGTGGTAGGAGTAGTGTGGTGGTGGTAGTGGTGGTCGTGTATGGTGATAGTGTAGTCGGTGGATAGTGGTGGTAGTGGTACTGGTCGTGTGGTACTGGGTGGTAGTGAATGTGGTGGTGGCAGTGGTGGTGTGGTTGGGTGGTGGTGGTAGTAGTGGTGGTGGTGGGGGTGGAGTTGGTGATGGTGGTGTGGTGGTAGATGGTGAGGTGGTGGTGGAAGGGTGGTAGTATGATGGTGGGTGGTGGGTGGTAGTAGTAGTGGTGTGGTAGTGGACTGGTGGTAAGTGATGTGATGGTGGTGGTAGGGTGGTAAGTAGTGGTAATGGTGATGGTGATGGCGGTATGGTGGTGGTGGTGGTGGGGTGGTGGTGGTAGGGTGGTTACTGGGGGGTAGTTTGGTAGTAGTTGTGGTAGTGGTGATGTGGTGGTGGTGGTGGTGGTGGTGAATGCTCTAAGTTAACTGAAGAATCAATCGAAGATACACTTTATAAACCCTTTAGGAGCCAGTTCCCTAGGTCTTTTGTTATCAGTGTGCCTTGCGCAGCCAACACAGGATATGTGCGGTGCACAATAAACTAGTTCTCTTCGGGCGACACAAAACCTAATCTCATTATTAACTCTGTTTCCTCCACTAGAACTCCAATAGGGTTGTGTGTGTGTACTTCCCTACTCACCTAATTGTGGTTACAAGGGTTCGAACTCGGCTACTGCCCCCGCCTCTTCACTGACTCTACTGGCCTCCCTCCATGAACTTTATCATTCAGAGTAACACGGATTAACCTTTATGGGCGGATCCCCCACTATCACTGCTCTTGAAGGTGACACCAATTTTGTAACACTCTTAACCAATTCTCTGTAGTGTATTGGGGGGGAGTGCACGGGAAAAAGGGACTTACCTTGGGCTCATGTAACCTTGATCTATGACATACCCACTTTTTCCGCACGCCGATACCCGATGACTTGACTTACACACGACATTTATTCCACGAATTCACGGGGACTCATATTTCTCTTCGTCGTTTAGCATGCCAAAATTGTTTGGAATACTGTACGTTCTCGCATACACTACCTCTGGCACTGTCACTCCCCATTGTTCGGGGCACCATCCTTCCCGATCTGTTTAAAATTTGCTATTACTTTCGAAATCAGAAACTTTTGGACGAGACTAGTGTAACTACGTATCCCCCAGAAATGCAAAAAATTTGTTTTATAAAGTTTATGTAGGTAAAGTTTATGTCACCCAAAATTTTTCTGCCCCTCTCTTTCCTCTGTTTTCCACTTTGTATTTAAAATGTAATAAAATTAAATCTCTCCCCCTTCTTTCTCTTTTATTTAAAATTTCCCCTTGTCACCGCTCGGAGTGTGAAGTACTTAACGAAAAATTTCCCTTTTTCTTGGTAGGGATAAGCATCCTGAAGATGTCAATTCCAATGATAGTACTCCAGTCTTCTAAAAAACCCTTTCGAAGCTTTGAGATGAACCCGGGGAGAGAATAATGAAGAATCCCCCTTTAAACCCTCGAAGTTCTCACCTCAAACCCAATTTTTGGGAAAAATGCTGGGGGGGGGTTGGTCCAACCTGCACACTTGAAATTATTACTTATAACACAAGGGGGGGGGCAGACTGTGTAGATACCTCTAGTGAGGTCCCCCGATGATATTTTGAAGAGAACTCAATAAGTGTAAGGAACTGTAATTTTTTAAACCCCTTTCCCTTTCCATGCAAAAACAGGATTACCAAACATACCCTGTTTTCAAGGAAAAAAACAAATTCCTCAGAACATCCCTCATTAGCCGGGTGTGGTCATACTTTGGGACTGGGTATGGGCACTCAGCTTACCAACAGGGCCAGCACCCAGGACTGGGTTAGGACCAGGTCGTGGGGCGTTGACTCAGGTAAACTCCAGGTATTATGAAACCCCATCCTGCTTAATGAAAATACGGGGAAAACAGTTTTTGTTCATTTGTGAACTACAGGTCCTGATCCATCGGGAGCCGGTCATGGCCCGGGGCCCGGGGGGGCGTTGATCCCCGGAATAACCCCCAGTAACCCCAGGTAACAACAGAAAAAGGGACAACACATGCGCCCCACCGCTGTGTATTAGTTTTTCTAAATTTTTAAAAAAAAATCCTCTCATCCTTTTATCTCTGTATTTGGTATTATACAAAAAAAATTTGCCGCGAATTTGTGAGGGAAAAATTCCCCATTGACTAATCGAGGGAGAAAAGAATAAATTGTATTAAAAAAAATGGGGTTAAAGAAATAAAGAAAATGGGGCAGACCTAAAAGAAGAGTGAACAAGCATTGAATAAAACAAATGCTGATAAACACCATAATGGACCAGTTATAGGAAATTTTTGAACCCAAGAAAAGAAAAAAAAAAAAAAAAAAAAAAAGTAATTTTTTATGCCAGAAAAGAAAAGGGAAAAAAAATTAAAAGGGGGTCTAAAATCCTAAATGCCAGCCCTAATTTTTTAAATCCAAAAAAAAGTACAGGAAACATAACACACTCAGAGTTTTCCCGTTGTGCGTCATTATGTGACGAGCCAGCGTCAGGAAACACTCGTCCGGTTTCCTGCAAACCTTACCTAACCTAACCTAACCTAACCTAACCCAAAAAAACCTAACCAAAAACCTTACCCCAATAACCTAACCTTTTCCTAACCTTTTTAAACCCTTTCCTACCTTTTTTCCCCAACCTAACCTACCCCACCAAACCTAATTACCTTAAACCCAACCCCCTTTCCTAAAAAAATTTCCCCCAACCAAACCCAACCTTATAAAACCTTTTAAACCCTTTCCTAACCTTAAAACCCAACCTAACCTTTAAAACCTAACCTTACCTAACCATAACCAACCTAATTTTCCCAAACCTTTTTACCAACTTTTCCTAAACCCTTTCCTAAAACCCAAAACCCAACCCTAACTTTAAAAACCCAATTACCTAAAACCCAAAACCAACCTTCCTAACCAAAACCCAACCTTACCCAAACCCTTCCAATTTTAAATTACCTAACCTTTCTAACCTAACCTTACCTTACCCAACCCCAAAACCCAAAACCCTTACCCAACCTTACCAACCTTACCCAAAACCCAAACTTTTCCCAACCCAACTTAATAAACCCAACCTTCCTAACCCCTTTCCCTTCCTAACCTAACCTAACCTAACCTTACTAACCAAAATTTACCAACCCAAATAAAAAACCTAACCTTACCTAACCTTACCTTACCTAACCCAACCTAACCCTTTCCTAAACCAAAATAACCCCAAAACCCAACCCTTTCCTATCCTTTCCAACCTAACCCCAAACCCAACCTAACCCAAACCCAACCTAACCTTACCTTTCCTAACTTCCTAAACCAACCTTACCTTACCCAAACCCGACCTAACCCCACCTTAAAAAAAACTAACCCAACCACTTTACCTAACCTAACCTTTCCTAACCAACCTACCTAAACCCAACAAACCTTACGTTCATTACCTTACTTTACCTTCCCAACCCAAACCTAACTTAACCTACCCTTACCAAACCCAACTAGCCCAACCCAGCCCAAACCTAACCTTACCTAACCTAACCTTTCCCAAACCCAAAAATAACCCTTTCCTAACCTAGCCAACCTAATTCTTACCTTACCTAACCTAACCTTACCCTTTCCTAACCCCAACCAAAAATTTCCAACCCTTTCCTAAACCCTTTCCCAATCTAACCTAACCTTTTCCCCAACCTAACCTTAACCTTACCCAACCTAACCTAACCTTACCTTATCTAACCTCCTAACCTAACCCAAAACCCTTACCTAATCTTCCCAACCCTTCCTTTCCTTACCTTACCTTTAAAACCAAAAAACCCAACCTAAACCTCCTAAACCAATCTTACCTAATCTTACCTAACCAAAACCAACCTTAGTAGCCCAACCCAACCAACCTACCAACTTACTAAAACCCAACCTAACCTTACCACCTAACCTTACCTTTCCTTACCTTACCTTACCTTACCTAACCTAAACCCAACCTAACCTAACCCTTACCAAATTTTCCCAAACCCAACCTTTCCCCGCCTAAAACCCAACCTTACCTTACCTAAACTTCTTAACCACCCAAAAAACCTTCCTAACCTTACCAAACTTACCTAA
>NC_069416.1:40702396-40756420 GCF_026875155.1 Cherax quadricarinatus | reverse complement strand
CTAATGACAACGGACGAGGAAAAGTGTCCGAGGGCCCCAAGAGTCCGAAAGTAAGAAAGGAATGATTTCTTTAAGGGTTTAGGGAACACTTATCAAAATGACTATACTGTGCACCAGAGTCCGTAAAATGGTAATAAATTAAGTCCATAACTGCCCTGAACAAAAGGATGCTTGGTCATTACATTTTAAAACATCTCCAATTTTTTGGACCTTCTTAGAAGGAAACTGGTTTTTTTGTCCCTTAACACCACACAAATGAAAAACAGGAAAAAAAGAATCACTTTAACCCTTTCCACTAAGGCTTTCCCCTTGGGGTTCACCCCTTTAGGTTTTTAAAGGAAATTTTGTGAGCCTCACTACAGGTCACCCTCACAATTTCCCTCATTTTAATCGGGGTTACTTCTCTAATAAAATGTTCTTATCTGGTGGGGAAAGACTGTCGGGAAACTGGTCAGAAACCAGAATCTCTAAGAGATCATAACTTGATAAATTCCTAACTCTCACCCAAAAAGTCGAACAAACAAAAGATGTTCCCTGTAACTGCTGAAAGTTCGGGCCGGCGTGGTGGCAACCTGAAATTTTTCCTGTAAAATTGGGTTTTTTTTATATGCTCAAAGGGATCCTTCTTCAGTGGGTTAAATTACAAATGACATCCTGCGACAAGTTACATAGATATTCAAAGCGTACCAGAAATTTAAAACATTCCTAACTGGTAGCCCATGTTTCAGCAGGCAATTCAAGGGTAGCAATATTTTCGAACCTATAATGTATGGATTTTTATGTCGTCCCCCTTCATTACTGAGTAGTGCGTAGCTGCACTACTGGTGGGTGCACATAGCTGCACGCTGTAGTCCCGTACTCACTACTAAAAAGTGCAGTAGGCTGCGCTATTCAAGTGCACGTACTTGCACTACTGTATGCACTAGCTCACTACGGTAAGGCACGTAGCTGCACTGCTGTATGGCACCTACTGCACCACGTAGTGCAGAAGTTTACACTACGGTAAGCGCACATACTGACTACTGTAGTGCAAGTTAGCTGCAACTACTGTATGCACGAGGAACACTACTGTAGTGCACGCAGCTGCACACTGTACGTGCACCTAGCTGCACTACTGAAAGGCACTAGGTTCATTACTGTTAGAGAACGGAGCTGCACTACTGTAAGTGCACGTAGCTGCACAACTGTAGGCACTTAGCTGCACTACTGTTATGCCTTAGCTGCACTTCTTAGTTTGATGCAGCTGCATTACTGTAGTGCACCTAGTGCCTATCTAGTGCACTTGGCTGCATACTGTAGTGCACCTAGCTGCACTACTGTAGTGCCCCTAGACCACTACTGCAGTGAATCTAGCTCGCTAGTGTAGTGCACGCAGCTGCACTACTGCAGTGCATATACCCTCCACTACAGTAGTGCACTAGCTGCACTCTGTAGTGCACCTAGCTGCACTACTGTAGTGCACGTAGTTGCACTACGTAGTGCACCTAGCTGCACTACTGTAGTGCCCTAGACGCACTACTGCAGTGCACCTAGCTGCGCTAGTGTAGTGCACGCAGCTGCACTACTGTAGTGCACCTAGGTGCACTACTGTAGTGCACCTAGGTTGCGCTACTCTAATGCACGCAGCTGAAACTGCATGTAGTGCACTAGCTGCACTACTGCAGTGCACCTAGCTGCACTACTGTAGCGCACGTAGCAGCACTATTTGTAGTGGCACGAAGCTGCACTACTGTAGTGCACTACTGCACTACTGTAGTGCATAGCTCACTACTGTAGTGAAACCTAGCTGCACTACTGTAGTGTTACGTACTGCCAAACTGTAGAGCACATAGCTGCACTACTGTAGTGCACGTGATGCACTACTGTAGTGCAACCCTGCACTACTGTAGTGCACGCGGGCTGCACTACTGTAGTGCACCTAGGTTCAGTATGTATGCACCTAGCTCCCACTACTGAATGCCAAAACCTAGCTGCACTACTGTTAGTGAAATGCAGCTGCACTACTGTAGTACACGTAGCTGCACTACTGTACTGCACGTAGCTGCACTTCTGAAGTGCAACTACCAGCACTACTGTAGTGCATGCAGCTGCACTACTGTAGTACACGTAGCTGCACTACTGTACTGCACGTAGCTGCACTACTGTAGTGCACCTAGCTCCACTACTGCAGTGCACCTAGCTGCAATACTGTAGTGCGCGCAGCTGCACTACTGTAAAGCACCCAGCTGCTCTACAGTAGTGCACCTAGCTGCACTACTGTAGTGCACCTAGCTGCAATTCGTAGTGTACCTAGCTTCACTACGTAGTGCACGTAGCTGAAATACTATAGTGAAACGCAGCTCCCACTACTGTAGAGCACCTAGCTGCACTACTGTAGTGCACGTACCTGCACTTCTGTATGCACCAGCTGCACTACTGTAGTGCACCTAGCTACACTACTGTAGTGCCCTACGGGCACTACTGAAGGGAAACCTAGCTGCACTACGTATTGCACGTAGCTGCACTTCTGAAGTGCAACTAGCTGCACTACTGTAGTGCTCCTACTGCACTTCTGTAGTGCAACGTAGCTGCACTACTTAGTGCACGTACCTGCACCTACTGTAGTGCACCTATCTGCACTAATGTAGTGCACGAGCTGCATTACTGTAGTGCACCTACCCGCTCTACTGTAGTGCACGTAGCTGCAACTAACTGTAGTGCACTAGCTGCGCTTCTGTAGTGCACTAGCTGCACTACTACAGTGCACGTAGCTGCACTACTGTTGTGTTCATAGCTGCACTGCTGTAGTGCACTAGCTGCAATACTGTAGTGCACCTTGCTGCACTTCTGTATTTGTACCTAGCTGCACTACTGTAGTGCACGTAGCTGCACTACAGTAGTGCACTATGTGCACTACTGTATTTGCACTTATTTGCACTACTGTAGTGCACGTAGCCCTGTACTGTAGTGCACGTAGCCGCACTACTGTAGTGCACGTACTGCACTACTGCATTGCACGTAGCTCCCACTACAGTATCGTGGGGTTCTTAAAGGGGAGATATCGAGGGTTGAAGGTAACAAACTGTTGGATGGCAAGATATATTGTCAGACTGGGGTGATGGGAATTGGGAGCCCAGCCTCTGCCTGTCCTACCCCTATGTCAAAACGCCGACTGAGGCCGAGGCAGATGTTACGAACGTACACATGCGCATTCCCGTGGCGTCACAAAAAAAGTCCCAGGCCTAAAAGGGATCTCCTATCTAAAGCACATTGATGATACCCATATGCTATGCTATATAACACAGGATCAGCAACTATGCTGACAACAGTAGTGCACCTAGCTGCACTACTGTAGTGGCCCCTAACTGCACTACTATAGTGCACATAGCTGCAATACTGTAGTGCACGCAGCTGCACTACTGTAAATGTACCTAGCTGCACTACTGTAGTGCACGTAGCTGCACTACTGTAGTTCACATAGGTGCACTACTGTAGTGCAAAGTAGCTGCACTACTGTAGTGCACTTAGATGCACTACTGTAAGTAGTGGGAAGTAGCTGCACACTGTAGTGCACCATGTGCAATTTTTGCAGTGCACGTAGCTGCACTACTGTAGTGCACGTAGCTGCACTACTGTAGTGAACCCCAGTGAAATACTTAGGGGATTGTTGAAACAAAACTTTAGTCCCACATAGCTTCATACTTTTAGTGCAAGTACTGCACTACTGTAGTGCAGAAAGCTGCACATTTTTAAGGGCAGTACCTGCACTACTGTAGGGGCCCCTAGCTTTTAATACTGATGTGCCGAAAGCGGGTTTTACTTAGTGCACGTACCCTGCCCCTACTGTAGTGCACGTAAAAAGAAATACTGTAAAGCCCCTTTCCCTTGCCCACGGAAAGTGAACAAAAACTGCACGCTTTTAAGTTAATGCGTGCATTTCTTAGTGCACAAAATGCACTACTGCAGTCCCGTAGCGCACTCCTGTAGTGCACGCAGCGCACTATTTGTACTGAAAAGGGGCTGCACTCTGTAGTGCATGTAGCTGCACAAACCGAATTTGCAAAATAGCTGCATTCTGGAAATATAAAAAACATATGAAAGCTAATTGACCCTTTTTTTACAACGTTTCCCCCCACACAGGGGCTTTTTCAAGTCACAACAAGATCAAACCTGGGGGGGAAAGGTACGGGAGAAATTTATAGTCATGTTCAAAAATTTTTGGGGGTCGGGTGGAAAAAATGCAGAAATTGATGATCTCCCGGGGGGGTTATAAGTTTTGGGTAGTTTTGGGGGCAGGGGTATTGGACAATTTTGTGAGTAACCTTCTGCAGTGTTTTTATTTTCTTATGGGGGGATAGCGATAAAGGAAGTTTCTTGGCGAGGGGTTTTTCACATTTTTATAGAAGCCTTTGTTCGGGTTTTGAAATTTTTTGGGTTAAATTGGATAAGCGATGTTTTCCAGGATTTTTTCGGTTTTGGAGTGTTTTCCCCTTCTTTGGGGATAAGTCTTGGTTTCGGGTAGTTAATTAAATGGTTGGGGTGAATTGCGATGTTGTACACCAGGCAATTCCTTGTTCGTCGCCCGGGCCCCTTGGGAAATTTTGGGGGTTTTTAAAAAATACTTGTTTGGAGGTCCTTTTTGTTTCCCCCGACATATAATTTTTTTGGTCATTACAAGGGATTATGTTTACCCCTGCGAGGATGGGGGGCTTTTTCCTGTCTACTACGGGTAAATGTCCTTGATGGTCATGGTTGTGGAGGTAGATACTTTGGGAAAGATGTATTTTAAAAAAAATTTGGAAACATGTTTGGCAAAGGAGTTTTTTGGGGAGGACTATGTATTCTTCTCGGCAGGTCTTCTCTGGGTGTGTTGAAGATGTTTAATTTCCCGCCGTCTGGGAGTCTCTGATGAAGTGACGGAAAGGGTATAGTTTTGAAAAAAACTTTTTCAATTATGTGCATTTTTTTCCCCAAGGAAAATCATTGCTGCAGGGTTCTGAGTGCACGCAGGAAAAAGCCTATAATTACACCCCTTTTGGTTTTTTGGGGTCGTGGGGAGAAATGAAAGTGGAGAAGATCGTTTGGTTGGGGGGTTTTCGTAGACTTTAAAAAAGAAGGTTTGTGGTTTAGCTATGCAGGCAGAACATCAAGGAATGGAAAGTGTTGGGCGACTTCTTCCTTTAAGGTGAAATGGATTTTAAGGGTCGACCTGGTTAAATTGTCTTGGAGAGCCTTTAAAAGTTGGGAAACGTTTTTGGAGTTATGAGGAGAAATTCCGTCCCCCAAAATAACAAGCCCGGTGACCAGGGAGGGGAAAGTAAAGGGTGGAGAAACGTTCGGGGTTTTTAGATTTTTCCTTTTATAGGTTCGCTAAAGGAACCCCCCCACTGAGTGGCCCAAACCCCTGGGTAGCCCAAAAATCCCGCTGAAAGAGGTGATTTTCGAAAAAAGAAACAGTAAAAAACTAAACATAGTTTTAAAAGGCGTTTAAATCGTGGGGTGGAATGGAAGATCAAGTGAATTTTTCAATTTTTTCCCCGCAAGAGATCCCTGGGGTTGTGTAAAAAGGTACTTTTTGGGGAATAGGGAAGCCGTCAAGGCTGGAAAGTTTCTTTTTCCTGATGTTGATGTTGCGAATGCGATTGAGAAGATCACCCGAGTGTTTGAGATGTGCTGGACTGATAGTGCCCAAGAGTTTAGAGAGGTGTTTTGCGAGAATTCCTGAGAGCTGGTGGGGAGCACTGCCTATTCCCGAGGATATGGGCCTCAGTGGGATACCAGGCTTGTGAGTTTTTGGCAGGCCGTACATTCTGGCAGGTCTGGGGTTGCTTGGGATGGTGTGCAGAAGTTTCTTCCCTTGTTCTGAGCCCCTCAGAATGCGGCGAGTCCTTTGAAGAAAAGTTTTAGTAAGGTTGTCCACTTGGTTGGTTGTGAGAGGTTTGTAGGTATCTGGGTCATTAAGTAGATTGAGCATTTTGTTCCTGTAATTGTCAGTGTTCATGATAACAACACCACCTCCTTTATCAGCGGTGGTGACCCTGATGGTCGTGTCTTCTGCATTGATGTAACGTCGAGGTATGACTGGGGAGCTGCGTGTTGAGATGGCTGCTGAGATGATGCCTTGAAGATAGCCTTTTTGGAAGTCGGAGTCATTGTGTCTAGTTTTTGGCGATGAAATTTAGGTCTTGTTTTGGTTCGTAACTCTGCTGCGAATTTGAGGCCTAGCTGAGGGCTTCAGTTTCTGTGGTTGACAATGGACGGAGATGAAAGATTTTGAATAATTCAGGTCTTCCTAAATTTTCAATTACTATTATCGGCAGTGTGTTTGTAGATTTCCTTGTAAGTCTGATCTTCTGTTGAACATTCGTTGTGGTAAACTATGCATGCGAATGATTTCGGCGGTGGCGTCTGTTCCTGTTGCCCCGGGTGTTGAGCTAGTGTTCTGGCTTGGAGAAAAGCTTCCTTTGTAGCATTGTTTAAGTCATCTTGCACTCTCTCAAGGATAGGTCCGAGCTGTAGCGGGAAAGGTGGTTTGATGTTGGCAATTTGAGGAGGAGTAGATCTTGTAAGACCATTTCTTGGATTGCTGTAACGAAGAAATTGTGTCTGTTGCGAAGTGGAGTAGCTTTTAGAAGATGGTCCAGGTTTTCTCTGTGTAAAGGATCCATTTCTACGGCAGTGTTTGACACTGATGGAATTAAAATGGAATCAATTCCGTAACAGCGGCGGGGGGGGGTTAATCTAAAACATATGCAAGCAATATTGTGGACACCTTTATTGGAACAACGGTTTCACCACAACTGTGGGCTTTTTCAGTCACACAACAAGATCTACCTGGGGTGGAAGGTCGGGTGTATTTATAGTCATGTTCAGAATGTTGAGGTCAGGTGGAGAATGTCTGCATTGATGATCTACGGGTGGAGTTATAGAGTCTTGGGTAGCTTGGCAGGGGGTTTTGGAGACAAGTAGTGAGTAGACCTTCTGCATGTTCTATGTTCCTTATGTTGGGATAGCGATGAAGAAGTTCTGGGAGTTGGTTAGCTATGTTATAGAAGCCGTTGTTCTGGTTGATAATTGTTGGTTTAGAGATAAGCGATGATTCAGGATTCTTCGGTATTGAGTGTTTTCTTCTGTGGCGATAAGTCTTGAGTTCTGTAGTAAATTAAATGGTTGTGTGAATTGCGATGTTTTTCTCAGGCATAACTTGTTATCGTTCAGTCATGACTCGCATATTGGAGTTCTGAATCGTGTTTTTTTCGGAGGTCTCTTGATGTTTCACCCACTTATATTTGTTGCAGTCTTTACAAGGGATTATGTATACCCTGCTGAGGAGGGAGGCTTTGTCCGGTCTACTACTGGTGTTGTTCCTTCATTGGTCGTGGTTGTGGTGGTAGATAATTGAATGTGTATTGGAAAGATCGTTTTGGGTTGGTGGGGTTTTCGATAGCTTTAAAAACGAAGTTACGTGGTCAGCTTTGCTTTCTTTTTTTCAGAGAGAACAGCAAGGAATGGAAGAGTGTATTGTCGACTTCTTCTTCTAGTGTGAACTGGATTGAAGGCTCGACCTGGTTGAGCTTGTCTTGGAGAGCTTGAACGTTGAAGCGTTTAGGGAGTTATGAGGAGAATGTCGTCAACATAACGGAGCCAGGTGACGGAGCTGCAGTACTGTACTGCTCTAGCTGGCACAACTGTAGTGCCCGTTGTTGCCACTACTGCATTGCACATAGCTGCACTACTGGTGTGGCATCGGAGCTGCATATGTAGTGCAACGTGGTGCGCTACAGTAGTGCAAGTAATCTGCACTACTGTAGTGCCATCGTAACAGAAATACTGTAGTGCACCTAGCTGCAAGCTGTAGTGCACCTAGCTGCACTTTTGCAGTTGCACCTAGCTGCTCTATTGTAGTGCACCTAGCTAGCACTACTGTTGTGCACGTAACTGCACTCTGTAGTGCACGTAGCTGCACATCTTAGTGCAACGTACTGATCTACTGTAGCGCATATAGCTGACTACTGTAATGCACGCAGCGTGCACTACTATAGTGCACCTGCTGCCATACTGTTGAGAACGTAGCTGCTGATACTGTTTGGCACCGAGCTGCACTACTGTTGTGCACATAACTGCACTATTGTTGGGCACGTAGTGCTAATACTGTAGTGCACGGCAACTGCATACTCTAGTGCACGCAGCTGCCACTACTGTAGTGCACCTAACTACACTCTGTAGTTCACCTCGATTTGCAACTACTGTTTGTGGCACGTGGTGCTCTACTGTAGTGCACGTAAGGTGCACTACTGTAGTGCAGATAGCTGCACTACTGTACTGCACCTATCATCGCTCTAATCCAGTGCACCTAGCTGCACTGCTGTAGTGCACATAGCTGCACTAATGAAGTGCACCTAGCTGCATATTGTAGTTGACCTTGCTGCATCTACTGTAGTGCACCAGCTGCACTACTGTTAGCCGCACTTAGCTGCACTATCTTAGGCACACTAAGGGTCTTTTTTTGGCACTACTGTAGTGCTTGTAGATGCACTACTTGTAGTGCACATAGCTGCACTACTGTAGAGCACCTAGCTGCACTATGTAGTGCTCCTAGCTGCACTACTGTAGTGACACCTAGATGCACTACTGTAGCGCAAATAGCTGCCACTTCTGTTAGTGCACGCAGCTGCACACTAATATAGTGCAACCTAAACTGTTCTTCTGTTCTGACACTAGCTGCACATACTGTAGTGCAACCAATAGCTGCATTAAGGTAGTGCACCCTAGATGAGCTGCTGTGTGCACGTTGCTGCATATCTGTACTGCGCATAGCTGCACTACTGTACGTGCACGTAGCTGCACTACTGTAGTGACCTAGACTGCACTACTGTAGTGCTCGTAGCTGCACTAATGTAGTGCACGTAGCTCCTGGCACTACTGTACTGCACTAGCTGCAATACTGTAGTGCACGTAGCTGAACTACTGTAGTGACCTAGCTGGCAATACTGTAGTGCACGTAGCTGGCACTACTGTAGGTGTGCACCTAGCTGCACTTACTGTAGGTGCAGAAGCAGCACTACTGTGTGCACGTTGCTGCAATACTGTAGTGCACGTAACAGAAATACTGTAGTGGGACCTAGCTGCATATGACTGTAGTGCACCTAGCTGTAAATAACTGCAGTACATAGCTGCTCTACGGTTGTGCACCAAGCTGCACTACTGTAGGGCAATGTTGCTGCTAATACTGGGCGCAATTAGCTGCAATTCTGTAGTGCACCTAGCTGCATGCTGTAGTGCACCTATGCTTTACTACTGCAGTACACTAGCTGACCTACCGTTGTGCCTACATAGCTGCACTACTGTAGTGCATGTAGCTGTACCACTGTGGGAAATAGCTGCACTCTGTACGTGTCACATAGCTGCATACTGTTAGTGCGCGTAGCTGATCTACTGTTGAGCACATTATCTTCACTCTCTAGTGTATGTGCTCGCTGCAGCTCTACTGTAGTGCACATAGCTGCTCTACTGTAGAGCACGTAGCTGCAGTAATGTAGTGAATCGAGCTGCCAACTACTCTAGGCACGCATCTGCACTATGTTGTGCACATAGCTATACTGCTGTACTGCACCTAGCTGCATACTGCAGTGCACGTAGATGCACTACTGTAGCTCACATAGCTGCACTACTGTAGTGCACGTGCTGATTACTGTAGTGCACCTAGCTGAACTACTGTAGTTGCACCGAGCTGCACTTCTTAGTGCTCCTAGCTGCCTACTACTGTAGTGCACCTAGTGCAATACTGGTAGGGCCACAGAGCTGCAATACGGTAGTGCACCTGACTGACACTACGGTTGAGGCACCTAGCGGCCGAACTGTAGGTGCTCCGAGCTGCATACTGTAGTACACCTTAACTGCACTATTGTAGGGAATCGTAGTGCAATACTGTAGTGCACGCAACTGCTCTACTGTAGTGCACCTTAGATAACTTCTGTAGTGCACCTGTGCATACTGGACTGCACCTAGCTGCACTACTGCAGCTGCAACTGCTGATTTGATAGAACTACTGTATCTAGTAGCTGCACTACTGTAGTGCTCCTAGCTGTACCTCTACTGTAGGGCTCCTAGACTGCACTACTGTAGTGTACGCAGCAGCAAACTTCTTAGCGCGTCCAGCTGCACTTCTGTAGTGCATCTAGCTGCACTTACTGTAGTGTTCGTAGCTGCACTACTGTAGTTCACCATCTGCTGCACTACTGTAGTGCACCTAGTTGCACTGCTGTAGTGCACCTAGCTGCACTACTGTAGTGCACTAGCTGCACTCTGCAGTGCTCGTTGGCCTGCATTATTGTAGTGCCGTGGCTGCACTACTGCAGTGCACGTACCTGCCAGGTTTTGTAGTGCATTGTATCTGCTCACTACTGTAGTGCACGAACGTGTACTACTTTAGTTTTTTATTTTTTTTTAACCATTTTTTTTTCCAAACCACAAAACTGTACTTTGTGCACTACATGTAGTGCAAGCATCTGCGCTTTTTGTGCTGTCGCTTCACTACTGATACTGAACTAGCTGCATCTTATTTTGTGCTCGTAGCTGCACTAATGCTGTTCACCTAGCTGCCTGCTGTAGTGCTTGTTGCTGCACTAATGTTGTGTCACATAGATGACTCTGCTGTAGTGCATGTAGCTGCACTACGTAGTGCTCGTAAGCTGCCACTACTGTAGATGTACGTATCTGCACTACTGTTGTTGCAACGTTGATGCACGGTACTCTAGTGCACGTAGCTTCGGCAACTGTAGGCACGTTGCTGCACACAACTGTAGTGCATGTGGCTGCACTACTGTAGTTGCTCGTGGGCTGCAAATACATGCAGTGCACGTACCTGCACTACTGCGGTTGCACGTGGCCTGCCACTACTGTAGTGCACGTTATTGCATATGAGTGACGTTTGCTGCCTACTGTTATTGTGAAATTACGTGCACTACAGTAGTGCTGCACACGTGCTCCGGCAGTAGTGCAGGTACGTGCATGCAGGGTAGTGGCAGACTCGTGCATCTTATGTTGTGTCAGCCACGTGCACTACAGTTGTTGCAGCTTCGTGCACTACAGTTGCGAAGTTACGTGCTACTAGAGTAGTGCTGCTACGTGCGCTACGTAGTGCAGATACGTTCACTACAGTAGTGCAGCTACGTGCACTTCAGTAGTGAGCTTATCATGATACAGCAGTGGGCAAAAGGGGCCTTGATGTGCATACAGTAGTGCAGCTACTGCCTTCAGCAGTGCAGCTAGTGTGAACTGCCGTAGTGCAGCTTCGAGCACTTAAATTAGTGCAGGTAGGTTCAGTACAGTGTGAGCTACGTGACTAAAAGTAGCGCAGATGGCGTGCTAATTCAGTAGTGCAGCTAATGTACCATACTATTTGTTAGTACAGTTCGTGCACTATGTAGTGCAGATACATGCCACTACAATACTGCAGGTACGTGCACTGCTGTAGTGCTGCCACGTGCACTACAATAATGAAGCCACGAGACTGCAGTAGTGCTGCTAGGTGCACACAGTTTGTGCCATGCTAGGTGCACATACAGCTGTGCAAACTAGGTGCACTTACAGTAGTGCAGCTATGTGCACTACTGTAGTGCAGCTACGAACTACCTACAGTAGTGACAATGATAGAAGCTCTACAGAAGTGCAGCTGGATGCGGCTACAGAAGTGCTGTGCGTACACTACAGTAGTGCAGATAGGAAGCATACAGTAGTGCAGTTACGAGAACTTACAGTAGTGCTGCTACGAGAGACAGTAGTGCTGTAGTGCACTGCAGTAGTGCAGTAGGTGCAGTCCAGTAGTGCAGCTAGGTGCACTACAGAAGTGTATCTTGGTGCTCTACGTAGAGCAGTTGCGTGCACTACAGTATTGCAGCTACGTTCACTACATAGTGCAGTTAGGTGTACTTACTGTATGTGCAGCTCGGTTGCACTACAGTTCATGCGATAGGTGCCCTACAGTTGTGCAGCGTTAGGGTGCACTACATTAGTGCAGCTAGGTGCCCCTTTACAGTAGTGCAGCTAGGTGCTTACAGTAGTGCAGGTAGGGCACCTACAGTAGGGCAGCTAGGTGCACTCCAGTAGTGCAGCTAGGTGCACTTCAGTATTGCCAGCTACGTGAACTTCAGTTGTGCAGCTATGTGCTCACTACTGTTATAGTGCAGCTTCGTGCACTGCAGTAGTGCAGCTAGGTGCAAGTTTTTCAGCTGTCTAGCTATGTGCATACAGTAAAGTGCAGTGCGTGAACTAGGAGTTGTGCAGCTCGTTGCTATACTGTTCTGCAGCTACGTTGCTCTACTGTAGTGCAGCTAGGTGCAATACAGTAGAGCTGCTGCAGTGCACTTCATTGGCCAGGTTATGTGCGCTACAGTAGATCAGGCTACGTGCACTAACAGTAGTTGCAGCTAGTGTTGCACTACGAAGTGCAGCCCTTTGTGCGCCACATTGGTACTGCTACATGCATACAGTTAGTGCAGCTATGTGCACTTTCGGTAGAGCAGCTAGGTGTTACTGCTGGTAGTTACACTGCTAGTGTTGCACTCCAGCAGTGCAGCTAGGTGCACTACAGAAGTGCAGCTATGTGCGCCACAGTGTACCATACATGCCCTACTGTAGTGCAGCTAGGTGCACTACGTAGAGCAGCTAGGTGTACTGAAGTAGTACAGATAGGTGCACTACAGCAGTGCTGCTAGGTCCATACAGTTGTTCTGTTTCGTGCAATTTTGTAGTGCAGCTACGTGCCACTACAGTAGTGCATGCTTACGTGCACTACAGTAGTGAACGCTAGGTGGCACTCTACTTTAGTGCAGCTACGTGCATACAGTATGCAGCTAGTGCACTACTGTAGTGCAGCTACGTGCACTACAGTTGTGCAGCCTAGGTGCAGTACAGTTGCTGCTGCTATCAGTTTGCACTTCAGTAGTGCAGCTTCGTGCTACTTACAGTAGTGCTGCTAGGTGCACTACAGTAGTGCAGCTACGTGGCACGACAGTAGTGCAGCTAGGCGCCAGTACATTAGTGCAGCTACGTGCACTTTACAGCAGGTCATCTAGGTGCACTACAGTAATTGCTGCTATGTGACTACTGTAGTGCTGCTAGGTAGCAGATACAGTAGAGCAGTTAGGTGCCACTGTAGTAGTGCAGATGCGTGCAATACAGAAGTGCAGCTATGTGCGATACAAGTGTGCACGCTAGGTTGCACTACATATAGTGCAGCCTAGGTTGCTACTACAGTAGTGCAGCTAGGTCTGCACTACAGTAGTGCAGCTATGTGCAATACAGTACGTGCATCTACTTGCACTACAGTAGTGCAGCTAGGTGCACTTGAGTTAGTGCAGTATGTGCGCTTCAGTGTGCTGCTGGCGTGCACATACAGTAGTGCCTGATAGGTGCAATAATTAGTGCAGCTCAGGTGCTCTAAAGTAGTGTAGCTATGTGCAATTTTTTATAACCCAGCAGTGCTGCTAGGTGCTCTGGAGTAGTGCAGATAGTGCATTCAGTTGTGCAGCTAGCTGCACTATCAGTAGTGCACCTACGTGCAATACACGTAGTGCACCTAACGTCCACTACAGTAGTGCATGTAGGTGCATTACAGTAAGTGTTGTTAGGTTGCACTACAGCGTAGTGCAGCTGCGTGCATCTAGAGTTAGTGCAGTTGCGTGCACTACAGTATTGCAACTACGTGCACTACTATTATGCAGTTAGGTGCACTTCAGTAGTGCAGCTCGGTGCTCTTACAGTACTGCTGCTACGTTCTCTACAGTAGTGCAGCTAGGTGCACTATAGTCTAGTGCACCTGCGTGACATTTACGTAGTGCCGCTATATGCGACTACAGTAGATCAGTAACGTTGCACATACAGATGTGCAGTACGTGCATACAGATGTGCAGTTCGTGCTCTACATAGTGCAGCTAGCGTGCACTACAATAGAGCAGCTAGGGTGCATGCTATAGTGCAGCTTGGTGCACTACGCTGTGCTGCTAGTGCCACTAACAGTAGTTATGTTACGTGCACTTCCAGTATTGCTGATACTTGATCATACTGTAGCGCACCTACGTGCTATACCAGTAGTGCGCTCCGAGCCACACAGGTAGTGCAGCTATGTGCCAAGCAGTCGTGCATACTACGTGCACTACAGTTGTTGCAGTTGGTGAGACAGTACTGCAGCTCCGTCACCTGTCTCCGTTATGTTGACGACATTCTCCTCATAACTCCTAATGCTTCAACGTTCAAGCATCTCCAAGAACATGCTCTAATGGTCGAGCCTTCAATCAGTTCCACTAGAAGAAGAAGTAGTCACACTCTTCCATTCCTTGATGTTCTGTCTGCAAAGCTGAACCACGAAACTTCGTTTTTTAAAGTCTATCGAAACCCACCAACCAAAACGATCTTTTCAATACATCAATTCCAAGTATCTACCTCCACAACACGACATTGAAGGACATCACAGTTGTAGACAGGACAAGACTCCCTCATCTGCTGGGGTTATTCATTAATCCTTGTATTGCCTGCAACAAAATTTTATGTGGGTGATGAAACATCAAGAGACCTCCAAAACGTATTTCAGAACACCAAGATGCAAGCAGGGACTGACGATACAAGGAATGCCTGTGTACATCATCGCAATCAACTCAACCATTTAATTATCCTACAGAAACTCAAGACTTATAGCCACAGAAGAAAACACTAATACCGAAAAGAATCTGGAATCATCGCTTGATTCTATAACCCAACAATTTTCCACCAGAACAACGTCTTCTATAAACATAGTCTGAACATACTCGCCAAGAACACTCGTCTTAATCGCTATCTCCAATTAAGAAAATAGAACACTGCAAGATGTCTACTCACAATTGTCCAATACCCCTGGCCAAGCTACCACAAGACTACTATTAACTTACACCAACCCCGGTAGATCATAGATGCAGCTATTCACTCCACCTGTACCTCAACATTCTGAAAATGGGGGGGGGGGGGGGACATATATAATCCCGTACCTTTCCACCCGGTACGATCTGTGTGTGACTTGAAATAGCCCACTGTGTGGGTGAAAACGTTGTTCAATAAAGGGCCACTTTATGCTGACATATGTGTTAGATTCGCTGTGTCGGTATTTGATACCATTTATTTCCATCGTGTCATACACTGCAGTAGAACTTGGATCCTTTTCTCAGAGAATACCTGGACATTCTTCTAAAGCTTATATCATCGCAAAACAGACACAATTTTCTTCGTGACTGCATCAAGAAATGTTACTTACCAAGATGCACTCCTCCTCAAATTGCCAACATCAAAACACCTTTCTCAGATCAGTCGGACCTACCTTGAAGAGTGTGCAGAGGACTTAAACTATGCATCCAAAAGAAGCTTTTCTCCAACCGAACACTAGGCTCAAACACTCCCGGGGCAACATGAACAGGACGCAACGGCAGAAAATCATTCGCAGAAGAGTTACCAAGCGAAAAGTTCACACAGAAGATCAGACTTACTAGAGAAATTCAAACACTCTGCACGAGTAATAGTAATTGGAAAAGTTTAGCGAAGACCTGAAATATTCATCTATCTTTCATACTCGTCCATTGTCAACCAAGAAACTGAGAAACCTCAAGCTTAGCACTCAAATTCGCACAGGAGTTACGAAACAAAACATAAGACCTAAATTTCATCGCAAAACTAGACACAATTGACTCCGACTCTCAAAAAAGGCTATCTTCAAGCTCTCTCAGCAGCCATCTCAACACGCTGCTCCCCCACAGCGCATACCTCGACGTATCATCAATCTGCAGAAGGACACGACCTATTGGGTCACAACCGCTTGTTAAAGGAGGTGGGTTGTTTTCATGAACACTGATCAATTACAGAACAAAATGAACTTCAATTCTACTTAATGACCAGATACCTACTAAACTCGCACAACCTATCAAGTGGACAACTCCCTTACTAAAAACTTTTTCTTCATAGGATCGCGCATTCTGTGTGGCTCGAACAGGGAAGAAACTTCTGCACACCTCTTCCCAAGCACCCAGACCTGCCAGAATGTTACTCGGACTGCCAAAAACTCACAAGCACCTGGTATCCCACTGAGGCCATTCTCGGAATAGGGCAGTGCTCACCACAGCTCTCAGGTATTCTCGCAAAAACACCTATCTAATTATCTTTGGGGAAACTATCTGTCACAGCACATTCTCATAACACTAGGGTTGATCTTCTCAATCGCCATCCGCAACATATATCATCAGGTTCAAGAAACGTTCCAGCATTGACGTGGACTTCCCTATTCACCAAAGTACCTATTAACAAAGAACCATCGATCTTCTTGACGCAGGAAAATTGACGCGATTCACTTGATCTGCCCATTCCAGCCATGCGATTTCATCGACCTTGTAGAACTATGTTTTTAGCTTTACGTGTTTCTCTTTCGAAAATCACCTCTCTTCGCCAGGACTTTTGGTACTACCTCATGGGTTCGCCACTCAGTGCGGTCACTAGCGAAACCCTATACATGGAACATCTAGAAGCCGAACGTTTCTCCACCATTATTCATTCGGTCTGTCACCTGGCTCTGTTATGGTTGACGACATTATCATTCATAACTTCCTAACGCTTCAACGTTCAAGTCTCTCTCCAGACTTGCTCAACAGGTCGATGCATTCAATCCAGTTACACACTTGATAGAAGAAGTCGACAACACTCTTCCATTCCTGATGTTCTGCTCTGCATAGCTGACCCACGAACTTCGTTTTTAAAGTCATTATCGATAAACCCACCAACCAAAAACGTCTTCTCTCACTTTCACTCCTACCACGCCCACCCCCCCCCCCCCCCCCCCCCCCCACCCAACCCCCCCCAAACGTGGGTATTATAGGTTCTTCTGCGTGCACCTCAGGGATCTGCAGCATTGAGTTCTTGAGGAAGAAGGCACTTTTTAATAAAATAATTGAACAAGTATTGTCTAAACTCCACTATCTCGTCACTTCATCAGAGACTGCAGACGGGGGCATTAAACTCTTCAACACACCAGTAGTGAGAGACACTGCGAGAGAGATACATAGTCCTCCCCACATACACCATTGCCAAACATGTTCCAAATCTTCTTCCAATACATCATTTCCAAGTATCTACTCCACTACCATGACCTCAGGACATCACTTGTAGTAGACAGGAAAAGCTCCTCCTTCTCAGCGTGGGTATACATATACCTTGTAAAATAGCCAACAAATTAATATGTCGGCCGAAACATCATTGCGACCCTCCTAAACTGTATTTCAGAACACCATATGCAAGCAGGACTGACACGATACAAGGATTGACTGTGTACAACATCGCAATTCACACTCAACCATTTAATTAACTTACAGAAACTCTAAGATTTTTCCCCACAGAAGAAAAACACTCAATACCGAAGATCCTGGATTTCATCGCTTATCTCTATAACCTCACAAATCTTCAACCCAGACCAACGGCTTCTATATCATAGCTGTAAACTACTCGCCAACGAAACTTCTTCATCGCATATCCCACCTAGAACATAGAACACTGCAGAAGGTCTACTCACAACCTTGTCCATTACCCCTGCAAAGCCTACCCAAGACTCTATAACTCACCACGGTAGATCAATCATGTGACGCATTTCAACCTGTACCTTCAATAAATTCTGCACAAGACTATAAATACTCCCGTACCTTTCTCACCCAGGTTAGATCTGTGTGTTGACTTGAAATAGCCACGTTGTGGGTGAACGTTGTATAAAAAGGGTCACAATTTATGATGCATATGTGTTTTATATTTCCAGAAGTGACAGCTATTGTACACTACGGTTACAGTGACAGCTTACATGCACATACAGTAGTGCAGCTGCGTGCAGTACAGTTGTGCAGGCTGCGTGCACTACAGTAGTCGCAGCTAATTGCACTGCAGATAGTGCAGCTATGTGCACTACGTTGTGCAGATGCAACTTAACGTACAGCAGCTTCAGTTATGTGCCTACAGTAGTGCAGGTAGGTGCTTAACCAGTTGTTGCTTCGACGTGCACTACAGTAGTGCAGCTCGATGCACTACAGTAAAACCGCTCCGTGCAATCTGTAGTACAAGCTAGGGCATGCACTACAGTAGTTGCAGCTACGTGCTGTATAAAGTATGTGCAGCTACGTGCACTACAGTAGTGCAGATTCTTGATTACAGTAGTTGATGCTATGTGCACTACAGTAGTGCAACTACATACCTACAGTAGTGAGCTAGGTTCTTACAGTAGTGCAGCTACGTTGCACTACAGTTAGTTGAGCTACGTTGTGTGTGGTCCAATATTGCACCTAGGTGAACTAAAGTAGGGCAGCTACGTGCACTACCAGTAGTGAAGCTACTTGCACTACAGTAGTGCATCTATGTGCATCATTAGTGCAAAGCTATAAAGTTGCACTACAGTAGTGACCTATGTGAATACAGTAGTGGCAGCTACGGAACACTACAGTAGTGCAGCTAGGTAATTACAGTTGTGCAGCTTTTTTTTTTTTTGGGCACGTGACTACAGTATTGCAGTATGTGCACTATAGTAGTGCAGTTAATGGGCACACTAGTAGTGCAGCTAGGGCACTACTGTTGATCCGCATAGTTGCTGATCCCTGTACTTATATAGCATAGCCATTATAGTATCATCCATGTGCTTTAGATAGGAGATCCCTTTTTTGGCCTGTGACTTTGTGTGACGCCACGGGATGCGCTATGTGTACGTTCGTACATCTGCCTCGGCCCAGTAGGCGTTCTTTTGGACATAGGCTAGGACAAGGCAGAGGCTGGGCTCCAATTTCCCATCACCAGAGTCTGGAACCACATATATCGTTGCCATACAACAAGTGTTATACCTCAACCCTCGATATCTCATTTAGATTCCCCATACGATACTTGTAGTGCAAGGCTTACGTGCAAAAATGCAGTGTGCTGCTACGTGCTCAACCCTACTTAGTGCGGCTACGTGCACTTCAGTACAGGCAGCTCGGTGCAATACAGTTGTGCAAATAAGTGCACTACAGTAGTGCACATAGGTGCACTACTGTAGTGCTGAAATAGGTACACTACAGTATTGCCAGCTACGTGCATACAGTGTGCAGCTATGTGGCACTTCAGTAGTTCTGCTAGTGCTCTAAGTAGTGCAGCCTGCGTTATCTATAGAATTGCAGCTAGTGCAATACAGTAGTGAAGCTAGGTTTCATACAGAATTGCCAGCTAGGATGCACTACATTGTGCTGCTAGGTGCAATACCCTGTAGAGCAAGCTGGGTGCTTTACAGTAGTGCAGCTATGAGTGCAATACAGTATTGCAGCTAGGTTGCACTAGAGTATTGAAGCTTGGTGCACCTAGAGTGATTGCAGATAGGTGCTCAGCTCAGTAGGGAGCTAGGTGCATACAGTAGAGCAGCTCGTGAGCACTAACAGTTTGCTGCTAGTTGCACTTCAGAAGTGCTGCTACGTGCGTACAGCTAGTGAGATAGGTGACTTACAGTGGTGCAGCTACGTGTACTACTGTGTGCAGCTGCATGCACTACAGTTTGTGCAGCTAGGTAGCACTTCAGTATTGCAGCTATGTGCAGTTCATGTAATGTAGCTAGGTGAACTACAGTGTGCAGCTGCGCTGCACTTCAAGTAGTGCACTGATGCACTACAGTAGTGGAATTACGTGACTACAGTAGTGCAGTCATGTGCACACTACACTAGAGCAGAGCATCAATACAGTAGGCAGCTATGTGCAACTACAGTTGAGCAGATGTCATCAACTACAGTAGTGCAGCTATGTGCCCTCTTACAGTAGTGCAGCTTCGTTCACCCACTACATGTTGTGCACGGTAGGTGCATATCTTATGTAGTGCTGCTACGCATGACACTACAGTAGTGCAGCTACGTGCACCTACAGTAGTGAGCCTTCGTGCCTACAGTAGTGCTGCTTACAGCTACGCTACATGTAGTATGCAGCTAGGTGCACTGCAGTAGTGAAGACCTATGTGCCACTTACTGCTGTTGCAGCTGCGTGATTAGAAGTAGCGCCACTAGGTGATTACAGTAGTGCACCATAGGTGCACTTCAGTTACGTGCAGATGCGTGCACTATCACTTGCGCAGCTATGTGCACTGCCAGTAGTTGCGTCTAGTGCACTACAGTAGTGCAGCTAGGTGCACTACGATAGTGCAACTATCGTGGCATAAATAGTGCAAGCTAGGTGACACTCAGTAGTGCGCTATGTGCACTTACAGTAGGGGAGATTATATGCACACTGCAGTAGTGCAGATGAGTGCACTACACTAGCGCTGCTAGGTTCAATGCAGTAGTGCGTTCTAGGTGCTCTACAGTAGTGCAGCTACGGTTGCATCTACAGTTAGTCGCAGCCAGGTGCACTAGAGTAGTGCAGTAGGTGCAACTACAGTAATGCCAGCTGAATCACTACTACAATAAGTGCAAGCGTATGTGCTCTACAGTCAGTTGCAGCTAAGTGCCCTACATGTAGTGCAGATAGTGCACTACTAGTAGTGCAGCTACGTCTCTCTGTAATGACCCTAGTGCCTACAGTAGTGAAGGTAGGTGCAATACAGTAGTGAAGCTGCGTGAATCTACCGTACGTGTACCTTCGTGCACTACTAGTTAGTGCAGCTACGTGCACTACACCGTGTGCAGCTATGTGTCGATTCAGTTGTGTAGCTTCTTTGCACTACTGTGGTGCGCTCAGGTGCCCCCCCCCCGCCACACTACAGCAGTGATGACTTACGTGCACTACAGTCGTGCAGCGAGGGGCACTACTGTTGCGAACGCTCCGTGCACGTGTATAGCAGCAGTACATGCACTTCAGTAGGTGACAGCTACGTGCATCTACAAGGCATGCAGCTATGTGCACTACAGTAGGCAGCTACGTGCCACTACTCAGTAATGAAGGGCGGACGTCATAATCCTAAATTATAACAGGTTCTCGATATCTGCTCCCTATGTGAATTGCCTGGTTGACACCTGGGCTACCAGGTTAGGTATGTTAATTACTGGTACGCTTTGAATTTCTATGCCAACTTTTGTCGCTGGATGTTCATATGTAATTTATAACCTACTGAAGAAGGCAAATCACTTAGAGACTTATAAAAAAACCACTTATTCCTTACAGGAAAGATTCAGGTATGCCAACGTAAGCCTGGCCAGAACTTTCAGCAAGTTACAGGTAACACTCTTCAGTTTGTTCGATTTTGGATAGTGAGTTCATGGAATTGATGCACAGTATGATTCTCTTAGAAGACTTCATGGTTGACCGACCAAGTTCCTGAAAGCTCTTTCCTCACAGAATCAACATTCATTAGAGATCGTAACCTGATTATAAGCTGAGGAAGTTGCTGAGGTGCTGACTGTTATGATGAGCTTCACTCAATTCACTAAAGACTTATGGGTGCGAAACCCTAATGGCCAAAAGACTATTAGTGGAAAGTTAAAGTGACTTCTTTTATTCCTGTGTGTCATGTGTTGTGGAGTTAAGGGACATAAACGTCAAGTTTGTCCTTCTATGAAGGGCCAAAAATGTTGGTAGGTTGTTTTAAAAGGTCTGTTTTGACATAGCCTCAACTTAGGTCGATATGCAGTAATGGAACTTAACTGTATCTTACAATTTTACGTGACAACTGGATGCACTTGGTATATTATTTTGATAGGCTGTTCCCTAACCTAAGTAAATCTCTGCCACATGAAGTTAACTGTAAGTACATTCTTGGGCCTATACGGATCTCTTGTACTACGATCCGTTGTGACATTTTGGTCTATTGGGTTATCAGCGTGGGTTAGGAAGCAGGTCTTGCTCCCATTCTCTTCTTGACTTCAAGGTACTTTGTGGTTATCGGTTATGGGGACTGATAGGAAGGCGGTGTCACCCGGGAGTCGGGCGGGCGAGCGGGGGTTAGGTCTGTGGTCGGGGTCGGGGGGGGTGGGAGAGGGAGGGGGTCAGGGAAGTGTGGGGGCTGGTGGTGCGAGTATGGGTGGGGGAGCCCCAGGACCAGCGGAAGGGGTGAGGGGGGAGGGGTAGTTGTTCCCATCCCGCCGGTGCGGGAGGATGGTCAAGGTACCTGGGGAGGGGACGACTCTTTAGGGGATGATCGTGGGGGCGGGGGGGGGGGGGTGGGGCTCCTTTAATATGTTGGGGGGGGTAGGGGAGGAGGGCTTACGGAGGGACGCTGCCGGAGGGGGAGGAGGGCGGTGGGGGTGAAAGACATGGGGAGGGGGGGACGGGGGTGTGGCGGACACCCGCTGGGGATGGCACGGGGGGCACAGAAACAACGGACGGTGGGGGGGGGGGTATGGCAAGTGGTAGATGAGGTCTTGTGGGACTTTCCTTTGTGTCCCCTTATATTTGATAACAATTCCACTCCTTTATCAGCGGTGGTGACCCTGATGGTCGTGTCTTCTGCATTGATGTAACGTCGAGGTATGACTGGGGGAGATGCGTGTTGAGATGGCTGATGAGATGATGCCTTGAAGATAGCCTTTTTGGAAGTCGGATTCATTGTGTCTAGTTTTTGGCGATGAAATTTAGGTCTTGTTTTGGTTCGTAACTCTGCTGCGAATTTGAGGCCTAGCTGAGGGCTTCAGTTTCTGTGGTTGACAATGGACGGAGATGAAAGATTTTGAATAATTCAGGTCTTCCTAAATTTTCAATTACTATTATCGGCAGTGTGTTTGTAGATTTCCTTGTAAGTCTGATCTTCTGTTGAACATTCGTTGTGGTAAACTATGCATGCGAATGATTTCGGCGGTGGCGTCTGTTCCTGTTGCCCCGGGTGTTGAGCTAGTGTTCTGGCTTGGAGAAAAGCTTCCTTTGTAGCATTGTTTAAGTCATCTTGCACTCTCTCAAGGATAGGTCCGAGCTGTAGCGGGAAAGGTGGTTTGATGTTGGCAATTTGAGGAGGAGTAGATCTTGTAAGACCATTTCTTGGATTGCTGTAACGAAGAAATTGTGTCTGTTGCGAAGTGGAGTAGCTTTTAGAAGATGGTCCAGGTTTTCTCTGTGTAAAGGATCCATTTCTACGGCAGTGTTTGACACTGATGGAATTAAAATGGAATCAATTCCGTAACAGCGGCGGGGGGGGGTTAATCTAAAACATATGCAAGCAATATTGTGGACACCTTTATTGGAACAACGGTTTCACCACAACTGTGGGCTTTTTCAGTCACACAACAAGATCTACCTGGGGTGGAAGGTCGGGTGTATTTATAGTCATGTTCAGAATGTTGAGGTCAGGTGGAGAATGTCTGCATTGATGATCTACGGGTGGAGTTATAGAGTCTTGGGTAGCTTGGCAGGGGGTTTTGGAGACAAGTAGTGAGTAGACCTTCTGCATGTTCTATGTTCCTTATGTTGGGATAGCGATGAAGAAGTTCTGGGAGTTGGTTAGCTATGTTATAGAAGCCGTTGTTCTGGTTGATAATTGTTGGTTTAGAGATAAGCGATGATTCAGGATTCTTCGGTATTGAGTGTTTTCTTCTGTGGCGATAAGTCTTGAGTTCTGTAGTAAATTAAATGGTTGTGTGAATTGCGATGTTTTTCTCAGGCATAACTTGTTATCGTTCAGTCATGACTCGCATATTGGAGTTCTGAATCGTGTTTTTTTCGGAGGTCTCTTGATGTTTCACCCACTTATATTTGTTGCAGTCTTTACAAGGGATTATGTATACCCTGCTGAGGAGGGAGGCTTTGTCCGGTCTACTACTGGTGTTGTTCCTTCATTGGTCGTGGTTGTGGTGGTAGATAATTGAATGTGTATTGGAAAGATCGTTTTGGGTTGGTGGGGTTTTCGATAGCTTTAAAAACGAAGTTACGTGGTCAGCTTTGCTTTCTTTTTTTCAGAGAGAACAGCAAGGAATGGAAGAGTGTATTGTCGACTTCTTCTTCTAGTGTGAACTGGATTGAAGGCTCGACCTGGTTGAGCTTGTCTTGGAGAGCTTGAACGTTGAAGCGTTTAGGGAGTTATGAGGAGAATGTCGTCAACATAACGGAGCCAGGTGACGGAGCTGCAGTACTGTACTGCTCTAGCTGGCACAACTGTAGTGCCCGTTGTTGCCACTACTGCATTGCACATAGCTGCACTACTGGTGTGGCATCGGAGCTGCATATGTAGTGCAACGTGGTGCGCTACAGTAGTGCAAGTAATCTGCACTACTGTAGTGCCATCGTAACAGAAATACTGTAGTGCACCTAGCTGCAAGCTGTAGTGCACCTAGCTGCACTTTTGCAGTTGCACCTAGCTGCTCTATTGTAGTGCACCTAGCTAGCACTACTGTTGTGCACGTAACTGCACTCTGTAGTGCACGTAGCTGCACATCTTAGTGCAACGTACTGATCTACTGTAGCGCATATAGCTGACTACTGTAATGCACGCAGCGTGCACTACTATAGTGCACCTGCTGCCATACTGTTGAGAACGTAGCTGCTGATACTGTTTGGCACCGAGCTGCACTACTGTTGTGCACATAACTGCACTATTGTTGGGCACGTAGTGCTAATACTGTAGTGCACGGCAACTGCATACTCTAGTGCACGCAGCTGCCACTACTGTAGTGCACCTAACTACACTCTGTAGTTCACCTCGATTTGCAACTACTGTTTGTGGCACGTGGTGCTCTACTGTAGTGCACGTAAGGTGCACTACTGTAGTGCACTTTTTTTTGGTGGGACAGGCCAGAGGCCCATTGTCCATCCTTCATGACTTATGGACTAATGAAGAGATGAGTGCTGAGGTTCAGTCTTCTTACCAGTTTCTCCTTGACCTTAGATCCAAACTTGAGGAGACCTCTGACATAGTTTCGAAAAACCTAAGCTTGTCAATGGACCAGTACAAAACCTATTTTGATTCCAAAAGTCAGAGGAGAAGTTTTAAGTAGGAGATGAAGTTCTTGTACTTTTGCCTATCAAGTCAAATAAATTATATTAGTAGCATGGAAAGGTCCATATAAAGTATTAAAAATTTGTGGGAAAGTTGACTACCTCATAGAAGTCAAGGGGAAACTTAAACTTTATCATATCAACATCCTTAAGAAATATTACCGAAGAAATTCGGTTAACTGCCTTAATAACTTTGACTTAGTTTTTCCACACGAACTTGATAAGACAACTGAAGAATGTAAGGTGTGCGTAACTGACACCTCTAACTTAGACCATGATGAAGAACTACATGATTTGGTGACTCTTGACCACTCGGGCGCAACAAACATTAATATTAATGAATCTTTGAATGACCATAAGAGACATGAACTACTTCAATGTGTGAGTAACTCCACCATAGAAAAGGAATGTTTGGCCCTTGTGTGGGGTATCTCTAAACTTAAATTTTATTTGCTGGGAAAAGAATTCATTTTAGAAACAGACCACAAACCTTAGATATACCTAGAAACTTTTAAGGGAACCAACAGTCGCCTCTTGAGGTGGACATTGGCACTCCACGCCTTTAAGTTCCATATTGTGTATATCAATGGTTCATCCAATTATTTCTCTGACTGGTTAATTCGTGACAGTCAGTAGAAGATTTGTTGCCTTACGCGACTTCCACATGTTAGAACTTTTTCCTCGCCTATTCTTCTTATACTCTTGACTATAAGTCTTGGTATGGGGGAGTGTGAGGGAAAAGTTCAATAGATAGGAGTAGCGAGGGAGTGTATAGTAACAATAGTTTCATTGCCGGCTACTTGTTAAGGTAGGGTAAGTCCAGCTCCGGCTATTCCCCCCCTTTTTTTTCCCCTCCCCGAAAGTGATAGTTTGATTGCCGGCTGCTTGTTAAGGTAGGGTCAGTCTAGCTCCCGCTATCCCTTCCCCTCCCTCTCCCCCCCCCCCCGAAAGGTGACGTGTGGGACTCCGGTCAAACAGTAAATCACTCGATTCACAGCTCACAACACTACTGTAAGTACATGCCTGATCATATTTTAGTGGACTTATTGGTTGAAAGCTTCACTTTTGATCAATAAATAACTTAGTCCTTTCAGTCTTTATCTGTTAAATGTTTTAATAATCACCACATCTTTTAGGTATTGTACTTATCATGGAGAGTGATTTCTTAAGCAGTGGGTAATCTGTCTCTCTTTACAGCTTGGAATGACAGAGAGGGTCACCTGCCAACCAACGAGAAGAATAGAAGGAGACGGACTAACGTCCTGAGACGTCCCATGTTTAATCTACTTACCTGTTATGTAAGCCAACGCAGGACCTAATCCCTCATCATAGCAGTGGTAACGAACCTGTTTTCCTGTCATCGTAAGTAATTAGTTACGGCCATACTCTGTGAAGAACGAGCCGGTGGTGGTCACCAACACCTGCTACCCCCCCACATCAGAAACGGCTACGATTTCAACAACACGCAGTGTCACCAACACCTGACACCCCATTACCACGATATACCTATATTAGCGTTGAGTTCAAATGTAATATTTTTCTTTTCATTTTTCTTTCAATTAGGATACCCATTCATGTTTTATTGTTTTACATTTTCCTTTTCTAAATAATAAAGTGTTTATCATTGTCTGTTATTATTTCTTTTTCTATTCATTAATTTTCCTGAGGAGGAGCCAGCCTTGGTAATACTGACTGAAGTTGTTACAGGGTTGAGTAAGTCTTCACACATCGTAAAACCTTAAATAAAATTAGGGAAACCTATTTTATTTAAACCTATGGTCAAAATGCCAGTCTTTACGGTACCCTTTGAAAGAGTAGCTATTGACATCGTTGGTCCTTTATCTCCACTTTCATCTGGGGGACATAGATATATATTAACATTAGTTGATTATGCTTCGAGTTTCCCTGAAGCCGTACCCTTAAAAACCATAACTACTACAGAGGTGGCTGAAGCCCTTTTGTCCATCTTCTCCAGAGTGGGCATTCCTAGAGAAATTTTGTCTGACCGTGGGACACAATTCACATGAGACTTAATGCAACATCTCTACCAACTTCTAGGAGTGAAGCCTCTCTTCACAACACCCTATCATCCCTGCTGTAATGGGAGGAATGAGCGCCAGCATTCGGTTCTTAAGTCCATTTTAAGGGAACTTTGCTCCTTTAAACCTAAGGAGTGGCATCGTTACCTACCCTGTGCTTTGTTTGCCATGAGGGAAGTTCCCAGTGACTCTTTGGGGTTTTCACCTTTTGAACTTCTCTATGGTAGACAGGCCAGAGGTCCATTGTCCATCCTTCATGACTTATGGACTAATGAGGACGTAAAGGCTGAGGTTCAGTCTTCTTATCAGTTTCTCCTTGACCTTAGATCCAAACTTGAGGAGACCTCTGACATAGTTTCGAAGAACTTAAGCTTGTCAATGGACCAGTACAAAACCTATTTTGATTCCAAAAGTCAGAGGAGAAGTTTTAAGTAGGGGATGAAGTTCTTGTACTTTTGCCTATCAATTCAAATAAATTATTAGTAGCATGGAAAGGTCCATATAAAGCATTAAAAAATTGTGGGAAAGTTGACTACCTCATAGAAGTCAAGGGGAAACCTAAGCTTTATCATATCAACATCCTTAAGAAATATTACCGAAGAAATTCGGTTAACTGCCTTAATAACTTTGACTTAGTTTTTCCACACGAACTTGATAAGACAACTGAAGAATGTAAGGTGTGCGTAACTGACGCCTCTAACTTAGACTATGACAGAGAACTACATGACTTGGTGACTCTTAGCCACTCGGGCGCAACAAACATTAATATTAATGAATCTTTAGATGACCATAAGAGACATGAACTACTTCAATGTGTGAGTAACTTCTCAGACGTCTTTACTGATATTCCAGGTGTTACCTCCACGGTAGTCCATAAGATTGACTTAGTGACGGACAATCCTATCAAACGGAAATTATACCCAGTTCCAGTTCTTCTTAGGGATGCATTTGACCGAGAGGTAGACAAATTATTAAAACTAAAGATCATTGAACCTTCAGTATCTGCATATTGCTCACCAGTAGTCATGGTTAAGAAGGAGGATAATTCATATAGACTTGCTATTGACTTCAGAGGCCTTAATGCTATAACTCGGTGGAATGCTGAGCCTATGCCCTTAATAGATAGCGATCTACACAAATTTTATGACGCTTCCTTCTTTTCAGAGATTGATATTGCACAGGCATATCATCAAGTAATGTTAGGTCCTTCTTCTAAGCTGTACACCGCTTTTCCTACACACCAAGGACTGATGCAGTATAGAACTATGCCCTTCGGTTTGGTAACTGCCTGTGCTACCTACGTGAGACTGATTAGAAAGGTCTTGGGTAATATGCCAAATGTTTCAGTTTATTTTGATAACATTTACGTAATGACATCCACGTGGGGCGAACATATCCAAACAGTAACATCAGTTTTGCGTAAGTTACGCTCACATGGCCTCACTGCCAAGCCGAAGAAATGCTTCCTTGGGTATAACAAGATTAGATATCTTGGACTGATCCTTTCTAATAACTCTCTGAAGCATCTCCCCAGTAAGATCAAAGCTTTATTAGAATTTAAATTTGGCAAAACCAAGAAGCTCATGCGTAGCTTTCTTGGTTCTGTATATTTTATGCATGGTTTATCCCGAACCTTACTGATCTTACAGGCATCTTATCTGACTTCCTTAAAAAGTCTGTGAAGGAACCTCTTGAACTTTCCGACGTAGCTCGGGAAAAGTTTAATGAGATTAAAAATATATTCTCGAAAGACCCTATACTTAAGATTCCAGATATTAATAAATCATTTTGTTTAAGAACTGATGCCTCCAATACTGGCTTAGTTGCGGTGTTATTACAATACCAAGTTGGTACTCCCTTCCCTCTATGCTTCCTAAGCCAGAAACTCCTTCCCGCAGAAACGAGATACTCCACCATAGAAAAGGAATGTTTGGCCCTTGTGTGGGGTATCTCCAAGCATAAATTTTATTTACTGGGAAAAGAATTCATTTTTAGAAACGGATCACAAACCTTTGATATACCTAGAAACTTTTAAGGGAACCAACAGTCGCCGTCTTGAGTGGACATTTGGCTCTCCAATCTTTTAAGTTCCCATATTGTGTATATCAATGGTTCATCCAATTATTTCTCTACTGGTTAAATCTGACAGTCAGTAGAAGATTGCTGCCTTACATCGACCTTCCACATGTTAGGCAACTTTTTCCTCGCCCTATTCTTCTTATACTCCTTGACTATAAGTCCTTGGTATGGGAGTATGAGGTAAAAGTTTCAACAGGATAGAGTACGAGCAAGATAGGTAACGAAAGTTTGATTGCCGCTGCTTGTTAAGGTAGAGGAAGTCTAGCTCCCGCTAGTCCTCCCCTTTTGTTCCGCCCACCCCCAAAGTGATAGTTTGATTGCCGGCTGCTTGTTAAGGTAGGTAAGTTCTAGCCTTCCTCTATCTCCTCCCCTTTTTCCCCCCCCCCCACCCTGAAAGTGATAGTTTTGATGCCGCTGCTTGTTAAGGTAAGGTAAGTCCTAGCTCCCGCTATCGCCCCCTTTCTTCCCCCCCCCCGAAAGAGTTACGTGTGGGGCTCCGTCAAACAGTATCACTCGATCAACAGCCGCCCAAGCACTACTTTAAGTACAACCCTGTTCAATTCCCTAATGGACTTATTGGTTGAAACTTCACTTTTGAGATCCAATAAAAAACTTAGTCCTTTCAGTCCCTGGATCTATGTTAAATGTTTAATAATCACCATGTCCTTTCGGTATTGTAACTTATCATGGAGAGTGCTTTCTTAGCAGTGGTAACCTGTCTCTCTTTCCCAGCTTGGAATGACAGATTGGTCACCTGCCAACCAACGTGAAGAATTGGAAGAGACGGACTAACGTCCTGAGGAACGTCCCCATGTGGATCTACCTAACTGTTATGTACGCTTGACGCAGACATAACTCTCATCATAGCATGGTAACGAACATGCTTTCCTGTCATGTGGATTAATTATTCACGGCTTAGACTCTGTGAAGAACGAGCCGTGGGTTGTCACTAACACCTGCGACCGCCCCCCCCCCATATCAACAGCAATGGCTACGATTTTAAACAACACCAGTGTCCCAACTACCAGACAACCAGTATCACTATATATATCTATTAGCGTTGAGTCAAAAGTAATTTTTTTTTCTTTCATTTTTAATTTTTCTTTTTAAATAGATATACCTTTCATGTTTCACTGTTTTATGTTTGCTTTAATAAATAATAAAGTGTTTATCATTGTAATTAATATTTCTTTTTCAATTCAATTAATTTTCCCTGAGGAGAGCCGAGCCTTGGTAATACTGACTGAAGTTGTTACCATGGCTGAGTAAGCTTCACATAACCCACTGTCCCATAAGATATCCCACGGTCTAAAAGAATTTTCCCAAGGTTGCAAATTTTCCTCACGAAACATCAGAAGTTTTTCCCACGGTCATAAGAATATTCCCTCAGTCACAAGAATTTTCCCACGGTCATAAGAATATTCTCACGACCATAAGAATATTCCCACGGTCACAAGAATATACCCACGGTAGTAATATTCCCACGGTCATCAGAATTTTCCCACGGTCATAAGAATATTCCAACGGTCACAAGAATATACCAACGGTAGTAATATTCCCACGGTCATCAGAATTTTCCCACGGTCATAAGAATATTCCCACGGTCATAAGAATATTCTCACTGTCACAAGAATATTCCCACGGTCGTAACATTCCCTCGGTCACAAAAATTTTCCCAGAGTCATAAGAATATTCTCACGGTAATAATAATATTTCCACGGTCATAAGAATTTTCCCACGATCATAAGAATATTCCACGCTCCACGAAGAAATTTTCTCACGGTCCAAAAGAATTTCTCACTATAAATAAGAATATCCCAAACAATCAAAAGAAATATTCCCATGGTCCATAAGAATAATCTCAAGGGTCACAAGAATTTTCCCCACGGCCCATAAGAATAATTCCCCACGGTCAAAGAATATTCCCCACGGTCAAACAATAATATTCCCACAGTCATAAACAAGAATATTCTCACGGTAATAAGAATATTTCCATGGTCATAAGAATTTTCCCATGATCATAAGAATATTCCCACTGTTATAAGAATATTCCCATGCTCACAAGAATTTTCCCACGGTCAAAAGAATATTCTCACGATAAGAATATTCCCACAATCATAAGAATATTCCCACGGTCAAAAGAATATTCCCACGGTCGCAAAAATATTCCCACGGTCACAAGAATTTTCCCACGGTCACAAGAATATTCCCACAGTATCCCTAGCCCTAGATAAACCGAATAGGGAACTAAGGTGTTTTCCATTTGGTAGACCAGACTGTGGCGCTGCTAATGAGATCCCTCTGGAAAATTTATTTGGTGTATCCAGCCCTAGAGAAACCGAATAAGGATCCAAGGGAGTTTTTCTATTTTGTAGACTCGACTGTGGTATACCCAGCCCTAATGAAACCGGATAGGGAACTAGGGTGTTTCCTATTTGGTAGACCAGACTGTGGCACTGCTAATGAGACCCTTCTAAAAATAAATTTGGTAAACCCAGCCATAAGAAACCAAAATAGGGAACTAGGTGACGTGGCGCTGCTAATGACATCCCTCGAAAATGTATTTGGTATAACCCAGCCCAGAGAAAACCGAATAAGGAACAAGAGGGTGTTTTCTATTTGTAGACTCCGACTGTGGTATACCCAGCCCTTGTGAGAAACGGATAGGGAACTAGGGTGTTTTCTATTTGGTTAGACACAACTGAGGCACTGCTAAAGAGAACCCTCTGAGAAATTTATTTGTATACCTACCATATAGACACAAATAGGAACTAGGATGACTGTGGCGCTGCTAATGAGATCCCTCGGAAAATGAAAGGTTTGTATACCCACCCTAGAATCCTAATAGGGATCAAGGGTTATTTTCTATTTTCTAGACCAGAGTGATGTATACCCAGCTCTAGATAAACCGAATAGTCCCAAACGTCATAAGAATATTCCATCGGTCAAAAGAAATATCCAACGGAGTCATAAAAATATTCCCAAGGTTATCAGAATAATTCCTCGAAGATATTAAGAATATTCCCACGGTCACATGACTATTCCCAGGGTCATAATATTCCCAAGGTCATCAGAATTTTCCCACGGTCATAGGATATTCCCACGGACCATAAGAATATTCCACGGTCATAAGAATATTCCAACGTCACAAAGAATTTTTTCCCACGACCAATAAGAATATTCCCACGGTCATAATAATATTCGCAGCGTCACAAGAATGTTCCCACGGTCATAAGAATATTCCCTCATGGTGATTAGATATTCCCACTGTCATCAAAATTTTCCCGACTGTCATAAGAATATTCCCACGGTCACAAGAATAATTCCCACGGTCAAAAGAAAATATTCCACGGTCATAAAATAATATTCTCAGATAATAAGAATATGCCCACTGCCCCGGTAATATTCCTAACGGTCATAGAATTTTCCCACGGTCATATGAAAATTCCCCACGGTCATAAGAATATTCCCACAGTCCACAAGAAGTTTACATCGGTCATAAGAATATTCTCACGATCATAAGAAGATCCCACGGGTCACAAGAATATACCCACGGCGTAATTTTCCCACAACAATCAAATTTCCCAACGGTCATAAGAATATCCTCGGTCATAAGAATAATTCCATATTAAAAAGAATATTCCCCACATCAAAAGAATTATCACCTCGTCATAAGATTATTCTCACGATAATAAAAATATTCCTACCGTCACAAAAATATTCCCAAGGTCGTAATATTCCCACAACTCATCAGAGTTTTTCCCACGTCATAAGAATATTCGCACGTCGTAAGAAAATTCCCACGGTCACACGAATTTTCCCATGGACATAAGAATATTCCCAAGGTCATCATAATTTCCCACGGTCATAAGAATATTCCACGATCGGTAATGAATATACCCACACCGCCACAGCTAATTTTCCACGGACATAAGAATTTTCCCACGGTCATCAGAATTTTCCAACGTCTAAGAATATTCCCACGTCCATAATATTCCCTCACGGTCATCAGAAATTTTCCCACGATCAAAAGATATTCCCACGGTCATAAAAATATCCCATTCACAAGAATTTTCCTACGGCATAAAAATATTCTCACGATCATAAGATTATACCCACGGTAATACAATAATATACCCACGGTCGTAATATTCGCCCACGGTCATTCCCCCCCCAGAATTTTTTCCACGGTCAATAAGAATATTCCCAGGGTCAAAAGAATATTCCCACTGTCACAAGAATATTACCACGGTCGTAATATTCCCACGGTCAAGAAAATTTTCCCACAGTCATAAGAATATTCTCACAATAGATAAGAATTATTCCAACGGTCATCAGAATTTTTCCCCGGTCATAATAATATTCCCACGGTCATAAGAATATTCCCAACGTCACAAGAATTTTCCCACGGCCATAAGAATATTCCCACGGTCATAATATTCCCACGATCACAAGAATATTCACAACGTCATAAGAATATTCTCACGGTAATAGAAATATTCCACGGTCATCAGAATTTCTTTCCCAACGGTCAAAAGAATATTCCCACGGTCGTAAGTATATTCCCACGGTCACAAGAATTTTCCCACGGTCATAAGAATATTTCCACGGTCATAAGAATTTTCCCACGGTCATAAGAATATTCTCACGATCATAGGAATATTCCCACGGCCACAAGAATATACACACGGTTGTAATATTCCCACGGTCATCAGAATTTTCCCACGGTCATAGATATTACCAACTGCCATGAGAATATCCCCAAGGTCACAAGAATTTTCCCACGGTCATAACAATATTCTCACAATAATAAGAAAATTCACACGGTCACAAGAATAATCCCAAGGTCGTAAATCCCACGGTCAACAGAAATTTCCCACGGCCATACAGAATTTTCCGACCGGTCACCAATAATTTTCCCCGCACGGTCATAAGAATATTCCTCACAATGAAAATATTCACACTTTCACAAGAATATTCCCAAGGTTCTTAATATTCCCACGGTCAGTCAAAATTTTCCAGTGGTCATAAGATAATTCCTACGGTCATAAAAAAATTTCTCACTATAATAAGAGAATATTCCCACGGTCACAGAATATTCCCAACGTCACAAGAATATTCCCTACTGTCATGAAGAATATCCTCACTGTAATAAAAATATTCAGTACGGTCATCAGAATTTTCTCACGGTCATATGAATATTCCAAGGTCTTAAGAATATTCCCACGGTCACAAGAATATTCCCACGGTCATAAGAATATTCTCATGGTAATAAGAATATTCCTACAGTCATCAGAATATTCCCACTGTCAAAAGAATATTCCCACGGTCGTAAGAATATTCCCTCGTCATAAGGAAAGATTTCCCATATTAAATAAGAATATCCCACAGTCAATAAGAATTTTCCCTCGGTCATAAGAATATTCTCACGATAATAAAAATATTCCTACCATCACAAGAATATTCCCAAGGTCGTAATATTCCCACACTCATCAGAGTTTTCCCACGGTCATAAGAATATCGCAAGGTCGTAAGTAAAATTCCCCCGTACGGTCACACCGAATTTTCCCCATTGGGTCATAAGAAATATTCCCACTGACATCAAATTTTCCCACGGTCATAATAATATTTCCACTGCTATGAGAATATCCCCAAGGTCACAAGATTTTCCCACGGTCCACAAGCAATATTCCACAATAATAAGAAAATTCACTACGTCACAAGAATAACCCAAGGTCGAATATTCCCACGGTACATCAGAATTTCCCCACGTCCATCAGAATAATCCGACGGTCACAATAATTTTTCCCACGGTCATAAGAAATGTTCTTCACAATGATTAGAATAATTCACACCTTTCAACAAGAC
Source organism: Cherax quadricarinatus (assembly GCF_026875155.1). NCBI lineage: Eukaryota > Metazoa > Arthropoda > Malacostraca > Decapoda > Parastacidae > Cherax > Cherax quadricarinatus. The sequence goes on along the minus strand of NC_069416.1, from coordinate 40,721,543 downwards.
TATTCCAAGTCGTAATATTCCCCTACGGTCATCAAAAATTTTCCAGTGAGCATAAGAATATACCTACGTCATAAAAATTTTTCTCACGATAATAGAATATTCCCCTGTCACAAGAATATTGCCCCACGTCCACAAGAATATTCCACTGTCATCAAGAATATCCTCACTGAAATAAAATATTCTGACGGTCAACAGAATTTTCTATCGGCATAAATATTTCCAAGTCTTAAGAAAAATTCCCACGGTCACAAGAATATTCTCCCACGGTCATAATAAATTCTCATGTTAATTAAGAATATTCCTACAGTCATCAGAATATTCCCACTGGCAAAGAATATTCCCACGGTTCGTAAGGAAATATTCCCTCGGTCATAAGAGAAATTGTCCATATTAATAAGAATATTCCCACAGTCAAAAGAAATTTCCCACGGTCATAAGATAATTCTCACATAAGTAAAAATATCCTACCATCACAAGAAATATTCCCAGGTCGTAATAATTCCCACACTCATCAGAGTTTTTCACGGTCATAAGAATAATCTCACGGTTCGTAAGAAAATTTCCCACGGTCCCACGAAATTTTTCTCCATGGTCATAAGAATATTCCCAGGTCACAGAATTTTCCGCAACGTCAAAAGAATATTCCCAAGGTCATCAGAATTTATCCAACGGTCATAAGAATATTCCCACGATCGTAAGAAATATTCCCCCACCGCCCAAAGAATTTTCCCACGTCATAAGAATTTTCCCACGGGTCCATCAGAATTTTCCAATCGGTCCATAAGAAGATTCCCACGTCATAATATTACCTTAGGTCATCAGAATTTTCCCACGATCAAAAGAAATATTCCCACGGACATAAGAATAATTCCCAGTCTACAAGAAATTTCCTACGTCAAAAGAAATATCTCACATCATAAGATTATTCCCCACGGTGCACAAGAATATACCCACGGTCGTAATATTCCCACGGTCATCAGAAAGTTTTCCAGCGGTCATAAGAATATTCCCAGGTCAAAAGGAATATTCCCACTGTTCACAAGAATATTACCACGGTCGTAATATTCACACGGTCTAGAAAATTTTCCCACAGTCATAAGAAATATTCTCACAATAATAAGAAAATTTTCCACGGTCAATCAGAATTTTCCCACGGTCATAATAATATTCCCACGGTCATAATTAATATTCCCAACGTCACAAGAATTTTTCCCACGGCCATAAGAATATTTCCCCCTACGGCCATAATATTCCCACGATCATCAAGAAATATTCCCCCACCGTCATAAGAATATTTCACCACGTAATAAGAATATTCCCACGGTCTATCAGAATTTTTCCTCACGGTCAAAAGAAATTTCCGCACGGTCGTAATTATATTCCCACGGATCAACAAGAATTTTCCCACGGCATAATAAGAAATAATTTCCACGGTCATAAGAATTTTCCCACGGTTCATAAAATATACTCACGATCAAAGGAATATTCCCACGGCCACAAGATATACACGACGTTGTAATAATTCCCACGGTCAATCAGAATTTTCCCACGGTCCCATGGAAGAAATATTCCCACTGCCATGAGGAATATCCCCAATGTCACAGAGAAATTTCCCACGGATCATATCAATATTCATTCTCAACAATAATAAGAAAATTCAACGACGGTCACAAGAATATCCCAAGGTGCGTAATATTCCACGGTCAATGCAGAATTTCCCACGGCCACAGAATATTCCGGAACGTCACATAATTTTCCCACGGTCATCAGAATATTTTCCTCACAATGAAAAGAATATTCACACTTTCACAAGAATATTCCCAAGTCCGTAATATTCCCAAGGGTCATCAAATTTTTCCAGGGTCATAAGAATATTCGTACGGTCCATAAAAATGTGTCTCACGATAATAGAATATTCCACGGTAACAAGAATATCCCACGGTCACAAGAATCTCCCACTGTCATAAGAATATCCTCCACTGTAATAAAAATATTCAGACAGCATCAGAATTTTTTCTCAACTGGTCTATGAATATTTCCAAGGTCTTAAGAAATATTCCCACGGTCACATAAGAATATTCCCACGGTCCATAAGAAATACTCATGGTAATAAGAATATTCCTACTTTACAGTCATTCAGAATATTCCCACTGACAAAAGAAGATCCCACGGTCGTAAGACAATATTCCCAGCGGTCAACAAGAATATTCCCCACGTCACAAAAAAATTCCCACGGTCATAAAAATATTCTCAGGATTAAAGATAAAATTCCCACGGTCAAAATATTCCCGACGCCACCAGTTTTTTTCCACGGTTATAAGAAATTTCCCACGGTCATAAGAATATTCTCACGATCATAAGAATATTCCCAGTCACAAGAATATACCCACGGACGTAATATTCCCGCGGTCATCAGAATTTTCCCACGGTCATAAGAATATACCCACGGTCCACAAGATTTTCCCACGGTTCACAAGAAGAATATTTCCACAGTCGGTAATATTCCCACGGTCATCAGAATTTTCCCACGGTCATAAAAATATTCCCATAGTCGTAATATTCCCACGGTAATTCGAATTTTCCAAGGATCATAAGAATTTTCTCACGGTCATAAGAATATTCCCACTTTCAAAAGATTTTCCCACTGTCATAAGAATATTCCTCCAAGATAATAAGAATATTTCCCACTGTTCCACAAGAAATTCCCCACGGTCAAATATTCCCATGGGTCAATCAGAAATTCCCCATCGTTCATAAGAATATCCTCACAATAATAAGAATATTAACCCACGGCACAGTAATAGGCCCACTGTCGTAATATCCCACGGTCACATAATTTCCCACTTTCAGAAGAATATTTCCCACGGTCCATACTAATATTCCCCACGGTCATAAGAATATTCCCACGGTCACAAGAAATTTTCCCGTACGGACCATAGAATATTCCCCACGGTCCATAATTATATTCTCCCACGGATCACAAAGAATATTCCCCAAGGTCCATAAGAAATATTCTCAACGATAAATAAGAATATTACCCTCGGACATCATAATTTTCCCACGGTCATAAGAATATTTCCACGGTCGTAAGAATATAATCAGGTCACAAGAATTTTCCCCATGGTCATAAAGATATTCCCCGACGGTCACAAGAAATATTCCCCGAGTCACAAAAAATCTCCGGCACGGTCATAAACATATTCTCACGATAATCAAATTATTCCCACGGTGCGTACTATACCAACGGTCATCAGAATTATCCCACGGGTCATAAGAAAATTCCCACGGTCATAATAAAATTCCCAGTCACGAAAGAATTTTCCCTCGGTCATTAGAATATTCTCACGATCGTAAAATATTCCCACGGCCACAAGAATAACCCACGAGTCGTAAAACCACCAAAATTAGATTTCCCCACGGTCCCATAAGAATATTCTCATGATAATAAGAATTTGACACTGTCACAAGAAATATTCCCGCGGTCGTAATATTCTCACGGCCCATCAAAATTTTCCCACGGTCATATGAATATTCCCACGCCTCATAAGAATGTTCTCACGATAATAAGAAAATTCCCACAGTCACAAGGAAATTTTCGCACGGCCACAAGAATATCCCACGGTCATAAGAATATTCTCACTGTAATAAAATATTCCACGGTCCAGCACAATTTTTCCCCACTGCATAGTAGAACATTCGCACGGTCCTAAGAATATTCCCCACTGCCACACGAATTTTCCCACGGTTATAAGAATATTCCCAAGGTCAACAGAATTTTCCCACGGTCATAAGAATATTCCCACGATCGTAAGAATATTCCCACGGTCACACGAATTTTCCCATGGTCATAAGAATTTTCCCACGGTCATCAGAATTTTCCAAAAGTCATAAGAATATTCCCACGGTCATCAGAATTTTTCCACGGTCATAAGAATATTCCCACGTCCATAAGAATATTCCCACGGTCATTAGAACATTCCCACGGTCACAAGAATATTCCCATGGTCATAAGAATATTCTCACGGTAATAAGAATATTCCCACGGTCATCAGAATTTTCCCACGGTCATAAGAATATTCCCACGGTCGCAAGAATTTTCCCACTGTCACAAGAATATTCCCACAGTATCCCTAGCCCTGGAGAAACCGAATATTCCCAACGTCATAAGAATATTCCATCGGTCATAAGAATATTCCCACGGTCACAAGACTATTCCCAGGGTCATAATATTCCCAAGGTCATCAGAATTTTCCCACGGTCATAGGAATATTCCCACGGGCATAAGAATATTCCAACGGTCACAAGAATTTTCACACGACCATAAGAATATTCCCAGGGTCAAAATAATATTCGCACGGTCACAAGAATATTCCCACGGTCATATGAATATTCTCATGGTGATAAGAATATTCCCACTGTCATCAAAATTTTCCCACTGTCATAAGAATATTCCCACGGTCACAAGAATATTCCCACGATCACAAGAAAATTCCCACGGTCATAAAAAATATTCTCACGATAATAAGAATATTCCCACGGCCGTAATATTCCAACGGTCATAGAATTTTCCCACGGTTATAAGAAAATTCCCACGGTCATAAGAATATTCCCACGGTCACAAGAATATGCCCACGGTCGTAATTTTCCCACGATCATCAGAATTTTCCCACGGTCATAAGAATATTCCCTCGGTCATAAGAATATTCCCATGGTCATAAGAATATTCCCACAGTCAAAAGAATTTTCCCTCGGTCATAAGAAAATTCTCACGATAATAAAAATATTCCTACCGTCACAAGAATATTCCCAAGGTCGTAATATTCCCACACTCATCAGAGTTTTCCCACGGTCATAAAAATTCGCACGGTCGTAAAGAAAATTCCCACGGTCACACGAATTTTCCCATGGCATAATATTCCCAAGTCATCAGAATTTTCCCACGGTCATAAGAATATTCCCACGATCGTAAGAATATTCCCACCGCCACACGAATTTTCCCACTGTCATAAGAATTTTCCCACGGTCATCAGAATTTTCCAACGGTCATAAGAATATTCCCAAGGTAATAATATTCCTACGGTCATCAGAATTTTGCCACTATCAAAAGAATATTCTCACGATCATAAGATTATTCCCACGGTCACGAGAATATACCCACGGTCGTAATATTCCCACGGTCTTCAGAATTTTTCCACGGTCATAAGAATATTCCCAGGGTCAAAAGAATATTCCCACTGTCACAAGAATATTACCACGGTCGTAATATTCCCACGGTCAAGAAAATTTTCCCACAGTCATAAGAATATTTTCACAATAATAAGAATATTTCCACGGTCATCAGAATTTTCCCACTGTCATAATAATATTCCCACGGTCATAAGAATATTCCCAACGTCACAAGAATTTTCCCACGGCCATAAGAATATTCCCACGGTCATAATATTCCCACGATCACAAGAATATTCCCACCGTCATAAGAATATTCTCACGGTAATAAGAATATTCCCACGGTCATCAGAATTTTCCCACGGTCATAAGAATATTCCCACGGTCGTAAGAATATTCCCACGGTCACAAGAATTTTCCCACGGCCATAAGAATATTTCCAAGGCCACAAGAATATTCCCGCAGTCACAAGAAAATTCCCACGGTCATAAGAATATTCCCACGATCATAGGAATATTCCCACGGCCACAAGAATATACACACGGTTGTAATATTCCCACGGTCATCAGAATTTTCCCACGGTCATAAGAATATTTCCACTGCCATGAGAATATCCCCAAGGTCACAAGAATTTTCCCACGGTCATAAGAATATTCTCACAATAATAAGAAAATTCACACGGTCACAAGAATAATCCCAAGGTCGTAATATTCCCACGGTCATCAGAATTTTCCCACGGCCATCAGAATATTCCGACGGTCACAATAATTTTCCCACGGTCATAAGAATATTCTCACAATGATAAGAATATTCACACTTTCACAAGAATATTCCCAAGGTCGTAATATTCCCACGGTCGTCAAAATTTTCCAATGGTCATAAGAATATTCCTACGGTCATAAGAATGTTCTCACGATAATAAGAATATTCCCACCGTCACAAGAATATTCCCACGGTCACAAGAATATTCCCACTGTCATAAGAATATCCTCACTGTAATAAAAATATTCCCACGGTCATCAGAATTTTCTCACGGTCATATGAATATTTCCAAGGTCGTAAGAATATTCCCACGGTCACAAGAATATTCCCACGGTCATAAGAATATTCTCATGGTAATAAGTATATTCCTACAGTCATCAGAATATTCCCACTGTCAAAAGAATATTCCCACGGTCGTAAGAATATCCCCACGGTCAGAAGAATATTCCCACGGTCACAAGAAAATTCCCACGGTCATAAAAATATTCTCAGGATAATGAGAATATTCCCACGGTCATAATATTCCCACGCCATCAGTTTTTTTTCCACGGTTATAAGAGATTTCCCACGGTCATGAGAATATTCCCAGTCACAAGAATTTTCCCACGGTCATAAGAATATTCTCACGATCATAAGAATATTCCCACAGTCACAAGAATATACCCACGGACGTAATATTCCCGCGGTCATCAGAATTTTCCCACGGTCATAAGAATATACCTACGGTCCAAAGAATTTTCCCTCGGTCACAAGAATATTCCCACAGTCGTAATATTCCCACGGTCATCAGAATTTTCCCACGCTCATAAAAATATTCCCATAGTCGTAATATTCCCACGGTCATTCGAATTTTCCAAGGATCATAAGAATTTTCTCACGGTCATAAGAATATTCCCACTTTCAAAAGAATTTTCCCACTGTCATAAGAATATTCTCACGATAATAAGAATATTCCCACTGTCACAAGAATATTCCCACGGTCATAATATTCCCATGGTCATCAGAATTTTCCCACGTTCATAAGAATATTCTCACAATAAGAATATTCCCACGGTCACAGTAATAATCCCACGGTCGTAATATTCCCACGGTCATCAGAATTTTCCCACGGTCATAAGAATACTCCCACGGTCATAATAATATTCCCACGGTCATAAGAATATTCCCACGGTCACAAGAATTTTCCCACTGCCATAAGAATATTCGCACGGTCATAATAATATTCCCACGGTCACAAGAATATTCCCACGGTCATAAGAATATTCTCACGGTAATAAGAATATTCCCACGGTCATAAGAATATTTCCACGGTCGTAAGAATATTATCAAGGTCACAAGAATTTTCCCATGGTCATAAGAATATTCCCATGGTCACAAGAATATTCCCACGGTCACAAGAAAATTCTCACGGTCACAAGAAAATTCTCACGGTCATAAAAATATTCTCACGATGATAAGAATATTCCCACGGTCGGAATATTCCAACGGTCATCAGAATTTTCCCACGGTCATAAGAAAATTCGCACGGTCATAAGAATATTCCCACAGTCACAAGAATTTTCCCTCGGTCATAAGAATATTCTCACGATCATAAGAATATTCCCACGGCCACAAGAATATACCCACGGTCGTAAAACTCCCAAAATCAGAATTTTCCCACGGTCATAAGAATATTCTCATGATAATAAGAATATTGACACTGTCACAAGAATATTCCCGCGGTCGTAATATTCTCACGGCCATCAAAATTTTCCCACGGTCATATGAATATTCCCACGGTCATAAGAATGTTCTCACGATAATAAGAAAATTCCCACCGTCACAAGAATATTCTCACGGCCACAAGAATTTTCCCACGGCCATAAGAACATTCGCACGGTCGTAAGAATATTCCCACTGCAACACGAATTTTCCCACGGTCATAAGAATATTCCCAAGGTCAACAGAATTTTCCCACGGTCATAAGAATATTCCCACGATCGTAAGAATATTCCCACAGTCACACGAATTTTCCCATAGTCATAAGAATTTTCCCACGGTCATCAGAATTTTCCAAAGGTCATAAGAATATTCCCACGGTCGTAATATTCTCGAGGTCATCAGAATTTTTCCACGGTCATAAGAATATTCCCACGGTCATAAGAATATTCCCATGGTCACAAGAACATTCCCACGGTCAGAAGATTATTCCCACCGTTATAAGAATATTCTCACGATAAAAAGAATATTCCAATGGTCATAATAATTTTCCCATGGTCATAAGAATTTTCCCACGGTCATCAGAATTTTCGAAAGGTCATAAGAATATTCCCACGGTCATCAGAATTTTTCCACGGTCATAAGAATATTCCCACGGTTATAAGAATATTCCCACGGTCATTAGAACATTCCCACGGTCACAAGAATATTTCCATGGTCATAAGAATATTCTCACGGTAATAAGAATATTCCCACGGTCATCAGAATTTTCCCACGGTCATAAGAATATTCCCACGGTCGCAAGAATATTCCCACGGTCACAAGAATTTTCCCACTGTCACAAGAATATTCCCACAGTATCCCTAGCCCTAGAGAAACCGAATAGGGAACTAAGGTGTTTTCCATTTGGTAGACCAGACTGTGGCGCTGCTAATGAGATCCCTCTGGAAAATTTATTTGGTGTACCCAGCCCTAGAGAAACCGAATACGGATCTAGGTTGGTTTCTAATTGGTAGACCAGAGTGTTGTATACCCAGCCCTAGAGAAACCAAATAGGGAACTAGGGTGTCTTCTGTTTGGTAGACCAGGCTGTGGCGCTGCTATTGATACCCATCTGGAAAATTTATTTAATATACCCACACCTAGAGAAACCGAATGCAGAACTAGGGTGTTTTCTATTTGGTACACCACACTGTGGCGCTGCTTATGAGACCACTCTGGAAAATTTATTTGGTATAACCATCACTAGAGAACCCAAATAGGACACAAGGGTGTTTTGTATTTCGTAGACCAGAATGTGGCGCTGCTAATAAGACCCCTCTGGTAAATTTATTTGGTATACCCAGCCCTAATGAAACCGAATAGGGAACTAGGGTGTTTCCTATTTGGTAGACCAGACTGTGGCACTGCTAATGAGACCCTTCTGAAAAATATATTTGGTAAACCCAGCCATAGAGAAACCAAATAGGGAACTAGGGTGACTGTGGCGCTGCTAATGACATCCCTCTCGAAAATTAATTTGGTATACCCAGCCCTAGAGAAACCGAATAAGGATCAAGGGTGTTTTCTATTTTGTAGACTCGACTGTGGTATACCCAGCCCTTGTGAAACCGGATAGGGAACTAGGGTGTTTTCTATTTGGTAGACCAGACTGTGGCACTGCTAATGAGAACCCTCTGAGAAATTTATTTGGTATACCTAGCCATAGAGAAACCAAATAGGGAACTAGGATGACTGTGGCGCTGCTAATGAGATCCCTCTGGAAAATGAATTTGGTATACCCAGCCCTATAGAATCCGAATAGGGATCAAGGGTGTTTTCTATTTTCTAGACCAGAGTGATGTATACCCAGCCCTAGAGAAACCGAATATTCCCAACGTCATAAGAATATTCCATCGGTCATAAGAATACTCCCACGGTCATAAAAATATTCCCACGGATATCAGAATATTCTCAAGATAATAAGAATATTCCCACGGTCACAAGACTATTCCCAGGGTCATAATATTCCCAAGGTCATCAGAATTTTCCCACGGTCATAAGAATATTCCCACGGTCATAAGAATATTCCAACGGTCACAAGAATTTTCCCACGGCCATAAGAATATTCCCACGGTCATAATAATATTCGCACGGTCACAAGAATATTCCCACGGTCATAAGAATATTCTCACGGTAATAAGAATATTCCCACTGTCATCAAAATTTTCCCACTGTCATAAGAATATTCCCACGGTCACAAGAATATTCCCACGGTCACAAGAAAATTCCCACGGTCATGAAAAATATTCTCACGATAATAAGAATATTCCCACGGTCGTAATATTCCAACGGTCATAGAATTTTCCCACGGTCATAAGAAAATTCCAACGGTCATAAGAATATTCCCACAGTCTCAAGAATTTTCCATCGGTCATAAGAATATTCTCACGATCATAAGAATATTCCCACGGTCACAAGAATATACCCACGGTCGTAATTTTCCCACGATCATCAGAATTTTCCCACGGTCATAAGAATATTCCCTCGGTCATAAGAATATTCCCTCGGTCATAAGAATATTTCCATATTAATAAGAATATTCCCACAGTCAAAAGAATTTTCCCTCGGTCATAAGAATATTCTCACGATAATAAAAATATTCCCACCGTCACAAGAATATTCCCAAGGTCGTAATATTCCCACACTCATCAGAGTTTTCCCACGGTCATAAGAATATTCGCACGGTCGTAAGAAAATTCCCACGGTCACACGAATTTTCCCATGGTCATAAGAATATTCCCAAGGTCATCAGAATTTTCCCACGGTCATAAGAATATTCCCACGATCGTTAGAATATTTCCACGGTCACACGAACTTTCCCACGGTCATAAGAATTTTCCCACGGTCATCAGAATTTTCCAACGGTCATAAGAATATTCCCACGGTCATAATATTCCTACGGTCATCAGAATTTTCCCACGATCAAAAGAATATTCCCACGGTCATAAGAATATTCCCAGTCACAAGAATTTTTTCTACGGTCACAAGAATATTCTCACGATCATAAGATTATTCCCACGGTCACAAGAATATACCCACTGTCGTAATATTCCCACGGTCATCAGAATTTTTCCACGGTCATAAGAATATTCCCAGGGTTATAAGAATATTCCCACGGTCACAAGAATATTAGCACGGTCGTAATATTCCCACGGTCAAGAAAATTTTCCCACAGTCATAAGAATATTCTCACAATAATAAAAATATTTCCACGGTCATCAGAATTTTCCCACGGTCATAAGAATATTTCCACGGTCGTAAGAATTTTATCATGGTCACAAGAATTTTCCCATGGTCATAAGAATATTCGCACGGTCACAAGAATATTCCCACGGTCACAAGAAAATTCTCACGGTCATAAAAATATTCTCACGATAAGAATATTCCCACGGCCGTAATATTCCAACGGTCATCAGAATTTTCCCACGGTCATAAGAAAATTCCCACGGTCATAAGAATATTCCCACAGTCACAAGAATTTTCCCTTGGTCATAAGAATATTCTCATGATCATAAGAATATTCCAACGGTCACAAGAATATACCCACGGTCGTAAAACTCCCACAATCAGAATTTTCCCACGGTCATAAGAATTTTCCCACGGTCATAAGAATATTCTCATGATAATAAGAATATTAACACTGTCACAAGAATATTCCCGTGGTCGTAATATTCTAACGGCCAATCAAAATTTTCCCACGGTCATATGAATATTCTCACGATAATAAGAAAATTCCCACCGTCACAAGAATATTCTCACGGCAACAAGAATATTCCCACGGTCATAAGAATATTCTCACTGTAATAAGACTATTCCCACGGTCCACAGAATTTTCCCACGGCCATAAGAATATTCGCACGGTCGTAAGAATATTCCCACTGTCACACGAATTTTCCCACGGTCATAAGAATATTCCCAAGGTCAACAGAATTTTCCCACGGTCATAAGAATATCCCACGATCGCTAGAATATTCCCACGGTCACACGAATTTTCCCAAGGTCATAAGAATTTTCCCACGTCGAATTTCCCAGACAATTTTCCAAAGGTCATAATAATATTCCCACGGTCGTAATATTCCAACGGTCATCAGAATTTTTCCACGGTCATAAGAATATTCCCACGGTCATAAGAATATTCCCATGGTCACAAGAATATTCCCACAGTCGTAATATTCCCACCCGTTATCAGAATATTCTCACGGTATAAAAAATATTCCCCAAGGGCTAATATTCCCACGGTCATTTAGAATTTTCCCACGGTCAAATGAATTTTCCCACGGTCATAAGAATATTCCCACTTTCAAAAGAATTTTCCCACTGTCATAAGAATATTCTCACGATAATAAGAATATTCCCGACTGTCACAAGAATATTCCCACTGTCATAAATATTTCCCCTGGTCACAGAATATTTTCCCACGGTCATAAAAAATATTCTCACGATAATAAGTATATTATGTCGTATATATTCCCCCTGGTCAAATATTCCACCGTCAATCAGAATATTTCCAGGGCTCATCAAGAATATTACATGAATTAAGAAAATTTCAGTACACAACACTTTTCTACTATAGGTCATGATAAAAATTCACGAAATAAGGTATATCCCACTTGAAAAAATATACATGGAAAAATATTTATTCAACGTAAAGTAAGTTTATACGGGTCTGGTTAAGTACCACGTCCAATGAAATAGCCGGTTTCGATGATTCACATGGTACAAAAGAATATTCTCACGGTAATAAAAATATTCCACGGATCATCAGAATTTTCTCACTGCGTCGGTATGATCCAATGTCTTAGAATATTCCACGGTCACCCAAAAAAATATTCCCACGGTCATAAGAATATTCTCATGGTAATAAGAATATTTCTACAGTCATCAGAATATTCCCAATTTCAAAAGAATATTCCAACGGTCGTAAGAATATTCCCACGGTCACAAGAAAATTCCCCACGGTCACAAAGAAAATTCCCACAGTTTATAAATATTCTCAGGATAATAAGAATATTCCCACGGTCGTAATATTCCCACGATCATCAGTTTTTTTTCCACGGTTATAAGAAATTTCCCACGGTCATGAGAATATTCCCAGTCACAAGAATTTTTCCACGGTCATAAGAATATTCTCACGATCATAAGAATATTCCCACAGTCACAAGAATATACCCACGGACGTAATATTCCCGCGGTCATCAGAATTTTCCCACGGTCATAAGAATATACCCACGGTCAAAAGAATTTTCCCACGGTCACAAGAATATTCCCACAGTCGTAATATTCCCACGGTCATCAGAATTTTCCCACGGTCATAAAAATATTCCCATAGTCGTAATATTCCCACGGTCATTCGAATTTTCCCAGGATCATAAGAATTTTCTCACGGTCATAAGAATATTCCCACTTTCAAAAGAATTTTCCCACTGTCATAAGAATATTCTCACGATAATAAGAATATTCCCACTGTCACAAGAATATTCCCACGGTCATAATATTCCCATGGTCATCAGAATTTTCCCACGTTCATAAGAATATTCTCACGATAATAAGAATATTACCACGATCACAGTAATATTCCCACGGTCATAATATTCCCACGGTCATCAGAATTTTCCCACGGTCATAAGAATATTCCCACGGACATAAGAATATTTCCACGCTCACAACAATTTTCCCACGGTCATGAGAATATTTTCACGATAATAAGAATATTCCCACGGTCATAATAATATTCCCACTGTCATAAGAATATTCCCACGGTCACAAGAATATTCCCACGGTCATAAGAATATTCTCACGGTAATAAGAATATTCCCAGGGTCATCAGAATTTTCCCACGGTCATAAGAATATTTCCACGGTCGTAAGAATTTTATCATGGTCACAAGAATTTTCCCATGGTCATAAGAATATTCCCACGGTCACAAGAATATTCCCACGGTCACAAGAAAATTCTCACGGTCATAAAAATATTCTCACGATAAGAATATTCCCACGGCCGTAATATTCCCAAAGGTCATCAGAATTTTCCACGGTCTTTAAAAAAATTCCCACGGTCATAAGAATATTCCACAGTCACAGAATTTTCCCTTGGTCATAAGAATATTCTCATGATCATAAGAAATTCCCACGGTCACAAGAATATACCCACGGTCGTAAAAAATCCCACAATCAGAATTTTCCCCCGGTCATAAGAAATTTTCCCACGGTCATAAGAATATTCTATATAATAGAATATTAACACTGGGCACAAGAAATTCCCGTGGTCGTAATATTCTCACGGCCATCAAAATTTTCCCACGTCATATGAATATTCTCACGATAATAAGAAAATTCCCACCGTCACAAGAATATTCTCACGGCAACAAGAATATTCCCACGGTCATAAGAATATTCTCACTGTAATAAGACTATTCCCACGGTCCACAGAATTTTCCCACGGCCATAAGAATATTCGCACGGTCGTAAGAATATTCCCACTGTCACACGAATTTTCCCACGGTCATAAGAATATTCCCAAGGTCAACAGAATTTTCCCACGGTCATAAGAATATTCCCACGATCGCTAGAATATTCCCACGGTCACACGAATTTTCCCAAGGTCATAAGAATTTTCCCACGGTCATCAGAATTTTCCAAAGGTCATAATAATATTCCCACGGTCGTAATATTCCCACGGTCATCAGAATTTTTCCACGGTCATAAGAATATTCCCACGGTCATAAGAATATTCCCATGGTCACAAGAACATTCCCACGGTCAGAAGATTATTCCCACCGTTATAAGAATATTCTCACGATAAAAAGAATATTCCAACGGTCATAATAATATTCCCACGGTCATAAGAATATTCCCAACGTCACATGAATTTTCCCACGGCCATAAGAATATTCCCACGGTCATAATATTCCCACAGTCACAAAAATATTCCCACTGTCATAAGAATATTCTCACCGTAATAAGAATATTCCGACGGTCATCAGAATTTTCCCACTGTCATAAGAATATTCCCACAGTCACAAGAAAATTCCCACGGTCATAAAAATATTCTCACGATAATAAGTATATTCCAATGGTCGTAATATTCCCACTTGTGAAGGCTTACTCAGCCCTGTAACAACTTCAGACAGTATTACCAAGGCTGGCTCCTCCTCAGGAAAATTAATGAATTGAAAAAGAAATAATTCATAGATAAACACTTTATTATATAGTAATGCAAAGATAAAACATTGAAAAATGAAGGTGTATCCTACTTGAAAGAAAAATGAAAAATGAAATGGAAAAATGTCATTTGAATTCAACGCTAATATGTACAGTTATACTGGGGTGTCTGGTTGAGGTTGACACCGTCTTGTGGAAATTGTAGCCGTTTGTGATGATGTGGGGGGGGGCACAGGTGTTGGTGACAACCCAACGACTAGTTCTTCACAGAGTCTACAGCCTTGAATAGTCAGTCCAGATGACAGGAACGCAGGTTCTTTACCACTGCAAAGATGACGGGTAGTGTCCTGTACAATTAATCAGGTAGGTAGATTATAAGTGACGTCTCCGGACTTCAGTCCGTCTCCTTCAACACTTCTCGTTGGTTGGCAGGTGACCCGATCTGTCATTCCAAGCTGGAAAGAGAGACAGGTTACCCACTGCTTAAGAAATCACTCTCCATGATAAGTGCAAGATACTTAAAAAAGGTGGTGATTAGCGAAAAGTCTCATGGGGAGCTTAAAACTGAAAGGACCAAGTTTATTATTGGTCAAAAGTGAAGCTTTCAACCAATATCCACTAGAATAGGAGCAGAGGCTTTTACTTACAGTTGTGCTGGGAGCTGTGAGTCGAGTGATTACTGTTTGGCCGGAGCCCCACACGTCACCTTTCAGGATGGGAGGAGAAAGGGGGGGGAGGGGATAGCGGGAGCTAGACTGACCCTACCTTAACAAGCAGCCGGCAATCAAACTATCGTTACCATATACTCGCTCGCTACTCCTATCTGTTGAACTTTTCCCTCACAGTTTCCTTGAATTTCTTACTGTTAATCCCAGCACGGTGCAGTTTTCCCAAGTTTCATGCCGACAGTGGCCTAAATTGTGGAGAAAGTCTTTACTATTCCTGCACATCTTAAAAAAATTGAAGTAGATAAACTTCAAAAGATAGCCTCAGAACGTTCTCTCTCTCTCTCTCTCTCTCACTCTCTCTCTCACTCTCTCTCTCTCTCTCTCTCTCTCTCTCTCTCTCTCTCTCTCTCTCTCTCTCTCTCTCTCTGTCTCCCTCTTTCTCCCAGCTCACAAGTCAAGATCTAATGCGCCTTAGATAGCCGGCTGTGATTAATTTTTATGGCGGTGAGGGGAAGGCCCTCGCTGGGAGTGTGTCTTTAAGGGACGCAAAATGTGAATGGGTTGATAAACGCAAGTTGGTGGGGCTGGAGTGAGGTAGGAGGGAAAAGCCGAGATGGAGAGAGGAAGGAGACTGAGGGGAGCTTAGATGGTGTTAGGGAAGAACGCTAGTTGGGATGGACGTTGTGAGGGTAGGGGCGAGCTGGTATGGGGTAAGGGTGGAAAGCATTTCCTCTATGGATCACTACGCAGAGTTTCTCGAAAAGAAAGGTTGTTTGTTGCTTTGAGGTTCTTGGCTTGCCTGCTGAGTTTGATACCTGAGTTTTCTTCACGTTTATCATAATTCGTTGGTCTCTGATCCAGTCGTGCCTCCCAGACGTTCAGCTCATAAAGAAGGCAGTTCTCTGAAAGCTCTAGAGCTGGCTTAACCTCATTCTCGTGGCTTATGGATCAAGGGAATAGAAAATGAGGGCATAAACTTACCAGCATAAATAACAGTAAATACCATCCTAAGGACTATAATAATCCACAACTACACAATTTAACACATGTAGCTAGGAGGATATGTAAAGCGTATTGTGAATGTAGAACCCCAGACTTATTACTTTCCAACCTGCACTAACAAATGCAAGGAATAGAAAACAAGAACTCAGGCAACAAGAATGGAAGCAGTTTTTTAGTGGGTTAAACAGATCCTCCCCTTAAAGTTTAGCTGGAAAGTTATAAATATAATAACCAGGAAAAATAGTGGTGATGTTGCTCATCCTTTCCTCTTGAAAAAGCAAATGACCTCGTAAATAACGAGTCTAAAACATCCAGGCATGAAAATCTCCATCTTATTTTAGAAGAAAACTTTGGAAGTAAGGTTGAAATTAATTAATTTTATGAGCCAAAATACTGGTAAGAGTGACTGCCACTTGACTAAATATGAATCAGATAATGCATTAAGTAAAAGGTGGATCAACCGCTTCAAGAGAGGTTGGTATAACTTATGATATCCCCAGAACTTTAACGCAGATTCCTGATATCCCTTTGTTAGCATTGTATAATGTCACTTACATCGAGGGTGTTCTTCCTAGTGGGTATGACCTTTCACTGGGAAATCCCGCCTATCAGTGACAATGTCTTTGTCTGCCATACGTCCCTCACCTGACGCCAGTATATAAGTGCCAGTCTTTATGTCTGCTCCAGATTCTTCACGACTATGGTACTCTTCACGAACTCCAAGGCTGAGGGACTGATCACCTCATCTTTTGTATATAGTTCTCCTTGAATTTGTACTGATAAAACCACTGGATGACGAAATTTCTACAATAAAGATACCCTTGAAATATGTTTGCGTTCTGTTGCAGCTCTGCAGATAGAATTAAGGCTCTGGTTTATTGTCTGAGTTGAGAGTCCTGTAGACGGAGCATGCACAGTAAAAAGTGTGAATATTTTGTATGTTATTCTGTAGTTAGTTGCTTAAAATCTCTCGTTCGTAGGTGCATTAATATGTGTACTGCTCGTGAAGACTGGCATTTCAAACAGGTGGAAAATGAGGTTAGTCCTGGGGTTCGTAAATAGGACAGAGAAATTTCATGGAAAAATCTTAACATTTCTTCGTGTAGCTGGAGACCCGTTCTGCGCTCTCACACACACTGGAGCTCACACAATGAAGGACAGGATACATTGTGTAGGCCTATAGAGTACATTGTGTAGACCTGGGGACTGATACTGTGGCCTCACACTCTGTAGATCAGCACATAGTGAAGAAATGTTGGATATTTGTGTGTTGGGTTTGTTGTTACGAGTGAAGCAGCGGAGTTTCACTGTGAATATTCGCTTTGTTTGCTCTTCCCTTCCCTCCCTCATTCTCTTCCCTTTTTATCACTAATCCCCTCAGACCCTCGTTCTCACACTCGTTGGCTTAGCCCATAGTTTTAGTTCTCTCTCTCTCTCTCTCTCTCTCTCTCTCTCTCTCTCTCTCTATCTTTATATCTATTTATCTATCTAACTATCTATCTATCCTCTCTCTTTCTCCCTTTATCTTCAAAGCAGTTTTTCCTCCCTCCTGCCCTCTTCCCCACTCTTTATCCTATCCACAATATCCCTCTCCTCACTTCAACTCTCCTCCCCACTAAATGATCCTCTCCATACATTCCATCACTCAATCCCTTCCACTCTCTCCTCCACTTATTTCCCCTCTGACCTTCCCTACCCACAATTAGTCTTTATCCCACTTTAATATCTCCCCTCTCCCTCCCTCTGTTATGTTGCTCCTGTCCTCCTGCTCACCCACTGTAAAGGGGAGTAGGAGGTGTGATAATTGCCTCCTTCACTTTAGAGTCGAGACCTGCTGACTTAACATATACGTTGCTGTAAAATGGTTATAATCATAGCCATAATTTTTAAAGGGGTGGACCTGAAAGCTAGCGGAAGGCCTCGGGTCAGATGACCTGAAGCTCAAATGGCGGGTCATCATATGACTAAGACCCGCGTCAGGAAACGCCTTGTCCTGTTTCCTGACCAATTTTTACCTAACGTAACATTAATATATTTTGATGTAAACACGAATTTGCATTTTTATATACTCTGTTGCGAGATCATCTAGCATCAACAAGTTCTGGGGTACTGGGAGAGTCATTAACCACTTTCAGAAAGAGAATAGAGGGTAAGGAGTTAACAGGGGCTGGAGCCACAGACAGAGCGGTCATCTCCTGGCTGCTTGCTAGAGGCACAAACAATAGGGTCTTCGTTGGAGTGAGAACTCTTGGTGAGAAATAGGAAGAAACCCAGAAGATTTGTAGTGAAATATTTCATCAGTTGGAGAATTCCTTGTATGTTGTAAATGTATTTCTCTCTATTGGGTTCTCCGTTTCTCGGCCTTCCCTGAGAGTGAATAATCATGTTGTTTCCCTTAAAGCTTAAGTGAGGGATCATATCTCAACACCCGGTATTAAGTAAGAAAATAAAATTTGTCTAGTAAATTCACTTGAATCCTAGTACAGTATTAATAAATAATTTTGAATTCTACTTAATTACATTTAAGTGGTTACTAAGTGGTGTCTCTTCACACCCCTTGATAATTTAAGAGCTTCAGAATGTCACTCCATAAGTGGCATTAAACTAGAGCCCAATGTCGTAGACATTTACAGTATGTAAGATTGCTGA
>NC_069416.1:40647358-40701896 GCF_026875155.1 Cherax quadricarinatus | reverse complement strand
TTTAGGTGCCACAGAGGTAGTTGGGGTGCACTCAGTAGTGCGCTGCGTGAAACTAGGGGCAGGGTGCACTAAGTATTCAGTTCGTACACTAGATGTGAGTTAGGTGCACTACAGTATGAGTCGGTGCACTACGTATGAGCTACGTTTTTACAGTAGTGCAGCTAGGTGCCTATAGTATTTGCACCTGAGTGCATTACGTAGTGCAGCTATATGCGCTACAGTAGTGCAAGGCCCTACAAAAGTGCAGTACGTGCACTACAGTAGTGCAGCTAGGTGCACTACAATAGAGCAGCTAGGTGCACTGCAATAGTGCAGCTAGGTGCACTACAGCAGTGCAGCTAGGTGCACTACAGTAGTTCTGTTACGTGCACTACAGTATTCCAGATACTTGCACTACTGTAGGGCACCTACGTGCACTACAGTAGTGCAGCTACGAGCCACACAGTAGTGCAGCTATGTGCACTGCAGTAGTGCAACTACGTGCACTACAGTTGTGCAGCTAGGTGCAGTACAATACTGCAGCTCTGTCACCTGGCTCCGTTATGTTGACGACATTCTCCTCATAACTCCTAAACGCTTCAACGTTCAAGCTCTCCAAGACAAGCTCAACCAGGTCGAGCCTTCAATCCAGTTCACACTTGAAGAAGAAGTCGACAACACTCTTCCATTCCTTGATGTTCTGCTCTGCAAAGCTGACCACGAACTTCGTTTTAAAGTCTATCGAAAACCCACCAACCAAAACGATCTTTTCCAATACATCATTCCAAGTATCTATCTCCACAACCACGACCATCAAGGACATCACCAGTAGTAGACAGGACAAGCCTCCATCCTCTGCAGGGGTATACATAATCCCTTGTAATGACTGCAACAAATTATACGTGGGCGAAACATCAAGAGACCTCCAAACACGTATTTCAGAACACCAATATGCAAGCAGGACTGACGATACAAGGAATGCCTGTGTACAACATCGCAATTCACACAACCATTTAATTAACTACAGAAACTCAGACTTATAGCCACAGAAGACAACACTCAATACAGAAGAATCCTGGAATCATCGTTTATCTCTATAACCAACAATTTCAACCAGAACAACGGCTTCTATAACATAGCTGAACCACTCGCCAAGAGAAACTTCTTCATCGCTATCCCACAATAAGAACATAGAACACTGCAGAAGGTCTACTCACAACTTGTCCAATACCCCTGCCAAGCTACCCAAGACTCTATAACTCCACCAGGTAGATCATCAGATGCAGCATTCTCCACCTGACCTCAACATTCTGAACATGACTATAAATACTCCCGTACCTTCCACCCCAGGTAGATCTGTGTGTGACTTGAAAAAGCCCACTGTGTGGGTGAAACGTTGTCAATAAAGGGTCACATTATGCTGCATATGTGTTTATATTTCCACTGTGTCGGTATTTGATACCATTTATTTCCATCGTGTCAAACACTGCCGTAGAAATGGATCCTTACACAGAGAATACCTGGACCTTCTTCTAAAAGCTTACTCACTTCGCAACAGACACAATTTTCTTCGTGACTGCATCCAAGAAATGGTCTTACCAAGATCTACTCCTCCTCAAATTGCCAACATCAAACCACCTTTCTCCGCTACAGCTCGGACCTACCTTGAAGAGTGTGCAGATGACTTAAACAATGCTACAAAGGAAGCTTTTCTCCAAGCCAGAACACTGGCTCAAACACTCCGGGGCAAATGAACAGGACGCACGCCGAAATCATTCGCAGCAGAGTTACCACAGCGAATGTTCAACAGAAGATCAGACTTACTAGGAAACTTCAAACACTCTGCGATAATAGTATTGGAAAAGTTTAGGAAGACCTGAAATTATTCAAAATCTTTCATCTCGTCCATTGTCAACCACAGAAACTGAAGCTCTCAGCTTAGGCCTCAAATTCGCAACAGGAGTTACGAAACAAAACAAGACCTAAATTTCATCGCCAAAAAACTACAGACACAATGACTCCGACTTCCAAAAAAGGCTATCTTCAAGGCATCATCTCAGCAGCCATCTCAACACGCAGCTCCCCAGTCATACCTCGACGTTACATCAATGCACTCAAAGGTTTAGTAGAGACACGACCATCAGGGTCACCACCGCTGATAAAGGAGGTGGTGTTGTTATCATGAACATGACAATTACAGGAACAAAATGCTCAATCTACTTAATGACCCAGATACCTACAAACCTCTCAACTAACCAAGTGGACAACCTAACTAAAACTTTTCTTCAAAGGACTCGCCGCATTCTGAGGGGCTCAGAACAAGGGAAAGAAACTTCTGCACACCATCCCAAGCAACCCCAGACCTGCCAGAATGTACGGCCTGCCAAAAACTCACAAGCCTGGTATCCCACTGAGGCCCATATCCTCGGGAATAGGCAGTGCTCCCCACCAGCTCTCAGGAATTCTCGCAAAAACACCTCTCTAAAACTCTTGGGCACTTTCAGTCCAGCACATCTCAAACACTCGGGTGATCTTCTCAATCGCATTCGCAACATCAACATCAGGAACAAGAAACTTTCCAGCCTTGACGTGACTTCCCTATTCACCAAAGTACCTACTACACAAGCCATCGATCTCTTGCGCAGGAAAATTGACGATTCACTTGATCTTCCCATTCCAGCCAGCGATTTCATCGACCTTGTTGAACTATGTGTTGGCTTTACGTGTTTCTCTTTCGAAAATCACCTCTTTCAGCAGACTTTTGGATACCCATGGGTTCGCCACTCAGTGCGGTCCTGGCGAACCTATACATGGAACATCTAGAAGCCGAACGTTTCTCCACCATTATTCCTTCGTCTGTCACCTGGCTCCGTTATGTTGACGACATTCTCCTCATAACTCCTAAACGCTTCAACGTTCAAGCTCTCCAAGACAAGCTCAACCAGGTCGAGCCTTCAATCCAGTTCACACTTGAAGAAGAAGTCGACAACACTCTTCCATTCCTTGTGTTTCTGCTCTGCATAGCTGACCACGAACTTCGTTTTAAGTCTATCGAAAACCCACCAACCAAAACGATCTTCTCCACTTCTACTCTCACCACGACACCAAAACCAAACGTGGTGTAATTATAGGCTTCTTCCTGCGTGCACTCAGAATCTGCAGCAATGAGTTCCTTGAGGAAGAATGCACTATAATTGAACAAGTATTTTCTAAACTCCACTAATCCTCGTCACTTCATCAGAGACTGCAGACGGCGGGCATTAACATCTTCAACACACCCAGAGAAGACACTGCCGAGAAGAGATACATAGTCCTCCCCACCAACTCCATTGCCAAACATGTTTCCAACATCTTTTCCAATATCATCATTCCAAGTATCTATCTCCACAACCACGACCATCAAGGACATCACCAGTAGTAGACAGGACAAGCCTCCATCCTCTGCAGGGGTATACATAATCCCTTGTAATGACCAACAAATTATATGTGGGCGAAACATCAAGAGACCTCCAAACACGTATTTCAGAACACCAATATGCAAGCAGGACTGACGATACAAGGAATGCCTGTGTACAACATCGCAATTCACACAACCATTTAATTAACTACAGAAACTCAAGACTTATCGCCACAGAAGAAAACACTCAATACCGAAGAATCCTGGAATCATCGCTTATCTCTATAACCAACAATTTCAAGCAGAACAACGGCTTTTATAACATAGCTGAACCACTCGCCAAGAAACTTCTTCATCGCTATCCCACATAAGAACATAGAACACTGCAGAAGGTCTACTCACAACTTGTCCAATACCCCTGCCAAGCTACCCAAGACTCTATAACTCCACCAGGTAGATCATCAGATGCAGCATTCTCCACCTGACCTCAACATTCTGAACATGACTATAAATACTCCCGTACCTTCCACCCCAGGTAGATCTGTGTGTGACTTGAAAAAGCCCACTGTGTGGGTGAAACGTTGTCAATAAAGGGTCACATTATGCTGCATATGTGTTTATATTTCCAGAAGTGCAGCTATGTGCACTACGGTAGTGCAGCTACATGCACTACAGTAGTGCAGCTGCGTGCAGTACAGTAGTGCAGCTGCGTGCACTACAGTAGTGCAGCTGCGTGCACTGCAGTAGTGCAGCTATGTGCACTACAGTAGTGCAGCTGCATTAACTACAGCAGTGCAGTTATGTGCACTACAGTAGTGCAGGTAGGTGCTTTACAGTAGTGCTTCTACGTGCACTACAGTAGTGCAGCTACGTGCACTACAGTAAAGCCGCTACGTGCACATCAGTAGTACAGCTAGGTGCACTACAGTAGCGCAGCTACGTGCTCTAAAGTAGTGCAGCTACGTGCACTACAGTAGTGCAGCTACTTGCACTACAGTAGTGAAGCTATGTGCACTACAGTAGTGCAACTACATACACTACAGTAGTGCAGCTAGGTTCACTACAGTAGTGCAGCTACGTGCACTACAGTAGTGCAGCTACGTGCACTGCAATATTGCACATAGGTGCACTACAGTAGTGCAGCTACTTGCACTACAGTAGTGCATCTAAGTGCACTACAGTAGTGCAGCTACGTGCACTACAGTAGTGCACCTATGTGAACTACAGTAGTGCAGCTACGTGCACTACAGTAGTGCAGCTAGGTACATTACAGTAGTGCAGCTGCGTGCACTACAGTATTGCAGCTATGTGCACTATAGTAGTGCAGTTAGGGGCACTACAGTAGTGCAGCTAGGTGCACTACTGTTGTCAGCATAGTTGCTGATCCCTGTGTTATATAGCATAGCATATAGTATCATCAATGTGCTTTAGATAGGAGATCCCTTTTAGGCCTGTGACTTTGTGTGACGCCACGGGATGCGCATGTGTACGTTCGTACATCTGCCTCGGCCTCAGTCGGCGTTTTGACATAGGCTAGGACAGGCAGAGGCTGGGCTCCAATTCCCATCACCACAGTCTGACAATATATCTTTGCCATCCAACAAGTGTGTCTACCTTCAACCCTCGATATCTCCATTTAAGAACCCCTACGATACTGTAGTGCAGCTACGTGCAATGCAGTAGTGCAGCTACGTGCACTACAGTAGTGCGGCTACGTGCACTACAGTACAGGAGCTACGTGCACTACAGTAGTGCAAATAAGTGCACTACAGTAGTGCACATAGGTGCACTACTGTAGTGCAGCTACGTGCACTACAGTAGTGCAGCTAGGTACACTACAGAAGTGCAGCAAGGTGCACTACAGTATTGCAGCTACGTGCACTACAGCAGTGCAGCTATGAACACAACAGTAGTGCAGCTACGTGCACTGTAGTAGTGCAGCTACGTGCACTACAGTTAGCGCAGCTACGTGCACTACAGTAGTGCAGCTACGTGCACTACAGTAGAGCAGCTAGGTGCACTACAGTAATGCAGCTACGTGCACTACATTAGTGCAGATAGGTGCACTACAGTAGTGCAGCTACGTGCACTACAGTAGTGCAGCTACGTGCACTACAGAAGTGCAGCTAGGTGCACTACAGTAGTGCAGCTAGTTGCACTTCAGAAGTGCAGCTACGTGCATACAGTAGCTGCAGCTGGTTGCACTTCAGTAGTGCAGCTAGGTGCAATACAGTAGTGTAGCTAGGTGCACTACAGTAGTGCTAGCTGCGTGATCTACAGAAGTGCAGGTTACGTGCCACTCTTGTAGTTTGCAGCTAGGTGCATCTACAGTAGTGCAGCTGCGGTGCACTATAGTATTGAGCTACGTGGCACTACAGTAGTGAAGTAGGTAAACTAAGAATTGCTGCTAGGTGCACATACCGTAGAATGACACGCTAGGTGCACTACTGTAGACTGCTGCTGGGTGCTTTACAGTATTGCAGACTGCGCGCACCTACAGTATTGCAGCTAGGTGCCCCATGCAGTCGTGGAGCTAGGTGCACTACAGTTAGTGCAGCTACGTGCAGTACAGTAGTGCAGCTACGTGTTACTACATGTTGTGCAGTGCATGCACTACAGTAGTGCTGGTAGTTGCACTTCAGAAGGCAGGCTACGCTGCAGTACAGTAGTGCAGCTAGTGTGTACTACAGTAGGTGGGCTGCATGCACTACAGTAGTGCCCAGCTAGGTGACTTCAGTAGTGCGCTAGGTGCAAGTACAGTATGCTACCTAGGTGTTGCACTACAGTAGTGCAGCTGCGTTGCATACAGTTAGTGCAGCAGCTTGCACTACAGTAGTGCATCTACGGCACTACAGTAGTGATAGCTATGTGCTCTACAGTAGTGCAGAACTACGTACCACAACAGTAAGTGCTGCTAGGTTGACTTACAGTAGTGCAGCTACAGGCACTTACAGGTAGTGCAGCTACGTGCACTACAGTAGTGCAGCTTCGTGCACTACAGTAGTGCTGTACGTGCGCTACAGTAGTGCAGCTTGGTGCACTGCCAGTAGTGCAGCTATGTGCACTACTGCCAGTGCAGCTGCGTGCATTAGGAGTAGCGCACCTAGGTGCACTACCAGTTAGTGCACCTAGGAGCACTACAGTATGCAGCTGGTGCACTTCACTAGCGCAGCTAGGTGCACTGCAGTAGTGCGTCTAGGTGCACTACAGTAGTGCAGCTACAGAGTGCACTTCATAGTGCAACTACGTGCACTACAGTAGATAGTGCAGCTAGGTGCACTACATTAGTGCAGCTATGTGCCCTACAGTAGTGGAGCTATACTGCAATGCAGTAGTGTCAGCTGCGTTGCATACTACACTAGCGAGTAGATTCACTGCTGTAGTGCGTCTAGGTGCACTACAGTAGTGCAGCTAGGTGCACTACAGTAGTGCCAGCCAGGTGTGTGCATAGTAGTAGTGCAGCTAGGTGCACTACCAGTAATGCAGACTGCCTCAACTACAGAAGTGCAGTATGTGCACTACAGTAGTGCAGCTAAGTGCCCTACAGTAGTTGCAGCTACGTGCACTACAGTAGTGCCAAAGGGGGCCTTACGTTCTCTACAGTAATGAACCTAGTGCATACAGTGATACAGCTAGGTGCACTACAGTAGTGCAGCTGCGTGCACTAAGTTTTTTTATGGTGTTACCTACGTGCACTACAGTAGTGCAGCTACTGCCACTACAGTAGTGCCAGCTATGGTGCGCCTTCAGTAGTGTTGTAGCTTCATGCACTACAGTGATGCAGCTAGTGCACTAAGCAGTGCCAGCTACGTGCACTACAGTAGTGCAGCTAGGTGCACTACAGTAGTGAGCTTCGTGCACTTGAAATAGCGCAGCTAACATGCACTTCAGTATGCAGCAACGTGCACTACAGCAGTGAGCTATGTGGCACTAACAGTAGTGCAGCTACCGTGCATACAGTAATGAAGGGGGCGACATAATCTCCAGACATTATCAGGTTCGAAAATACTGATAACCTCTGTGAATTGCCTGCTGACACATGGGCTACCAGGGTTAGGAATGTTAATTACTGGTACAGCTTTGTAGATCTATGTAACTTTGTACGCAGGATGTCATATGTAATATAACCTACTATGAAGAAGGCAATCCTGAGAGCATATAAAAAAACCACTAATTCTTACAGGAAAGATTTCAGGATGCCACCGTACAGCCTTGGCCAGAACTTCAGCTGTTACAGGGAAACTACTCTTTCGTTGTTGACTTTTGGATAGAGAGTTTCATGGAATTGATCACAGTTATGAATCTCTTAGAGACTCATGTTGCTGACACATCAAGTTCCTGACAGCTCTTCTACACCAGATAAGATAAATTCATTAGAGAACGTTAACCTCCCCCCCCCTGATTAAAGCTTGAGGGAAGTTGGCTGAGGCTGACCTGTATGCGGAGGCTCACAATTCCTATTAAAACTAAAGGGATCGAACCATAAGGGCAAAGCCTCTAGTGGAAAGTAAAGTGACTTCTTTTATTCATGTTTGTCATTTGTGTGGTGTTAAGGGACATAAACGTCCAGATTGTCCTTCTAAGAAGGTTCCAAAAAGTTGGAAGATGTTTTTAAAGACTGTAATGACCAAGCATCCTTATGTTCAGGAGCGTTAATGGACTTAATGTATCTACCATTTTACGAGACACTGGATGCACACATGTATAGTCATTTCTGATAAGCTGTTCCCTAACTGAAAGAAACTCATTCCTTGCTATACTTTCGGACTACTTGGGCATACGGACACTTTTCTACGATCCGTTGTTACATTAGGTCTTCTAAATGGTTCACAGGTTGGTCTTGAAAGCCGTACTAGCTCCATCACTTCTTGCTCGGTACTAATAGGTAATGTAAAAAGGTGCATTCTTCCTTCTGAGGTTGAACCTTTCATCAACAAAGGTGGAATAAGTGTTTTCGATCCTCGTCCTAGAGAGTCAGAGAAGCCCCTCGAAAGTTCAGTGATTGTAAAGGACTCAATGTTCTCGTGAGATCATGTGGGATTAAAAACCAGTGATGTTACTCTCAGAAGCGAGGAGTAGGATCACCGGTTCACTTGTTAGGATGAAAGTGAAGATTATCCACCTTCCGATACCATAAATTCATGACTAGGGCTCAGACCAAAGTTCAGGCTTCTCCTACTGTCCATCCTTTGATTTTCCCTGACTTTAAGCCTTTAGATATATCGAAGGACTCCTTTGTCAATTTCCACCGTAATTGCCCTTCTCTTCAGAATGCATATGCAGCTAGACAAAATCAAGTTATCGAAAGGAAAAACTTTTCATATAAATTTGAATATATAAAAGGTATCTTGTATAAGTCAGTATTCAAATTAAATTCAGATGAGATAGACTATTCCATTTTAGTTGTTCCAAGTCAATGCAGAGAGACTGTTCTTAAAATGGCTCATGACCTGCCAGTGGCCGGACATTTCTCGCATCGTAAAACCTTAAATAAAATTAGGGAAACCTATTTTTGGCCTAAAATGTCCTCAGATGTCACTACCTATTGTAGATCGTGTAAAGTTTGCCAACTGTCATTATCCCGAGGTACCAGGCGAGTACCTATGGTCAAAATGCCTATCTTTACGGTAGCGTTTGAAAGAGTAGCTGAAGATTGAGACACTTATGCAGCATATGGGAATCTTTATTCAGGAAACGTTTCGCCACGCAGTGGCTTCATCAGTCCAATACAAAGAGGAAGGCGTAAGGAGAGGAGGAGAATGAGGTAATCAGTCCCTCAACCTGGAGTCGATGTGTTCAGTCCATCAATCTTGTAGAATGTACAGCATAGGGCCGTAGACGTGGCTTATATACTGTAGTGAGGTTACGTTCTCTAATGAATGTTCTTATCTGGTGGGGAAGAGCTGTCAGGAACTGGTCAGCAACCATGAAGTCTCTAAGAGATTCATAACTGTGATCAATTCCTGAACTCTCTATCCAAAAGTCGAACAAACGAAAGAGTGTTACCTGTAACTGCTGAAAGTTCTGGCCAGGCTGTACGGTGGCATACCTGAAATCTTTCCTGTAAGAATTAGTGGTTTTTTGATATGCTCTAAGGATTGCCTTCTTCAGTAGGTTATAATTACATATGACATCCTGCGACAAAGTTGCATAGATATTCAAAGGTGTACCAGCAATTAACATTCCTAACCTGGAAGCCCAGGTGTCAGCAGGCCATTCACAGAGGGTAGCAGTATTTTCGAACCTGATAATGTATGAAGTTATGTCGTCCCCCTTCATTACTGTAGTGCACGTAGCTGCACTACTGTAGTGCACATAGCTGCACTGCTGTAGTGCACGTAGCTGCACTACTGAAGTGCATGTAGCTGCGCTATTCAAGTTCACGTAGCTGCACTACTGTAGTGCACCTAGCTGCACTACTGTAGTGCATGTAGCTGCACTGCTGTAGTGCACCTAGCTGCACCACTGTAGTGCATGAAGCTACACTACTGTAGCGCACATAGCAGCACTACTGTAGTGCAAGTAGCTGCACTACTGTAATGCACGTAGGTACACTACTGTAGTGCACGCAGCTGCACTACTGTAGTGCACCTAGCTGCACTACTGTAGTGCACGTAGGTTCATTACTGTACAGAACGTAGCTGCACTACTGTAGGGCACTTAGCTGCACTACTGTAGTGCACATAGCTGCACTTCTGTAGCTGATGCAGCTGCATTACTGTAGTGCACCTAGCTGCACTACTTTAGTGCACCTGGCTGCACTACTGTAGTGCACCTAGCTGCACTACTGTAGTGCACCTAGACGCACATGGTCATAAGAATATTCCCACAGTCAAAAGAATTTTCCCTCGGTCATAAGTATATTCTCACGATAATAAAAATATTCCTACCGTCACAAGAATATTCCCAAGGTCGTAATATTCCCACACTCATCAGAGTTTTCCCACGGTCATAAGAATATTCGCACGGTCGTAAGAAAATTCCCACGGTCACACGAATTTTCCCATGGTCATAAGAATATTCCCAAGGTCATCAGAATTTTCCCACGGTCATAAGAATATTCCGACGATAGTAAGAATATTCCCACCGCCACACGAATTTTCCCACGGTCATAAGAATTTTCCCACGGTCATCAGAATTTTCCAACGGTCATAAGAATATTCCCACGGTCATAATATTCCTACGGTCATCAGAATTTTCCCAAGATCAAAAGAATATTCCCACGGTCATAAGAATATTCCCAGTCACAAGAATTTTCCTACGGTCATAAGAATATTCTCACGATCATAAGATTATTCCCACGGTCACAAGAATACACCCACGGTCGTAATATTCCCACGGTCATCAGAATTTTTCCACGGTCATAAGAATATTCCCAGGGTCAAAAGAATATTCCCACTGTCACAAGAATATTACCACGGTCGTAATATTCCCACGGTCAAGAAAATTTTCCCACAGTCATAAGAATATTCTCACAATAATAAGAATATTTCCACGGTCATCAGAATTTTCCCACGGTCATAATAATATTCCCACGGTCATAAGAATATTCCCAACGTCACAAGAATTTTCCCACGGCCATAAGAATATTCCCACGGTCATAATATTCCCACGATCACAAGAATATTCCCACCGTCATAAGAATATTCTCACGGTAATAAGAATATTCCCACGGTCATCAGAATTTTCCCACGGTCAAAAGAATATTCCCACGATCGTAAGTATATTCCCACGGTCACAAGAATTTTCCCACGGTCATAAGAATATTTCCAAGGTCACAAGAATTTTCCCACGGTCATAAGAATATTCTCACGATCAGAGGAATATTCCCACGGCCACAAGAATATACACACGGTTGTAATATTCCCACGGTCATCAGAATTTTCCCACGGTCATAAGAATATTCTCACTGCCATGAGAATATCCCCAAGGTCACAAGAATTTTCCCACGGTCATTACAATATTCTCACAATAATAAGAAAATTCACAAGGTCACAAGAATAATCCCAAGGTCGTAATATTCCCACGGTCATCAGAATTTTCCCACGGCCATCAGAATATTCCGACGGACACAATAATTTTCCCACGGTCATAAGAATATTCTCACAATGATAAGAATATTCACACTTTCACAAGAATATTCCCAAGGTCGTAATATTCCCACGGTCATCAAAATTTTCCAGTGGTCATAAGAATATTCCTACGGTCATAAAAATGTTCTCACGATAATAAGAATATTCCCACGGTCACAAGAATATTCCCACGGTCACAAGAATATTCTCACTGTCATAAGAATATCCTCACTGTAATAAAAATATTCAGACGGTCATCAGAATTTTCTCACGGTCATATGAATATTTCCAAGGTCTTAAGAATATTCCCACGGTCACAAAAATATTCCCACTGTCATAAGAATATTCTCATGGTAATAAGAATATTCCTACAGTCATCAGAATATTCCCACTGTCAAAAGAATATTCCCACGGTCGTAAGAATATTCCCACGGTCACAAGAATATTCCCACGGTCACAAGAAAATTCCCACGGTCATAAAAATATTCTCAGGATAATGAGAATATTCCCACGGTCATATTCCCACGCCATCAGTTTTTTTTCCACGGTTATAAGAAATTTCCCACGGTCATGAGAATATTCCCAGTCACAAGAATTTTCCCACGGTCATAAGAATATTCTCACGATCATAAGAATATTCCCAGTCACAAGAATATACCCCCGGACGTAATATTCCCGCGGTCATCAGAATTTTCCCATGGTCATAAGAATATACCCACGGTCCAAAGAATTTTCCCACGGTCACAAGAATATTTCCACAGTCGTAATATTCCCACGGTCATCAGAATTTTCCCACGGTCATAAAAATATTCCCATAGTGGTAATATTCCCACGGTAATTCGAATTTTCCAAGGATCATAAGAATTCTCTCACGGTCATAAGAATATTCCCACTTTCAAAAGAATTTTCCCACTATCATAAGAATATTCTCACGATAATAAGAATATTCCCACTGTCACAAGAATATTCCCACGGTCATAATATTCCCATGGTCATCAGAATTTTCCCACGTTCATAAGAATATTCTCACATTATAAGAATATTCCCACGGTCACAGTTTAAAAATCCCCCGGTCGTAATATTCCCACGGTCATCAGAATTTTCCCACGGTCATAAGAATATTCCCACGGTCATAATAACATTCCCACGGTCATAAGAATATTCCCACGGTCCAAGAATTTTCCCCCCGGCCATAAAAATATTCCACGGTCATAATAATTTTCCCCCGGTCACAAGAATATTCCCACAGTCATAAGGGAAATTTTTTCACGGTAATAAGATTTTTCCCTCGGTCATCAGAATTTTTCCCCCGGTCATAAGAATATTTTTCCCGGTCGTAAGAATATTTTCAAAGGGCACAAGAATTTTCCCATGGTCATAAGAATATTCCCCCGGTACAAGAATTTTCCCCCGGTCACAAGAAAATTCTCACGGTCAAAAAATATTCTCACGAATAAAAAAGAATATTCCCACGGTCGTAATATCCAACGGTCATCAAAATTTTCCCACGGTCATAAGAAAATTCCCACGGTCATAAGAATATTCCCACAGTCACAAGAATTTTCCCTCGGTCATAAGAATATTCTCACGATAATAAGAATATTCCCACGGTCGTAATATTCCAACGGTCATCAAAATTTTCCCACGGTCATAAGAAAATTCCCACGGTCATAAGAATATTCCCACAGTCACAAGAATTTTCCCTCGGTCATAAGAATATTCCCATGGTCATAAGAATATTCTCACGGTAATAAGAATATTCCAACGGTCATCAGAATTTTCCCACGGTCATAATAATATTCCCACGGTCACAAGAATTTTCCCACTGTTACAAGAATATTCCCACAGTATCCCTAGCCCTGGAGAAACCGAATATTCCCAACGTCATAAGAATATTCCATCGGTCATAAGAATATTCCCACGGTCATAAAAATATTCCCAAGGTTATCAGAATATTCTCAAGATAATAAGAATATTCCCACGGTCACAAGACTATTCCCAGGGTCATAATATTCCCAAGGTCATCAGAATTTTCCCACGGTCATAGGAATATTCCCACGGGCATAAGAATATTCCAACGGTCACAAGAATTTTCCCACGACCATAAGAATATTCCCACGGTCAAAATAATATTCGCACGGTAACAAGAATATTCCCACGGTCATATAAATATTCTCATGGTGATAAGAATATTCCCACTGTCATCAAAATTTTCCCACTGTCATAAGAAAATTCCCACGGTCATAAAAAATATTCTCACGATAATAAGAATATTCCCACGGCCGTAATATTCCAACGGTCATAGAATTTTCCCACGGTCATAAGAAAATTCCCACGGTCATAAGAATATTTCCACAGACTCAAGAATTTTCCATCGGTCATAAGAATATTCTCACAATCATAAGAATATTCCCACGGTCACAAGAATATGCCCACGGTCGTAATTTTCCCACGGTCATAAGAATATTCCCTCGGTCATAAGAATATTCCCATGGACATAAGAATATTCCCACGTCAAAAAGAATTTTTTCCCCCCGGTCATAAGAATATTCTCAGATAAAAAAGTTTTTCTACCTTCACAAGAATATTCCCACGGTCAAGAAAATTTTCCCACAGTCATTAAAAATATTCTCACAATAATAAGAATATTTCCACGGTCACAGAATTTTTTCCCCCGGCTAAAAATATTCCCACGTCATAAGAAAAATTCCCAAAGTTTCAAAATTTTCCCACGGCCAAAAAGAATATTCCCCCGGTTAATATTTCCCCCGATCACAAAATATTCCCCCCGTCATAAGAAAATTTTTCACGGAATAAAAATTTTTCCCCCGGTCATCAGAATTTTCCCACGGTCATAAGAATATTCCCCGGTCGTAAGAATATTCCCCCGGTCACAAGAATTTTCCCCCGGGATAAGAAAATTTTCCCCGGGCACAAGAATATCCCGCAGTCACAAGAAAAATTCCCACGCCATAAAAAATATTCTCACTAAATAAGTATTTCCAAAGGGCTTATATTCAAAAACGGTCGCCGAATTTTTTACGGTCCAAAAACATTCCCCGGGTCTAAGAAAATCCCCCAGCCCCAGAATTTCCCCACGCATAAGAAAATTCTCACGATCAAAGGAAAATTCCCCCGGCCAAAAGAATATGCACACGGTTGTAAAATTTCCCCCGGCACAGAATTTTTTCCCCGGTCATAAGAATATTTCCCCCGCCATGAGAAAACCCCAAGGCACAAGAATTTTCCCCAAGGTCAAGATATTTCACAATAATAAGAAATTCCACGGCACAAGAATAATCACTGGTCGAATATTTCCCACGGTCATCAAATTTTCCCCCGGCCATCAAATATTCTTTTCCCACGGTCATAAGAATATTCTCATGATAATAAGAATATTAAAACTGTCACAAGAATATTCCCGCGGTCGTAATATTCTCACGGCCATCAAAATTTTCCCACGGTCATATGAATATTCCTACGGACATAAGAATGTTCTCACGATAATAAGAAAATTCCCACCGTCACAAGAATATTCTCACGGCCACAAGAATATTCCCACGGTCATAAGAATATTCTCACTGTAATAAGAATATTCCCACGGTCCACAGAATTTTCCCACGGCCATAAGAACATTCGCACGGTCGTAAGAATATTCCCACTGCCACACGAATTTTCCCACGGTCATAAGAATATTCCCAAGGTCAACAGAATTTTCCCACGGTCATAAGAATATTCCCACGATCGTAAGAATATTCCCACGGTCACACGAATTTTCCCATGGTCATAAGAATTTTCCCACGGTCATCAGAATTTTCCAAAGGTCATAAGAATATTCCCACGGTCGTAATATTCTCGAGGTCATCAGAATTTTTCCACGGTCATAAGAATATTCCCACGGTCATAAGAATATTCCCATGGTCACAAGAACATTCCCACGGTCAGATTATTCCCACCGTTATAAGAATATTCTCACGATAAAAAGAATATTCCAATGGTCATAATAATATTCCCAAGGTCATAAGAATATTCCCACGATCGTAAGAATATTCCCACGGTCACACGAATTTTCCCATGGTCATAAGAATTTTCCCACGGTCATCAGAATTTTCGAAAGGTCATAAGAATATTCCCACGGTCATCAGAATTTTTCCACGGTCATAAGAATATTCCCACGGCCATAAGAATATTCCCACGGTCATTAGAACATTCCCACGGTCACAAGAATATTTCCATGGTCATAAGAATATTCTCACGGTAATAAGAATATTCCCACGGTCATCAGAATTTTCCCACGGTCATAAGAATATTCCCACGGCCGCAAGAATATTCCCACGGTCACAAGAATTTTCCCACTGTCACAAGAATATTCCCACAGTATCCCTAGCCCTAGAGAAACCGAATAGGGAACTAAGGTGTTTTCCATTTGGTGGAATAAACCTTGGTAGACCAGACTGTGGCGCTGCTAATGAGATCCCTCTGGAAAATTTATTTGGTGTACCCAGCCCTAGAGAAACCGAATACGGATCTAGGTTGGTTTCTAATTGGTAGACCAGAGTGTTGTATACCCAGCCCTAGAGAAACCAAATAGGGAACTAGGGTGTCTTCTGTTTGGTAGACCAGGCTGTGGCGCTGCTATTGATACCCATCCGGAAAATTTATTTAATATACCCACACCTAGAGAAACCGAATGCAGAACTAGGGTGTTTTCTATATGGTACACCACACTGTGGCGCTGCTTATGAGACCACTCTGGAAAATTTATTTGGTATACCCAGCCCTAATGAAACCGAATAGGGAACTAGGGTGTTTCCTATTTGGTAGACCAGACTGTGGCACTGCTAATGAGACCCTTCTGAAAAATATATTTGGTAAACCCAGCCATAGAGAAACCAAATAGGGAACTAGGGTGACTGTGGCGCTGCTAATGACATCCCTCTTGAAAATTTATTTGGTATACCCAGCCCTAGAGAAACCGAATAAGGATCAAGGGTGTTTTCTATTTTGTAGACTCGACTGTGGCAATATAAACACAAATGCAGTATAATGTGATCCTTTATTGACTACGTTTCGCCCACACAGTGGGCTTTTTCAAGTCACAAACAGAACTACCTGGGGTGGAAGGAACGCGAGTATTTATAGTCCGGCTGAGGTCAGGTGAAGAATGCTGCATCTGATGATGTACCGAGTGGGGTTATAGAGTCTAAAAACTTGGGTAGCTTGGAAAGGAGATTGGATAAGTTTGTGAGCAGACCTTCTACAGTGTTCTTATGTGGGATAGCGATGAAGAAGTTTCTTGGCAAGTGGTTCAGCTATGTTATAGAAGCCACTATTCTGGTTGAAGTTGTCGGATATAGAAATGAGTGATGATTCCAGGATTCTTCGGTATTGAGTGTTGTCTTCTGTGGCGATAAGTCTTGAGTTTCTGTAGTTTATCAAGTGGTTGTGTGAATTACGGTGTTGTACGCAGGCATTCCTTGTGTCGTCAGACCTGCTTGCGTATTGGTGTTCTGAAATACGTGTTTGGAGGTCCCTTGATGTTTCGCCCACGTATAACTTGTTGCAGTCATTACAAGGGATTATGTATACCCCTGCAGAGGATGGAGGCTTGTCCTGCCTACTACTGGTGATGTCCTGATGGTCGTGGTTTGTGGAGGTAGATACTTGGAATGATGTTTTGGCAAAAATGTTGGAAACATGTTTGGCAATGGAGTTGGTTGGGAAAGGGCTATGTATCTCTTCTCGGCAGTGTCTTCTCTGGGTGTGTTTTAAGATGTTTAATGCTCGCCGTCTGCAGTCTCTGATGAAGTGACGAGGAAAAGTGGAGTTTAGAAAAATAATTTGTTCAATTACAGTGCATTCTTCCTCAAGGAACTCGTTGCTGCAGATTCTGAGTGCACGCAGGAAGAAGCCTATAATTACACCACGTTTGGTTTTGGTGTCGTGGTGAGAGTAGAAGTGGAGAAGATCGTTTGGTTGGTGGGTTTTCGATAGACTTTAAAACGAAGTTCGTGGTCAGCTTTGCAGAGCAGGACATCAAGGAATGGAAGAGTGTTGTCGACTTCTTCTTCAAGTGTGAACTGGATTGAAGGCTCGACCTGGTTGAGCTTGTCTTGGAGAGCTTGAACGTTGAAGCGTTTAGGAGTTATGAGGAGAATGTCGTCAACATAACGGAGCCAGGTGACAGACGAAGGAATAATGGTGGAGAAACGTTCGGCTTCTAGATGTTCCATGTATAGGTTCGCCAGGACTGCACTGAGTGGCGAACCCATGGGTAGTCCAAAAGTCTGCTGAAAGAGGTGATTTTCGAAAGAGAAACACGTAAAGCCAACACATAGTTCAACAAGGTCGATGAAATCGCTGGCTGGAATGGGAAGATCAAGTGAATCGTCAATTTTTCTGCGCAAGAGATCGATGGCTTGTGTAGTAGGTACTTTGGTGAATAGGGAAGTCACGTCAATCCAGTTCACACTTGAAGAAGAAGTCGACAACACTCTTCCTTTCCTTGATGTCCTGCTCTGCAAAGCTGACCACGAACTTCGTTTTAAAGTCTATCGAAAACCCACCAACCAAAACGATCTTCTCCACTTCTACTCTCACCACGACACCAAAACCAAACGTGGTGTAATTATAGGCTTCTTCCTGCGTGCACTCAGAATCTGCAGCAACGAGTTCCTTGAGGAAGAATGCACTGTAATTGAACAAATATTTTCTAAACTCCACTATCCTCGTCACTTCATCAGAGACTGCAGACGGCGAGCATTAACATCTTCAACACACCCCAGAGAAGACACTGCCGAGAAGAGATACATAGTCCTTCCCACCAACTCCATTGCCAAACATGTTTCCAACATTTTTGCCAAAACATCATTCCAAGTATCTACCTCCACAACCACGACCATCAAGGACATCACCAGTATAGGCAGGACAAGCCTCCATCCTCTGCAGGGGTATACATAATCCCTTGTAATGACTGCAACAAGTTATACGTGGGCGAAACATCAAGGGACCTCCAAACACGTATTTCAGAACACCAATACGCAAGCAGGTCTGACGACACAAGGAATGCCTGCGTACAACACCGTAATTCACACAACCACTTGATAAACTACAGAAACTCAAGACTTATAGCCACAGAAGACAACACTCAATACCGAAGAATCCTGGAATCATCACTCATTTCTATATCCGACAACTTCAACCAGAATAGTGGCTTCTATAACATAGCTGAACCACTTGCCAAGAAACTTCTTCATCGCTATCCCACTTAAGAACACTGTAGAAGGTCTGCTCACAAACTTATCCAATCTCCTTTCCAAGCTACCCAAGTTTTTAGACTCTATAACCCCACTCGGTACATCATCAGATGCAGCATTCTTCACCTGACCTCAGCCGGACTATAAATACTCGCGTTCCTTCCACCCCAGGTAGTTCTGTTTGTGACTTGAAAAAGCCCACTGTGTGGGCGAAACGTAGTCAATAAAGGATCACATTATACTGCATTTGTGTTTATATTGCCATTGTGTCGGTATTTTATACCATTTATTTCCAGACTCGACTGTGGTATACCCAGCCCTTGTGAAACCGGATAGGGAACTAGGGTGTTTTCTATTTGGTAGACCAGACTGTGGCACTGCTAATGAGAACCCTCTGAAAAATTTATTTGGTATACCTAGCCATAGAGAAACCAAATAGGGAACTAGGGTGACTGTGGCGCTGCTAATGAGATCCCTCTGGAAAATGTATTTGGTATACCCAGCCCTATAGAATCCGAAAGGGATCAAGGGTGTTTTCTATTTTGTAGGGCCAGAGTGATGTATACCCAGCCCTAGAGAAACCGATATTCCCACGTCATAAGAATATTTTCCATCGGTCATAAGAATATTCCCCCGGTCACAAAAAATATTCCCACGGATATCAGAATATTCCCCAAGATATAAGAATATTCCCTCGGTCACAAGACTATTCCAGGGTCATAATATTCCCAAGGTCATCAGAATTTTCCCACGGTCATAGGGAAAATTCCCACGGTTTTTAAGAATATTCCCACGGTCATAAGAATTTCCAACGATCACAAGAATTTTTCCCACGGCCATAAGAATATTCCCACGGTCATAATAATATTCGCACGGTCACAAAATATTCCCCGGTCATAAGAAATATTCTCACGGTTTAATTTAAAAATATTCCCCTGCATCAAAATTTTCCCACTGTCATTTAAAAATATTTCCCCCGGTCACAAGAATATTCCCACGGTCACCCAAAAAAATTCCCACGGTCATGAAAAAATATTCTCACGATAATAAGAATATTCCCACGGGCGTAATATTCCAACGGTCATAGAATTTTTTCCCCCGGTCATAAGAAAAAATTCCCCCGGTCATAAAAATATTCCCACAGTCTCAAGAATTTTCCTTTTTCATAAGAATATTTTTGACGATCAATAGAATATTCCCACGGTCACAAGAATGTACCCACGGGCGTAATTTTTCCCCCGATCATCAGAATTTTCCCACGGTCATAAGAAATATTCCCTCGGTCATAAGAATATTTCCATATTAATAAGAATATTCCCCAGTCAAAAGATTTTTTCCCCCGGGCTTTAAAAATATTCTCACGATAATAAAAATATTTCCCCCAGTCAACAAGAATATTCCCAAGGTCGTAAAATTCCCACATCTCACAGTTTTCCCACGGTCATAAGAATTATTCGCACGGTCTTAAGAAAATTCCCACGGTCACACGAATTTTTTCCCCCTGGTTTTATAAGAATATTCCCAAGGTCTTTAGAATTTTCCCACGGTCATAAGAATATTTCCACGATCGTTAGAATATTCCCACGGTCACACGAATTTCCCACGGTCATAAGAATTTTCCCACGGTCATCAGAATTTTCCAACGGTCATTTAAGAATATTCCCACGGTATAAAATTCCTCGGTCATCAGAATTTTTTCCCCCGGTCAAAGAAAAATTCCCACGGTCATTAAATATTCCCAGTCACAAGGAATTTTTTCCCCCGGTCACAAGAATATTCTCACGATCATAAGTTTTTTCCCACGGTCACAAGAATATACCCACGGTCGTAATATTCCCACGGTTTATCAGAATTTTTCCACGGTCATAAGAATATTCCCAGGGTCATAAGAATATTCCCACGGTCACAAGAATATTACCACGGTCGTAATATTCCCACGGTCAAGAAAATTTTCCCACAGTCATAAGAATATTCTCACAATAATAAAAATATTTCCACGGTCATCAGAATTTTCCCACGGTCATAATAATATTCCCACGGTCATAATATTCCCACGATCACAAGAATATTCCCACCCTCATAAGAATATTCTCACGGTAATAAGAATATTCCCACGGTCATCAGAATTTTCCAACGGTCATAAGAATATTCCCACGGTCGTAAGAATATTTCCACGGTCACAAGCATTTTCCCACGGTCATAAGAATATTTCCACGGTCACAAGAATATTCCCGCAGTCACAAGAAAATTCCCACGGCCATAAAAATATTCTCTCTATAATAAGTATATTCCAACGGTCGTAATATTCCCACGGTCGCCAGAATTTTACTACGGTCACAAGAACATTCCCAGGGTCATAAGAATATTCCCACAGCCACAAGAATTTTCCCACGGACATAAGAATATTCCAACGATCATAGGAATATTCCCACGGCCACAAGAATATACACACGGTTGAAATATTCTCACGGTCATCAGAATTTTCCCACGGTCATAAGAATATTCCCACTGCCATGAGAATATTCCCAAGGTCACAAGAATTTTCCCACGGTCATAAGAATATTCTCACAATAACAAGAAAATTCACACGGTCACAAGAATAATCCCAAGGCCGTATTATTCCCACGGTCATCAGAATTTTCCCACGGTCATAAGAATATTCTCACAATGATAAGAATATTCAAACTTTCACAAGAATATTCCCAAGGTCGTAATATTCCCACGGTCATCAA
Organism: Cherax quadricarinatus; assembly: GCF_026875155.1. Taxonomy (NCBI): domain Eukaryota; kingdom Metazoa; phylum Arthropoda; class Malacostraca; order Decapoda; family Parastacidae; genus Cherax; species Cherax quadricarinatus. The sequence goes on along the minus strand of NC_069416.1, from coordinate 40,680,460 downwards.
AATTTTCCAGTGGTCATAAGAATATTCCTACGGTCATAAAAATGTTCTCACGATAATAAGAATATTCCCACGGTCACAAGAATATTCCCACGGTCACAAGAATATTCCCACTGTGATAAGAATATCCTCACTGTAATAAAAATATTCCCACGGTCATCAGAATTTTCTCACGGTCATATGAATATTTCCAAGGTCTTAAGAATATTCCCACGGTCACAAGAATATTCCCACGGTCATAAGAATATTCTCATGGTAATAAGAATATTCCTAGGACTTTGGGTAGTTTCAAATTTAGTTTGGATAAGTGCATGAGTGGGAGGGGTTGGATTTGAGAGGGACTTGCACATCGGAGCTTGTTTCATGGGTGGCATTGAAAGTTGGGTTGGTCAAATGTTTGTTAGTGGGATGAATTGTAAAGGACCTGCCTAGTATGGGCCAACAGGCCTGTTGCAGTGTTCCTCCTTTCTTATGTTCTTATGTTCCTACAGTCATCAGAATATTCCCACTGTCAAAAGAATATTCCGACGGTCGTAAGAATATTCCCACGGTCACAAGAATATTTCCACGTTCACAAGAAAATTCCCACGGTCATAAAAATATTCTCAGGATAATGAGAATATTCCCACGGTCATAATATTCCCACGCCATCAGTTTTTTTTCCACGGTTATAAGAAATTTCCCACGGTCATGAGAATATTCCCAGTCACAAGAATTTTCCCACGAACGTAATATTCCCGCGGTCATCAGAATTTTCCCATGGTCATAAGAATATACCCCGGTCCAAAGAATTTTCCCCCCGGTCACAAGAATATTTCCACAGTCGTAATATTCCCACGGTGATCAGAATTTTTCCACGGTCATAAAAATATTCCCATAGTCGTAATATTCCCACCGTCATTCGTATTTTCCCAGGATCATAAGAATTTTCTCACGGTCATAAGAATATTCCCACTTTCAAAAGAATTTTCCCACTGTCATAAGAATATTCTCACGATAATAAGAATATTCCTGTCACAAGAATATTCCCACGGTCATAATATTCCCATGGTCATCAGAATTTTCCCACGTTCATAAGAATATTCTCACAATAAGAATATTCCCACGGTCACAGTAATAATCCCACGGTCGTAATATTCCCACGGTCATCAGAATTTTCCCACGGTCATAAGAATATTCCCACGGTCATAAGAATATTCCCACGGTCATAAGAATATTCCCACGGTCATAAGAATATTCCCACGGTCACAAGAATTTTGCCACGGCCATAAGAATATTCCCACGGTCATAATAATATTCCCTCGGTCACAAGTATATTTCCACGGTCATAAGAATATTCTCACGGTAATAAGAATATTCCCACGGTCATCAGAATTTTCCCACGGTCATAAGAATATTTCCACGGTCGTAAGAATATTATCAAGGTCACAAGAATTTTCCCATGGTCATAAGAATATTCCCACGGTCACAAGAATATTCACACGGTCACAAGAAAATTCTCACGGTCATAAAAATATTCTCACGATAATAAGAATATTCCCACAGTCGTAATATTCCAACGGTCATCAGAATTTTCCCACGGTCATAAGAAAATTCCCCGGTCATAAAATATTCCCACAGTCACAAGAATTTTCCCTCCGGTCATAAGAATATTCTCACGATTTATAAGAATATTCCCACGGCTACAAGAATATACCCACGGTCGTAAAACTCCCAAAATAAGAATTTTCCCATGGTGATAAGAATATTCTCATGATAATAAGAATATTGACACTGTCACAAGAATATTCCCGCGGTCGTAATATTCTCACGGCCATCAAAATTTTCCCACGGTCATATGAATATTCCCCCGGTCATTTAAGAATGTTCTCACGATAATATGAAAATTCCCACCGTCACAAGAATATTCTCACGGCCACAAGAATATTCCCACGGTCATAAGAATATTCTCACTGTAATAAGAATATTCCCACGGTCCACAGAATTTTCCCACGGCCATAAGAACATTCGCCCCGGTCGTAAGGAATATTCCACTGCCACACGAATTTTCCCACGGTCATAAATATTCCCAAGGTCAACGAATATTTCTCACGGCCACAAGAATATTCCCACGGTCATAGATATTCTCACTGTAATAAGAATATTCCCACGGTCCACAGAATTTTCCCACGGTCATAAGAACATTCGCACGGACGTAAGAATATTCCTACTGCCACACGAATTTTCCCATGGTCATAAGAATTTTCCCACGGTCATCAGAATTTTCCAAAGGTCATAAGAATATTCCCACGGTCGCAATATTTCCCCAGGTCACAGAATTTTTCCACGGTCATAAGAATATTCCCACGGTCATAAGAAAATTCCCTTGGTCACAAGAACATTCCCACGGTCAGAAGATTATTCCCACCGTTATAAGAATATTCTCACGATAAAAAGAATATTCCAATGGTCATAATAATATTCCCACGGTCATAAGAATATTCCCACGATCGTAAGAATATTCCCACGGTATACGAATTTTCCCATGATCATTTAAGAATTTTCCCACGGTCATCAGAATTTTCCAAAGGTCATAAGAATATTCCCACGGTCATCAGAATTTTCCACGGTCCCTAAGAATATTCCCACGGCCTAAGAATATTTCCCCCGGTCATTAGAACATTCGACGGTCACAAGAATATTCCCATGGTCATAAGATTTCTCACGGTAAAAAGAATATTCCCACGAACATCAGAATTTTCCCACGGTCATAAGAATATTCCCACGGTCGCAAGAATATTCCCACGGTCACAAGAATTTTCCCACTCTCACAAGAATATTCCCACAGTATCCCTAGCCCTAGAGAAACCGAATATTCCCACCGTCATAAGAATATTCCATCGGTCATAAGAATATTCCCACGGCCATAAAAATATTCCCACGGTTTTTCAGAATATTCTCAAGATTTTAAAGAATTCCCACGGTCACAAGACTATTCCCAGGGTCATAATATTCCCAAGGTCATCAGAATTTTCCCACGGTCATAGGAATATTCCCACGGGGATAAGAATATTCCAACGGTCACAAGAATTTTCCCACGACCATAAGAATATTCCCACGGTCAAAATAATATTCGCACGGTCACAAGAATATTCCCACGGTCATATGAATATTCTCATGGTGACAAGAATATTCCCACTGTCATCAAAATTTTCCCACTGTTATAAGAATATTCCCACGGTCACAAGAATATTCCCACGGTCACAAGAAAATTCCCACGGTCATAAAAAATATTCTCACGATAATAAGAATATTCCCACGGCCGTAATATTCCAAACGGTCATAGAATTTTCCCACGGTCATAAGAAAATTCCCACGGTCATAAGAATATTCCCACAGTCTCAAGAATTTTCCATCGGTCATAAGAATATTCTCAAAATCATAAGAATATTCCCACGGTCACAAGAATATGCCCACGGTCGTAATTTTCCCACGATCATCAGAATTTTTCCACGGTCATAAGAATATTCCCTCGGTCATAAGAATATTCCCATGGTCATAAGAATATTCCCACAGTCAAAAGAATTTTCCCTCGGTCATAAGAATATTCTCACGATAATAAAAATATTCCTACCGTCACAAGAATATTCCCAAGGTCGTAATATTCCCACACTCATCAGAGTTTTCCCACGGTCATAAGAATATTCGCACGGTCGTAAGAAAATTCCCACGGACACACGAATTTTCCCATGGTCATAAGAATATTCCCAAGGTCATCATAATTTTCCCACGGTCATAAGAATATTCCCACGATCGTAAGAATATTCCCACCGCCACACGAATTTTCTCACGGTCATAAGAATTTTCCCACGGTCATCAGAATTTTCCAACGGTCATAAGAATATTCCCACAGTCACAATATTCCTACGGTCATCAGAATTTTCCCACGATCAAAAGAATATTCCCACGGTCATAAGAATATTCCCAGTCACAAGAATTTTCCTACGGTCATAAGAATATTCTCACGATCATAAGATTATTCCCACGGTCACAAGAATATACCCACGGTCGTAATATTCCCACGGTCATCAGAATTTTTCCACGGTCATAAGAATATTCCCAGGGTCAAAAGAATATTCCCACGTCCCCAAGAATTTTAACCAGGGTTTCTATTTTTCCCCCGGGGAAAGGGGAAATTTTTCCCCACATCATAAGAATATTCTCACAATAATAAGAATTTTTCCCACGATCTTTAAGAATTTTCCCGGGTCCAAAAATTTTTCCCCCAGGGCCCATAAAATATTCCACGGTCATAATACCCCCACGATCACAAGAATATTCCCACCGCATAAATATTCTCAGGGGTAATAAAAAATTTTCCCAGGGTCATCAAATTTTTCCCCACGGCCCATAAGAATTTTCCCCCGGGTCGTAAGAATACCCCACGGTCACAAGAATATTCCCACGGCCTAAGAAATTTCCAGGGTCACAAGAATATTCCCCAATCACAAAAAAATTTTCCCAGGGGCCCATAAAAATATTCTCACTTTTAATAAGTATATTCCAAGGGTTTTCCGTAATTTTCCCCATGGTCCCCAAATTTTTAAAACAAACGGTCACAAAACTTTCCCCAGGGTCATAAAAAAATTTTTCCCCAAAACCCACAAAATTTTTTCCCCCCGGTCAAAAGAATATTCCCACTCATGGGGAATTTTCCCAGGGCCCACAAGAATATACACACGGTTTAATATTCTCCCCGGTTCAAATTTTTTCCCCCCCGTCAAAAGAATATTCCCCCCCCGTCAAAAGGGAAAAATTCCCACTGCCAGGAGAATATTCCCAAGGTCAAAGGGAATTTTCCCAGGGTTCATAAGAATATTTCAAATAAAAGAATATTCACACGGCCAAGAATAATCCCAAGGTCGTAAAAATTCCCAGGGTCATCAGTTTTTTCCCCCCGGCCATAAAATTTTTCCCGAGGGGCCCACAAAAATTTTTCCCCCACGGTCTTTAAAATTTTCCCCACAATGATAAAAAATTTTTCCCACTTTCACAAGAATTTTCCCCCGGGTCGTAAAAATTCCCAGGGTCATAAAAAAATTTTCCCAATGGTAAAAAGGGAATTTCCTACGGTAAAAGAATTTTTCACGATAAAAAAAATTTTCCCGATACAGAATATTCCCAGGTCATTAAAAATTTTCCCCCAAGGTCTTAAGAATATTCCTCCCGGTAAACAAAACATTCCCACGGCCCATAAGAAAATTTTCATGGTAATAAAAAAATTTTTCCAACGGCATAAAGAATTTCCCCCAATTTTAAAAAGAAATTCCCAGGGTCGTAAAAATATTCCCAGGGCAAAAAGAATTTTTCCCCAGGGCACAAAAAAATTTCCCCAGGGGTCATAAAAATATTCTCAATAATAAGAATTTTTCCCACGGTCGTAATTTTCCCCCCGGGTTTCACCCATTTTTTTTTCCCCACTTATAAAAAAATTTTCCCAGGGTCATGAAAAAATCCCTCCAAAATTTTTCCCCCACGGCCCATAAAATTTTTCTCACGATCAAAGAAAAATTCCCCCCGTCACAAAAATTATCCCCAAAGGGACGTAATACCCCGCGGTCATCAAATTTTCCCCCCGGGGGATAAAAAATTTACCCAGGGTCAAAAAAATTTTTTCCCACGTCAAAAAAATATTCCCCAGTCGTAAAAATTTCCCAGGGCCCATCAAATTTCCCCACGGCCCATAAAATATTCCCATATTTCGTAATTTTCCCCATGGTCATCAAATTTTTCTCACGGTCATAAAAAAATTTTCCCCCACTTTCAAAAAAAAAATTTTCCCACTGTCATAAGAAAAATTCTCCGATAATAAAATTTTTTTCCCACTGTACAAGAAAAAATTCCCACGGTCTAAATTTTTCCCATGGTCTCAAAAATTTTCCCCGGGTTCATAAGAATATTCTCACGAAATAAGAATTTTCCCACGTCACAGTAATATTCCCACGGTCATAATTTTCCCCCACGGTCATCAAAATTTTTCCCCCCGGGTTTAATAAAAATTTATTCCCAGGGACATAAGAATATTTCCACGCTCACAACAATTTTCCCGGGGGTAAATGAGAAATTTTCACGATAATAAAATATTCCCCCGGTCAAAAATAATTTTCCCCAGGGCTAAGAATTTTCCCCAAACGGTCACAAAAATTTTTTTTTCCCCCCATAAGAATATTCCCACTGCCCAATAATTTTCCCAGGGTCCAAAAAAATATTCCCAGGGTAAAAGGGAAAATTCTCACGGTAAAAAGAATATTCCCGGTCATCAAATTTTTCCCCACGGTCATAAGAATTTTTTCCACGGTCGTAAAAAAATTATCACGGTCCCCAAGAAATTTTCCCCATGGTCAAAAGGGAATACCCCGGGCCACAAAAAAATTTTCCCACGGTCCAAAAAAATTTTCCCACGGCCCATAAAAATATTCTCACGATAAAAAAGAATTTCCCCCGGCCCCGAAAATTTTCCCCAAGGGCCCTCAAAATTTTCCCACGGCCCTAAGAAAACCCCACGGTCAATGAATATTCCCACAGTCACAAAAATTTTCCCTTGGGTCATAAGAAAATTCTCATGATCAAAAAGAATATTCCCCGGTCAAAGAATAACCCAGGGCCCGAAAAACCCCCAAAAAATTTAAAGAATTTTTCCCAGGGCCCCATAAAAATTTTCCCCCAGGGTTAAAAAATTATTCCCTGGAAAGAATTTAACCGCCCAAAAGGGAAATTTTCCCCGTGGTCGTAATATTCCAGGGCCCTATAAAAATTTTCCCAGGGTCATATGAATTTTCCCCAGGGTTTCAAAAAAATGTTCTCACATAAAAAGGGAAAATTCCCCCCGTCACAAGAATATTTCACGGCAACAAGAATATTCCCACGGCCCATAAAAATTTTCCACGAAATTAAAAATTTATTCCCACGGCCAAACAAATTTTTTCCCACGGCCATAAGAATATTCGCACGGCGTAAAAATTTCCCCCACTGTCACAAGTTTTTTCCCACGGTCATAAGAATATTCCCAAGGTAAACAGAATTTTCCCCCCAAGGCCCCATAAGAATATTCCCACGATCGTTTAAAATTTTCCCCAGGGTCACACAATTTTTTCCCAAGGTCATAAAATTTTCCCACGGTCTTCAAAATTTTTTCCAAAAAGGTCTTTAAAAAATTTTCTCACGGTCGAAATTTTTCCCACGGTCATCAGAATTTTTAACGGTCATAAAAGAATTTTCCCCAGGGTTTCATAAGAATATTTCCATGGTCACAAAAAACATTCCCAGGGGTCAGAAAAAATTTTTCCCCCCACCGTTATAAAAATTTTTCTCACGAAAAAAAGAATTTTAAAGGGTCAAAAAAATTTTCCCAGGGTCAAAAGAATTTTCCCCAAACGTCAAAATGAATTTTCCCACGGAAAAAAGAATATTCCCAGGGTCTTTAATATTCCCACAGTCACAAAAATTTTTCCCCCCCTGTAAAAAAAAAATATTTCACCGTAATAAAAATTTTTCCCGACGGTCAAAAAATTTTTTCCCCACTGTCATAAAATATTCCCACAGTCAAAAAAAATTCCCAGGGTCATAAAAAAAATTCTCACGAAAAATAATATATTCCTAACGGTGAAATATTCCCACTTGTAAAAGGCTTTTTTCGCCCTGTAAAAACCCTTCAGAAAAGTATTACCAAGGTGGTTTCCTCCTCGGGGAAAAATTACTGAATTAAAAAAGGGAAAAAATTCAAAGATAAACACTTTTTATATAGAATCCCAAAGTTTAAAAATTAAAAAATGAAGGTGTATCCATTTGAAAAAAAAAGAAAGGGAAAAAATGCATTTGAATTCAACGCTAATATATCCAGTTATACCGGGGTTTTCTGGTGGGGGTTTGACACTGTTTTGGGGGGAAATTTGTACCCGTTTGTGATATGGGGGGGGGGGTCCAGGTGTTGGTGAAAACCCCAACGCTATTCTTCACAGAGTCTACAGCCTTGAAATTTCCAGCCAGATACGGGAACGCGGGTTTCTTTACCACTGGAAAGATGAGGGGTAGTTTTCCCTGTAAAATTTTTTCAGGTGGGTAGATTATAAGTGACGTCCCGGGACTTCGCCCTGTCCCCCTTTCCCAACCCATTTCTCGTTGGGTTGGCAGGTGACCCAATTGAATTCCAAGCGGAAAAAAGAGACAGGTTCCCCACTGCTTAAAAAAATTTCACTCCCCAAAGATAAGTGAAAAAGGTTTGGTGTTTAGCGAAAAGTCTCATGGGGGTTTTAAAACTAAAAGGCCCCCAAGTTTATTTTTGGGGTCAAAAGTAAAAGTTTTTAAACCAAAAACCCACTAGAATGGGAAAGCAGAGGCTTTTACTTACAGTTTTGCGGGGAGCTGTGAGTAAATTAAATTTACTGTTTGGCCGGAGCCCCCCCACTTAAACCTTTTTCGGGGTGGGAGGAAGAAAGGGGGGGGGAGGGGTTTAGCGGGGGGGCTAGACTGACCCTCCCTTTAAACAACGGGCCGGCAACCCAAAACTATGGGTTTCCCATATACTGCTCGTACTCCTATCTTTTGAACTTTTCCCTCACATTTTCCTTGTTTTTCTTACTTTTAATCCCATTTACGGTGCATTTTTCCCAATTTTCCCATCCCGCAGGGCCAAAAATTGTGGAGAAAGTCTTTACTTTTCCCTGAAACATCTTAAAAAAATTGAAGTAGATAAACTTCAAAAGTTTGGCCTCAGAACGTACCTCCTCTCTTCTCCACTCCCCTCTTTTCTCTTCTGTCTCTCTCTCTTCTCCTCTCTCTCTCTCTCTCTTCTCTTTTGTCTCCCTCTTTCTCCCACTCACAATTTCAAGATCTAATGCGCCTTAATAGCCGGCTGTGATTAATTCTTATGGGGGTGGGGGGTGGCCCCTCGCTGGGATTTGGTTTTTTAAGGGGACGCAAAATGTGAATGGGGGGGATAAACGAAAAATTTTGGGTTTGGGGCGGGAAATTGAGGTAGGGGGGGAAAAGCCAAGATGGAAAAGAGGAAGGAGACTGAGGGGAGCTTAGAGGTGTTGGGGAAGGGAAGCGCTAGTTGGGATGGACGTTGTGAGGGAAGGGGCGAGCTGGTATGGGGTAAGGGGAAAGCTTTTTCCTTAGGGATCACTCGCCAGGTTTCCGAAAAGAAGGTGTTTTTTGTTTTGAGGTTCTTGGCTTCCCCTGCTGAGTTTGATACCTGGTTTTTTTCACGTTTATCATAAATTTCTTTGGTCTTTTATCCAGTCGTGCCCCCCAGCTTCGGGCTCATAAAGAAGGCAGTTCTTGAAAGCTCTAGGCGGGTTTAAAACCTTTCTGTGGTTTAAAGGAAATCAAGGGAATAAAAATGGGGCAAAAATTTTCCAGCAAAAGAAAAATCCCAAATTCCTAAGGACAAAAATTTAATCCACAACAACAAAATTTTTAACACATGTAGTTGGAGGATATGAAAAAGCGTATTGTGAATGTAAAACCCCCGGGGGAATTTAAATTATTTTCCAACCTCCCTAAAAAATTAAGGGAAAACCAGAAAAAAAAGAAAACTAGGCAAAAAGAAGGGAAAACATTTTTTTTTTAGGGGGGAAAAAACCGGATCCCCCCCTTTAAAAGTTTAGCAAAAAAGTTTTTAAATAAAATTTAACCCCGGGAAAAAATAGGGGGTGAGTTGCTCACCCTTTTTCCTTTTAAAAAAACCCAAAGGGACCCATAAATAACGAGTCAAAAAAACATCCAGGGCATGAAAATCTCCATTTTTATTTTAGAAAAAAAATTTTGGGAAGAAAAGGTTAAAATTTAAAATTAATTTTATGACCCAAAATACTGGTAAAAATGACTCCCAAACTTGACAAAATATAATAAAGATAAGCATTAATAAAAGGGGGATCAAACCGCTTCAAGAGAGGGTAAAATTTATTTTATCCCCAGAACTTTAACGCAGATTCCTGATATCCCTTTGGGTTAGCATTGTTTATGTAAATTTTACATCGGGGGTGTTCTTCCTAGGGGGTATACCTTTCACGGGGAAAACCCCGCCTATAGTGACAATGTCTTTGTCTGCCATACGTCCCTCCCCTGACGCCGTTTTAAGTGCCAGCCCTTTTGTCTGCTCCAGTTTTTCTTCACCCCCTATGGTATTCTTCCGAACCCCAAGGCTGGGGGGCTGATAAACCTTTCACCCTTTTGTATTTAGTTCTCCCTTAAATTTGGGGACGATAAAACCACTGGATGACGAAAATTTCTACAAAAAATCCCCTTTTAAATTTTTTGGTTCTGTTGCAGCTCTGCAGATAAATTTAAAGGGCTCTGGTTTTTTTGTCTGAGTTAAAGAGCCCTGTAAGGAGCTTTCCCACAGTAAAAATTTGAATATTTTGATGTTTTTCTTTTAGTTAGTTGTTTAAAATCTCTGTTCGTAGGTGCTTTAAAATATTTTACTGTTTCTTGAAGACTGGATTTAAAAACGGGTGGAAAATGGGGTTTTATCCGGGGGTTCGTAAATGGGAACAAAAAATTTTCAGGGGAAAAATCTTAACATTTCTTCGTGTACGGGAAAAACCCTTTCTCCCGCTTTTCACCCCACATGGAGTCACACAATAAAGGGACGGGAAAACATTGGTAGGCCAAATAGATACTTTGGGTGTGGGCCCCAAATAAGTAAAATTGGTAGACCTGGGGCCCGATACTGGGGCCTCACACTCTGTAGTCAGCACATATTTGAAAAAAAAGTTGGATTTTGTGTTTTGGGTTTTTTTGTTTAAGAGTGAAGCGGGAGTTTCACTGTGAATTTTTTGCTTTGTTTTGCTTTCCCCTTTCCCCCCCCAAATTCTTTTCCCCTTTTTTAAATCACTAATCCCCTCGACCCTGGGTTCTCACACTCTTTGGGCCCTTAGCCCATTTTTCGTTTTCTCTCTCTCTCCCCCTCTCTCTCCCCTTCCTCTCTCTCTCTTTTTCCCCTCTCCCCTCTCTCTCTTTTCCCCTATCTTTATACCCTTTTTTATCTATCAAAACTATCTATCTACCCTCTCTTTTTCCCTCCCTTTACTTCAAAAAGCAGTTTTTCCCCCCCTCCTCCCTTTTCCCCCACTCTTTAAAAAATTTCCCAAAACAAATCCCTCTCCTCACTTAAAACTCACTTCAACCCAAAAGGTTTTGAAAGTAAAAAATTTTTCAATTTGGGGAAAATTTCCCTTGTATTTTTAAAAAATGTATTTCTCTCTTTGGGTTCTCCTTTTCCCCGGGCCCTTTCCCCCTGGAGTGAAAAAACCCAGTTTTTTTCCTTAAAGCTTAATAGGGACAAATCCCCAACACCGATTTAAATAAGAAAATAAAAAATTTTTCCCCGTAATTTTAAATTAATCCTAGTACAGTATTTAAAAAAAATAATTTTTTTCTACTTTTTACATTTAAGTGGTTACTAAGTGGGTCTTTTTTCACCCCCTTGATAATTTAAGAGCCCTTTAAAGTCACTCCTTTAAAATTTCTGAAAAAAAAAATAACTATCAGAAGAGTAGTGGAGCAATGGAATTGGGCACGATGGGAAAAAAAATAACTTTGGTTTTGAATGGAAACCGTATCACAGTTTTCTAGGTTTTTTGAAAGGAAACGAAGTTTTTCAGGAGAGAGATGGGTGGACTGTAAACCCTGGATTTTTGAAAGCCGATCTCAAAATTTTACTGCAAAAAAAAGTAGAGGGGGACAGAAAATAAACAAAGGGGAAAGCATTACATGGAACAAAAGGGAAACTTAAAAAAAAGGAAAAAAAGCTATTGGGTTTTTTTAGGGATTTCAGAATGGGCAATGTACTAGGGGGCTTTCCCAAAAATATCGGTACTTTTGGGTCATACTGTTTCTTGTGATTTTAAAAGATATGATAGAATTAAAAATTTAGTCCCGAGGTGTCCCTGTTCACAGATTACGCGAAAAATGAGAATACCAACAGAGGGAAAAAATATAAATGGACATGGAAAGTTATAGGAAAGGCTACAAGTGGGAAAGTTTATAATTTTTGTTCCCGCTAATGCAAAAATACGAAAATCGGGAAAAAAACAAAGAAGACCCGGAAAAAAGAGGGACACATTGAGGGAAAAAAAAGCTGCATACCCCCTTGAAAAAAAGGGGCGTACGGGGGGCGGGATATTTCCCCAAAAATTTCGCCCGAAACGCATATCAACGGGTAAAGGCTCTAGCAGAAAAACGAAGCTGGCAAATTTAAAGACGGCGTTTTAGGCCTCAAAAAGGGGAAACTTTTTCACCCCACACATGACAACATCAGGAAGTACAACCGCCCAAAACCCAAAACTAACACAACACAATCATCACTCACCCCATAAAGCCCCCCACCCACCCACCCTTTCCTCAGCTAACCTCCCAACCCAAAATACCACCTACCACCCCCCATAGCCAACCCCCCCAGTAACCCCTCATCAAACCCCAAATATTTTTCAAACATCAAACGTGATCAAGAAAAAACGAGAAAAAATTTTCCCGAGCACAAAAAGCAGGTTGCTGTACCAGTAAGGGGAAATCAGTATGATGAAAAATGATTGGGATCTGCAAAAAGACGACAAGAAGGGGGAGGGGGAAAAGAGGCGGAAGGGGGGAAAAGAGAGGGGGAAGGGAAAAAGAAGAGTTAGGGAAAAAGATGAAAGGCAAAGGAGGGAAAAAGAGACTGGGGGGAACAGAGGAAAGGGGAGAGAAAAAAGAGAAGAGGGGACAGAAGAAAGAAGGCCCAATTTTTGGGGGGAAACAGGGGATGGAAAGGGGAAGAGAGAGATGGAAAAGAGGGGAAGAAGTGAGGAAGGGAAGAGGTGAGGGAGGGAAAGGGGGGGGGAAGGGAAATTGGGGGAAAAGGGGGAAAGGGAAAATGGGGGAAAGGTGAAGGAAGATTGGGGGAGAGGGGTGGGCATTAGTACCCCAGCTAGGTGCCATACCTAGCCTTTCCTTTTGTAGTTGCCACTGTGGTGTCTCCACTAGGTGCCCCTGCGATGTACTCCAGCTAGGTTTCCACATGCTGATGACCCAACTAGGTGCCACATCTCATGTACTTCAACTAGGGGCCACATCTGATGTACTTCAACTAGGTGCCACCCTGCTGGTTACTTCAAAAATAGGGTTCCCCTGGTGGTGTCCCTTAACTAGGGGCCACATCTGATGTACTCCCAAATAGGTGCCACATGCTGGTGTAATTTTTGCTAGGGGCCACATGGTGGGGTAAATCTTGGCCCGGGGGGGCCCCATGCGATGTACTTTTAAATAGGGACCACATGCTGGTGTACTCCAGCTAGGTTTCCCCATGCTGGTACTCCGCTGGGTGCCCCTGCTGATTTTACTCTAGTAGGTGCCACATTTCTCAGCCCCTTTTAGCTAGGGGCCAAATCTGATGTTAAATTTGCCAAAGGCGGGGACTTGCTGGTGACTCTAGCTAGGTGCCACATTGGTGTAAATTCAGCTAGGTGTCACCCTGCTTTATGTACTCCAGCTTTGGTGCCACATGTGGTGTACTCTAGGTGTCACAAAGGTGGTTTTAAATTATAAGTGGGCCCCATCTGATTCTCCCGCTAGATGCCACATTTCATGTACTCCAGCTGGTTTCCACATGCTGATGTACTCCCAAAGGTGCCCCATGCTGTACTCCCAGCCCCAAAAAGGGGCCAAAATTTCTGATGTACCACAGCTAGGTTTCCCATGTGAATTTTTACTTACATTTTTACAGCAGGGGCCACATGCTGGTGTACTCCCCTAGGTGCCCCATGCTGATGACCCCCAGCTAGGTTTCCCAAGAAAAAAAAAATAAAAAAATTTGGGGGGGGGGGGGGGTGGGATTTTAAAAATAATAAAAATCTGATGTACTCCCGCTAGGGGCCAAATGTTTTCCCCCAGCTAGGGGCCCCATGCTTTTGTACTCCAGCTAGGTGCCCCATGCTGATGTACTCCCCTAGGTGCCCCAAAGTGTGTACTACAGCTAGGGGCCACATGCTGGTTCCCCCCAGGGGAGGTCACAAAGTGATGTTTCTCCCTATGCCCCATGCTGATGTACTCCCGCTAGGGCCCAAAATGATTACTACCCGTAGGTGCCACTTCTGGGTGTACTCCAGCTAGGTGTCACATGCATGAAACCCCGCTAGGTTTCCCCATCCCGATGTATTCCCCTAGGGGCCCATTTGGAAAGTTCTCCCGCTAGGGGCCACATGTGGTTTTACTCCACTTTTGGGGCCCCATGTGATTTACTCCCCTAGGTCCACCTCTGATGTAAATAAAATGGCCACATGCTGATTTCCCCCAGCTAGGTGCAAATGCGTGTAAAACCCCGCTATGCCACATTTGGGGTGAAAGTACTCAGCTAGGTGCCCATAGATGTACTACAGCTAGGTCCACATGCTGGGTTTACTCCCTAGGTGTCCCCCATCTGATTTTTACTCCCGCTAGGTCCCCATTTCGATGTACTCCAGCTAGGTGCCATAAAGATGTAAAGTTTGGTGCCACTGCGGGTACTCCGGGGAGGGGTCACAAAGCGGGTGTACACCCGCTAGGTGCCCCATGCAAATTTCTCCAACCCAGGTGCCCATTGATGTCTACAGCTAGGTGCCACATGCTGGTTTTACCCATAGGTGCCCCATGCTGATGTTTCCCAAACTAGGGGCCACATCTGATGTAAATCCCCTAGGGGCCAATGCTGTGTTTTCCCCCTAGGTGCCCCATTTGGTGTTCTCCACTAGGTGCCAATGATGTACTACAGCTAGGGGCCCCCATGCTGGGTAATCCCGCCCCAAAGGGGCCCATGTATGTCTCCAGCTAAAGGGGCCACATGTGATTTACTACCAAACTAGGTGGCCACAAAGCTGGTGTTCTCCCCGCAGGGGCCCCATGCTGGGTACTTTCCCGCTGGTGCCACATGCTGATGAAATTTCAATAGGGGCCACTTTCTGATGTACTCCGCTAGGTGAAAAAATGTTTTGTACCCAGCTAGGTGCCACATGTGATTTTAAATCCAGCTAGGTGCCCCTTGATGTAAACAGCTAGGTCCACATGCTGGGGTACTCCCCTAGGGGCCCCATTTGATGTATCCAGCTAGGGGCCCATATGATGTACTACACTAGGGGCCACATGCTGGTTTTTCTCCAGCTAGGTGTCACATGCTGGTGTTTCTCCAGTAGGTGCCAAAAAGCTGATGTACTACCTTTGGGGCCCCATGCGATGTTCTCCCGCTGGTGCCCCATGCGGGGTACTTTCCCGCTTGGGCCCCATGTGTTACTACAGCTAGGGCCCCATGTTTATGTATAAGCTAGGGGCCACATTGGTGTAAACCCCCCCTAGGGGGCCCCATGGTTTTAAAACCCCCAAAAGATGGGGGTGGCTGGGGCCCCATGGTTTCAAAGGGGAAAAACCTGGGGCCCCCTTTTAAAACCCCAAAACCCTTTTTAAGGGGTTACCCCGAAAAATTTTGGGAATTCATTTTTATTTTGGGGTCTTGGGACAAAAAAAGGGTTTTAAACAAGAAAAACCGGGTTAACTTTTTTAATTTTTAGGGGACTGAGACCTTCACTAAAAGGGGTTTAATTTTTTTAAGAACCAACCGGGGGGAAACATTGGATTTTGGGGACCGGAAATTTTTGGACTTTTAAATCCAAGCTGCCCGGGTTTTAAAATTTTTTGTTAAGGAGGACAAAACCTGGCCGGGAAAAAAAGGGTTTTTTGGAATTAACCCGGAAAGTTTTTTCCATTTCTTTTCAAACTTTGGAAAAAAGGGGAGGGTTTGGTAAAAAGGGGGGTGGGTTTTTAGGATGAAAATGAATTTGGGGAAAAGAGAGGATTTGGGGAAGGAAAGTTCGGAAAACCCTTTGGGCCTTTTGTTTTCCAGGTTTGGGGGAGGAATTTGGAGGGGTGTTTAATGTTGAATTATTAGTGTTTTTTTTTGTAAAATTTATTTGAGATATAGGTAAAGGTTTTAATTTTTTTTTAAAAAATTTTCTTGAAGTGCGTTTTTTTAATTTGGTTTTTATTTAATTTAAGCAAAAAATTTTATTTTAAAATTATTTCCACTTTTTTTTTATTTTATTTTGCATTCTAATATAGTTTTTAAACCTTTTTTTTTCCTTTAAACTAAAACAAAAATAAAAAATTTTAAGAATTTGACCTTAATTTGGATTTTCCCTTTAATTTTTATCCCCCCTTTCCTAATTTTCACCCTTAGCTAAATTTAAAATTTTTTTTAAATTGCCCTTACATTTTAAGTTTTATTTCTTTCCTTTTCTTTTGGTTATTTTTTCAAAAAAAACATTTTTTGGGGTTTTCCTCCTCCCACCTCCCCTTAACGTTCCTCCTCCCCTTTTCCCCTTTCCCCTTTTTTCACCCCCACCCTCCTTCACCCTCTTACCAATAACCCCAAAATTTTTTTTGGCCCCCCTTTATCCCTCAGGTCCCGGCCACAGACCCCTCCTTCACCGCCTGTTAAATTTTTTCCAATTTTGCGAATTTTCCCCCCCAAAACCCTTTTCCAAAAAACAAAAAAAAACAATTTTTTCCTCGGCTTCTCCTCCTCCTCCTCCTCTTCATCAGTAAAATACACTCCGTCTTGTTCTTCCTCTCTTTATTTCCCTCTTACCTCCATCAGCAGTTTAGTTGTGCCACTAAAGCGGCTAATTTATTGTGCATCCATATTCATACTGTGAACGACAGAAGTCAGGACCACAGAGGCCACAGAGAGTCTTATCATACACCAGAACACATAGTTACATCTTCATCAATTTTGCAGACATTTCACGTTAAATTCACTTCAAACAGTTAATCCACACAAAACAATATGGAGGTACAATCTCAGGGAAATATAACCCATAGCCTGCTAACCCAAAGCCTGCTAACCCAAAGCCTGCTAACCCAAAGCCTGCCCTTGACCCTGACCTTAAGCATATAAGGCGCACGGTGATTTTCCAAGACTTTTTGTGGGAAAAAAGAAGCGCCTTATATGCCAGGAAATAGAGAAACTTTGTGCCACTAATAAACTGACCATTACTGGGTTGTGATTTCATTAAATATCTGCTCTTTTATTTTACCGGGGCAATATATCTACCTGGAGTCTATCTGGAGTATGTTCTGGGGGGTCAACGCCCCCGCGGTCCAGTCTCGAGATTCCCGAAGTTGTTTGACATTTTCTGTGGTGTTTGATCCGTCATCAGATTCCCCAGTTCCGGTTGTTCTTCTCATTCTGTTCTCTCCTTCAGAGCTGCTGGGGCGACACTCCGGACTTACCAGTATGTATCACATACTAGGACAAGAGTCACGAATTAACTTCAGCCAACACGAACAGGTGATTATAGCTGGATGAGAACAATTATGAGAGTAGAACTAGGGAAGTACAACCAGATTAGTACAATTGAGTACAGCCAGGTAAGTATAGGTGATGGTAGTGATGGTTGCTCTAGTGGTGAGGTGGTGGTGGTGATGGTAGTGATGGTTGCTCAAGTGGTGAGGTGGTGGTGATGGTAGTGATGGTTGCTCTAGTGGTGAGTGGTGGTGGTAATGGTAGTGATGGTTCTAGTGGTGAGTGGTGATGGTAGTGATGGTTGTTCTAGTGGTGAGTGGTGATGGTGATGGTAGTGATGGTTGTTCTAGTGGTGAGTGGTGGTGGTGATGGTAGTGATGGTTGTTCTAGTGGTGAGTGGTGGTGTGATGGTAGTGATGGTTGTTCTAGGGGTGAGTGGTGGTGGTGATGGTAGTGATGGTTGTTCTAGTGGTGAGTGGGGGGTGGTGATGGTAGTGATGGTTGTTCTAGTGGTGAGTGGTGATGGTGATGGTAGTGATGGTTGCTATAGTGGTGAGTGGTGGTGGTGATGGTAGTGATGGTTGCTCTAGTGGTGAGTGGTGGTGGTGATGGTAGTGATGGTTGTTCTAGTGGTGAGTGGTGGTGGTGATGGTAGTGATGGTTGTTCTAGTGGTGAGGGGCGATGGTGATGGTAGTGATGATTGTTCTAGTGGTGAGTGGTGGTGGTGATGGTAGTGATGATTGGTTCAAGTGGTGAGTGGTGGTGGTGGTGATGGAATGATGGTTGTTCTAGTGTTGAGTGGTGGTGGTGTGATGGTGATGGTTGGTAATGATGGTTGTTCTAGGGGTGAGTGGTGATGGTGATGGTAGTGATGGTTGTTCTAGTGGTGATGTGGTGATGGTGATGGTAGTGATGGTTTTTCTAGTGGTGAGTGGTGGTGGTGATGGTAGTGATGGTTGTTCTAGTGGTGAGTGGTGATGGTAGTGATGGTTGTTCTAGTGGTGAGTGGTGATGGTAGTGATGGTTGTTCTAGTGGTGAGTGTAGGGGAAATGGTGATGGTAGTAATGGTTGTTCTAGTGGTGAGTGGTTGTGGTGATGGTGGTGATGGTAGGGGATGGTTGTTCTAGTGGTGAGTGGTGATGGTAGTGATGGTTGTTCTAGTGGTGAGTGGTAGTGGTGATGGTGATGGTAGTGATGGTTGTTCTAGTGGTGATGTGGTTGTGGTGATGGTGGTGATGGTAGTGATGGTTGTTCTAGTGGTGAGTGATGGTGGTGATAGTGATGGTAGTGATGGTTGTTCTAGTGGTGAGTGGTGATGGTGATGGTAGTGATGGTTGTTCTAGTGGTGAGTGTGATGGGTGATGGTAGTGATGGTTTTTCTAGTGGTGAGTGGTAGTGGTGATGGTAGTGATGGTTGCTCTAGTTGGTGAGTGGTAGGGGTGATGGTAGTGATGTTGTTCTAGTGGTGAGTGGTTAGTGGTGATGGTAGTGATGGTTGTTCTAGTGGTGAGTGGTGATGGTGATGGTAGTGATGGTTGTTCTAGTGGTGAGTGGTTGTGGTGATGGTGGTGAGGGTAGTGATGGTTGTTCTAGTGGTGAGGGGTGATGGTAGTGATGGTTGTTCTAGTGGTGAGTGGTAGTGGTGATGGTGATGGTAGTGATGTTGTTCTAGTGGTGAGTGGTTGTGGTGATGGTGGTGATGGTAGTGATGGTTGTTCTAGTGGTGAGTGATGGTGGTGATAGTGATGGTAGTGATGGTTGTTCTAGTGGTGAGTGGTGTGGTGATGGTAAGTGATGGTTGTTCTGATGGTGAGTGGTGATGGTGATGGTAGTGATGGTTTTTCTAGTGGTGAGTGGTAGTGGTGATGGTAGTGATGGTTGCTCTAGTGGTGAGTGGTAGTGGTGATGGTAGTGATGGTTGTTCTAGTGGTGAGTGGTAGTGGTGATGGTAGTGATGGTTGTTCTAGTGGTGAGTGGTGATGGTGATGGTAGTGATGGTTGTTCTAGTGGTGAGTGGTGATGGTGATGGTAGTGATGGTTGTTCTAGTGGTGAGTGGTAGTGGTGATGGTTGTTCTAGTGGTGAGTGGTAGTAATTTAGTGATTTACTGTAATCACAGTTTATTTCCTAACAGACAACCTCAGCTGAGATAAAGAGTTACTGTTAGTTGATTAATTTATAGAGCGCGCGCTCTCTTTATTCCTGTTCTGACCATCCCTTCCTCTTAGTCTTCCACCTCCCTCGTCTCTCTTCACTCTTACTCCCTTTCTCGTTACCCTCTCTTTAGTTCTCTCTCACTCTCTCACGTCTGGTACTGTGCTCGCTCTACTTCGACATATCCCACCATGATGTTGCCGCTGAGATGAATTAATATATTTTCCATAAAAAAATGGGTTTAAGACTTCCGCGCCATTAGGGAACGGAGCTTTGATACCAAAAAAAAAAAAGTCATGAAAAGGAAGCATTAACAGTTGAGCTTTGAAGCTGTGTTCTGTGATTTGTCGAGCTCATTTTCGGTAATTACTCAGGACCCGTTTTCTGTGATCTCTTTGAAAATTCCTTTTCTGAAGTTTCTCAGAATTTTCCCAGATCCCGTCTTAGCAAGAAGCTTCTTCACCAGTTTGTTTTTATTTCTCACCAGTTTGTTTATTCCTCCGCTTCGTTTCATTTGTATATTTGTCAGATCCATCTCTGTTATTTCCGGACTCTTATTTATCAATATGTATGGTGTTCTGTGTGATTTTTAAACAAATATGTGATCGTTTTTCCGAGTTTGATCCACTCAGTTTATGACTGGGTGAAGTTTTCTGTGATTTGTTCAGACACGTTTTCTGCTGTTAACTTGTGGTTTGGTTAGGTAAAGTTAGGTTAGGCTAAGTTAGGTTAGGTTAAGTTAGGTGAGGTTAAGTTAGGTTAAGTTAGGTTAGGTTAGGTAAGGTTAAGTTAGGTTAGGTAAAGTTAGGTAAGGTTAGGTTAGGTTAGGTAAGGTAAGGTTAGGTTAGGTTAGGTAAGGTTAGGTTATGTAAGGTTAGGTTAGGTTAGGTTAGGTAAGGTTAGGTTAGGTTAGGTAAGGTTAGGTTATGTAAGGTTAGGTTAGGTTAGGTTAGGTTAGGTAAGGTTAGGTTAAGTTAGGTAAGGTTAGGTTATGTAAGGTTAGGTTAGGTTAGGTTAGGTTAGGTAGGGTAAGGTAAGGTAAGGTAAGGTAAGGTAAGGTTAGGTAAGGTTAGGTAAGGTTAGGTTAGGTAAGGTTAGGTTAGATAAGATTAGGTAAGGTTAGGTAAGGTTAGGTTAGGTTAGGTTAGATAAGGTTAGGTTAGGTTAAGTAAGTTTAGGTAACGTTAGGTTAGGTTAGGCTAGGTAAGGTTAGGTTAGGTAAGATTAGGTAAGGTTAGGTTAGGCTAGGTTAGGTTAGGTTAGGTAAGGTTAGGTTAGGTTAGGCTACGTAAGGTTAGGTTAGGTTAGGTAAGATTAGGTAAGATTAGGTTAGGTTAGATAAGGTAAGGTAAGGTAAGGTAAGGTTAGGCAAGGTTAGGTTAGGTTAGGTAAGATTAGGTAAGCTTAGGTTAGGTTAGGCTAGGTTAGATAAGGTAAGGTTAGGTTAGGTTAGGTAAGGTTAGGTTAGGTTAGGTTAGGTTAGGTAAGGTTAGGTTAGATTAGGTAAGGTTAGGTAAGGTTAGATTAGGTTAGGTAAGGTAAGGTTAGGTTAGGTAAGGTAAGAAGATTAGGTTAGGTTAGGCTAGGTTAGGTAAGGTTAGTTTAGGTTAGGTTAGGTTAGGTTAGGTTAGGTAAGGTTAGGTTTGGCTAGGTTAGGCTAGGTTAGGTAAGGTAAGGGTAGGTTAGGTTAGGTTAGGTTAGGTAAGGTAAAGTAAGGTAATGTAACGTAAGGTTATTTTATGTTAGGTTAGGTTAGGTAAGGTTAGGTTAGGTAAAGTAAGGTTAGGTTAGTTTAGTTGAGGTGAGGTTAGGTCAGGTTAGGTAAGGTAAGGTTAGGTTAGGTAAGGTTAGGTTAGGTTAGGTTAGGTTAGGTAAGGTTAGGTTAGGTTAGGTAAGGTTAGGTTATTAAGTTAGGTTAGGTAAAGTTTGGTTAGGTAAGGTTAGGTAAAGTTAGGTTAGGTTTGGTTAGTTAGGTAAGGTTAGATAAGGTTAGGTAAGGTTAGGTAAGGTTAGGTTAGGAAAGGTTAGGTAAGGTTAATTAAGGTTAGTAAGGTTAGGTTAGATTAGGTAAGTTTAAAGGTTAGGTAATGTTTGTTAGGTTAGGTTAGGTAGTTAAGGTGAGGTTAGGTCAGGTTAGGTAAGGTAAGGTTAGGTTAGGTTAGGTAAAGGTTAGGTAAGGTAAGGTTAGGTTAGGTAAGGTTAGATTAGGTAAGGTTAGGTTATTAAGTTAGGTTAGGTAAAGTTAGGTTAGGTAAGGTTAGGTAAAGTTAGGTTAGATAAGGTTAGGTAAGGTTAGGTTAGGTTAGGTTACGTAAGGTAAGGTTAGGTTAGGTTAGGTTAGTTAAGGTGAGGTTAGGTCAGGTTAGGTAAGGTAAGGTTAGGTTAGGTAAGGTTAGGTAAGGTTTAGGTTAGGTTAGGTAAGGTTAGTAAGGTTAGGTTAGGTTAGGTAAGGTTAGGTTAGGTTAGGTAAGGTTAGGTTAGGTAAGGTTAGGTTATTAAGTTAGGTTAGGTAAGGTTAGGTAAGTTTAGGTTAGATAAGGTTAGGTAAGAATTAGGTTAGGTTAGGTTAGGTAAGGTTAGGTAAGGTTAGGTTAGGTTAGGTAAGGTTAGGTAAGGTTAGGTTAGGTTAGGTAAGGTTAGGTAAGGTTAGGTTAGGTAAGGTTAGGTTATTAAGTTAGGTTTGGTAAAGTTAGGTAAAGTTAGGTTAGATAAGGTTAGGTAAAATTAGGTTAGGTTAGGTTAGGTAAGGTTAGGTAAGGTTTAGGTGAAGTTAGGTAAGGTTAGGTAAGGTTAGATAAGGTTAGGTTAGGTTAGGAAAGGTTAGGTAAGGTTAATTAAGGTTAGTAAGGTTAGGTTAGGTTAGGGCAATGCTTGTAAGGTTAGGTTAGGTTAGGTTAGGTTAGGTTAGGTTAGGTTAGGTAAGGTTAGGGTTTAATGTTTGTAAGGTTAGGTTAGGTTAGGTTAGGTTAGGTTAGGTTGGGTTTTAGGTTAGGTTAGGTAAGGTTAGGTAAGGTTAGGTAAGGTTAGGTAAGGTTAGGTTAGGTTAGGAAAGGTTAGGTAAGGTTAATTAAGGTTAGTAAGGTTAGGTTAGGTTAGGGCAATGCTTGTAAGGTTAGGTTAGGTTAGGCTAGGTTAGGTTAGGTAAGGTTAGGGTAATGTTTGTAAGGTTAGGTTAGGTTAGGTTAGGTTAGGTAAGGTTTGTCAGGAAACCGGACGAGTGTTTCCTGACGCTGGTCTCAGTCACATAATGACGCACAACTGGAACTCTGAGTGTGTTATGTTTCCTGTACTTTCTTTGGATTTTCAAAAAGTTAGGGCTGGCATTTAGGATTTTAGACCCACTTTTAATTGTTTACCTACTTCATTCTGGCATGAAAAATTACTTTTTTTTTTTTTTTTTTTTTTTACATTTTCTCTTTCATGGTTTCAATAATATCCTATATATCTGGTCTCATTATGGATGATTTATCAGCACTTGTTTTATTACAATGCTTCGTTCACTCTTCTTTTATGTAAGTCTGCCCCATTTTCTGTTATTTCTTTAACTCCATTTTCTTTTAATACAATTTATTCATTTTCTGCCTCGACTTAGTCAATGGAGGAATTTTTTCCCTCACAAATTCGCGGCAAATTTTTTTTGTATCTAATGACCTAATACAGAGATGAAAAGGACTGAGAGAGATCTTTTTATTATAATTTAGAATAACTGAATACATCAGCAGTGTGTTGCGCAGTGTGTTGGTACCTTATTCTGTATGTTACCTGGAGGTTACCTGGAGGTTATTCCGGGGATCAACGCCCCCGCGGCCCGGTCCATGACCAGGCCTCCCGATGGATCAGGGCCTGTTAGTTACACAAATGAACAAAAACTGTTTACCCTGTCATATTGCATTAAGCAGGATGGGTTTCATACATACCTGGAGTTTACCTGAGTCAACGCCCCAGCGACCTGGTCCTAGACCGAGTCGCTGGGTGCTGGCCTGATTGAGTAAGCTGATAGTGCCCACTACCCACAGTCCAATGTATGCACCACAGCCCGGCTAATGAGGGACTGTTCTGAGGAATCTGTCGTTTTTTTTTCTCTTGAAGACAGGTATGTGTTGGTAATCCCTCTTATGCATGGAAGGAAGGTGTTGAAAAGTTACAGTTCCTTGACACTTATTGAGTTCTCTCTCAATATACTCATCGGGTACCTCACTAGAGGTATCCTACACAGTCTGCCCCGCCTCTTGTGTTCATAAGTAGTAATTCAAGTGTGCAGGGTTGAGACCAACCCCTCCAGCATTTTCCAGAAATTGATTATGAGGTGAGAGACTTCAGTAGGGTAATGAGGATATCTTCAGTTATTCTCTCCCGGGCTTATCATCTACAAAAGCTTCGAAGGTTTTATTCCAGAAGAGCTGGAGTTACTATCACTTGGGAATTGACATCTCTCAGGATAGCTTATCCCATACACAAGACAAATGGAATTTTTCGTTAAGATATCTTCATCATCTCCGAGCGGTGACAAGAGAAATTATAAATAAATGAGATAAGAGAGGTGAGGAGAGATTAATTTGATTACATATTTAAGTACAAACGTGGAAACAGAGGAAAGAGAGGGGCAGAAAAATTTGGATGACATAATACATTTACCTACATAAACTTTATAATACAAAGTTATTGCATGTCTGAGGATACGTAGTAACACTAGTCTCGTGCCAAGAGTTTTCTGACTTACGAAATCGTAATAGCAAATTTTAAACAGATCACGGAACGGATGGTGCCTGAATCCATGGCAGTGACAGTGACCAAGAGAGCTAGTGTATGCGATGAACTGTCCACAGTATTCCAAGACAATGTTTGGCATGCGTAAACGACGAAGAGAAATATGACGTCCCCGTGAATCATCGTGGAATAAATGTCGTGTCGTAAGTCAAGTCATCGGATATCGGCGTGCGGAAGACGTGGGTAGTGTCATAGATCAAGGTTACATGAGCCAAGGTAAGTCCTTCTTCCTCGTGCACTCCCGACCCAGATACACTACAGAGAATTGGTTAAGAGTGTTACAAAATATGGATGTCACCTTCAAGAAGCAGTGATAAGTGGGCGATCCGCCCATACTAGGTTAATCCAGATGTTACATCTGAATGATAGTGGATAATATGATGTTTAACTCTTGTAATGTTCGTCCATTTACAGCTACAGGAAACAATGGTGGCTGTGTGAAGTAAGGACTGCAGAGTGCGGCTGCTGTAACCTTTAAGGCATCAACATTTAAGATAAATGATATATTTAGTTACATTCACACAAGGCCCACAAATTGGCATTTGCTCTTAAATAAAGTTCCCATAACAGGTATATGTATATATACATACACACAAATACACATTTACAAATACATAAAAAGTATGCATTTGCATACAACTGGACCATCATTAGGCTGCTAATGAGGGTGGCAAAGTCATAGTGGATAATTAGAATATCCTCAAGAACCCCAGGGTAGATATAATATTTACACAGTTCTAAGTATCCCATTCCACCAGGACTAAAGTCACTGATAACTGGGCAGTCAACTACATAATGGTAAAGGTTGAGTCGCAGAGTTAACAGGTGGAATAAGCAGGGGTAGGAGAGTCACCTGTGTTACGGCATTCATCTCCCACTAGTGACGATATCCCAATCTGACTCTGATAGTCACTACCGTGTCACACAGTCTACTGGACGTTTTATGTTGCCCATAAATAGCTTTTGAGTTCAGGATGTAGGGGAAATTGTGAGAGCCATTTTGGTCTAGGGACGATAGTGAGAGCCAGCGTGTTGGTGTAGGGGTATAGTGAGAGCGAGCGAGGGGTCTAGGGGAAATGAGAGAGGAAGGTCCTCCACGGTGCCTGGGGCCAGGCACCAGTGTTGTGGCACTCACTCTTGATATACTCTCCTCTAATGGATTTCCGTCTTCTGCTATGAATGCCAACACACGCCTTTTAAAACTCTAGCTCTCGGTCCAACCTTCTCTGACTGAATGACGTAAAATAGCTTCATTCATACATCCTTTATCGAACTGTAGGGATGTGGGTTCCACCTTGCGTTTGTCCAGTTTATTTTACTTCTCTATGTCGTCAACATATTCCTGTATTCTTCGCTCAGAGACAGGAAGCCCAGCCCTGGCAGTCCAGCACTGGTAGTCCAGCCCTGGTAGTCTAACCCTAGTAGTCCAGCCCTGGCAGTACAGCCCTGGCAGTCCAGCCCTGGTAGTCTAACCCTGGTAGTCCAGCCCTGGTAGTCCAGCCCTGGTAGTCCAGCCCTGGTAGTCCAGCCCTGGTAGTCCAGCCCTGGTAGTCCAGCCCTGGTAGTCTAACCCTGGTAGTCCAGCCCTGGCAGTCCAGCCCTGGTAGTCTAACCCTGGTAGTCCAGCCCTGGCAGTACAGCCCTGGCAGTCCAGCCCTGGCAGTCCAACCCTGGTAGTCCAGCCCTGGTAGTCTAACCCTGGCAGTCTAACCCTGGTAGTCCAGCCCTGGCAGTACAGCCCTGGCAGTCTAACCCTGGCAGTCCAGCCCTGGCAGTCCAATCCTGGCAGTCCAACCCTGGCAGTTCGTAGAGCTCAATCTACTCAGACACCTTTTTCCTGTTTAGAGTTTCACGTTAATTTTACTAGTGAAGACAACGTACTGTTGAATACTCGGGAACAGTTTGCTCACAAGAGCCCAGTTGGGATTTGAGCTTTATTTGTCTGAGTTTCTAAATGTCATTCTTATGTCTCCGGGTTATGACCTGTGCTGCTGTTGCTGATGTGTTTGTGTTTCTGAGGACAGATGTGAGGCAATGGATATTCCCATATCCGTTCCTAAACTGCTTCCGTGGCTACACCTCCAAAACTGGTACTATGTACTCGGACTCTTTTCAAGTCTACTTTCATAACTTCACCTTAAGTTTGATCTCCAATATTAACTTAATCGAACGTTTCGAAAATCCGCAACCTCACTGTAACCTCAATTCTTAGGCATCTGGACACGGTAAGAAACCCAAAAACGGACCCTTGTAGGGTTCAAGTACACTCTCCCATCCTGATACATTAGTTCTTATATTAACCCTGTGTGTGTGTGTGTACTCACCTAGTTGAGGTTGCAGGGGTCGAGTCCAAGCTCCTGGCCCCGCCTCTTCACTGGTCGCTACTAGGTCACTCTCCCTGAACCGTGAGCTTTATCATATCTCTGCTTAAAGCTATGTATGGATCCTGCCTCCACTACATCGCTTCCCAAACTATTCCACTTCCTGACTACTCTGTGGCTGTGTGTGTGTGTGTGTGTGTGTGTGTGTGTGTGTGTGTGTGTGTGTGTGTGTGTGTGTACTCACCTAATTGTGGTTGCAGGGGTCGAGACTCAGCTCCTGGCCCCGCCTCTTCACTGATCGCTACTAGGTTCTCTCTCTCTCTCTGCTTCCTGAGCTGTATCATACCTCTTCTTAAAACTATGTATGGTTCCTGCCTCCACTGCTTCACTTGCTAGGCTATTCCACTTCCTGACAACTCTATGACTGAAGAAATACTTCCTAACGTCCCTGTGACTCGTCTGAGTCTTCAGCTTCCAGTTGTGACCCCTTGTCCCTGTGTCCCCTCTCTGGAACATCCTATCTCTGTCCACCTTGTCTATTCCCCGCAGTATCTTGTATGTCGTTATCATGTCTCCCCTGACCCTTCTGTCCTCCAGTGTCGTCAGTCCGATTTCCCTCAACCTTTCCTCGTACGACATTCCCCTGAGCTCTGGGACTAGCCTTGTTGCAAACCTTTGTACTTTCTCTAACTTCTTGACGTGCTTGACCAGGTGTGGGTTCCAGACTGGTGCTGCATACCCCAGTATGGGCCTAACATACACAGTGTACAGTGTCTTGACGATTCCTTATTAAGGTATCGGAACGCTATTCTCAGGTTTGCCAGGCGCCCGTATGCTGCAGTAGTTATTTGGTTGATGTGTGCTCCGGTGATGTGCTCGGTGTTATGGTCACCCAAGGTCTTTCTCCCTGAGTGAGGTCTGTAGTCTTTGTCCACCTAGCCTATACTCTGTCTGCGGTCTTCTTTGCCCCTCCCCAATCTTCATGACTTTGCATTTGGCTGGATTGAATTCGAGAAGCCAGTTACTGGACCACATGTCCAGCCTGTCCAGGTCTCTTTGCAGTCCTGCCTCATCCTCATCCGATTTAATTCTTCTCATCAACTTCACATCATCTGCGAACAGGGACACTTCAGAGTCTATTCCTTCCATCATGTCGTTCACATATATCAAAAATAGCACTGGTCCTAGAACTGACCCCTGTGGGACCCCGCTCGTCACAGGCGCCCAATGTGATACCTCTCCACGTACCATGACTCGTTGCTGCCTCCCTGTCAGGTATTCCCTGATCCAATGCAGTGCCCTCCCTTTTACGTGCGCCTGATCCTCCAGCTTCTGCACTAATCTCTTGTGGGGAACTGTGTCAAAGGCCTTCCTGCAGTCTAGGAAAACGCAATCTACCCACCCCTCTCTCTCGTGTCTTACTTCTGTTACCTTGTCATAAAACTCCAGGAGGTTTGTGATACACGATTTGCCTTCCATGAACCCATGAATATGTTGAGATCTCAGGCTGCATTTAGTACCTGGTGATTCTAACAATTAATAACTAATCACTCACACTACGAGGCCTGGTCTCAGACCGAGCCGCCGAGGAGTTGACCCCCGAAACTCTCTGGTGGGAGACTGTTGAATAGTCTTGGGCCCCGAACACTTACTGTGTTTTCTCTTAGTGTACTAATGGAACCCCTACTTTTCATTGAAGGTATGTTGCACCATCTGCTAATTTTTTTACATTCGTAGGGAGTTATTTCTGTTTGCAGAATTGGGACCAGCCCCAGTAAGTACAGGTCAAGTGCTTCCAAGCGTTTCCAGTAATTATGATGTTTGATCGGCCTTATATGTACAGTAAAGGTTCTCCGTACATTCTCTAGATCCGCAATTTCATCTGACTTCAATGGAGATGTTAATGTACAGCAGCCTTCCAGCCTAAAGAGAACAAGTGATTTAAAAAGGATCATCATTGGCTTGGCATCTCTTGTTTTGAAGGTTCTCATTATCCATCCTATCATTTTTCTCGTAGATGTGATAGTGACACTGTTGTGATCTTTGAAAGCGAGATCCTCTGACATTACCACTCCCAAGTCCTTCACACTACTTTTCCGCTCAATTGTGTGAATAGATTGTAGTATATTCAGTTCTAGCTATTCAGTTTTCCATAACGGAGTAGTTGAAATTTGTCCTCACTGAACATCATATTGTTTTCCGTTGCCCACCAAAAAAACTTAGTTTATATCTGCTTGGAGACTTACCGTGTCCTCTATGGGTGACACCTTCACAACCAAGAAGGTAACTTCACAACCAAGAAGGTAACTTCACAACCAAGAAGGTAACTTCACAACCAAGAAGGTAACTTCTTAACAAAGAAGGTAACTTCTTAACCAAGAAGGTAACTTCACAACCAAGAAGGTAACTTCACAACCAAGAAGGTAACTTCACAACCAAGAAAGTAACTTCACAACCAATAAGGTAACTTCACAACCAAGAAGGTAACTTCACAATCAAGAAGGTAACTTCACAACCAAGAAGGTAACTTCACAACCAATAAAGTAACTTCACAACCAATAAGGTAACTTCACAACCAAGAAGGTAACTTCACAATCAAGAAGGCAACTTCACAACCAAGAAGGTAACTTCACAACCAAAAAGGTAACTTCTTAACCAAGAAGGTAACTTCACAACCAAGAAGGTAACTTCTTAACAAAGAGGGTAACTTCACAATCAAGAAGGTAACTTCACAACCAAAAAGGTAACTTCTTAACCAAGAAGGTAACTTCACAACCAAGAAGGTAACTTCACAACCAAAAAGGTAACTTCTTAACCAAGAAGGTAACTTCACAACCAAGAAGGTAACTTCACAACCAAGAAAGTAACTTCACAACCAATAAGGTAACTTCACAACCAAGAAGGTAACTTCACAACCAAGAAGGTAACTTCACAACCAAGAAGGTAACTTCACAACCAAGAAGGTAACTTCACAACCAAGAAGGTAACTTCACAACCAAGAAGGTAACTTCACAATCAAGAAGGCAACTTCACAACCAAGAAGGTAACTTCACAACCACGAAGGTAACTTCTTAACAAAGAGGGTAACTTCACAATCAAGAAGGTAACTTCACAACCAAGAAGGTAACTTCACAACCAAGAAGGTAACTTCACAACCAAGAAGGTAACTTCACAACCAAGAAGGTAACTTCACAACCAAGAAGGTAACTTCACAACCAAGAAGGTAACTTCACAACCAAGAAGGTAACTTCTTAACCAAGAAGGTAACTTCACAACCAAGAAAGTAACTTCACAACCAAGAAGGTAACTTCACAACCAAGAAAGTAACTTCACAACCAAGAAGGTAACTTCACAATCAAGAAGGCAACTTCACAATCAAGAAGTTAACTTCACAACCAAGAAAGTAACTTCACAACCAAGAAAGTAACTTCACAACCAAGAAGGTAACTTCACGGTGAAATGATCGGCTTCAAAATCCTATAAATAACATCAGCCTCCTTGTTAACTTTATAATCAATTGCTTAATTTCACAACTAATTAGCCAACTAGGTAATCAACTTAAATTCCTCATCTCAACCTACAAAAAAGTAAATTCCACTCAGCCAAATAATCTCGGCTATGCCAATCAAAACAGACCTATAGACAGATCAACCTCCTCCCCCTCCTCCTCAACCAATAAAACAATAAATCAACTAATAATACATTACTCAATTAATCTACTCCACACCCAGCTAATTAACCGGCTGATCACTTACCCACTCAGCCAATAAACCACCAAGTCAACTAATCCATTAACCAATCTATCTCCCCTCAGCCAATCAACCCCACTCCGCCCAACCAATGAACTCGGCTCTCCCTGCTCACTACACACAAGCAGGGAACCGTTACTAGTGCGAACCGTGGGGGAGAGATGAGGGACGCAGGGCACTGCTAGGTCGTATATGCGATGAGCCATGTGGAGAGTCAGTCAGCATGACACCACACATTGCACATGCACATGTCACACACACACACACACACACACACACACACACACACACACACAGCTCCTCACAAGAGATAAGTGCAGGAGCTAGAGGATCAGGCGCGTATAACAGGAAGGGCATTGCAATGGATCAGAGAATACCTGACAGGGAGACAACAGCGAGTCATGGTACTTGATGAGGCATCACAGTGGGCGCCTGTGACAAGCGGGGTCCCACAGGGGTCAGTCCTGGGACCAGTGCTACTCTTGGTATATGTGAATGACATGAGGGAAGGGATAGACTCAGAAGTGTTCCTGTTTGCAGATGATGTGAAGTTAACGAGGAGAATTAAATCACATGCGGATCAGACAGGTCTACAAAGAGGCCTGGACAGGATGGACACCTGGTCCAGCAACTGGCTCCTAGAATTTAACCCCGCCAAATGCAAAGTCATGAAGATCGGGAAGGGCAAAGAAGACCGCAGACAGAGTATAGGCTAGGCGGCCAAAGACTGCAAACTTCACTCAAGGAGAAAGATCTAGGGGTCGAGTATAATATCGAGCACGTCGCCGGAAGCACACATTAACCACATAACTGCTGCGGCATATGGGCGCCTAGCAAACCTGAGAATAGCGTTCCGATACCTCAGTAAGGAATCGTTCAAGACTCTATATACTGTGTACGTCAGGCTCATACTGGAGTACGCGTCACCAGTTCGGAACCCACACCTGGTCAAGCAAGTCAAGAAATTCGAGAAAGTGCAAAGATTTGCAATAAGGCTAGTTCCAGAGCTAAGGGGAATGTTCTACGAAGAAAGGTTAAGGGAAATCGGTCTGACGACACTGGAGGACAGGAGGGTCAGGGGAGGCATGATAACGACATACAAAATACTGCGTGGAATAGACAAGGTGGACAAAGACAGGATGCTCCAGGGATGGGACACAGAAACAAGGGGTCACAATTGAAAATTGAAGACTCAGATGAGTTAAAGGGATGTTAAGAAGTATTTCTCCAGCCACAGAGTTGTTAGGAAGTGGAATAGTCTGGCAAGTGATATAGTGGAGGCACGAACTATAAATAGTTTCAAGACGAGGTATGATAAAGTTCATGGAGGGAGGACCCAGTAGCAGTCAGTGAAGAGGCGGGGTCAGTAGCCGAGTCTCGACCCCTGTAACCACAATTAGGTGAGTAGGCGAGTACACACACACAACCCTATTGGAGTTCTATGGCAAGGAAACAGAGGTAAAGCAGATTAGATTTTGTCGCCGAAGAGACTAGTTTATTGTGCACCGCACATTATCCTGTGTAGGGCAGCGCAAGAGCACACTGATACACAAAAGACCTAGGAACTAGGCTCCCTAAAGGGTTTATAAAAGTGTATCTTGATTTATTTCTACAGTTAACTTAGAGCATCACCACCACCACCATCACCACCACCATCACCACCACCATCACCACTACAACCACCACTACCAACCTACCACCACCAGTGCTACCACCCTACCACCACCACACCACCACCACCACCCACCATCACACTACCACACACTACTATCACTACATTCACCAGTACTACCACCTACCACCACCACACCACACACCACCATACCACTACCACCCACCACCTACTACACCACCCTACCACACCACCACCACTACTACCACCCTCACCACCACCATCACCACTACCACACACCACCTCACCACTACCCACCACACCACCACCACTCACTACACCACATCACCCACCACCACCACCACTCACACCACACCTTCACCACCACCATAACCACCACACCACCACAACCACCACTATCACCCTACCACTACACCACACCACCACCACTCCACCACCACCAACCACTACACACCACACCATTACCACCACACCACTACCACCACTACCACCTACCACTACCACTACCACCACCACCACCACACTACTCACCACCGTTACCACCACCACCACTACCACCACTACCATCACCACACCATCACCACACTACCACCACACCCACTACCACACACTACCACCACCACCACTACCCACCATCATCACAACTACCACCACCACTACCACCACTACACCATCACCACCTACCACCACACTACCACCACTACTACACCACTACCATCACACACCGCCACCACCACTACCATCACCACCACCACCACTGCCACCACACCATCACTACCACCAGTACCACCACCACCACTATTACCGTACCACTATCACCACCACTACGACCACCACTACCACCACCACTACCATCACAACTACCACCACCATCATCACTACCACCACCACTACTACCACCACCACCACTCCACCACCACTCACCATACATACAACCACCACTACCACCACTACCACCACCACCACGCCACCACCACTACCACACCACACCACCACTACCACCACACATCACTACCACACCATCACCACTACAACCACCACTATCACCCACCACACACCACCACCACCACCACCACTACCACCACCACTACCATCACCACTACAACCACCACTACACCACACCACACTACTACCACCCCCACCACCCACCACCACTCACCACCATCACCACTTTAAACAACCCCAAAACCCCC
>NC_069416.1:40533923-40643923 GCF_026875155.1 Cherax quadricarinatus | reverse complement strand
AACCTGTATTCCCTGGAACGCAGGCGGGAGAGATACATGATTATATACACCTGGAAAATCCTAGAGGGACTAGTACCGAACTTGCACACGAAAATCACTCGCTACGAAAGCAAAAGACTTGGCAGACGATGCACCCTCCCCCCAATGAAAAGCAGGGGTGTCACTAGCACGTTAAGAGACCATACAATAAGTGTCAGGGGCCCGAGACTGTTCAACTGCCTCCCAGCATACATAAGGGGGATTACCAACAGACCCCTGGCAGTCTTCAAGCTGGCACTGGACAAGCACCTAAAGTCGGTTCCTGACCAGCCGGGCTGTGGCTCGTACGTTGGTTTGCGTGCTCCCAGCAGCAACAGCCTGGTTGATCAGGCTCTGATCCATCAGGAGGCCTGGTCACAGACCGGGCCGCGGGGGCGTTGACCCCCAGAACTCTCTCCAGGTAAACTCCAGGTAAATAGGTAGGTATAAACACACTATCGACAAGTGTCTTTTACAACCAGTAACTACCACAATCGGCCAAGTAATCAGTAATAACATTATCACAGGGAAATTAAGTTATTCAGCATTTAACCTTCCTGTATTATTTAATACACATTATGTATTAAGCATTACCTTACATATCGAACTCTTATTATAGTTTTATAAATAAAAATACAAGAAAGGTATCGGTATTGGCCGAAAATTAGGTATTAGTATCTGCAAAATTTT
Source organism: Cherax quadricarinatus (assembly GCF_026875155.1). Classification (NCBI taxonomy): domain Eukaryota; kingdom Metazoa; phylum Arthropoda; class Malacostraca; order Decapoda; family Parastacidae; genus Cherax; species Cherax quadricarinatus. The sequence goes on along the minus strand of NC_069416.1, from coordinate 40,643,215 downwards.
TGGCATCGTTCCTTCCCTAATTAAAGGAAACCTTGAACACATTTAGATGTCTACATCAATTACACGAAGCAGCTGTACAAATATAAACTTTAAGGAATGACTGACAGAGTTGAAACAAGTGTTGTTGTCTTGTTTATTTATGGTTCTTCTGCTATGATGGTCATTATCACAGGAAACCTCACGCAACTAGACAAGATAAAGCTTAGGAGATATATGATCACACATTTAAGATACTATGTAAACAACCTGATGGAGGAGGAGGAGGAAGAGGAGTAGCAGGAGGAGGTGGAGGAGGAACCAGAACAAGAAGACTGAAGTGTAAGCTTAAGGTAAAATGAACCAAAGTAACATTAACAATAAATTATTCAATTGTTTCTTTCTGGAGCACAAGAATTTTGAACGTAAATCCACTTGTTACTCCATGAATGAAAGAATTTAAGGGAGGTAATTCATGAAGCTTAGTATTGTCGCCCCATCTCCAAGCACAGTCGACTGCAGCTGCTGAATATAATCTAAAACCTCTCCTCTCTCTCCTCCCACAGGCACAGAGGGTTGAATAGAACTGGATGAGTGCACTCCAAAGTCTATTCCTCCTCTCCCCCACAAGCCCAGCTGGTTGAGTACAGCTGAGTGAGCACCCACAAACTTTTGTTCCCTCCCCAGAAGGAGTTAGTAGCTGTGCCATTAATCGCTTGAAGGCTACCAATACTACCGACAAGTGAACGACCTGCCAATACATCCATACATATCAGTAAGTTCTCGCCCCATCTATTCCTTTTCTTGCATCATTCGTCCCTCCAACTTCTTCGAATGGAAATATTCCTTCTTTATCAGCTGACTGACTTTTAAGAATATTCTACCCAGCGTCTTAGACAGTCAACATATATTGTATCTTTGTCCTCGAAAAAGAGTATATAAGTTCTTTTTGTTCACAGAACTGAGTTTGCAGGGATTGAGGCATAGCTGCTGGGCCCCCATTCTTAGGTTGCTTTGACCAACATTCTTACACAACCTTAATATAAGGCTTATTGACCTCCTTAGCTTTCATCTGTGCCCCCTTGTTCCTGGTCCTCGCTCTTCTAGACTCTTGTCTCCTCTGTCAATATCTCCTATGATTGTGTACGTCATGATCATGCTTTCCTCTTGTCTCTTATTTTCTCCGGTGTCATCAGATTCGGTTACGTAAGTCTGTCCGCACGTTGTGTTCTTCTCAGCACTGGTATAAGTCTCTTTACAAAACCTTAGACGTCTAGCTATGCACAGATATTAACAGATGTAAGTTTGATGTTGGAGCTACACTCCACAGTTGGTCTTACATACTTATATTATCCTAAATGATTGTTTATTTAGGTTCTTAAAACACATTCTAAGATTTGCTGGTTCTTGTATACTGTCGATGCTCTTCAGTTTATGTGCGCCTCAAGTGATATATTTGTCGCGATGCAGATTTTTTTTTTTTTTTTTATGATGTGACTTGTTTCTTTTTCATCTCCCATAAGCTGTAACTCATTTATGATTTCCCACCATCTTTTCTGAACCGCATTATCTTACATTTTCTCTGATTGAATTTCAGTTGTTGTCTCATTAACCTATCAACATGTCCAAATTACCCTGGAGTATATTTCTGCGTTCAACTGCTTTTACCTTTCACATCATCTCATCGCTAGCAAATATGGACAGGATTCGGTCCCACCAATTAGGTGGATGTGTGCGGATGGACGAAGATTCGGAGTGTAGGTGTGTCACGCTGTTGCGTGTTTTCCCCTCATTTCTAGTGTACCTGCTGGCCACGACTACACAGTCTTCCAGACCTAGACTTGTACTGAGACACAGGATTGTGTCTGTATAGTCCTTGTGGCTTAGCGCTTCTTTTTGATTATAATAATAATAATGAGACACAGGATTGTGAAAGACTCAGCTGCAGGATGACTGAGAACACAAGACCTTGTAAACACAGTGTACATAATGTCCATCACTCCTGTCAATGAGCTGAGATTTTCACAATATTGTGAAAGTAACAGATTGTGTAAGGAATAATGAGAACCCGTCTGTTGACTTCTCTCTCTCTCTCTCTCACACATACACACACACACACACACACACACACACGCCTACCTGCAAGTCATCCGGCAACAAAAGTCTAGCGAGTCTGTTGCCCTGATGGGAGATAGTGAACACGTGTGTATACTGTCTCTCCATCCCTCCCTTCTCGTGCCTGCCCCTTCCCTCAGGAGAGCACCATCCCTACAGCGGACATAAAGTCCATCACTCCGTTTCTTCCAAGGAGTGTCTGAGTCTTAATGACCACCGCCACTTCAGCGTCCCTCCCTGCCAGCGTCGCTGCGGGAATCTGGAGTCAAACAAGAGTCTGATGGTTATCACACTCACTTTGATTGATGGTTATCACTTGATTACTTAATGGGGCTCAGGTCCCCTTTGTGAGCCTGACTTTATAGTTTTTGTGGTGTGGTAATGACTCATTAACTCTCAGTGAGGGCGCGGAGGTAAGAATAACAATGATCTCGGGGCTATTGAGGGTCTTAAATTCTTAAATCCAGGTTGTACTTGGATCCTTGAAAACGACAGATGAGTTAGCCACATTTTGTGAGTCGCCCTTTGGCTTGTTCTTGTGGGTCGTATATGTGTTGGGTCGTCTCTTTTGTGGGTCGTTCTTGCCTTGTCGCTCTTATGTATGTTTTTCTTAAGGGTCGTTTTATGTGGCTCGTTCTTGTATACGTCGTTCTTGTGGTTTGCTCTCGTGGGTCGTTTACGTGTAGGTCTATTTTTTGGGGGGTTTCTTCTTGTGTGGGTAGTTCTTAGGGGCCTTTCTTCTGTGGTTCGTTCTTGTGCAGGTCGCCCTTGTGGGTCGTTCTCATGGGTTGTTGCTATGGATCGTCATTGTCATAGTGCATTCCCCTGTTCTACTTGTCCTTCCTCGTATGTACTGAACATGTCTGAGTCTGTATACTGTGTCACCCTGGTTTTTGTTCATAATATACCCTGAACTTTGTTCTTCTTAATATACGCTCAAAGTCATATCATTTCCACTTCTCGATCCCGCTCGAGTAAACCCGTCATGAGTAAAATGTATACATGGAGAGTACGAGTTTGAGATCGTCCGGTGAGTTAACGTGTGTAAAGATTGTGACTCAGAGTAACAGAGTAATGACTGGTACTCACAGTAATAACTGGGACTCAAAGTAATGACTGGGACTCACAGTAATAACTGGGACTCGCAGTAATAACTGAGACTCAAAGTAATGACTGGGACTCACAGTAATAACTGGGACTCACAGTAATAACTGGGACTCACAATAATAACTGGGACTCACAGTAATAACTGGGACTCACAGTAATGACTGGGACTCTCAGTAATAACTGGGACTCTCAGTAATAACTGGTACTTACAGTAATGACTGAGACTCTCAGTAATAACTGGGACTCTCAGTAATAACTGGGACTCTCAGTAATAACTAGGACTCACAGTAATAACTGGGACTCACAATAATAACTGGGACTCACAGTAATAACTGGGACTCACAGTAATGACTGGGACTCACAGTAATAACTGGGATTCACAGTAATAACTGGGACTCACAGTAATAACTGGGACTCACAGTAATAACCGGGACTCACAGTAGTATCTGGGACTCACAGTAATAACTGCGACTCATAGTAATGACTTGGACTCACAGTAATAACTGGGACTCACGGTAATGACTGGGACTTACAGTTATAACTGGGACTCACAGTAATATCTGGGACTCACAGTAATAACTGGGACTCACAGTAATAACTGGGACTCACAGTAATAACTGGGACTCACAGTAATAACTGGGACTCACAGTAATAACTGGGACTCACAGTAATAACTGGGACTCACAGTAATAACTAGGACTCACAGTAATAACTGGGACTCTCAGTAATAACTGAGACTCACAGTAATAACTGGGAATCACAGTAATAACTGGGACTCACAGTAATAACTGAGACTCACAGTAATAACTGGGACTCACAGTAATAACTGGGACTCACAGTAATAACTGGGACTCACAGTAATAACTGAGACTCACAGTAATAACTGGGACTCACAGTAATAACTGAGACTCACAGTAATAACTTTGACTCACAGTAATAACTGGGACTCACAGTAATAACTGGGACTCACAGTAATAACTGGGACTCACAGTAATTGGGACTCACAGTAATAACTGGGACTCACAGTAATAACTGGGACTCACAGTAATAACTGGGACTCATAGTAATAACTGAGACTCACAGTAATAACTGGGACTCACAGTAATAACTGGGACTCACAGTAATAACTGGGACTCACAGTAATAACTGAGACTCACAGTAGTAACTGGGACTCACAGTAATAACTGAGACTCACAGTAATAAGCTGAGACTCACAGTAATAACTGGGACTCACAGTAATAACTGGGACTCACAGTAATAACTGGGACTCACAGTAATAACTGAGACTCACAGTAGTAACTGGGACTCACAGTAATAACTGAGACTCACAGTAATAGCTGAGACTCACAGTAATAACTGGGACTCACAGTAATAACTGGGACTCACAGTAATAACTGGGACTCATAGTAATAACTGAGACTCACAGTAATAACTGGGACTCACAGTAATAACTGGGACTCACAGTAATTGGGACTCACAGTAATAACTGGGACTCACAGTAATAACTGGGACTCACAGTAATAACTGGGACTCATAGTAATAACTGAGACTCACAGTAATAACTGGGACTCACAGTAATAACTGAGACTCACAGTAATAACTGGGACTCACAGTAATAACTGAGACTCACAGTAGTAACTGGGACTCACAGTAATAACTGAGACTCACAGTAATAGCTGAGACTCACAGTAATAACTGGGACTCACAGTAATAACTGGACTCACAGTAATAACTGGGACTCACAGTAATAACTGGGACTCACAGTAATAACTGGGACTCACAGTAATAACTGGGACTCACAGTAATAACTGGGACTCACAGTAATAACTGCTTGTTCCAGTCTTTCTCACTCAGGTAAACCTGAATTATTGTTACATTTTATTATGCTTGAAATTACCCATTTTATCTTTTCCCTTTTTTCCTTCCTCTCTCACTCCCTCCACTTTTTCCCTCTCAGTCTTCTCGTTGCTTCTCTCTTCCCACCCTCCTGTCGTTGCTCGGTTCAATTAAATCTCTTTTTATAATTAATATATAAGAAAGAGTTGATAAAATAGACACATTTGCAACACTTTACAATAAACTGATAAAGACATTGTACTAACAAAAATAGTCAAGATCAGAGTTTGAGGTAATCAGTGTTGCACATTTGTCTAATTTATCAACTTGTCGGTTCTCTGAGTCGACAAGTTGATAAAGGAAAAGACTGACAGAGTTTCATGAGCCAGAGAGGAAAAATACTTAATGATTCTAACAGAGTGCAAAGCATTTAACGGTCTTTCATGTGTCAAAAGTAGTACCTTCCTCATTAGTTATCGTCTGACAACGATAAAAAAAAATAACTTCTGTCTATAAACAAAGCTGGTCAGGTGCGTGTGATAAGCTGCTTTAATAATGTATTTTATCAAGATGTGATAATTAGTGGTCTGTTTTTTTCTGACTCGCTGTACTGAATAGTTAAAATTTTCATTTTACTGGAAGCAGTGTCGAAATTGCCGTAGCTGCAGCCTACCTGTATCTTAAAAGGAAATTGTGACAAGTATAATTGTGAGATGTTTTTTTTTTTTTTGTTAGAAATGAGAAGCAGTCATGGAGGATTACTGAAGCGTATGTGCAAGTGGGTGATTATTTTACGTGCAGGTGAGACATAAGGCAGAGTGCGCGCTGTGTCGCCATCCAGACCTTCACTGAGCGTCTCCACGCTCACTTCTGACCCAAATCGGTCGATTCTGGAAATCTGAGCCGCGTTTACGTGACAACTTACGGTTGAAGATGAATTTATTTTATCTTGATTTGCTTTATTAGTGAGCGGAAAATGGAAGGAAACTCACGTTTCGATTTTCCAGCATAATTATCTTCTTGGTTTTTCCTCTCACAGCTTCCCCACTCTTCTCTTTTTACTTCCATTACTCCTACACTTCCCAACATGACATTCTTCACATGAAACAAAATTTGGAAGTTTATACTACTGTGATCTTAGAACCACACACCTGCTTTCCCTGCGGGAGTTTATATATATATATATATATATATATAATATATATATATATATACATACACTGATAATAATATATTATATTATATATATATATATATATATTATATATATATATATATATATATATATATATATATATATATATATTATTGAGACCACGAACGAGTAGTATTGAATCAATAACAATACTTCGACTAGCCGAGGATTCGAACCCATGTCATTTTCGCCCTGCCTCGTGGTGAGCGAAAAATCACATGACGCTCTAACCCACTGGACCACACAGTCCTACAAGAATCAAGAACCCAGCAGAGCTAGGGGTTTTATCTTGATCCGAAGACATACGGTGTTGTGTGTGCCTCTGATCTAATTACATTCTAATCACCGTTTGGTGTACTAGCCTCCATAAGTAGTATTTATATTATTGTGACCACGAACGAGTGGGGTCATGTGATTTTCGCTCACCACGAGACAGGGGCAAAACGACATGGGTTCGAATCCTCGGCTAGTCGCAGTGTTTTTGTTGATTCAATACCACTCGTTCGTGGTCACAATAATATAAATACTACTTTTGGAGGCTAGTACACCAAACGGTGATTAGAATGTAATTAGCTCAGAGCCACCCACACCACCGTATGTCCTCGGATCAAGGTAAAGCATCTAGCTCTGCTTGGTGATTGATTCTTGTAGGATTGTGTGGTCCAGTGGGTTAGAGCGTCATGTGATTTTCGCTCGCCACGAAGCAGGACCAAAACGACAAGTCCTCCCCTGCTCTGATCTCTCTCTCACTCCTACAGCCTCCCTCCTTGCTCTCTTCTTTCTTACTCCACCTACCATTTCTTCTTGCTAAGTTAAAGCTCATTTCCCTTTCAGTTTCCCTTTTAACTTGACCCAAAAACTCCATTTTTCCATAAATTTTACAGCACCATGTTTCATATTCCAGTTTATCTTAAACCTGCTATATATCATATTTAATTGCAGTGAATAGTATTTGATCCTGATGGGATGAAGAGTGATTAATAAGTGACAGAAAATATAATAGTGAAAAATATAAGTGGTGGACTTTATTATAAAATAAGGTTAATTAATAAGTAATTAAGCCAGACCGAAAGTTGAGTGTCTATCTCCACTTTGTGTTCCAACAAAAGTGGTGGGATTCACACTCAACATTCGATAAGGCTTAATTACTAATTAATTACTCACTAATTAACTTTACCCTGTAATAGGGCTTAGAAGTCCACCACTTTTATTTTTCACTATCTGTTATATTTTACTCAACAGCCTCAAATACAATACATTGCAATAACCCATTTTATATACAGCTGATTATAGACAAACTGGAATGTAAAAATTAGTACTGCAATATTTATAAATTAATGGAGAGGAGAGTTTATGGTTCAGGTTAAAGGGAAAATTAAAAGGCACTTTACAATGAGCCTTTATTAAATGAAAAGATACAGTGAGACAAAAATCTCACCACAAAGTTGATACTATTAATATTTGTCAGTGTTTTACACTGCTATCAAGACCAGAAAGGAGAGAGATATTATGGGAGGGATGCAGAGATGATAGACAAAATTCAGGCCACAGTTCTCACAAAATTCTCCAGAGATCTTTAGAGACAGTCCAGGTTTTTACCTGTCTCACTATAGGTGGCTGTTGTTATCTCACAATAGCTAATCCCAAAAATCTTCCTTCAGTCCTTTCTCATAGCCATAACATAATTATAAACTTTGAGTCAAAGCATTCCAACCCCCCTGCCCAAAAAAAAGAGATAACCTTCCCATACCAAAATTAATTAGAGTATGATCTAGCCGCCTCCATATCTCAGTCCACAATAAAAACAAGATATTAAGCCAACAGGTCGAAAAAAACAGTGATGATTCTTTTTTTGGGACAATTCAAAACATTGTTTATTGAATATGTAACATATATAAAGAGGCATTCCTCAACTACCGGTTATGCTGCAGATTGTTCGTATATTCAGTGTGAGGGAGTGAGGAGGACCTGGGAAAGATACCTCATGTGCAGGAGTAGCATGGGCTTTGAGAGCCTCACGAACCTTGAGCTGGTTAACACAATGACAGACTCTCTTCTATATGGGTGTTTATAGCTATAGGAATAAGATTTTTCATAATTATAACTCTCTGTTCAACTTTTATTCATGTTGCAGTTAATTAGTTCATATCCACTGTAACCAGTATGAATACCCACTGTACCTAGTATGAATTCCCACTGTACCTAGTGTGAATACCCACTGTACCTAGTGTGAATACCCACTGTACCTAGTGTGAATACCCACTGTACCTAGTATATACCTGAATATACATTTTGGTGATGGGAAAATATGGACTTTACTATAAGCTAGTATCTTCCATGGGTTTAATAGTATCTAGCAGGCCCACTGAAAGTACCTGTGCTCCTTACTCTACCCGTGACTGAACCCATCTATGACTGAACATTGAGCCATGTGCGTGTTGAACCCTTCCACTGCTTGGGGAAGACTTCCTTCCGCTCCACTTCCCACTCACCTTCTCACCTTGCACCTGAGGGTAGGAAAACAGTGTTGATGTTTTGTGAAGCCAATGAAACAACAACCTCTCTTCCCTGTGATGGTGATGGTGGTAATAATGGTGGTCATGGTAATGATGGTGGTGGTACTGTAATGGTGGTGATGCTAATGGTGATGGTGGTAGTGGGAAGGTAGTAGCGGCGTTATCTGATTTCACGTTCATATGTTTTTATTTTAATAGTTTTATTTTGCCGGAAGAAGAAATGGGGTAAACAAACCAGTTTATCTTGTGGGGTAATGGCGTCGTGGAGGTCCTGATGATTACTGTATGGGAAGATAGAGAGAGAGAGAGAGAGAGAGAGAGGGAGAGAGACAGAGAGAGAGACAGAGACAGAGAGAGAGAGAGAGAGAGAGAGAGAGAGAGAGAGAGAGAGAGAGAGAGAGAGAGAGACAGACAGACAGACAGACAGACAGAGAGGGAAAGAGATTCAGAAGAGGATACGTAATGGTAGATATATAACATCTCTAACTACATAAATACATACACACACAACACACACCCACACACACACACACACACACAACACACAAACACCACACACACACACACACACACACTTAATATAATACTATAATAATATACAATATATATATAATAACAATTATGCGGCCAATATTAAATGGTCAATTACAGAATCATTTAAAATTAAGTCCTTTCTAAAATTTTCTCTTATACGTTTAAAGATATATTTTTTTCATTAATGTTAATGTAAAAATTTTTAATTTTGCACCAAAAGAATCTTAGAAAACTTACCTAACCTTATTATAACAAGAACAATTTATTTTAGCCTAACCCAACTAAATATATTTTAGATTTGTTTACAATAATTTAATACTAAACAAACACAGTGAAATATATTTTTTTTCGTTAGGTTCAGAATGATTTTGGCAAAATTATTGCATACACAAATTTTCGCTTGTCCTATATGGCAAGATGAGCGTTGCTATTTAATCCAAGATCGCAAGTTCTGCCTATTCGGCACGACATATATATATATATATATATATATATATATATATATATATATAATATATGTGTGTGTGTGTGTGTGTGTGTGTGTGCCGAATATGTAAAACTGGCCAGTTAGCAAGAACTCATTTAAAATTAAGTCCTTTCTGAAATTTTCTCTTATAAGTTTAAAGATATATGTTTTTCATTAATGTTAATGAAAAAAAATTTAATTTTGCACCAAAAGAAACTTAGAAAACTTACCTAACCTTATTATAACAAGTACAATTTATTTTAGCCTAACCCAACAAATTATATTTTAGATTTGTTTACAATAATTTAATACTAAACAAACGCAGTGAAATATATTTTTTTCGTTAGGTTCGGAATGATTTTGGCGAAATTATTGCATACACAAATTTTCGCTTGTCTTATATGGCAAGATGAGCATTGCTATTTAAGCCAAGATCGCAAGTTCTGCCTATTCGGCACGACATACATACATACATATATATATATATATATATATATATATATATATATATATATATATATATATATATATATATATATATATATATATATATATATATATATATATATAATGTCAACACTGCACTAGCCAAGGAGTCGAACCCATGCTGCTTTGACCCGCCTCATGGTGAGCAAAAACGCATGACGCCTTAGACCACTAGACCACACAATCCTTAACAATGGCGCATCTAGCCAAGCTAGATGTTGTACTTGCCATCGAAGGGCATACGGTGGTGTGGACGCCTCTGAGCTAATTTCATTCTACTCATTGGTGGAGGTACAACATCTAGCTTGGCTAGATGCGCCATTGTTAAGGATTGTGTGGTCTAGTGGTCTAAGGCGTCATGCGTTTTTGCTCACCATGAGGCGGGCCAAAGTAGCATGGGTTCGACTCCTTGGCTAGTGCAGTGTTGTTATTGATCAGTACCACTCGTTTCGTGGATACCATATAGGACAAGTGAAAATTTGTGAATGCAATAATTTCGCCAAAATCATTCTGAACCTAACGAAAAAAATATATTTCACTGTGTTTGTTTAGCATTAAATTATTGTAAACAAATCTAAAATATATTTAGTTGGGTTAGGCTAAAATAAATTGTTCTTGTTGTAATAAGGTTAGGTAAGTTTTCTAAGATTCTTTTGGAGCAAAATTAAAAGTTTTAACATTAACATTAATGAAAAAAATATATCTTTAAACGTATAAGAGAAAATTTTAGAAAGGACTTAATTTTAAATGAGTTCTTGCTAATTGACCAGTTTTACATATTCGGCACGACATATATATAAATATATATATATATATATATATATATATATATATATATATATATATATATATATATATATATATATATATATATATATATATATATATATATATATAGTTTATTTATTTCGCACTCTTGTGCGTCGTCGGGAAATTCTCTGAGGCAAGGCAGCAGGTATCAGTAGCAGCCCATAACACAGAGAGCCGCCACCGACCCAAACACCTACCTCCCCCTCACACCCTTCTGGAACAAGGCAAAGTGGAGGACCTCAGAGGTTTACAGATAGCAAGTTACAGAATATTAAGGAAATGCAATAGTCAGCCCAAAGTCGCATCTAATTAATATCAGCTGATCTATTACCACATGGATTCATTTTAACTAAGTGGTTAATACACCCAGACACTCAAGCTATATATAAGTAACATTGTATTGTTATATGATTCACATTAACTAGTTGTCAACCTATACTATCATATATCAGAGAATGTTCAAGAAATGCCAGCAGAGAAGGGACTCTACACAGATCTCTACATATTTACCTACTACCCACAAATTTACGTATCCTGCTCTATGACAGTTGCACTATTTCTTAACGCTAGGACCATAGAGGTTATAAGTCGCTCTCCCGGACTTCCCTAGGCTATCCTAAGAAACTCACATATACGATATTATGTAAGTTGTAGTCACATCAGCTTGTGTAACTGTAGGTGCCTGCAGGGTCTAAGCACACTTACTAATACTATGGAATTCCTCTTATGCGGCACTACCGAAGATAGAATGTGTTCTCACTGTGTCATGGGCTGACGATGATTCCTTCTGCCTTACCTCAGAGAATTTTCCCTTCTATCTGTTACTTTCTTGGAACATTGGAAAGTTCGAGATGCACAAGAGTGCGAAAGATCTAGAGCTAAAGATTTCCATTTCCATGTTGCTTGTTCTGCATTGTTAAGATTGCATGTCTGTGACTGTATTGCAATATATATATATATATATATATATATATATATATATATATATATATATATATATATATATATATAATATATATATATATATTAACAAGTCGGCCGTCTCCCACCGAGGGAGGGTGACCCAAAAAGAAAGAAAATCCCAGAAAAGAAAATACTTTCGTCATCATTCAGCACCTTCACCTCACTCACACATAATCACTGTTTTTGTACAGGTGCTCAGAACACAACAGTTTAGTAGCATATACGTATAAAGATACACAACATATCCCGCCAAACTGCTAATATCCTGAACCCCTCCTTTATAGTGCAGGCATTGTACTTCCCATTTCCAGGACTCAAGTCCGGCTATATAAAAATAACCGGTTTCCCTGAATCCCTTCACTAAATATTACCCTGCTCACACTCCAACAGAGCGTCAGGTCCCAAATACCATTCGTCTCCATTCACTCCTATCGAACACGCTCACGCACACCTGCTGGAAGTCCAAGCCCCTCGCCCACAAAACCTCCCTTACCCCTTCCTTCCAACTTTTTCGAGGACGACCCCTACCCCGCCTTCCTTTCCCTACAGATTTAAATGCTTTCCATGTCATTCTACTTTGATCCATTCTCTCTAAATGACCAAACCACCTCAACAACCCCTCTTCAGCCCTCTAACTAATACTTTTATTAACTCCACACCTTCTCCTGATTTCTACACTCCGAATTTTTTGCATAATATTTACACCATACATTGCCCTTAGACAGGACATCTCCACTGCCTCCAACCGCCTCCTCACTGCTGCATTCACAATCCAAGCTTCACACCCACATAAGAGTGTTGGTACTACTATACTTTCAGACATTCCCTTCATTGCTTCCATAGATAACGTTTTTTTGACTCCACATATATCTCAACGCACCACTCACCTTTTTTCCCTCATCAATTCTATGATTAACCTCATCCTTCATAAATCCATCTGACGACACGTCAACTCCCAAATATCTGAAAACTTTCACTCCTTCCATACTCCTCCTCTCCAATTTGATATCCAGTTTTTCTTTATCTAAATCATTTGATACCCTCATCACCTTACTCTTTTCTATGTTCACTGTCAACTTTCTACCTTTACACACATTCCCAAACTCATCCACTAACCTTTGCAATTTTTCTTTAGAATCTCCCATAAGCACAGTATCATCAGCAAAAAGTAACTGTGTCAATTCCCATTTTGTATTTGATTCCCCATAATTTAATTCCACCCCTCTCCCGAACACCCTAGCATTTACTTCTTTTACAACCCCATCTATAAATATATTAAACAACCATGGTGACATTACACATCCCTGTCTAAGACCTACTTTTACCGGGAAGTAGTCTCCCTCTCTTCTACACACCCTAACCTGAGCCTCACTATCCTCATAAAAACTCTTTACAGCATTTAGTAACTTACCACCTATTCCATAAACTTGCAACATCTGCCACATTGCTTCTCTATCCACTCTATCATATGCCTTTTCTAAATCCATAAATGCAATAAAAACTTCCCTACCTTTATCTAAATACTGTTCACATATATGCTTCAATGTAAACACTTGATCTACACATCCCCTACCCACTCTAAAACCTCCTTGCTCATCCGCAATCCTACATTCTGTCTTACCTCTAATTCTTTCAATTATAACCCTATGTACACTTTTCCTGGTATACTCAGTAAACTTATTCCTCTATAATTTTTAGTCTCTTTTGTCCCTGTTCCCATTATAGAAAGGGACTATACATGCTCTCCGTCAATCCCTAAGTACCTTCCCCTCTTTCATACATTTATTAAACAAAAATACCAACCACTCCAACATTATATGCCCCCCCCCCCCGCTTTTAACATTTCTGTCATGATCCCGTCAGTTCCAGCTGCTTTACCCTCTTTCATTCTATGTAATGCCTCACGCATCTCCCCCACACTCACATCCTGTTCTTCTTCACTTCTAAAAGATGGTATACCTCCCTGGCCAGTGCATGAAATTACCGCCTTCCTTTCCTCGTCGACATTTAAAAGTTCCTCAAAATGTTCTCGCCATCTACCCAAAACCTTCATCTCCCCATCTACTAACTCCCCTACAATGTTTTTAACTGACAAATCCATTCGTTCCCTAGGCTTTCTTAACTTGCTTAATTACAATTTTTTTTCTTATTTTCATTAAAATTTCTTGACAGTGCCTCTCCCACTCTATCATCTGCTCTCCTTTTGCACTCTCTCACCACTCCCTTCACCTTTATTTTACTCTCCATATACTCTACTTTTTTTATAACACTTCTGCTTTGTAAAAAACCTCTCATAAGCTAACTTTTTCTCTTTTATCACATCCTTTACTTCATCATTCCACCAATCACTCCTCTTTCCTCTTGCACCCACCCTCCTATAACCACAAACTTCTGCCCCACATTCTAATACTGCATTTTTAAAACTATTCCAACCCTCTTCAACCCCTCCCCTACTCATACTTCCACCAGTTCACCTTTCTGCCAATAGTTGCTTATATCTCACCCGAACTTCCTCCTCCCTTATTTTATACACTTTCACCTTCCTCTTACTTGTTGTTGCCACCTTCCTCTTTTTCCATCTACCTCTTACTCTGACTGTAGCTACAACTAAATAATGATCCAATATATCAGTTGCCCCTCTATAAACGTGTACATCCTGAAGCCTACCCATCATCCTTTTATCCACCAATGCATAATCTGACAAACTACTTTCGTTACGTGCTATATCATACCTTGTATATTTATTTATCCTCTTCTTCATAAAATATGTATTACTTATTACCAAACCTCTTTCTACACATAGCTCAATTAAAGGCTCCCCATTTTCATTTACCCCTGGCACCCCAAATTTACCTACTACTTCCTCCATAACATTTTTGCCCACTTTAGCATTAAAATCCCCAACCACAAGTACTCTCACACTTGATTCAAAACTCCCCAAGCATTCACTCAACATTTCCCAAAATATCTCTCTCTCCTCTACACTTCTCTCTTCTCCAGGTGCGCATACGCTTACTATAACCCACTTTTTACATCCAACCTTTATTTTACTCCACATAATCCTTGAATTAATACATTTACATTCCCTCTTTTCCTGCCATAACTTATCCTTCGGCATTATCGCTACTCCTTCTTTAGCTCTAGCTCTATTTGAAACCCCTGACCTAATCCCATTTATTTCTCTCCACTTAAACTCTCCCACCCCCTTCAGCTTTGTTTCACTTAAAGCCAGGATATCCAGCTTCTTCTCATTCATAACATCCACAATCATCTCTTTCTTATTATTCGCACAACATCCACGCACATTCAGACTTCCCACTTTGACAGTTTTCTTCTTATTCTTTTTGGTAATTATTACAGGAAAAGGGGTTACTAGCCCATTGTTCCCGGCATTTTTGTTGACTTTTACAGCACACGTGGCTTACGGAGGAAAGATTCTTATTCCACTTCCCCATGGATATAAAATGAAAAGTAATAAGACCAAGAACTATTAAGATAAAATCAAAGAAAACTCAGATGAGTGTGTATAAATAAACGTGTACATGTATGTGTAGTGTGACCTAAGTGTAAGTAGAAGTAGCAAGACATACCTGTAATCTTGCATATTTATGAGACAGACAAAAGCCACCAGCAATCCTACCATCATGTAAAACAATTACAGGCTTTCGTTTCACACTCACTTGGCAGGACGGTAGTACCTCCCTGGGTGGTTGCTGTCTACCAACCTACTACCTATATATTATATATATATATATATATATATTATATATATATATATATATATATATATATATATATATATATATATATATATATATATATATATATCGTGCCGAATAGGCAGAACTTGCGATCTTGGCTTAAATAGCAACGCTCATCTTGCCATATAGGACAAGTGAAAATTTGTGAATGCAATAATTTCGCCAAAATCAATCTGAACCTAACGAAAAAAATATATTTCACTGTGTTTGTTTAGTATTAAATTATTGTAAACAAATCTAAAATATATTTAGTTGGGTTAGGCTAAAATAAATTGTTCTTGTTATAATAAGGTTAGGTGAGTTTTCTAAATTTCTTTTGGTGCAAAATTAAAAAATTTTACATTAACATTAATGAAAAAATATATCTTTAAACATAGAGAAAATTTTGGAAAGGACTTAATTTTAAATGAGTTCTTGCTAATTGACCAGTTTTACATATTCGGCACGACATATATATATATATATATATATATATATATATATATATATATATATATATATATATATATATATATATATATATATATATATATATATATATATATGGAGGCAAAGAGAGGAATGTATGAGAGTATAGTTTTACCAACGCTCTTATATGGGTGAGAAGCATGGGTGATGAATGTTGCAGTGAGGAGAAGGCTGGAGGCAGTGGAGATGTCATGTCTGAGGGCAATGTGTGGTGTGAATATAATGCAGAGAATTCGTAGTTTGGAAGTTAGGAGGAGGTGCGGGATTACCAAAACTGTTATCCAGAGGGCTGAGGAAGGGTTGTTGAGGTGGTTCGGACATGTAGAGAGAATGGAGCGAAACAGAATGACTTCAAGAGTGTATCAGTCTGTAGTGGAAGGAAGGCGGGGTAGGGGTCGGCCTAGGAAAGGTTGGAGGGAGAGGGTAAAGGAGGTTTTGTGTGCGAGGGGCTTGGACTTCCAGCAGGCGTACGTGAGCGTGTTTGATAGGAGTGAATGGAGACGAATGGTTTTTAATACTTGACGTGCTGTTGGAGTGTGAGCAAAGTAACATTTATGAAGGGGTTCAGGGAAACCGGCAGGTCGGACTTGAATCCTGGAGATGGGAAGTACAGTGCCTGCACTCTGAAGGAGGGGTGTTAATGTTGCAGTTTAAAAACTGTAGTGTAAAGCACCCTTCTGGCAAGACAGTGATGGAGTGAATGATGGTGAAAGTTTTTCTTTTTCGGGCCACCCTGCCTTGGTGGGAATCGGCCTGTGTGATAATAAAATAAAAAAAAAAAAAATATATATATATATATATATATATATATATATATATATATATATATATATATATATATATATATATATATATATATATATATATATATATATATATGTCGTGCCGAATATGTAAAACTGGTCAATTAGCAAGAACTCATTTAAAATTAAGTCCTTTCTGAAATTTTCTCTTATACGTTTAAAGATATATTTTTTTCATTAATGTTAATGTAAAAATTTTTAATTTTGCACCAAAAGAATCTTAGAAAACTTACCTAACCTTATCATAACAAGAGCAGTTTATTTTAACGTAACCCAACGAAATATATTTTAAATACGTTTACAATAATTTAGTACTAAACAAACACAATCAAATATATTTTTTTCGTTAGGTTCAGAATGATTTTGGTGAAATTACTGCATACACAAATTTTCACTTGTCCTATATGGCAAGATGAGCGTTGCTATTTAAGCCAAGATCGCAAGTTCTGCCTATTCGGCACGACATATATATATATATATATATTATATATATATATATATATATATATATATATATATATATATATATATATATATATATATATATTGTGTGTGGGTGTGTGTGTGTGTGTGTTATGCAGACTTGTGCATGTACACACTTGTGTTTGCGTGTCCACCATGAACAACATGAGTAACTTAACCCTTTATTAAAAGAGAACCTCTCGTAACTGCCACAAAAGGAATATTATTTAATTTTGCATTTGCACTGTGAAGGAGAAAACATTTACTGTGTATGTGTGTGTGTGTGTGTGTGTGTCTGTGTGCTCCCTCGTCAAGTCTTCCAGAAATAAGCGATGTTTCACCCTAACAACATCAAAGAAAAATATACTACAGTTACTTCAAATCTCATGGTGTAGTTTTCTGACCATTGTTCACGTAATCATTGTGGGAAGTACATAGACGCTACAGAAGCATAGTTGATCATTCTTTATATTATCAGAATTAGATGCACCACAATGTGTAGCTGTGACTGATCTATATGATGTTTTGCAAGATTTGAACTATAGCTATGCTTAGTCGATGAAGAAGAGGAAAGTGTATTAACAGCAATAAAGTGCTATGAAGAGAATTAATAATAACAGGGACCCTATGAAGGAAGGAGTTTATAGAAGGAGAAGAATGTTTCAGTATTATGGAGATGTGAAAGTATACACTTAGGTAAATTATGAATGCTGGAGTGTAATCTGGGTGTCGGTCTTGTGGGTCAGGTTTTAAGATGTGGAAGATTGATTGTGCTCTCAGGTCTATATTTTGCCACATGTTGATAGTGGATAAGAAAGTGGTTCTGAGGGTGCATATTTAGAATTTTAATAGTGTGTTTGTGTGTGTGTGTGTGTGTGTGTGTGTGTGTGTGTGTGTGTGTGTGTGTGTGTGTGTGTGTGTGTGAGTGTGTGTTGTGTGTGTGTGTGTGTGTGTGTGTGTGTGTGTGTGTGTGTGTGTGTGTGTGTGTGTATGAATCATCCTAAGAATCTCCGGTACTTAAACGGATACGGATACATTTTGGATAGATGTGTACAGTGAGCACATATATATTTATAAATATATGTATGCACACAACACACACACACACACACACATATATATTTTTATTTTATTATCACACTGGCCGATTCCCACCAAGGCAGGGTGGCCCGAAAAAGAAAAACTTTCACCATCATTCACTCCATCACTGTCTTGCCAGAAGGGTGCTTTACACTACAGTTTTTAAACTGCAACATTAACACCCCTCCTTCAGAGTGCAGGCACTGTACTTCCCATCTCCAGGACTCAAGTCTGGCCTGCCGGTTTCCCTGAATCCCTTTCATAAATGTTACTTTGCTCACACTCCAACAGCACGTCAAGTATTAAAAACCATTTGTCTCCATTCACTCCTATCAAACACGCTCATGCATACCTGCTGGAAGTCCAAGCCCCTCGCACACAAAACCTCCTTTACCCCCTCTCTCCAACTTTCCTAGGCCGACCCCTACCCGCCTTCCTTCCACTACAGACTGATACACTCTTGAAGTCATTCTGTTTCGCTCCATTCTCTCTACATGTCCGAACCACCTCAACAACCCTTCCTCAGCCCTCTGGACAACAGTTTTGGTAATCCTGCACCTCCTCCTAACTTCCAAACTACGAATTCTCTGCATTATATTCACACCACACATTGCCCTCAGACATGACATCTCCACTGCCTCCAGCCTTCTCCTCGCTGCAACATTCATCACCCATGCTTCACACCCATATAAGAGCGTTGGTAAAACTATACTCTCATACATTCCCCTCTTTGCCTCCAAGGACAAAGTTCTTTGTCTCCACAGACTCCTAAGTGCACCACTCACTCTTTTTCCTCATCAATTCTATGATTCACCTCATCTTTCATAGACCCATCCGCTGACACGTCCACTCCCAAATATGAATACATTCACCTCCTCCATACTCTCTCCCTCCAATCTGATATTCAATCTTTCATCACCTAATCTTTTTGTTATCCTCATAAACCATACTCTTTCCTGTATTCACCTTTAATTTTCTTCTTTTGCACACCCTACCAAATTCATCAACCAATCTCTGCAACTTCTCTTCAGAATCTCCCAAGAGCACAGTGTCATCAGCAAAGAGCAGCTGTGACAACTCCCACTTTGTGTGTGATTCTTTATCTTTTAACTCCACGCCTCTTGTCAAGACCCTCGCATTTACTTCTCTTACAACCCCATCTATAATATATTAAACAACCTCGGTGACATCACACATCCTTGTCTAAGGCCTACTTTTACTGGGAAATAATTTCCCTCTTTCCTACATACTCTAACTTGAGCCTCACTATCCTCGTAAAAACTCTTCACTGCTTTCAGTAACCTACCTCTACACCATACACTTGCAACATCTGCCACATTGCCCCCCTATCCACCTGTCATACGCCTTTTCCAAATCCATAAATGCCACAAAGACCTCTTTAGCCTTATCTAAATACTGTTCACTTATATGTTTCACTGTAAACACCTGGTCCACACACCCCTACCTTTCCTAAAGCCTCCTTGTTCATCTGCTATCCTATTCTCCGTCTTACTCTTAATTCTTTCAATAATAACTCTACCATACACTTTACCAGGTATACTCAGCAGACTTATCCCTCTATAATTTTTGCACTCTCTTTTATCCCCTTTGCCTTTTATACAAAGGAACTATGCATGCTCTCTGCCAATCTCTAGGTACCTTACCCTCTTCCATACATTTATTAAATAATTGCACCAACCACTCCAAAACTATATCCCCACCTGCTTTTAAAAATTTCTTTTTTATCCCCTCAATCCCGGCTGCCTTACCCCCTTTCATTTTACCTATTGCCTCACGAAACTTCCCCCACACTCACAATGGCTTTCCTATCCACAAGATTTTTCCTCCTTTTAGCTAAAAAATAAAAATGACCCAAATTATCGGGGCCCCTCTATAAACTTGTAATCCTGAAGCCTACCCACACCCTTTTTTTCCCAATCTTTAACCCAACAAACTACTTTCTTTGGGTTAATCTTACCTTTTTATATTATTTATTTTTCTTAAAAAATTGTTTTTTTTTAAAACAAACCCCCCTTTCTAAAAATGTTAAATTTAAAGGGTTTCCCCATTTTCATTTACCCCTGGCCCCAAAAAAATTTTAAACCTCCCACCCCTCCTAAAATTTTTCCCACTTTAGCAAAAAAATCCCCAACCAAAAATACTTTTTCCCTCCTTGCTCACTTCTACTTTGTAAAAACTTCTCATATGTAATTTTTTTCTCCCTTATACCTCTCTTTCCCTCATCTTTCCCCACCAATCGCTCCTTTTTCCCCCCCGCACCATTTCCCTGTCCCCACAAACTTTGTGAACACTCTAACATACTTTTTTAAAAACCCCCTTTCCCCTCTTCGCCCCCAAATTCCCTATGCTCTCTTTTACCCCAAATTCTATCCTCCAATAGCTGTTTATATTTACCCAAAAAACTGCCTCCTTTTTTTTTTAAAACCTTCACCCCCTCTCTTCCCTGAGGGTTTTTATTCTCCTTGTCCCCCATCTCCCTTTTACTTCAGTGTGCTAAAACTGGGAAAGTGATCTGTTTTAATCTGGGGCCCCCTCTTTTAAACTTGTAAAACCTGAAGTCAAACCCCACAGTCTTTTATCTAAAATTTACAATCCAACAAATACTGTCATTTCCCCCCTACATCTTATCGTGTATACTTACCCTTTTTTTTTCTTAAAATTGTTTACCTATAACAAAACCCCCTTTCTATAAAAATTTTAAATTAAAAGGGCCCCCCATTATAAATTTAACCTGGCCCCCCAAAATTTCCTACCCCCCCCTCTCTAAAAGTTTCCCCACTTTAGCATTCAGGTCCCCTACCACTTTTACTTTTTCATTGGTTAAAAGGTCCTATACATTACTTAACATCCCCAAAAAATTTCCTCTCTCTCCTTGCTTTTCCTTTTCTTTCCGGGTGCTTCACCCCTTTTATGACCCACTTCTCGCCCCAAACCTTTTACTTTAATCCACATAATTCTTGAATTTCACATTCATATTTTTTTTTCCCCTTCCCCTAACTGATCATTTAAAAAATTACTGTCCCCCTTTCCTTGCCCAAACCCTCTCCAGATACTCCAGTTTTTAAATCCCTTTTTTTTTCCCCCCTGTAACTCTCCTACCCCCTTCGGTTTTGTTTCGTTTTGGGGCCCGGGAATTTCCAACTTCTTTTCATTCATAACTTCAGCATCATCTGTTTCTTGTCATCCGCACTACATCCACGCAAATTTAAGCATCCCAGTTTTATAAAGATTTTCTTCTTCTCTTTTTTAGTAAGTGTCTACAGGAGAAGGGGTTACTAGCCCATTGCTCCCGGCATTTTAGTCGCCTCATACGACACGCATGGCTTACGGAGGAAAGATTCTTTTCCACTTCCCCATGGACAATAGAAGAAATAAAGAAGAACAAGAGCTATTTAGAAAAGGAGAAAAACCTAGATGTATGTATATATATATGCATGTGCATGTCTGTGAAGTGTGACCAAAGTGTAAGTAGGAGTAGCAAGATATCCCTGTTATCTAGCGTGTTTATGAGACAGAAAAAGAAACCAGCAATCCTACCATCATGCAAAACAGTTACAGGTTTCTGTTTCACAGTCATCTGGCAGGACGGTAGTACTTCCCTGGGTGGTTGCTGTCTACCAACCTACTACCTATATATATATATTATATATATAATATATATATATATATATATATATATATATATATATATATATATATATATATATATATATGTATATATAATATGTCGTGCCGAATAGATAAAACTGGTCAATTAAGAATAACTCTTTTAAAATTAAGTCCTTTCTAAAAGTTTCTCTTATATGTTTAAGGATATAATTTTTCATTTCTATTAACGTACAAATTAATAATTTTCACCAAAAGAACCTTAGAAAACTTACCTAACCTTATCATAACAAGCGCAATTTTACCCTAATCCAACTAAATATATTTTAGGTAAGTTTACAATAATTTAATAAACAAACACAATGAAATAATTTTTTTCCGCTAGGTTCAGAATGATTATTGCGAAATCACTGCATACACAAATTTTCGCTTGCCTTATTCGGCACTGCTATTTAAGCCAAAATAGCAAGTTTTACCTATTCGGCACGACATATATATATATATATATATATATATATATATATATATATATATATATATATATATATATATATATATATTATATATATATATATATATACATATATACCTTAGATAGTAGGATGGTAGACAGGAAACCGCCAAGGGAGGTACTTCCGTCCTGCCAAGTGAATGTGAAACCGAAACCTGTAATTGTATTACATGATGGTAAGATTGCTGGTGTCAGTTTTCTCTCATAAACACGCTGGATAACAGATATATCTTGCTTCTTCTACTTACACTAAGTTTATACTACACATGCACGCACGCGCATAATACATATATTATATATATATATATATATATATATATATATATATATATATATATATATATATATATATATATATATATATATATATGTATATATATATGCAATAAGATCACAGTAAACAGGTGATTTCAGAATATGCAAAACAACCACTGTGAATGAATAGAGAAGTTCCAAGCGCTTTCGTGACTACTCACATTATCAAGGAACAATGAAAGTAAAGCATGAAAGGAAGGTATATAAAGGGGTAGCCCACACCTCACTATCTGATCCCACAACAACAAAACACCTGAAGCGAGACAGCAGGCCCGCCGGCCGAACTAGACAGGTCCTTCATACAACCCACCAACAAACTATTCTACCCAAGAAATAAGAAATTTAAAATATTATTTGTCCAATGTATTATTAAATTCTTCCCAAATTCTATTAATTATAAATGGATCTAATTTATATAAACCAAGGGAAATATTCATATTATTGTCAAAACTGCTTTTTATGAAACAAGATTCAATTATATTCCTGTCTACCATGGACTTTCTTGATATTACTTTCTCAACTTTTTGAAAATCAATTGGATGGTTAAAATCTCTTACATGAATAAATAGAGCATTGGAATCTTGTCCAATTCTAATGCTATTTTTATGTTGTTTTAATCTTCGAGTTTTTTCCCATTTTTCCGAAATAAATTTTATCGCAAATTTAAAAGGGAAATCTTATGGGACACATCCATCACATTTTGCGGGGATTTCTTTATTAAAATTTTTTTTTACGTATAAGATTTTTGAATAAATTTTAAAATTTTAAAAGTCTTAAAAAGAGAAGGATATCAACCAATTTTCAGGGTAAGGGAGAACCAACATATTTTTGTTGAATAAGGGGGTGCCCTTTTTTGGATTGAAAAAAGTATTTCTGCAACTTTAAAAATTTACAATTACATTTTTTGGGTATTTAAAAATCATTCCCTATTTATAAATTTTGGATATTTCCTCTCATGAACTTGGACTAAAAATTTCGTAAAGCTTAAAAAACATTGATGAAAAACAGACAGTTTTAATTTCTATCTGATGTGAGAATAATAGTGGACATAGGAACAAAAAATTTGTAGTTTTCTTTTAAATTTTAAATTTGTTTTATTCCTTAATAATTAAAACATTAGAAAAGGCAATGAGTTATTTTCTTCAATTAACAGTAAATTTATTAAATTGGGCCGAAGCTAATTTTTCGATTATTTTTCCCATCAAGGTAGAGGGGTGGGCTACCCCTTTATATACCTTCCTTGGATGCTTACTTTCATTGTTCCTTGATAACGTGAGTAGTCACGAAAACCCGCTTGGAACTTCTCTATTCATTCACAGTAGTTGTTTTTGCATATTATTTTATAATATAATATATATATATATATATATTTTTATATATTTATATATATATATTATATAAAATATAAAATATATATGTCGTGCCGATAGGCAGAACTTGCGATCGTTTTTCTTAAATAGCAACGCTCATCTTGCCATATAGGACAATGTGAAAATTTGTGGTGTGCAATATTTTCCCCAAAAATCATTCTAAAACCTAACGAAAAAAATACATTTCACTGTGTTTGTTTAGTATTAAATTTTGTAAACAAATCTAAAATATATTTAGTTGGGTTAGGGCTAAATAAATTGTTCTTGTTATAATAAGGTTAGGTAAGTTTTCTAAGATTCTTTTGGTGCAAAATTTAAAAAAATTTACATTAACATTAATGAAAAAAATATATTTTAAACTTATAAGAGAAAATTTTAGAAAGGACTTAATTTTAAATGAGTTCTTGCTAATTGACCAGTTTTACATATTCGGCACGACATATATATTTTTATATATATATATTTTATATTATATTTTATATTTTATTATATATATATATATTTACTACAAAAAAGAAGAAGAAAAACTTTATAAAACTGGGATGGTTGAATGTGCGTGGATGTAGTGCGGATGACAAGAAAAAGATGATTGCTGATGTTATGAATGAAAAGAAGTTGGATGTCCTGGCCCTAAACGAAACAAAGCTGAAGGGGGTAGGGAAGTTTTCGGTGGGGGAAATAAATGGGATTAAAATCTGGAGTATCCGAGAGAGTTAGAGCTAAGGAAGGGGTAGCAGTAATGTTGAAGGATCAGTTAGGGAAGGAGAAAAGAGAATATGAATGTGTAAATTCAAAAATTATGTGGATTAAAGTAAAGGTTTGAATGCGAAAAGTGGGTCATAATAAGCGGGGTATGCACCTGGAGAAGAGAGGAATGTAGAAGAGAGAGGGGAAATTTTGGGAGATGTTAAGTGAATTTTATAGGAACCTTTGAACCAAGTGAGAGAGTAATTGTGGTAGGGGACCTGAATGCTAAATTAGGAGAAACTTTAGAGAGGGTGTGGTAAGTAAGTTTGGGGTTTCAGGTGTAAATGATAATGGGAAACCCTTTGATTGAACTTTGTATAGAAAAAGGTTAGTTATAGGTTAATACATATTTTAAGAAAAAGAGGATAATTTAAATATACAAGATCGATGAAGGGCGAAATGACAGTAGTTTGTTGGATTATGTATTGGTAGATAAAAGACTGTTGAGTAGACTTCAGGATGTTACATGTTTATAGAGAGGCCCCCAGATATATCAGATCACTTTTTAGTTGTAGCTACACTGAGAGTAAAAGGTAGATGGGATCCAAAGGGAAAAAAGAAACATCAGGGAAGAGAGAGGTGAAGGTTTTATAAACTAAAAGAGGAGGAGTTAGGGTAAGATATAAACAGCTATTGGAGGTAGATGGGCTAATGAGAGCATAGGCAATGGGGTCGAAGAGGTATGGGGTAGGTTTAAAAACGTAGTGTTAGAGTGTTCAGCAGAAGTTTTTTGGTTTCAAAAAAGTGGGGGGCGGGGAGGGAAGAGGAGCGATTGGTGGAATGATGATGTAAAGAGAGTAGTAATGGAGAAAAGGTTAGCATATGAGAAGTTTTTACAAAGTAGAAGTGATGCAAGGAGGAAGAGTATATGGAGAAAAAGAGAGAGGTTAAGAGAGTAGTGAAGCAATGTAAAAAAGAGAGCAAATGAGAGAGTGGGTGAGATGTTATCAACAAATTTTGTTGAAAATAAGAAAAAGTTTTGGAGTGAGATTAACAAGTTAAGGAAGCCTAGAGAACAAATGGATTTGTCAGTTAAAAATAGGAGAGGGAGTGTTATTAAATGGAGAGTTAGAGGTATTGGGAAGATGGAGGGAATATTTTGAGGAATTGTTAAATGTTGATGAAGATAGGGAAGCTGTGATTTCGTGTATAGGGCAAGGAGGAATAACATCTTGTAGGAGTGAGGAAGAGCCAGTTGTGAGTGTGGGGGAAGTTCGTGAGGCAGTAGGTAAAATTAAAGGGGGTAAGGCAGCTGGGATTGATGGGATAAAGATAGAAATGTTAAAAGCAGGTGAGGATATAGTTTTGGAGTGGTTGGTGCAATTATTTAATAAACGTATGGAAGAGGGTAAGGTACCTAGGGATTGGCAGAGAGCATGCATAGTTCCCTTTTTATAAAGGCAAAGGGGACAAAAGAGAGTGCAAAAATTATAGGGGATAAGTCTGCTGAGTATACCTGGTAAAGTGTATGGTGGAGTCATTATTGAAAGAATTAAGAGTAAGACGGAGAATAGGATAGCAGATGAACAAGGAGGCTTTAGGAAAGGTAGGGGGTGTGTGGACCAGGTGTTTACAGTGAAACATATAAGTGAACAGTATTTAGATAAGGCTAAAGAGGTTTTTGTGGCATTTATGGATTTGAAAAAGGCGCATGACAGGGTGGATAGGGGGGCAATGTGGCAGATGTTGCAGGTGTATGGTGTAGGAGGTAGGTTACTGAAAGCAGTGAAGAGTTTTTACGAGGATAGTGAGGCTCAAGTTAGAGTATGTAGGAAAGAGGGAGACTATTTCCCAGTAAAAGTAGGCCTTAGACAAGGATGTGTGATGTCACCGTGGTTGTTTAATATATTTATAGATGGGGTTGTAAGAGAAGTAAATGCGAGGGTCTTGGCAAGAGGCATGGAGTTAAAAGATAAAGAATCACACATAAGGTGGGAGTTGTCACAGTTGCTCTTTGCTGATGACACTGTGCTCTTGGGAGATTCTGAAGAGAAGTTGCAGAGGTTGGTGGATGAATTTGGTAGGGTATGCAAAAGAAGAAAATTAAAAGTGAATACAGGAAAGAGTAAAGTTATGAGGATAACAAAAAGATTAGGTGATGAAAGATTGGATATCAGATTGAAGGGAGAGAGTATGGAGGAGGTGAATGTATTCAGATATTTGGGAGTGGACGTGTCAGCGGATGGGTCTATGAAGATGAGGTGAATCATAGAATTGATGAGGGGAAAAGGGTGAGCGGTGCACTTAGGAGTCTGTGGAGACAAATTACTTTGTCCTTGGAGGCAAAGAGGGGAATGTATGAGAGTATAGTTTTACCAACGCTCTTATATGGGTGTGAAGCATGGGTGATGAATGTTGCAGCGAGGAGAAGGCTGGAGGCAGTGGAGATGTCATGTCTGAGGGCAATGTGTGGTGTGAATATAATGCAGAGAATTCATAGTTTGGAAGTTAGGAGGAGGTGCGGGATTACCAAAACTGTTGTCCAGAGGGATGAGGAAGGGTTGTTGAGGTGGTTCGGACATGTAGAGAGAATGGAGCGAAACAGAATGACTTCAAGAGTGTATCAGTCTGTAGTGGAAGGAAGGCGGGGTAGGGGTCAGCCTAGGAAAGGTTGGAGGGAGGGGGTAAAGGAGGTTTTGTGTGCGAGGGGCTTGGACTTCCAGCAGGCATGCGTCAGCGTGTTTGATAGGAGTGAATAGAGACAAATGGTTTTTAATACTTGACGTGCTGTTGGAGTGTGAGCAAAGTAACATTTATGAAGGGGTTCAGGGAAACCGGCAGGCCGGACTTGAGTCCTGGAGATGGGAAGTACAGTGCCTGCACTCTGAAGGAGGGGTGTTACTGTTGCAGTTTAAAAACTGTAGTGTAAAGCACCCTTCTGGCAAGACAGTGATGGAGTGAATGATGGTGAAAGTTTTTCTTTTTCGGGCCACCTGCCTTGGTGGAAATCGGCCAGTGTGATAATAATAATAATAATAATAATAATAATAATAATAATAATAATATTATATATATATATATATATATATTATATATATATATATATATATATATATATATATATATATATATATATATATATATATATATATATATGGTTTTGAATCATTTGCCAAACTGCGGCGGGCCAGGATTCGACCCCACGACACAGTGTCCCGCCTCAATGTATGTCACCCTACCATCTGAGCCATCGACCCTACAAACAACATGTTTATAGGATCGATGGCTCATATACAGAGAGGAAACTGTATCAGAGTATAAAACAAATTCTAGCCACACACTAGAGCGAAAAACTAATGTAAAGGACCTGGGAGTGATCACGTCAGTGGATCTCACTTTCCAAGACCACAACACTATCAATCGCATCTGCTAGAAAAATGACATAATGGATAATGAGACCCTTCAAAACTAGGGATCCTAAGCCAACGATAAAACTCTTCAGGTCGTTTGTTCCATCTAGGCAGGAATGTTGCTGCACACTAACTGCCTTTGAAGGCAGGTGAAATTGCTGACCTAGAAAATGTACAGAGAACCTTCACGGTACACATAAGTTCGATAAAACACCTAAATTATTGGGAACGGTTGAAGTTCCTTGACCTGTACTCCCTGGAACGCAGGCGGGAGAGATGCATGATTATATACACTTTGAAAATCCTAGAGGGATTAGTACCAAACTTCGTCGTAAGCTTCTCTCTTTTATGTGCGGGTTATTTGTGTACCAAACTTGCACACGAAAATCACTCTCTCTGAAAGCAAAAGACTCGGCAGGCGATGTAACATCCCCCTAGTGAAAAGCTAGGGTGCCACTAGCACGATAAGAGACAAGACAATAAGCGTTAAGGGCCCAAGATTGTTCAACTGCCTCCCAGTGTACGTAAGAGGAATTACCACTAGACCCCTGGCTGTCTTCAAGAAGGTTTTGGACAAACACCTAAAGTTAGTACTTGATCACCCGGGCTGTGGTTCGTACGTCGGTTTACGTACGGCCAACAGTAGTAGCCTGATTGATTAGGCCCTGATCCACACGAGGCCTGATCATAGACCCGGCCGCGGGGGCGCTGCCCCCCGAAACCCTCTCCAGGTATACTCCAGGCACTGCAGAAGACTGCAGGACTTCAGCGGGTGTGTACATTATTCGTATTCTGTGGTTATTTACAGGTATAATTGTGAAAGTACTTTTGATAGCTCGGTATATACATAGGCTATAATCAGACTATTTATAAAATATGAGGTCAGCCATAAAAATCACTTTCTCGAACATCATGTGACTAATAATTCACCTAAAGTCGGTTCCTGACCAGCCGGGCTCTGGCTCGTGCGTTGGTTTGCGTGCAGCCAGCAGTAACAGCCTGGTTGATCAGGCTCTGATCCACCAGGAGGCCTGGTCACAGACCGGGCCGCGGGGGCGTTGACCCCCGGAACTCTCTCCAGGTAAACTCCAGGTATTGTAGTAGAATATAAAGATAATACCTTACACTAATGTGGTATGTCACGGTATCCAAATTATATACCAAATATCGTATATATTTACTTGTAATACCTGGGGATTAAGTTTTTAGGCTCTTTGTTTATCCATGTGCTCTTACGCTGATGCATGTCCAATAAACTAGGCACTTTGGCGGGAAAATCTAAAAGTTATCCTGTGGACTTCGATCCTCCAGCAACAACAATGCAGCAGCTCGTCTGTGTGTAGTTCTGAGGAAGTAAAATAGAGTCTTGGGAAGGTGTTGGACTGAAAAATGTTGTGCTAGGCTCTACACTTCTCAACAATAGTGGCGAAAGACACATATATAGTTGAGGACGTTTTCTAGAGGAAACTTTTCGCCACTAGTGGCGAAGAAGGACTGAAGAAGCTACTATTGGCGAAACGTTGCCGTATATAAGTGTCTTCTTCCATATCTTGTGGGTATCATCATACCAGTTACATCGTGGCGAGGAGTATAGCAGTGTCTGTACGGGTTTACAGTGCAGATGGTTTTTATAATACTGTTAGTAGAATTACCCACTTGACAAAGCTCCTGGAAAGTGAAACGTTGCCACGATAAAAATGTCACATTAGTTGTAAATGTGCCCTTTAACTTAACAGATGGTTCTTGTCTCTTACGAGGCAGACGGAGGAACACAGCGAGTTGTAATATAACTCATGGGAAGGGATGGATGGTAGGAAAACTTCCCTTCTTTTTCATGATCTAAGCAGAATTAGGGTTAATGATATATGATATTCCAGGGGAGAAAATAAGGGTGGCTTTGCCAGTGGGAGGGAAGAGGAAGAGACAAGAGGGAATGAAAGGTGAAAGAAGCGAGTGTAGACGAGTGGTACCAGTTTTCTCTTGGTGATAGTCAAGTATGCTAATGAGGTACCTAATACCTCAAGGGCCAGAGTGAGAGAAGATGCCCTCACTACTGCAGAAGAAAGATGAGTGCTGTTCCCTATTGTTGGACAGAACGAGGAATTTTAATGTGATTATATTTCTCATGGGACAGACAAATCAAGGCAGGATGTCTCATTCAATTACCTGTGTTATTTAAACTCTTTTGTCAAAAGCACTTGTCCGTAGACATTCATCTATTTGTGTGGTGTGTGTTGTGTGTGTGTACTCATCTGTACGTACTCACCTATATGTGGTTTCTGGGGTTCAGTCACAATTTCTGGCCCCTCTTCTTCGCTTGTCACAACAAGGTCTGCTCTCTCGCTGCACTGAGAGCCTTATCGTACTGTTATTCAAGTTATGTATGGATCCTGCCTCTACTTTTCACTCTGCAGTTTGGGTTCCACTTCCTGACAACTCTAAAGTGAAGAAAAATACTAACATCCCTATTAAACCTCATCTGGAGTTTTAAACTTCCAGTTGGTTCCTGGCTAAAGCTCAGCACCTCCTCCCGGGGCTTTGAACACATCCGTTTGGCAGACAACTGTAATTTTTGAGATTTCCACATCACTTATGGGAAATAGATTGTGTCATAGCCAATTACTCTGAAATGGTTTGTGGAAGCAGTGTGGCGCGAAAACCCGCATTTCTATTAGCTAGTTTTTCCAGTTTTTTTTCCGTTTTCCAGATCTTAAGCTAACTGGAGTCTACCTGGAGGGTGTTCCGGGGGTCAACGCCCCCCGCGGTCCAGTCCTTGACGTTGATGGTGCTTTTAGTCAATTCTCGGGGTATCATCCCAGGGGTTGTACCCTGGGCAGAGTATTGATGGTTGTGCCCCGAGGCTTGTAGTGGATGGTCCCTAGGAGAGTCTGCACTCTTGGTCATGAAGAATAAAAACCACAATAACATGGTTACAATAAGTCACGAATCATCATTCCGGTTATTACTTGCCAATGGGCCAAGACGAACAAAAAGTTTGCTTTAACGTTTCCTTGTCGCTTTAACGTTTCCTTTCCAAAGTGCGAGTTACTGTGAACTTACGGAGTACGCCGAGGTCAGTGGTCACGTGTAGTCATACCTGCCCTGAGCTGTCTGGGTATTAGTGTGGGGTGTTACCAAGCACTATGACTTGTAGTGTTTTAGAATCTCAGGTTAAAGTGGTGAAGAAGGAGATTCTACTTCTTCAGGAGGGAAATAGGAGGCTGAAGCTTTGCCTAGATGTGTTTGAGAGTGAGTGTGAGATAGTTAGTGCTGGTAAGGAGGAAAAGCTTACCACCAGTGAGAGTGGCAGCTGCTTCAAGTGGCAAGTGGTTCACAGTTCAGGAAGAAGGAAGATAAGGGCGGTTAATAAAGAAGATGTGAAGGTAGGAAATCGATTCTCTGTTCTCCAGGACGAGTGTACTTCTGTGGTTAGTGATGTTAAAGGTACCTCTGACTCCCTTGCTAATCAAGGTAAGAATATTCTGATTGTGGGAGACTCTCAGGTAAGATATATGGACCATGCTTTTTGTAACAGAGATAGAAAAGTCAGACAGAGGGTGTGCCTCCCAGAAGCTGGTGTTGGTGACATAGTCAGCAGGTTGGATAATATTATATCAGGTAATGGAAACAAACCCGTTATCTGTCTTAATGCTGGTGGAAATGACATCAGGAAGGGCAGAAGGCAGGAGCTACTGGATAAGTACAGGTCAGCCATAGAAGTAGTCAGGTCTATGGGAGGGATCCCAGTCATATGTAGCATCTTGCCTAGAAGGGGAGTAGGCAATGAATGGCTGTCTAGGGCAATTGGTATAAATTGCTGACTAGACAGGTTCTGCAAGGAAATGCAATCCCATTCTTAAATTAACTGGAAAAATTTTTATGGCACCCTTGATGGTATGCAAATGGGGTTATCTCTCCTGGGGTTGAGTGTTGCAATGGCCAATTCGATTGAGGGGGTAATTGATTGACTTGTCTAGACTTTAACTGAATGATTATTGAGGTATGGTGTTTGGGAAACAATCAGGTGCGTATTATTGTTTGGAAAGCAGATATTACCAGATACCTCAGGGTTTAGTTTAAAGACAATATTCAAAATAAAGTTCCTAATAAAGCAAAGCAACTGATCAAACAAAGAGAGATAGTAGAGGGCAATGAGTGACTAGCTCCCTTAAGGTTACTATAACGAATAGTAGGAGTCTAAGAAATAAATTGATAGCAAGTTACTCGCAAGTGCAGTAATATTAAGATATTATTGCTATAACTGAGACCTGGTTCAACTTAAAGGATAGAGAAATGCCTTCTGAATGCAGTTAAAGGATTGTAAACTTTTCCCCACACTATAGGGTCAAACGGGAAGGTGGTGGATGGCGATGGTAGGGTCGAGTTTAATTTAAATTGTTGTCTTAGCATGATATAAGATTAGAAACTTTTGGACACAGAATCTGTTTGGATACAGATTCTCGAAGGAAATAAAAATTTTATTTTGGGGGGTGAATAAAAGGCCCCAAACGTTAATAAGGAGTGAAGAAGCGCTATGGGACCGAAATTCATAAGGCGTTAATGGAGATTTTTAACTTTAGACAAATTGATTGGGAAACAATTTGACAGAAATCTTGAGTCTAGGACTTTCTTGTTTACAGTCAGATTGCTTTTTATAACAGGTTGTACACAACAACTAGAGGAAACCAATCTGCTTGACTTGGTTCTTGCAACAAAGATTCACTAATTTAAATTTAATCTTTGGTTAATGATGAGCTTGGTAGTAAGCCACATAGCAACAGGTTAGCAACTTTTATTCCGAAACGTTTCGCCTACACAGTAGGCTTCTTCATTCGAATTAAGAAAGTAGCAGGAACAGTAAGATTTGGAAGACGATGTAACATCAATCACCCTTTAAGTCGTAGAATTTAGGTTTTCAGTCCCTCGGCCTGGAGAAGTTCAGTTCCATATAGGAAAATCTGAAGATCAAGCGAGGAGAAGTTCAGTTCCATAGTCGGGAACTATCTGAAGATCAACCCGATTTTCAGATAGTTCTACTATGGAACTGAACTTCTCCAGGCCGAGGGACTGACAACCTCAAATTCTACGACTTCAAGGGGTGATGGACTGATTACATCGTCTTCAACATCTCCTACTCTTCCTGCTAACTTTCTGTAATGGGACTGAAGAACCTACTGGTGTAGGCGAAACTTTTGGGAAATTTAAAGTTGCTAACTGTTGCCTAGTGTCTTACTACCAAAACGTCGGTATTGTATACCATTTTGATGTTCAATGATGGCTTGGGAAAGTGATACAAATCATTAGTTCATATATCATGGAATTACCCAGATAACTGCAATCAAATCCTTTTCCCGCTTCCGATTGGCTGATTTCATAAGAAAATAAGAATGTGGGGAACACTGAGAAGGCCTACGGCCATGCAGGCAGGTCTATCAAACGACCACTACTAAAGATACCCAAGAAATAACTTGTCGGTTTTTAAAAACCATTCACCCAACGTCAACACAGCAGCATCTTGGATCTGTTACAAGAATTCTCAACACTTGTTCAACTTTGGCGAAGACTTACTCGACTAGGGGATTGTACCACTATGACCCGCTCCGCCTGCTTCACCTCACCTCATACGTATAAAGCCACTCTACGGCCCTATGCTGTACATTTTTACAAGATTGATGGACTGAACCACATGACTCCACTGAGGACTGATTACCTCAACTCTCCTCTCCTTAACCTTTCCTCTTTGTGGATGAATGGTTTGAAAACCGCCCAAGTTGAAGTTGAACACTTATGCAGTATGGGAATCTTTATTCAGGAAACGTTTCGCCACACAGTGGCTTCATCATCCAATACAAAGAGGAAGGCGTAAGGAGAGGAGGAGAAAGAGGTAATCAGTCCCTCAACTGGAGTCGATGTGTTCAGTCCATAAGTCTTGTAGAATTTTCAGTATAGGGCCGTAGAGTGGTTTTATAACTGTATGAGGTGAGGTGAAGCAGGCGAGGCGGGGTCATAGGGTACCATCCACAGTCAAATTTAGGTCTTCGTCAAAGGTTGAACAAGTGTTGAAGAATCTTTGTAACAAATCCAATGAGCGCTGTGTCGCCATTTTGTGATGAATGTTGAAAAACCGACAAGTTGAAGATTGAGACACTTATGCGGGCATATGGGATCTTTA
The DNA here is from genome assembly GCF_026875155.1 of Cherax quadricarinatus. Classification (NCBI taxonomy): domain Eukaryota; kingdom Metazoa; phylum Arthropoda; class Malacostraca; order Decapoda; family Parastacidae; genus Cherax; species Cherax quadricarinatus. Next base: position 40,608,545 of record NC_069416.1, on the reverse strand, counting down.
TTCAGGAAACGTTCGCCACACAGGGGTTTCATCAGTCCAAAACAAAGAGGAAGGCGAAGGAGAGGAGGAGAATGAGGTAATCAGACCCTCAACTGGAGATCGATGTGTTCAGTCCAATCAATCTTGTAGGAATGTAAGTATAGGGGCGAAGACGTGGCTTAAATACGTAGTGAGGTGAGGTAACCCAGCGGAGGCGGGTCATAGTGGACCATCCATAGTCGAATAGTCTTCGTCCCAAAGGGTTTTGAACAAGTGTTAAAGAATTCTTGAAACAAGATCCTTGATCGGGGCTGTGTCTTGACAGTTGTGATGATGGTTTGAAAAACCGACAAGTTGAAAAATTGAGACACTAGGGCAGCATATGGGAATCTTTATATCAGGAAACGTTTCGCCACACAGTGGCTTCATCAGTTCATACGTAGGAGAAACTTGAAGAACTTCTACGTATGGACTGATGAAGCCACTGTGTGGCGAAACGTTTCCTCAATAAAGATACCCAAGAGTTGCACATGTGTCTAATTTATCATCCTTACACAGTAAATCATTTTAGTCATTCTTCTCTGTATGTTCTCTAATGAGTCTGTATCCATCCTGTAGTAAGGGGACCAAAACTGAGCAGCATAATCTAAATGAGGCCTCACTAGTGATGTATAGAGCTGTAAAATAACTTTTGGACTTCTGTTACTTATACTTCTTGAGATAAATCCAAGTAATCTGTTGGCCTTGTTGCGCACACTAAGGCACTGCTGTCTTAGCTTTAGATTTCTGCTTACCCAAGTCTTTTTCACATTCTGTATGACCAAGCTCTACTTCACCTAGATTATAGCTTCGAGGGTTATTTTCATTACCACATTAAACTTCATCTGCCATTTTTCAGAACCAAGCCCATTAATTTGTCCAAATCCTCCTGGGAGTTCTTTTGATATCCTCCTAGAGTGAATTATACGGCCTCTTTGTATCATCAGCAAATTTACTCATGTCACTCGTAATCCCTTCATCAAGGTCATTAATGTAAATTATGAACAAGAGAGGGCCTAAAACTGTTCCTTGTGGAACGCCACTAGTGACTAATCCCCATTCAGATTTCACTCCATAAATGGTAACTCTTGCTTTCTATTGGTAAGCCATTTCCTCGTCCATGCTAGAACTTTTTCCTCCTATACCATGACTGCCACTTTTCTTAAGAGTCTCTTGTGAGATACTCTATCGAAGGCTTTACTAAAATCCAAATAAACAATATATATTTCCCTTTTCACTGTCAACTGCCTCAGATGTTCTATTGAAGAACGTCAGTAAGTTTGTCAGGCAGGAACGACCTCTCGTGAATCCATGCTGAGATTCATTTATCAAGTTATGCTCTTCAAGGTGACTTGGGTAATGTCAGCTATAATTGATTCTAATAACTTGCCCACTATAGATGTCAGGCTTATTGGACGGGAATTTGAAGGAGTGGACTTATCCCCTGATTTGAATATAGGAACCACATTAGCCATCTTCCACAACTTGGCACAACACTGGTAAGGGTGGACGCATTGAATACACTCGTTAATGGCTGACTAAGCTCCATCTTGCATTCGTTTAAGTACCTGGAAAACAACTCATCGGGTCCCGGGGACTTATTTTGCTTCAGTTTGTCTATCTGTTTAATAACCATGTCCCTCGTGACAGTAATATTAGTTAACTTAAATTCATCAGGAACTAAATAATTGTTAATTACTGAATCTCATTTACATCTTCCTGTGTAAAAACTGACAAAAAATAGTCATTAAATAAGGAACACATTTCCAGTTCATTATCAGTCAGCTGTCCATTCCAGTTTTCAGAGGCCTACTTTTTCCTTCACCTTCGTCCTATACACTTGAAAGAACCCCCTTTTGGGTTAGTCTTTGATTCATTAGCAACTCTAATTTCATAGTCACGTTTAGCCCTTTTTAATCGCCTTTTTTTTCTTCTCTTTTAAGCTGAACATATTTTGGGCAGTAAGGTTAAAACCCCTGGAAAATAAACACATATGCAGTATATGTGATCCTTTATTGACAACGTTTCACCCACACAGTGGGCTTTTTCAAGTCACACACAGATCTGTGTGTGACTTGAAAAAGCCCACTGTGTGGGTGAAACGTTGTCAATAAAGGATCACATTATACTGCATATGTGTTTATATTTCCATTGTGTCGGTATTTTATACCATTTATTTCCAAGGTTAACCTCTCCTCTTCTGATGCGCCTATAAATTCCCCTTTTCTCCCCTAATAGATGATTTAGCCTCCTGTTAACCCATTTGGGAACGTTATTATTAGACCTAATTTCTCTCTGGGGAATGTATATACTCTGGGCACGTGTACAAATTTTTAAGAAAACAATCATAAAAGCAGATCCCTTCATATTCATAAGTATGGATATTTTCGTCAATAAAATCATTAGCTAGATAACCCCAATCAAGATTAGACAGATGTTCCCTAAGTCCATTATAATCGGCAGAACGAAAATCAGGGATTTTTACTGTATTATCATTATTCTTGCATTCCCAGTTTTTTTGCTAAAAGTGATTGGGTTTGTGATCACTTGCGCCAAGCTCTTCAGTGATCTCCAGATTATTCACGAGTGTTTCCTTATTTGACAAGAATAGGTCTAGCAAATTATTACCCCTGGTAGGCTCAGTTACGCTCTGTTTCAGAAAACAGTCCTGAACTGTTTCCATAAAGTCACTGGACTCTAGATTACCTGTCAAAGAATTCCAGTCAATTTGACTAAAGTTAAAGTCCCCTACTATGACTATGTTACTGTGTCCCCGAAGCCCTAACAATTTCGGTTTCCCCAAAAAAGTCTCCCTCTATCGTGATCCAAGCCTGGAGGTCGGTATATTACACCTAAATTAGTTTTTCTTGACCCTCCCACGAACTCTACCCCAAAAAGACTCTGTTACTGCTCCATCTATTTTTATACCTGTTTTTATGCAACAATTAATATTTTTCTCGAAATACCAATGCAACTCCTCCCCCCTTCCCATTACAAACTATCCACATTGAACAACTTAAATCCCTGAATATTACACTCAGCAGTCATATCCCGACTCTTTAAATCATACCACGTTTCAGTTAATGCAATGATATCAAAGTTCCCAGCACTGCTAAACCAAACATAGTTCATTAATTTTATTTCTTGCACTTCGACTGTTAGCATAAAATACCATCATATTTTTTTTTCTTCTGCACATTTTTCCTATTCATCTTTTGTTTTTACACACTTTCTGAAATTATCATTACCCAGAGTTACTCCATGACAGTTACTATTAAGATTCTTAATATCAGAGCATTTAAGTCAATATATCCATACTCATTATTTATCATTTTTAAACCCATACCTCTAACTAATCCTAGTTTAAAGTCCTAACAACCCCCTCAACTGAGTTAGCAAGGGAAAAACCCACACCTGCCCTGGATAAGTGAACCCCATCCCTGGCATACATGTCATTTCGGCCATAGAAGTTGTCCCAGTTGTCAATGAATGGTACTGCATTATCCTTACAGTGTTTTACCAGCCAACAATTAATACCAATTGCTCTGGACAACCATTCATTACCAACACCTCTTCTTGCAAATGCACATATAACGGGGGCCCCCCCCCCTTCTTCTAATTTTGTCTATAGCTTTCCTGAACTTTCTAAAAATACTCACTTCTACCTTTTCCTACATCATTGCCTCCAGCATGAGGCAAATTTAAAAGGTTGATCCCATTTACCGTTCAAATTTTCAGCCGGCTAACAATGTCCTCCATCCCGCCCAGGAAAGCAACCCTCTGTCTCCTTACTCCTTCCCTTTAGCAGAATGCCACCATGTATCTAACCTGGCTATCCCCACAACACAATATTCTTACCTTCCTTGTGTCGTTCGTCGTGACGATCCCCTATCGACTCACTTCTCGGTTGCCCGAGAATGAGTTGGAGGTTCCACAGGGGTTCCACAGCAGTCTCTTTTCTCCATCGTTTTTGCTTCCATTCGTCTTCTGATCGTCAACTTCGTCCCTTCCCCCCCCGGGTGTCCAGCCACTGCCACGATCCCTTCTTTACCTGAGGACTCGAAACGGAGGCTACTCGAATCCTCTTGTTTTCCTCGGTCAATCGCCGAACTCTCATCTCGCTAACCCTCATTCTTCCTTTTGGTGTAAAGTTGCTTTGATGGAGGCATCTTGGTTCAGTCCAAACCCGGGGCACACAAGAACTTCTTCACAGAGTTTAAGTCAGGCACCCACACGTTTGAATCAGTTTCCTACCTTATCTTTGTGTCATCGGCGAATTTGCTCATACCTAGTAACATCCTCATCAAGATCACGATATATATTATAACAACACGGCCCAAGACTGTAAATTAAAAGGACACAATGCAACTAATTGACTTTTTGTGGCAACGTTTCGCTCTCCAGGAGCTTATCAATGGCTTGATAAAGCTCCTGGAGAGCGAAAAGTTGCCAATAAAATGTCACTTACTGCACTTGGTCTTTTACTTTACATATTGCGGTATTCTACCAACTTATTCGGGCACAAGATGATCCCTTTGAACCCACTTGTTACAGATCCCCCCTCGATTTACCCCATTTATGACACCTCTGCTTCCTGTCGTGAGCCATGACTCGATCCACGAGGCACTTTTCCCCAATGCCTGAGCTCACTTTCTTAACAGTCTTTGGTGCAAACCTATCAAAAGCCTTACAAATCTAATAAATAATATCAAATTCTTTAAACGGGTCACAAACCCAAAACTTTACTGAAGAAAGTTAATAAATTAGTTAGACAAGACCGGCCTCTTGTGAATCCATGCGAGTTCATTATCAAGCTATGCTTATCCCAGATGGCTTCTTATAATTCAGCTATAATTTACTCTAATAATTGCCTACAATTGAGGTCAGGCTTATTGGGCCCGGGAATAGATGGTAACGACTTGCCCTGTTTTAAAAATAGGAATTACATTAGCATTTTTCCACATATCAACAAACACCTGATAAAATAAATTAAAAATTTATTAAGGCACAGATTCCATTTTGGGGATTTTAAGAACCCCCTCATAACCCCATTATTTTTCCATCGGCTTCCTTCACAACCATTTTTCCATAGGATTGTTCGTCTTGAAAAAACTCATATAGATCAGTACAGCTACATATGTGGTGCATAAATTCTGATAATATAAAGAATGATCAACTATGCTTCTGTAGCGTCTATGTACTTCCCACAATGATTACGTGAACAATGGTCAGAAAACTACACCATAAGATTTGAAGTAACTGTAGTATATTTTTCTTTGATGTTGTTAGGGTGAAACATCGCTTATTTCTGGAAGACTTGACGAGGAAGCACACACACACACACACACACACACACACACACACACACACACACACACACACACACACACACACACACACACACACACACACACACACACGCACACACACACACAATATATTATAATATATATATATATATATATATATATATATATATATATATATATATATATGTCGTGCCGAATAGGCAGAACTTGCGATCTTGGCTTAAATAGCAACGCTCATCTTGCCTTATAAGACAAGTGAAAATTTGTTTATGCAATAATTTCGCCAAAATCATTCTGAACCTAACGAAAAAATATATTTCACTGTGTTTGTTTAGTATTAAATTATTGTAAACAAATCTAAAATATATTTAGTTGGGTTAGGCTAAAATAAATTGTTCTTGTTATAATAAGGTTAGGTAAGTTTTCTAAGTTCCTTCTGGTGCAAAATTATAAATTTTTACATCAACATTAATGAAAAAAATATATCTTTAAACGTATAAGAGAAAATTTTAGAAAGGACTTAATTTTAAATGAGTTCTTGCTAATTGACCAGTTTTACATATTCGGCACGACATATATATATATATATATATATGTCGTGCCGAACAGGCAGAACTTGCGATCTTGGCTTAAATAGCAACGCTCATCTTGCCATATAGGACAAATGAAAATTTGTGTATGCAATAATTTCGCCAAAATCATTCTGAACCTAACGAAAAAAATATATTTGATTGTGGTTGTTTAGTATTAAATTATTGTAAACAAATCTAAAATATATTTAGTTGGGTTAGGCTAAAATAAATTATTCTTGTTATAATAAGGTTAGGTAAGTTTTCTAAGTTCCTTTTGGTGCAAAATTATAAATTTTTACATCAACATTAATGAAAAAATATATCTTTAAAGTATAAAGAGAAAATTTTAGAAAGGACTTAATTTTTAAATGAGTTCTTGCTAATTGACAGTTTTACATATTCGGCACGACATATATATATATATATATATATATATATATATATATATATATATATATATATATCGTGCCGAATAGTCAGAACTTGCGATCTTGGCTTAAATAGCAACGCTCATCTTGCCATATAGGACAAGTGAAAATTTGTGTATGCAGTAATTTCACCAAAATCATTCTGAACCTAACGAAAAAAATATATTTGATTGTGTTTGTTTAGTACTAAATTATTGTAAACGTATTTAAAATATATTTCGTTGGGTTACGTTAAAATAAACTGCTCTTGTTATGATAAGGTTAGGTAAATTTTCTAAGATTCTTTTGGTGCAAAATTAAAAATTTTTACATTAACATTAATGAAAAAATATATCTTTTAAACGTATAAGAGAAAATTTCAGAAAGGACTTAATTTTAAATGAGTTTTGCTAATTGACCAGTTTTACATATTCGGCACGACATATATATATATATATATATATATATATATATATATATATATATATATATATATATATATATATATATTATTTTATTATCACACAGGCCGATTCCCACCAAGGCAGGGTGGCCCGAAAAAGAAAAACTTTCACCATCATTCACTCCATCACTGTCTTGCCAGAAGGGTGCTTTACACTACAGTTTTTTAAACTGCAACATTAACAGCCCTCCTTCAGAGTGCAGGCACTGTACTTCCCATCTCCAGGACTCAAGTCCGACCTGCCGGTTTCCCTGAACCCCTTCATAAATGTTACTTTGCTCACACTCCAACAGCACGTCAAGTATTAAAAACCATTCGTCTCCATTCACTCCTATCAAACACGCTCACGTACGCCTGCTGGAAGTCCAAGCCCCTCGCACACAAAACCTCCTTTACCCTCTCCCTCCAACCTTTCCTAGGCCGTGGTTGTTTAATATATTTATAGATGGGGTTGTAAGAGAAGTAAATGCGAGGGTCTTGGCAAGAGGCATGGAGTTAAAAGATAAAGAATCACACATAAGGTGGGAGTTGTCGCAGTTGCTCTTTGCTGATGACACTGTGCTCTTGGGAGATTCTGAAGAGAAGTTGCAGAGGTTGGTGGATGAATTTGGTAGGGTATGCAAAAGAAGAAAATTAAAAGTGAATACAGGAAAGAGTAAAGTTATGAGGATAACAAAAAGATTAGGTGATGAAAGATTGGATATCAGATTGAAGGGAGAGAGTATGGAGGAGGTGAATGTATTCAGATATTTGGGAGTGGGACGTGTCAGCGGATGGGGTCTATGAAAGATGAGGTGAATCATAGAATTGATGAGGGAGAAAAGGGTGAGTGGTGCACTTAGGGTCTGTGGAGACAAAGAACTTTGTCCTTGGAGGCAAAGAGGGGAATGTATGAGAGTATAGTTTTACCAACGCTCTTATATGGGTGTGAAAGCATGGGTGATGAATGTTGCAGCGAGGAGAAGGCTGGAGGCAGTGGAGATGTCATGTCTGAGGGCAATGTGTGGTGTGAATATAATGCAGAGAATTCGTAGTTTGGAAGTTAGGAGGAGGTGCGGGATTACCAAAACTGTTGTCCAGAGGGATGAGGAAGGGTTGTTGAGGTGGTTCGGACATGTAGAGAGAATGGAGCGAAACAGAATGACTTCAAGAGTGTATCAGTCTGTAGTGGAAGGAAGGTGGGGTAGGGGTGGGCCTGGGAAAGGTTGGAGGGAGGGGGGTAAAGGGGTTTTTGTGGCAGGGGTTTGGGGACTTCCAGCGGCATGCGTCAGCGGGGTTTTGTGGGTGAATGGGGACAAATGGTTTTAAATACTTGACGTTGTTGGGAGTGTGAGCAAATAACATTTTGAAGGGTTCGGGAAAAAACGGCAGGGGATTGAGTCCGGAGGGGAAGTCAGTCCCTGCACTCGAAGGAGGGGTGTTAATGTTGCATTTAAAAAATGTATTTAAAAAGACCCTTCTGGCAAAACAGGATGGAGTGAATGATGGTGAAATTTTTTTTTTTCGGGCCACCCCCCTTTGGTGGAAAAGGGCCCCAGTGTGATAATAAATAATAATAATAATAAAAAAAATTATATATATATATATTATTTTTATATTATATAAATATATAATTTTATATATATATTATATATATATATAGGGTTTTTTATCTTTTGCCAAACGCGGGGGCCCAGGATTCGACCCACGACACAGTGTCCCCCCTCAAGTAGTCACCCTCCATCTGAGCCATCGACCCTACAAACTGTTTATAGGATCGAGGGGCTCAATCAGAGGGAAACTGTATCAGGTTAAACAAATTCTGCCACACATGAGCGAAAAATAATGTAAAGGCCCGGGGAGTGATCACGTCAGTGGATCCCCTTTTCCAAAACCAAAACACTAAAAAACGCTTCTGCTAGAAAAATGACAAAAGGGGATATGAGACCCTTTAAAAAACTGGGGGATCCTAACCCAACGTTTAAAACCTTCAGGTTTTTTGTTATCAGGAGGAATGTTGCTGCACACTAACTCCCTTTTTGAAGGCAGGTAAAATGCGCCCTAAAAAATGTACAGGAACCTTCACGGTAACATAAGTTCGATAAAAAACCCTTAAATTTTTGGAACTTTTTGAAGTTCCTGACCTTACCCTGGAAGCAGGGGGGAGGATGCAGATTATATCACTTTGAAACCCTAGGGGATTGTACCAACTTCGTCGTAAGTTTTTCTCTTTTATGTGGGGTTATTTTTGTACCAAACTTGCACCAAAAATATCTTCGAAAGAAAAAGCTCGGCAGGCGTGTAACATCCCCCTAGGAAAAGCAGGGTGCACTAGCACGAAAAGGACAAAAAAATAAGCGTTAAGGGCCAAGACTGTTAAATCCCTCCCAGTTCGAAAGAGGAATTCCATACCCCCCTGGCGTCTTCAAAAAGGGTTTGGACAAACACCTAAAGTTGTTTTTATCACCCGGGCTGTGGTTTGTAGGGTTTTTTTTACGAGGGCCAACGTATAGGATTGATTAGGCCCTGATCCACACGGGGCTGATCTGACCGGCCCCGCGGGGGCCTCCCCCCCAAAACCCCTCTCCGGTATCTCCAGGCACTGCAGAAGAGCAGGACTTCAGCGGGTGTTACATTTTGTTTTCTGGGTTATGTAAGGTTAATTGTAAAAGTACTTTTGATAGCTCGGTATATACTGGCTATAAAAAGACTATTTATAAAAAATGAGGTCAGCCATAAAAAAAAATTTTTTCGAAATCATGTGACTAAAATTCCCCTAAAGTGGGTTCCTGCCACCCGGGGCCCTGGCTCGTGCGTTGGTTTCGTGCAGCCAGCAGAAACAGTTTGGTTTTGATCAGGTTGATCCCCCGGGAGGCCGGGTCACAGACGGGCCCGGGGGGGCTTTGACCCCCGGAACTCTCTCCAGGTAAACTCCAGGTTTTGCAGTAGAATAAAAAGTAATACCTTACACAAATGTGGTAGTCACGTATCCAAATTATAACCAAATATGTTATTTTTTACTTGTAATCCCGGGGGGTTTAAGTTTTTAGGCTCTTTGTTTCCATGTGCTCTTACGCTGATGCAGTCCAATAAATAGGACTTTGGGGGGGAAAATCTAAAATTACCCTGTGGATTCGATCCCCCAGAAACAAAAATGCAGCATCGCTGTGTTAGTTTGGGGAAGTAAAATAGAGTTTGGGGAAGGTTTGGATGAAAAAATTTTGTGCTAGGCTTAAACTTTCAACAATAGGGGGCGAAAGACAATATATATTGAGGACTTTTTCTAGAGGAAATTTTGCCACTAGGGCGAAGAAGGACTGAAGAACTACTTTTGGGCGAAACGTTGCCTATATAAGTGTCTTTTTCCATACTTGTGGGTATCATCATACCAGTTTACATCGTGGCGGGATTTTATAGCAGTGTTTTGGGAGGGTTTTTTACGGCAGAGGTTTTTTTTAAAATACTGTTAGTAGAATTCCCCCACTTGAAAAAGCTCCGGAAAGTAAACGTTCCCACGATAAAAATGTCACTTAGTTGTAAAGTCCCCTTTAATTTAAAAAGATGGTTCTTGTCCTTACGACAGGGGGAAACAAGCGAGTTATAATATAACTCGGGGAAGGGGATGGATGGGGGAAAATTTCCCCTTTTTTTTCATGATTAAGCAGAATTGGGGTTAATGTATTGATATTCCAGGGGAGAAAAAAAGGGGTGGCTTTGCCAGGGGGAGGGAAGAGGAAGAAAAAGAGGGAAGAAAGGTTTTGAAAGAAGCGATTTTGTAGACGAGTGGTACCATTTTTCTTTTGGGTGATAGTCAAGTATGCTAATGGGGTACCAAATACCTCAAGGGCCAGAGTGAGAGAAGATGCCCTCCTACTGCAGAAGAAAGATAGTGCGTTCCCTATTTTTGGGAAAAAACGAGGGATTTTTAATGTGTTATATTTCTCAGGGGGACAGACAAATCAAGGAGGATGTCTCTTAAATTACCTGTGTTATTTACTGTTGTAAAAAAGCATTTGTCAAAGACATTCATCTTTTTGTGTGTGGGTGTGTGTACTCATCTGTACGTACTCACCTAATTGGTTTCGGGGGTTCGTCACAATTTCTGGCCCCTTTCTTGCTTTCACAAAAAAGTCGCTCTCTCGCGCATGAGAGCCTTATGACTTTTTATTCAAGCTATGTAGGACCTGCCTTACACTTCACTCTGCAGATTTTTCCCCATTTCCTGACAACCAAAATCGAAAAAAATACAAACATCCCATAATCATCTGATTTTAAACTTCCATTGTTTTCCCTGGCTAGAACTAGCACCTCCCCCCTGGTCTTTGAAATATCCTGTTTTGGGGACAACTGTATGTTGAGATTTCCACATCACCCTATGGGAAATGATAGTGTATAGCCGAAATACCTGAAATGGTTGTGGTTTGCAGGGTTTTTGGCAGCTGTACCTGCCCACTTTATTAGCTTTTGTTTTTCGGTTTTTTCCGTTTTCCAGATCTTAACTAACTGGGGGTCTGAAGATTGAGACACTTTTTCGCATATGGGAATCTTTATTCAGGAAAAAAGTTTCGCCACACAGGGCTTCATCAGTCCAAAACAAAGAAAGGGAAGGAAGGGGAGAATAGGTATCAGTCCCCCAAAACCCGGAGTCGTGTGTTCATCCATCAATCTTGTAGAATGTACAGCATAGGGCCCTAACGGGTTATATACTGTAGTGGGTACGTGAAGAGGTGGAGGGGGGTCTAGTGGGACAACCCCTAGCGAAGGGAGGGCTTCCAAAGGTTGAACAAGTGTTGAAGAAATTTTTTTAACAAGTCCCAGATGCTGCAGTGTCTGACAGTTGTGAGAAAGGTTTGAAAAACCGACATGTGAAAATTGAGAACTTATAGCATATGGGAAAACTTTATTCAGGAAACGTTTTTCCACACAGTGGTTCACAGTCCAATACAAAAAGGGAAGGCGTAAGGGGGGGGAGAATGAGGTAATCGTCCCCAACCTGGATCGATGTGTTCATCCCTCAATTTGAGAATGTAAATAGGGCCGTAACGTGGCTTATTATGTAGTGAGGGGACGTGACGCAGGGGGAGGGGGGTCATGTGGGACCCCCAATACGTATATAAGCCACGTCTAGCCCAGGTACATTCTACAAGATTTTGATGACTGAACACATCGACTCCCGGTTGGGGATGATTACTCATTCTCCTCCTCTCCTTAGCCTTCCTTTTGTATTGGACTGATGAACCCCCTGTGTGGGGAAACTTTCCTGAATAAAATTCCCCTATGCTCATAAGTGTCTCAATCTTCAACAGTCGGTTTTTCAAACCACACATAACTGGGGTCTACCCCGGGGGGTGTTCCGGGGGCAAAGCCCCCCGCGGGCCGTCCTTGACGTTGATGGGGTTTTTGTCAATTTCGGGGGTTTATCCCCGGGGTTGTACCCGGGCAGAGTATTTTGGTTGTGCCCCCAGGGTTGTGTGGGTGGTCCCTAGGAGAGCGGCACTTTGGTCTGAAAAATAAAAACCCAATAACAGGTTACAATAAGTCACGAAACATCATTCCCGGGTTTTTACTTGCCAAGGGCCAAGAAACAAAAACTTTTCTTTACTTTGCGCTTTAAAAGTTTCCTTTTCCCAAAAGGGGATTACGTGAATTACGGAGTACCCGAGGTCAGTGGTCAGTGAAATCATACCCCGCCCCGAGCTGTCTGGGTATTGTGTGGGGGGTTTTCCCAAACACTATGTTTAGTGTTTTAGAAATTAGGTTAAAGTGTTGAAGAAGGGGAAATTTTACTTCTTCAGGGGAAAAAAGGAGGCGAAACTTTGTAGATGTGTTTTAAGTGAGTGTGAGATAGTTTTGGCTGGTAAGGAGGAAAAAAACTTCCACCAGTGAGAGTGGGGACTGCTTTAAGTGGCAACGGTTCACAGTTCAGGAAGAAGGAAAAAAGGGGGTTAAAAAGAAGATTGAATTAGGAAATCGATTCTTGTCTCCAGGGCGAGTGTACTTCTGTGGTTAGTATGTTAAAGGGACCCTGACTCCCTTGCTACAAGGTAAATATTCTGATTTGGGGGACCTCGGTAAGTAAGGACCCTGCTTTTTGTAACAGAGATAGAAAAGTCAGACAGAGGGTGTGCCTCCCAGAAGTGGGTTGGGACATAGTCAGCAGGGTTGGATAATTTTTTTCAGGGAATGGAAACAAAACCCTAATTGTCTTAATGTGGGGAAATGACATCAGGAAGGGCAGAAAACAGGAGCTATGGAAAGTAAGGTCGCCCTAGAAGTAGTCAGGCTTGGGGGGGTCCCGCATATGTAGCATCTTGCCCAGAAAGGGGAGTAGGCAATGAAGGCTGTCTAGGGCAATTGGTATAAATTTCTGACTAGACAGGTCTGCAAGGAACTTTCAACCCATTCTTTTTTAAAATGGGGCAAATTTTTTGGCAGCTTTATGTGTATGCAAGGGTGGGGTTTTTCTCTCTGGGGTTGGAGTGGTTTCATTTGCCAATTCGATTGAGGGGGGTAATTGATGACTTGTTAGGGCTTTAAACTGATGATTTTTGAGGATGGTGTTTGGGGAAACAATCAAATGCGTATTTTTGTTGGAAAAAACAGATTTACCAGGATACCTCAGGGGGTAGTTAAAAGGACAATATTCAAAAAAAAGTTCCTAATAAACAAAGCAAATGATAAAACAAAAAGATAGTAAGGGCAATGAGTGACTAGCCCCTTAAGGGTTTTCTATAGAATAGTAGGAGTTAAGAAATAAGATTGATGACTAATTACTCCAAGTGCAGGTAATATAGATATTATTGCTATAACGGACCCGGTTCAACTTGAAGGAAGAGAAATGCCCTTCGAAGCAGTATAAAGGATTGTAAACTTTCACACGATGGGTCAAAGGAAGGGGGGGTGGAGTGGCGATGTATGTCGAGATAATTTTAAAATTTTTGTCTTAGACATGATATAAATTAGAAACATTGGGAACAGAATCTGTTTGGATACAGATTCTCGAAGGGTATGAAAAATTATTTTGGGGGTGAAAATAGGCCCCAAAATTAATAAGGGTGAAATAAACTGCTATGGGACGAAATTCATAAAGGGGTTAATGGGGATTTTAACTTTAGACAAAAAATTTTATTGGAACAATTTGACAGAAAACTTTAGTCTAGGACTTTCTTGAACAGTTCAGGTTTGCTTTTTATAACAGGTTGTGACACAACAACTAGAGGAAACAACTGTTTGACTTGTTCTTGCCAAAAAAGATTCACTAATTAATAATCTTCGGTTTAAATGAGAGCTTGGGGGAAAGCACATGGGCAACAGTTAGGCAATTTTTATTCCGCGTTTCGCCTACACAGTGGGGCTTCTTCATCGAATACAGAAAGTAGGCAGGAACAGTAGAGAGGAAAGCGAGTAATCAGCCCATCCCCCTTTTAAGTCGTAAATTTAGGTTTTCCAGCCCTGGGCCTGGAGAATTTTCATTCCATAGAGGAAAACTACTGAAGATCAAGCGGGGAAAATTTTCAGTTCCATAGTCGGGAACTTCTGAAATCAAGCGATCTTCAGATATTTCCCTACTAGGAACTAAACTTCTCCGGCCGAGGGACTGACAACCTCAAATTCTACGACTCAAGGGGTGATGGACTGTTACATCGTCTTCACACTCTACTCTTCCTCCCTACTTTCTGTATTCGACTGAAGAACCTACTGTGTAGGCGAAACGTTTGGGAATAAAGTTCCTAACTGTTGCCTATGTGTCTTCCCTACCAACCGTGGGAAAAATTGTATACCATTTTGAGTTCTGATGGCTTGGGGAAAGTGATCACAAATATTATTTTAAATATATCAGGAAATTTACCCAGATAACTGCAATAAAAATCCGTCCCAACTTCCGATTGGCTGATTTCATAAGAAAATAAAAGTAGGAACACTGAAAGGCTACGGCCCCCTGCGAGGCAGGTCCTTTTCAAACGACCCCCTACCCAAAAAATACCCCAAAAAAAACTTGCGTTTTTCAAAAAATTCACCCAACGTCAACCAGCAGCATCGGGGTCTGTTACAAAGAATTCTTCAACACTTGTTCATTTTTTGGCGAAGACTTATTTTGACTAGTGGATGGTACCCATGACCCCCCTCCGCCTGCTCACCTCACCTCATACGTATAAAAGCCACGTCTACGGCCCCAAGCGTACATTCTACAAGATTGGGACTGAACACATGACTCCCTGAGGGGACTGTTTTACCTCAACTCCCCTCTCCTTACCCTTCCTCTTTTTTGGATGAATGGTTTAAAAAACCCGCCCAATTAAGTTGAACACTTATGCAGTAGGGGAATCTTTTTCGGGGAAACGTTTCGCCACACAGTGGCTTCATCATCCATACAAAGAGGAGGCGTAAGGAGAGGAGGAAAGGGGTAATCAGTCCCTAAACCCGGGAGTCGAGTTTCAGTCCAAAAAGTCTTGTAGAATGTACAGTATAGGGCCGTAGAGTGGTTTTTATACTGTAGGGGGTGAGGTGAAGCAGGCGGGGGCGGGGCATAGGGTACCACCCAGTCAAATAGGCTTCGCCCAAAGGTTGAACAAGTGTTGAAGAATTCTTTGTAACAAACCCCCATATGCGCTGTGTCTGACATTTTGTATGAATGGTTTGAAAACCGAAAAATTTGAAATTGAGACATTTATGAGCATAGGGGAAATTTTTATTCAGGAAACTTTTTCGCCACACAGTGGTTCATCAGTCCAAAACAAAGAAAGGCGAAGGAGAGGAGGAGAATGAGGTAATCAGCCCCAAACCCGGGAATCGATTTTTGGGGTTTTCATAAAACCTTGAGAATGTAAGTATGGGGCCGTAGACGTGGCTTATATACGAGTGGGGTGAGGTAACAGCGGAGGCGGGTCATAGGGACCACCACTATAAATAGGTCTTCGTCCAAGGTTGAACAAGTGTTAAAGAATTCTTTGAAACAAGATCCTTATCTGCTGTGTCTACAGTTGGATAAGGGGTTTAAAAAACCCAAAAGGGAAGATGAGCCCTTTATGCAGCATATGGGAATCTTTATTCAGAAACGTTTCGCCACACAGTGGCTTCATCAGTTCATACGTAGGAGAAACTGGGGAAAATTCTACGTATGGACTGATGAAGCCACTGTGTGGCGAAACGTTTCCTCAATAAAGATACCCAAGAGTTGCACATGTGTCTAATTTATCATCCTTACACAGTAAATCATTTTAGTCATTCTTCTCTGTATGTTCTCTAATGAGTCTGTATCCATCCTGTAGTAAGGGGACCAAAACTGAGCAGCATAATCTAAATGAGGCCTCACTAGTGATGTATAGAGCTGTAAAATAACTTTTGGACTTCTGTTATTTATACTTCTTGAGATAAATCCAAGTAATCTGTTGGCCTTGTTGCGCACACTAAGGCCTCGTCTTAGCTTTAGATTTCTGCTTCCCCAAGTCTTTTTCACATTCTGTATGATCAAGCTCTACTTCACCTAGATTATAGCTTCGAGGGTTATTTTCATTCCCAACATTAAACTTCATCTGCCATTTTTCAGAACCAAGCCCTTTAAATTTGTCCAAATCCTCCGGAGTTCATTGATATCCTCCTCAGAGTGAATTATACGGCCTATCTTTGTATCATCAGCAAAATTTACTCATGTCACTCGTAATCCCTTCATCAAGGTCATTAATGTAAATTATGAACAAGAGAGGGCCTAAAACTGTTCCTTTGGAACCCCACTAGTGACTAATCCCCATTCAGATTTCACTCCATAAATGGTAACTCTCTGCTTTCTATTGGTAAGCCATGCCTCAGTCCATGCTAGAACTTTACCTCCTATACCATGACTGCCACTTTTCTTAAGAGTCTCTTGTGAGATACTCTATCGAAGGCTTTACAAAAATCCAAATAAACAATACATTCCTTATCACTGTCAACTGCCTCAGATGTTCTATTGAAGAACGTCAGTAAGTTTGTCAGGCGGGAACGACCTCTCGTGAATCCATGCTGAGATTCATTTATCAAGTTATGCTCTTCAAGGTGACTTCTGGATAATGTCAGCTATAATTGATTCTAATAACTTGCCCACTATAGATGTCAGCTTATTGGACGTAATTTGAAGGAGTGGACTTATCCCCTGATTTGAAATATAGGAACCACATTAGCCATCTTCCACAACTGGCACAACACTGGTAAGGGTGGACGCATTGAATACACTCGTTAATGGCTGAAATAAGCTCCATCTTGCATTCGTTTAAGTACCCTGGAAAACAACTCACGGGTCCCGGGGACTTATTTTGCTTCAGTTTGTCTATCTGTTTAATAACCATGTCCCTCGTGACAGTAATATTAGTTAACTTAAATTCATCAGGAACTAAATAATGTGTTAATTACTGAATCTCATTTACATCTTCCTGTGTAAAAACTGACAAAAAAAAAGTCATTAAATAAGGAACACATTTCCAGTTCATTATCAGTCAGCTGTCCATCCCAGTTTTCAGAGGCCTACTTTTTCCTTCACCTTCGTCCTATACACTTGAAAGAACCCCTTTGGATTAGTCTTTGATTCATTAGCAACTCTAATTTCATAGTCACGGGTTTTGCCTTTCTAATCGCCTTTTTTTACTTCTCTTTTAAGCTGAACATATTTTGGGCAGTAAGGTTAACCTCTGGAAATAAAACACATAAAAGCAGTATAATGTGATCCTTTATTGACAACGTTTCACCCACACAGTGGGCTTTTTCAAGTCAAAACACAAAATCTGTGTGTGACTTGAAAAAACCCACTGTGTGGGTGAACGTTGTCAATAAAGGATCACATTATACTGCATATGTGTTTATATTTCCATTGTGTCGGTATTTTATACCATTTATTTCCAAGGTTAACCTCTCCTCTTCTGATGCGCCTATAAATTCCCCTTTTCTCCCATAATAGATGATTTAGCCTCCTGTTAACCCATTTGGGAACGTTATTATTAGACCTAATTTCTCTCTGGGGAATGTATATACTCTGGGCACGTGTACATTTTTAAGAAAACAATCATAAAAGCAGATCCCTTCATATTCATAAGTATGATTATCGTCAATAAAATCATTAGCTAGATAACCCCAATCAAGATTAGACAGATGTTCCCTAAGTCCATTATAATCGGCAGAACGAAAATCAGGGATTTTTACTGTATTATCATTATTCTTGCATTCCCTTTTTTTATGCTAAAAGTGATGGATTTGTGATCACTTGCGCCAAGCTCTTCAGTGATCTCCAGATTATTCACGAGTGTTTCCTTATTTGACAAGAATAGGTCTAGCAAATTATTACCCCTGGTAGGCTCAGTTACGCTCTGTTTCAGAAAACAGTCCTGAACTGTTTCCATAAAGTCACTGGACTCTAGATTACCTGTCAAAGAATTCCAGTCAATTTGACTAAAGTTAAAGTCCCCTACTATGACTATGTTACTGTGTCCAGAAGCCCTAACAATTTCGTCCCAAAGAAGTCTCCCTCTATCGTGATCCAAGCCTGGAGGTCGGTATATTACACCTAGAATTAGTTTTTCTTGACCCTCCACGAACTCTACCCAAACAGACTCTGTTACTGCTCCATCTATTTTTATACCTGTTTTTATGCAACAATTAATATTTTTCTCGAACATACAATGCAACTCCTCCCCCCTTCCCATTACATCTATCCACATTGAACAACTTAAATCCCTGAATATTACACTCAGCAGTCATATCCGACTCTTTAAATCATACCACGTTTCAGTTAATGCAATGATATCAAAGTTCCCAGCACGTGCTACCAAACATAGTTCATTAATTTTATTTCTTGCACTTCGACTGTTAGCATAAAATACCATCATATTGTTTTTTCTTCTGCACATTTTCCTATTCATCTTTGTTTTTACACACTTTCTGAAATTATCATTACCCAGAGTTACTCCATGACAGTTACTATTAAGATTCTTAATATCAGAGCATAAGTCAATATATCCATACTCATATTTATCATTTTTTAAACCCAACCTCTAACTAATCCTAGTTTAAAGTCCTAACAACCCCTCAACTGAGTTAGCAAGAAAACCCACACCTGCCCTGGATAAGTGAACCCCATCCCTGGCATACATGTCATTTCGGCCATAGAAGTTGTCCCAGTTGTCAATGAATGGTACTGCATTATCCTTACAGTGTTTATCCAGCCAACAATTAATACCAATTGCTCTGGACAACCATTCATTACCAACACCTCTTCTTGGCAAAATGCCACATATAACAGGGCGCCCCCCCCCCCTTCTTCCTAATTATGTCTATAGCTGTCCTGAACTTTCTAAAAATACTCACTTCTACGCTTGCCTACATCATTGCCTCCAGCACTGAGGCAAATAATAGGATTGATCCCATTACCGTTCATGATGTTGTCAAGCCGGCTAACAATGTCCTCCATCCCAGCCCCAGGAAAGCAAACCCTCTGTCTCCTACTCCTGTCCTTCAAGCAGAATGCCCTATCCATGTATCTAACCTGGCTATCCCCAACAACAACAATATTCTTACCTTCCTTGTTGTCGTTCGTCGTGACGATCCCAGTAGTCGACTCACATTCGTCGGGTAGCACCGAGAATGTGTTGGAGGTTTCCACAGGAGTTTCCACAGCAGTCTCTTTCTTCTTCATCGTTTCTGGCTTTCCATTCGTCTTCTTGATCGTCAACTTCGTCGTCCCCTGCTGTCCAGCCACTGACCACGATCCCTTCTTGACCTGAGGACTCGAAACAGGAGGACTACTACGAATCCTCTTGTTTTCCTCGGTCAATCGCCGTATCTCCATCTTCGCTACCCTCAATTCTTCCTTAAGTTGCTAGTAAAGTTGCTCGATGGAGGGCATCTTGGTTCAGTCCACCGGGAGCACACAAGACACTTCTTCACAGAGTTAAGTACAGGTCACCCACACGTTTGAATCAGTTATCCTACCTATCTTTGTGTCATCGGCGAATTTGCTCATATCACTAGTAACATCCTCATCAAGATCATTGATATATATTATAAACAACAACGGGCCCAAGACTGTAAATTAAAAGGACACAAGTGCAACTAATGTGACATTTTATTGTGGCAACGTTTCGCTCTCCAGGAGCTTTATCAATGGCTTGATAAAGCTCCTGGAGAGCGAAACGTTGCCACAATAAAATGTCACATTACTTGCACTTGTGTCCTTTTACTTTACATATTGTCGGTAATTCTACCAACTTTATTACGGGCACAAGACTGATCCCTGTGGAACGCCACTTGTTACAGATCCCCACTCGGATTTAACCCCATTTATGGACACACTCTGCTTCCTGTCAGTGAGCCATGACTCGATCCACGAGAGCACTTTTCCCCCAATGCCATGAGCTGCCACTTTCTTTAACAGTCTTTGGTGCAGAACTCTATCAAAAGCCTTACTAAAATCTAAGTAAATAATATCAAATTCTTTATCGTGGTCAACAGCCTCAAAAGCTTTACTGAAGAAAGTTAATAAATTAGTTAGACAAGACCGGCCTCTTGTGAATCCATGCTGAGTATCATTAATCAAGCTATGCTTATCGAGATGGCTTCTTATAATTTCAGCTATAATTGACTCTAATAATTTGCCTACAATTGAGGTCAGGCTTATTGGGCGGTAATTAGATGGTAACGACTTGTCCTCTGTTTTAAAAATAGGAATTACATTAGCCATCTTCCACATATCAGACACTACACCTGATTGAAGAGCTAAATTAAAAATATTAGTTAATGGTTCACAGAGTTCCATTTTGCATTCCTTAAGAACCCTTGAAAAAACCTCATCAGGACCCGGTGACTTATTTTGCTTCAGTCGGTCTATCTGCTTCACAACCATTTCACTAGTGACTGTGATGTTACATAATTTATCTTCTTCTGACCCACTATAAAAATTAATTATTGGAATATTATTAGTGTCTTCATGTGTAAAAACCGAGAGAAAATAATTATTTAAAATCGAGCACATTTCATTCTCTTTGTCAGTAAGATGCCCATAGTTATTTTTAAGGGGACCTATGTTATCTCTAACTTTTGTTCTATATACCTGGAAAAAAACTTTTTGGGTTAGTTTTAGAATCCCTAGCAACTTTAATTTCATAGTCCCTTTAAGCTTTTCTTATCCCCTTTTTAATGTCCCTCTTAATGTCAATATACTGATTCATAAGATGACCCTCACCTCTTTTGGTATGCCTATAAATTCCTTTCTTATGCCCTAATAGATATTTTAGCCTATTATTCATCCATTTTGGGTCATTTCTATTTGATCTAATTTCTTTATACGGGATAAACGTTCTTTGAGCCTCATGTATAGTGTTCAGAAAACTGTCATATTGATAGCTGTCTTCGTTACCCCAGTCAACAGATGATAAGTGTTCTCTAAGCCCATCGTAATCTGCTAAGCGAAAATCTGGGACTGTTACTGAGTTATCCCTACTATCATACTTCCATTCAATGCTAAATGTAATTGATTTGTGGTCGCTAGCACCCAGTTCCTCTGAAACTTCAAAATTATTAACAAGGGATTCATTGTTTGCCAGAACTAAGTCAAGCAGGTTATTACCCCTTGTTGGTTCTGTCACAAACTGCTTCAAAAAACAATCCTGAACTACTTCTAATAAGTCGTATGTTTCTAAATTCCCAGTCAAGAAATTCCAATCAAATTGACTAAAGTTAAAGTCTCCTAGAATTACTACATTATCGTGCCTTGTGGCCCTAACAATTTCCTCCCATAGTATAGTCTCCCCTGGTCCCTATCTAAATTTGGGGGACGGTATATCACACCTAAAATAAATTTTTCATGCCCCTCTGAAAATTATATCCAAACAGACTCTGTATGTGTTGCTTCAGACTTAATACCCGTTTTTATGCAACAGTTCAAGCGATCTCGGACATACAATGCCACCCCACCCCCCTTCCCGACATTTCTATCTACTTGGAAGAATTTAAAACCCTGAATGTGACATTCTGCAGGCATGTCCCGACTTTTTAATTAAACCACGTCTCAGTTAAGGCAAATACATCAATGTTACCTGCACTAGCAACTAGTCTCAACTCGTCCATCTTATTCCTAGCACTGCGACTATTTGTGTAATATATATTTAAAGACCCTCCTCTGTCTTTACCCTTCCTGCTCCTTTCTGTTATTCCACTAAACCTATTACTGTCCTTGTCAATTAGTGCCACTGGCTTTCTAATATCCACCTCATTTTGCCTATTACTAATTCTCCTAGTACTCATATTACTACCCTGGGACTTCACAGTTTTCCCGCCAAAACCCATACCACTAACTATTCCTAGTTTAAAGACCTAACAGCTCCCTCCACTGCGATGGTCAGTGCTCCCACCCCACACCTAGATAAGTGAACCCCATCCCTGGCATACATGTCATTTCTGCCATAGAAGAGGTCCCAGTTGTCAGTGAATGTTACCGCATTTTCCTTACAGTATTTGTCCAGCCAGCAATTGACACCAATTGCTCTGGACAACCATTCATTTCCAACTCCTCTCCTTGGCAAAATGCCACATATGACAGGTTTCCCACGCTTCCTCCTAATTATCTCTATTGCTGACCTATACCTGCTAATCAGGTCCTCACTCCTACGTCTGCCAACATCGTTGCCTCCAGCACTGAGACAGATAATAGGATTTCTCCCATTACCTCTCATGATGTCATCCAGGCGGCTAACAATATCCTTCATCCCAGCCCCAGGAAAACACACTCTCTACCTCCTACTCCTATCCTCAGTCTATCCTTCCCTATGAGGATAGACTGAGGGCCCTGAATCTGCACTCTCTTGAAAGGCGTAGAATTAGGGGGGATATGATTGAGGTGTATAAATGGAAAACAGGAATAAATAGCATGCTGAAAATATCCAGCAAAGACAGGACTCGCAGCAATGGTTTCAAGTTGGAAAAGTTCGGATTCAGGAAGGACATAGGAAAGCACTGGTTTGGTAATAGATTTGTGGATGAGTGGAACAAACTCCCGAGTACCGTCATAGAAGCTAAGACGTTGTGTAGCCTTAAAAATAGGTTGGATAAATACATGAGTGGGTGTGGGTGGGTGTGAGTTGGACCTGATTAGCTTGGGCTACCAGGTCTGGTGCCTTGCTCCTTTCTTAAGTGGAAGTGACCTGACTAGGTGGTCATGTTCTAGGCCGGGAGGTGGCATGGATCTGCTTCGCATGGGTCAGTAGGCCTGTTGCAGTGTTCCTTGTTTCTTATGTTCTTATGTACGGTTATGGTGAAGAGCGGTAGTGACATTTCGTAATGGATTATTATTACGTTTTGTTCTTTTGTGATGATATTAGTAACTTCCTCCTTTTGTTTTTCCTCTGTTTTCTTCTTTCGCTCTTTATATTTTCTTTCTTGAGTTTGCCAAGGCTCCGACCATGATGGATCCTCGTCATCACTGACACTGATGACGGATGTTACTGGTAGGCAGGAGTCTCTCTGGCAATACAAAACACACTTAACAGAGAAAACCTTTAGCCTCGATAAAGCTCTTTTTAGGGCTAAACATTGCGTAAAAAAAACTTTGCTACTTGAGTTTTATATTCCAACTTCGTCTGCTACTCGTCATTCACTATAAGAGACAGTCTCAACTAGGCTCCGGCACCGGTGGCTGAGAAAGTTGTGAAGCCTGGCCAAGAACTGGAGCTCATCCTCTGCACTCTTGCCTAGGTGAGCTTAACTCAGTAAACATTAACCAGCAGGGGTCGAAATGTACATATTAACCAGCAGGGGTCGAAATGTACAAATCAATTAATTTTCTAAGTTTGTCCCTCCATGTGGGATATTTTTGAGCACTGACAAGTCTCCATTGTGTGTGTGTGTGTGTGTGTGTGTGTGTGTGTATGTGTGTGTGTGTGTGTATGTGTGTGTGTGTGTGTACTCACCTATTTGTACTCACCTATTTGTGGTTGCAGGGGTCGAGTCACAAGCTCCTGGCCCCGCCTCTTCGCTGATTGCTACTAGGTCCTCTCTCTCCCTGCCCCATGAGCTCTATCATACCTCGCCTTAAAACTATGTATGGTTCCTGCCTCCACCACATCACTTTCTAGGCTATTCCATGGCCTGACTACTCTTGACTGAAGAAATACTTCCTAACATCCCTTTGATTCATCTGAGTCTTCAACTTCCAATTGTGACCTCTTGTGTCTGTGTCCCATCTCTGGAAACATCCGTCTTTGTCCACCTCGTCTATTCCGGCGCAGTATTTTATATGTCGTTATCATGTCTCCCTGACCCTCCTGGCCTCCAGTGTCGTCAGCCGATTTCCCTCAACCTTTCTTCATAGGACAATCCCGTATGCTCTGGGACTAGTCTTGTTGCAAACCTTTGCACTTTCTCTAATTTCTTGACGTGCTTGACTAGGTGTGGATTCCAAACTGGTGCTGCCATCTCCAGTATGGGCCTGACGTAGATGGTGTTACAGAGTCTTAAACGATTCCTTACTGAGGTATCGGAACGCTTATCCGTAGGTTTGCCAGGCGCCCGTATGCTGCAGCAGTTA
Organism: Cherax quadricarinatus; assembly: GCF_026875155.1. Taxonomy (NCBI): domain Eukaryota; kingdom Metazoa; phylum Arthropoda; class Malacostraca; order Decapoda; family Parastacidae; genus Cherax; species Cherax quadricarinatus. Next base: position 40,584,255 of record NC_069416.1, on the reverse strand, counting down.
TCTGATTGATGTGCACCTCAGGAGATATGCTCGGTGTTATACTCATCCCCAGATCTTTTTCCTTGAGTGAGGTTTTGCAATCTTTGGCCATCTAAACTATATTGTGTCTGCGGTCTTCTTTGCCCTTCCCCAATCTTCATGACTTTGCATTTGGCAGGGTTAAATTCAAGGAGCCAGTTGCTGGACTAGGCTTGTAGCCTGTCCAGATCTCTTTGTAGTCCTGCCTGATCCTCGTCCGATTCGATTCTTCTCATTAACTTCACATCGTCTGCAAACAAGGACACTTCTGAGTCTATCCTTCCGTTATGTCGTTCACGTATACCAAGAACAGCACAGGTCCTAGGACTGACCCCTGTGGAACCCCGCTTGTCACAGGCGCCCACTCTGACACCTCGTCGCGTACCATGACTCGTTGTTGCCTCCCTGTCAGATATTCTCTGATCCATTGCAATGCCTTTCCTGTTATGTGTGCCTGGTCCTCTAGCTTTTGCAGTAACCTCTTGTGAGGAACTGTTTCGAAAGCCTTCTTGCAGTCCAAAAATACGCAGTCGATCCACCCCTCTCTCTCTTGTCTTACTTCTGTCACCTTGTCATAAAACTCTAGTAGGTTTGTGACACAGGATTTTCCTTCCCTGAAACCGTGCTGGTTGCAGGGGCCGAGTCACAGCTCCTGGCCCCGCCTCTTCGCTGATTGCTACTAGGTCCTCTCTCTCCCTGCCCCATGAGCTTTATCATACCTCGCCTTAAAACTATGTATGGTTCCCGCCTCCACTACGTCACTTTCTAGGCTATTCCACGGCCTGGCTACTCTATGACTGAAGAAATACTTCCTAGCATCCCTCTGATTCATCTGAGTCTTCAACTTCCAATTGTGACCTCTTGTGTCTGTGTCCCTTCTCTGGAACATCCCGTCTTTGTCCACCTTGTCTATTCCGCGCAGTATTTTATATGTCGTTATCGTGTCTCCCCTGACCCTCCTGTCCTCCAGTGTCTTCAGGCCAGATTTCCCTCAACCTTTCTTCGTAGGACAATCCCCGCAGCTCTGGGACTAGTCTTGTTGCAAACTTTTGCACTTTCTCCAATTTCTTGACGTGCTTGACTAGGTGTGGATTCCAAACTGGTGCTGCATACTCCAGTATGGGCCTGACGTAAATGGTATACAGAGTCTTGAACGAATCCTTACTGAGGTATCGGAACGCTATCCGTAGGTTTGCCAGGCGCCCATATGCTGCAGCAGTTATCTGATTGATGTGCGTCTCAGGAGATATGCTCGGTGTTATACTCACCCCCAGATCTTTTTCCTTGAGTGAGGTTTGCAGTCTTTGGCCATCTAAACTATATTGTATCTGCGGTCTTCTTTGCCCTTCCCCAATCTTCATGACTTTGCATTTGGCAGGGTTAAACTCAAGGAGCCAGATGCTGGACCAGGCTTGTAGCCTGTCCAGGTCTCTTTGTAGTCCTGCTTGATCCTCGTCCGATTTGATTCTTCTCATTAACTTCACATCATCTGCAAACAAGGACACTTCTGAGTCTATCCCTTCCGTTATGTCGTTCACATATATCAAGAACAGCACAGGTCCTAGGACTGACCCCTGTGGAACCCCACTTGTCACAGGCGCCCACTCTGACACCTCGTCGCGTACCATGGCTCGTTGTTGCCTCCCTGTCAGGTATTCTCTGATCCATTGCAGTGCCTTTCCTGTTATGTGCCTGATACTCATGCTTTTGCAGTAACCTCTTGTGAGGAACTGTGTCGAAGGCCTTCTTGCAGTCCAAAAAAATGCAGTCGATCCACCCCTCTCTCTCTTGTCTTACTTCTGTCACCTTGTCATAAAACTCTAGTAGGTTTATGACACAGGATTTTCCTTCCCTGAAACCATGCTGGTTGTCAATTATACACTTATTTTTTCCAGGTGCTCCATCACTCTCCTCCTGATGATCTTCTCCATGACCTTGCATACTATACACGTTAGTGATACACAATATCTCTGCTTCCTCTTTAAGGACCCACGGAGAGATGTTGTCTGGTCCCACCGCCTTTGAGGTGTCTAGTTCGCATAGCAGCTTCTTCACCTCCTCCTTGGTTATATGTACCTCTTCCAGCACTTGCTGGTGTGCCCCCTTGTTCTGATTTCCTGGAGTCCTACTGGTTTCCACTGTGTATGTGTGTGTGCGTGTGTGTGTGTGTGTGTGTGTGTGTGTGTGTGTGTGTGTGTGTGTGTGTGTGTGTGTGTGTGTGTGTGTGTGTGTGTGTACTCACCTAGTTGTGGTTGCAGGGGTCGATTCACAGCTCCTGGCCCTGCCTCCTCACTGGTCACTACTAGGTCACTCTTCCTGCTCCATGAGCTTGATCATACCTCTTCTTAAAATTATGTATGGATCCTGCCTACACTACATCACTTCCCAAACTATTCCACTTCCTGACAACTCTGTGACTAAAGAAATACTTCCTAACATCCTTGTGATTCATCTGAGTCTTCAACTTCCAACTGTGATCCCTTGTTGCTATGTGTGTGTGTGTGTGTGTGTGTGTGTGTGTGTGTGTGTGTGTGTGTGTGTGTGTGTGTGTGTGTGTGTGTGTGTTTATGTGTGTGTGAAGGGGAAAGTAAACAACGTGGAAAGTAAAACTCAACTTTTTTGTTTGGTGTTGCCGGAGAAAACATGAGAGAAGTGAAGGAACAACAGAGGCTTCGTCGCCGCCTGAACCTTCACACACCTGTAAAAAAATCAGGTATAATTTTTTTTCAGGTGGAGAGAGAGAGGCAGGAGTTATAGGAGGGGAGGGAGGGGAGGACTGGGGTTATTGGATTGGAGGGAAGGAGGGCCAGGATAAAAGTGGGGAGAGAATGAGTAGAGGATAGACAACAGCGGATGGATAAAGAGGAATAAGAGGGAAGGAGGTCGGCAAGGAAAGGGAAGCTGATACAAGGAATGAAGGTGGAGAGGGAATAAGAATGATGGAAAGGGATGAGGTAAGAATGGAAATAAGATGGGAGTGGAATTCGAAATGTAAAACTGAATACACCAGCAGTATTCTGCTGTCTTATTCTGTATGACCATTAAATGGTGGGACCAGAAGCGAAATGTGTTTCACTTCTCATATTTCAGCACATAGGATTTTTTTTTTTATCAAGTGGTGAAATTTGTCAACCTGAGCTGAGAGGCTTCAGCAGAGTAATGAAGATATCTGGTTCATCAACAAGGAGAACTTGAGTTACCATTACTTGGACATCCTATGTCTCAGGATGACCCATCCCATACACTGGGAAAATAGATTTTATGAGTATATCTTCAACAGAGAGTGAGTGAGAGGTTAAGAGGAAGGCGGGGGATGGAAGGAGGTCCACCACAGACGGTCTTATCATACAGACCAACTTCTGACTGATCCAATATGGTGCGGTGGCTTCCGCTGGGTGACCTGGCTGCCCCGCCCTATCTCCACCCTGTTATTATCTGCACTACAACCTGGAATTATCACCACCTGTTGTGATTCCTTTACCACTATGACGCATGTTAAGTGAAAGATAGAGGGATAAGAATGGGGTGAATATGACTGAAGAATAAACGTGAAAATGAAAGCTTTGCAAAGAGGGAATGTTGCTGCTGCAAGTTTATCCGTTAGTAAAAAAAAAAGACACTGTTTTTTTTTATCATTGGATGACCCGTTCAGTGGCGCCATCACAGTGATGGAGGCGCTGCGAGACGGTGTTTTATTTTTGTTCTGATTTTTATAGAAAATGGATATATCAGTAAAGAACTGATTCTTAGTTTTATATGCAAGTTACATTGTGGAAACAAATCTGTGTTTCCAGTCATATGCCATCACACAGGATTGGTTACATAGTATTGAAATCTGTCAGCATTAAGGGTTCACAGCTAGAGCAGGTTCTAAAGTTTCGTTCCAGATGAAATGGAGTTTCTCTCACTTGGGAATTGCCATCTTTCAGGATGGCCTATCCCATACACAGGAAAAAATGAAATTTTTACGAAGACATCTCTATCATCAGAGAGCGGAACAACAGAAATAATATTTAGGAGAGAAAACAAAAAGGAAAGAGGATGGAGAATTTGGACTCCCTTATACAAGATTCACTTGTGCTAGCCTAGTGACAACCATCCTCAATATTATGAAACAAATCTCACTTCATTGTACTAAACACCATCCACTACACGTAGCCTGACCTCAGATAAGTTAGGCAGGACTGAGCTGCATCGCCTTACATAAATTTTTGATACAGGTCAGGCGGCGGGGGCTTGCTTACTTAAAAACACCAGCACACTATCTTAAATCACATAGTTCCATATAGAGCACAACGGTCGACATACACAAATATATTCTCATGTAAATGCACACATACATGATCAGATAAGTATACAACTATAATTATGTACATACACACACGTACATACACGCTCTTAATGCACACAGTACCGTCTACACATATGTAAGGAAGAACCGTTGATGGTGTCACACGCAGACATTACCGAAGTATAGAGGAGTAAATATCTGTTATAAACCACGGTTCGGAAGGGGTTAGAAACCATGGAAAGTGATTAGTAAAACTCCAGGCCAGCACGTAAACCACTGGGCCAGCTGACTACAATAAGATTCATAAAACTAGGTATTATTATTATTATTATTATTATTATTATTATTATTATTATTATTATTATTATTATTATTATTATTGTTATTATAAAAGAAACGCTAAACGTCCAATTAGGTATAATTATATACCATAGGAAGGTTAGCATGGGCCAACACTGTGACCACAAATGCAAGTTTTGTAGATGAATCTTCATCATTTAACATTGATTTTACTGTCATAAAAATATTCTTCATGAGGGATTAATTTGGTAAATTATTACGGTGGATAAGACTATTTTTTTTTGTTTTGAAGATGCAAGCCAAGGAAAAAATGGTTTGGGTGAAGCAAGCGAGCCAACAGATTTTATGTAAATATTTCGGAGTGCCACTAGGGTTACGAGGCGGCGGAGGGTGTTACCAGCAGCCATGCCCTGGTTACCCTCATCTTTCTTTTACAAATCATATAATGAGGCGCTTAAGATGAACGGTTGAATTTTTGTGGAATATTAGCCCAGCAAGACAGTTGTTGACGAACGTTATAGACTTAGCGATGAGCATCTGTGCGAGTGTGTGTCGTCTTCCGCTCACTTGGCAATATTATGATGATATGCGGATGTGTTAACCACCGGATTCACCATCTTTCTGATGTGTTGTGGTCGTAGTGCTATAAATAAAAACAAGGGTTCATAATTTTGAACTAGTTGTAGTAAATGGTCAGTAGTCGACAAACTAGCAATGTTAAACCTTTTTTTTTAGTCTTTGACCAAAACTATTAAAATATGAATAACATACGATCATTTATAAGAAAAGTCGGGACAACACGAGCAGGAACTCTCCTGGTGTGCCCACGAACAGATAAGAACACATACACAACTTCAAGAGGAGATTCGACAAAGCCTTTTGTCATCCAGCAGGCGGGTCAGCATCTAAGACACGACCTCCCCTGCAAACACAGTGCTTAGTACACTATACAGCCGTCTCCTCTTCCTCTTTTCTACAACGGTGAACGAGGTCGCATTACAATGAAGCAGAGATTAATAATAACACTGAAAAAAATTAATTACAAATAATTATGGAGAGAAATGAAGGTTTGACCTTTGGATCAATTAAAACTAAGTGGATGGTTAAGATAAAGATGGCAACGTCTGGAGTCACTTTATTTTTCTTCTTCTTCTTCTTCTTCTTCTTCTTCTTATTATTATTATTATTATTATTATTATTATATTATTATTATTATAAAAATAATTATGTCAGTTACCAGTTGGGTAGGACTAATAGCAGAAGAACCCATGTTAGATCCTGGGGCAGGTGGAGACGTTACATATGTTTTCTTTACCCTATTGCCCTTGGTCACTTAGCAGTAAACAGGCACCTGGGTGTTAGCAATATGTTGTGGGCGGTATCCTTGGGGATGGATGGGAAGGGGGGTTCGTAGTATGTATATCTTAGACACGAGCAATCTTTCAAATGAGCTGAGAAAGGATAACATCTTTCAGCCTGTAAATTCAACAATGTACATAACTGCCTCCTTCCTGGTGTGGTATTGAGGGTGTTCAGTAGTAGCGATTGTACCTGCTTCCGAATACTGCTGATCTACCTGCTTATATTAAGTATTAATTGCTCGTTGTTTCCGCCTCTTCCTAAATTTTTCCCTTTTAGATGTTTACTAATTCCTCTCGCTAATCGTTTTGTTTTAATTCCACTCATTTATTTCAGGTTTAATTGCAGATTCTTACGTGTTGGCGTGCGCAGTGATAGTTGTTCTTCTCTTCTACTCAGTATTTGGGTCTTAGAAACCGCAAGGTAATTTTCGACTCAAACTGAGCCTTATAATCACGAGCAAATTTATATTCGGGCAATTACGTCAGTCAAATGCCAGACTACTGCTTCTTTTACGTGGCTCCACGCTTCCTCAAGCCTGACTACTTGCCTTCACCAGTGTGTGTGTGTGTGTACTCACCTAGTTGTGGTTGCAGGGGTCGAGCCATAGCTCCTGGCTCCGCCTCTTCACTGGCCGCTACTGGGTCACTCTCCCTGCACCATGAGCTTTATCATACCTCTTCTTAAAGCTATGAATGGATCCTGCCTCCACTACATCGCTTTCCAAACTATTCCACTTCCTGACTACTCTGTGACTGAAGAAATACTTCCTAACATCCCTGTGATTCATCTGCGTCTTCAACTTCCAACTGTGTCCCCTTGTTGCTGTGTCCCATCTCGGGAACATTCTGTCTCTGTCCACCTTGTCAATTCCTCTCAGTATTTTATATGTCGTTATCATGTCTTCCCTATTTCTCCTGTCCTCCAGTGTCGTCAGGTCGATTTTCCTTAACCTCGTAGGACATACCCCTTAGCTCTGGGACTAGTCTTGTTGCAAACCTTTGCACTTTCTCTAGTTTCTTTACGTGCTTGGCTAGGTGTGGGTTCCAAACTGGTGCCGCATACTCCAATATGGGCCTAACGTACACGGTGTACAGGGTCCTGAACGATTCCTTATTAAGATGTCGGAATGCTGTTCTGAGGTTTGCTAGGGCCCATATGCTGCAGCAGTTATTTGGTTGATGTGCGCTTCAGGAGATGTGCTGGTGTTATACTCACACCAAGATCTTTTTCCTTGAGTGAGGTTTGTAGTCTCTGTCCCCTAGACTGTACTCCGTCTGCCGTCTTCTTTGCCTTTCCCCATTCTTCATGACTTTGCACTTGGTGGGGTTGAACTCCAGGAGCCAATTGCTGGACCTGGTCTGCACCCTGTCCAGATCCCTTTGTAGTTCTACCTGGTCCTCGTCCGATTTAATTCTTCTCATCAACTTCACATCGTCTGCAAACAGGGACACCTCGAAGTGTGTGTGTGTGTGTGTGTGTGTGTGTGTGTGTGTGTGTGTGTGTGTGTTTGTATGCGCGCGCACGCGCGCCGTATATTCAGTTTGCACTAAGCAATTTCAGAAGAGACCTGAGCTTCACAGATGATAATGTATGCAACAGATGGCAGCACCGTGTGGCGGCCCCACCTCCTCATTCCCTCTGCTAGACTAGTTAGTGCAGGCTTATGACTACGTAACTGAATGAACACGCATGAATGGGATTTACGGTCACAGTAAACAACGTTAACTAGCCAGTGGTGCGGAACGATACACATTACTTGTTTATGAATGAATTGGCGAGCATTAGCGCACTCTCTGGGCACTCACTCTGCCTGCTCCAGCTGGTTGGTTTTCTTTGTGGTTAAAGGTGGATACACTATGTGGTGTGTGTGTGTGTCTCTCTCTCTTTTTTATTATCCCTTCTTACCTCTCATGCTCTCTGGTTGTTGGGTGCCTTACTCTGTTTTATCTAAGGTATTGTTGGTTCCTCGCATTTTTTGCTCTTTCTTTACTCTCTCGCTCTCCTAATCATAAGATGAGTATTGTCTTGTTTTATCTGAGTCTCATTCTTTCTCTCTCTTTCTTTCTGGCGCTCACTGCTAGTAGGGTGTCCTGCGGGGCTACTCCCGCCCCTACACAACACTGGTGCACTGAGCTGCTGCAACTTGCTCTCCAGAGACTAATCTCGACTCTGCAGGGCTCTCACACCCTCGTAATATCTCGCCATTGCCTGTATTGCATCTGCTGAGCCTGACATTTTGTACAGTGTGTGTACTCACCTAGTTGTGATTGCAGGGGTCGATTCACAGCTCCTGGCCCCGCCTCTTCTCTGGCCGCTACTAGGTCATTCTTCCTGCTCCATGAGCTTTATCATACCTCTTCTTAAAGTTATGTATGTATCCTGCCTCCACTACATCACTTCCCAGGCTAATCCACTTCCTGACAACTCTGTGACTGAAGAAATACTTCCTAGCATCTCTGCGATTCATCTAAGTCTTCAACTTCCAATTGTGACCCCTTGTTGCTGTGTCCCGCCTCTGGAAGATTCTGTCTCTGTCCACCATGTCAGTTCCTCTCAGTATTTTATATGTCGTTATCATATCCCCCATATCTCTCCTGTCTTCCAGTGTCGTCAGGTCGATTTCCCTTAACCTTTCCTAGTAGGACATACCCCTTAGCTCTGAGACTAGTCTTATTGCAAACCTTTGCTCTTTCTCTAGTTTCCTTACATGCTTGGTTAGGTGTGGGCTCCAAATTGGTGCCGCATACTCCAATATGGGCCTAACGTACACAGTGTACAGGGTCCTGATTGATTCCTTATTAAGATGTCGGAATGCTGTTCTTAGGTTTGCTAGGCGCCCATATGCTGCAGCAGTTATTTGGTTGATGTGTGCCTCCGGAGATGTGCCTGGTGTTATACTCACCCCAAGATCTTTTTCCTTGAGTGAGGTTTGTAGTTCTGGCCCTCTCTAGACTATACTCCGTCTGTAGTCTTCTTTGCCCTTCCCCAATCTTCATGACTTTGCACTTGGTGGGGTTGAACTCCAGGAGCCAGTTGCTGGACCAGGCCTGCAGCCTGTCCAGTCCCATTTGTAGCTCTGCCTGGTCCTCGTCCGACTGAATTTTTCTCATCAATTTCACATCATCTGCAAACAAGGACACTTCGGAGTCTATTCTTTCCGTCATGTCCTTCACAAATGCAACAGCACCGGTCCTAGGAATGACCCCTGTGGCACCCCGCTCGTTACAGGCCCCCACTCTGAAGTACCATGACTCGCTGTTGTCTTCCTGACAGGTATTCCTTGATCTGTTGTAGTGCCTTCCCTGTTTTCCTTGCCTGGTCCTCCAGGTTTTGCACTAATCTCTTGTGTGGAACTGTGTCATACTGCCTTCTTACAGTCCAAGAAAATGCAATCTACCCACCCCTCTCTCTTTTGTCTTACCGCTGTCACCCTGTCATAGAACTCCAGTAGGTTTGTGATACAGGATTTCCTGTCCCTGAAACCATGTTGGCTGCTGTTGATGAGATCATTCCTTTCTAGGTGCTCCACCACTCTTCTCTTGTTAATCTTCTCCATGACCTTGCATACTATACATGTCAGTGACAATGGTCTGTAGTTTAATGCTTCGTATCTGTGTCCTTTTTTAAAAATTGGGACTCTATTTGCTGTCTTCCATACCTCAGGTAGTCGCCCTGTTTCGACAGATGTGTTGAAGATTGTTGTCAGTGGTACACAAAGTGCCTCTGCTCCCCTCTCAGTACCCATGGAGAGATGTTATCCGGCCCCATCACCTTTGAGGTATCTAGCTCGCTTAAAAACTTCTTCACTTCTTCCTCGGTTGTATGTATTATGTCCAACAATTGTTGGTGTGCCCCACCTCTCCGTCTTTCTGGAGTCCCTTCTGTCTCCTCTGTGAACACTTCTTTGAATCTCATGTTGAACTCCTCACATACTTTGCGGGCGTTTCTTGTGATTTTCCCTCCTTCCTCCCTCAGCCTGATTACCTGGTCCTTGACTGTTGTTTTCCTTCTGATGTGGCTGTACAACAGCTTCGGGTCAGATTTGGCTTTCGTTGCTATGTCATTCTCGTACTGTCTTTGGGCCACCCTTCTTACCTGTGCATATTCATTTCTGACTCTATGACTGCTCTTCTTATTCTCCTGGGTCATTTGCTTTCTATACTTCTTCCATTCTCTAGCACACTTGGTTCTGGCCTCCTTACACCTTTGGATAAACTAAGGGCTCATCCTGGCTTTTACAAACCTCTCCTAAGCTTCCTTGCATATTGTCACATATTCAAACTCGATCGATAGGGCCATTGTTGAAATGCCTAGGATTTTAAACTGATGGAAGATAGTGGTATGGGTGTGTGTGGGAAACAGTCAGGTTGCAACACTAGGGTTGAAAACAGTAAATGTATAAAAACATTCATCATGAAATTATAAATAAAGGCAATAGATCAGCTCAGCAAACAAAGGAAGACAGCAGAGGGCAGCAAGGGACTAACCCCCTTAAGGTTTACTACTAATAGCAGGAGTGTAAGAAATAAGATAGATGAGCTAAGATTAATTGCAAGTGCAGGAAACATAGATATTATAGCTATAACAGAAACCTGGATCAATCTGAAAGATAGAGAGATGCCCTCTGAATGTCACATCCAAGGCTATAAATTATTCCACACTTACAGGGTCAACAGGAAGGGTGGTGGAGTGGCGATGTATGTCAGAGACAATTTAAATTGTTGTGTTAGACAAGATATAAAATTAGAAGCGTCAGCCACTGAATCTGTTTGGTTACAGCTTCTCGAGGGCCGAGAAAAACTAATTTTGGGTGTGATTTACAGGGCCCCAAACCTTGATAGGGAGTGCAGTAAACTTCTATGGGACGAAATTCGTAAGGCATCTACATGCGAAAATGTTGTGCTAATGGGAGATTTCAACTATAGACAGACTGACTGGAGCAATTTGACAGGAAATTTAGAGTCAAGTGACTTTCTTGAAACGATCAGGATTGTTTTTTAAAACAGTTTGTGACAGAAGCAACTAGAGGAAATAACCTGCCTGACTTGGTTGTTGCTAGCTTGGCTGATTTCATAGGACTGAAAAATTACTTGGGTGGGCTGAACTGGAATGACCTGACTATGGGTTAGGTAGGTGGTGATGATTGCCGATATGACGTTTTCCAGGACAACTTATATTCCAAATAGGGAAATCAGATCAAACAAAAATGATCCTTTAGGCAAATATAGGCAATGATCCTTTAGGCAAATATTGGCAATGATCCTTTAGGCAAATATAGACGATGATCCTATAGGCATATATAGGCAAATCAAAAGAGGAGATGGGCAATTAAGAAATCAATATATTCAGTTAAAGAGAGAAGTAAAAAAAGGGAGTAAGAAAAGCAAAAAGAGATTATGAGGTTAAAGTTGCAAGAGAATCGAAGACTAACCCAAAAGGATTCTTTCAGGTATACAGAAGTAAGATCAGGGACAAGATAGGCCCACTCAAAAGTTACTCGGGTCAGCTCACGGGCAGTGATAAGGAAATGTGTAGAATTTTTAACACATACTTCCTCTCAGTTTTTACACAGGAAGATACTAGCGATATTCCAGAAATAATAAATTATGTAGAACAGGACGATAATAAACTATGGGGTCACAAGTGACATGGTCCTTAGGCAAATAGATAAATTAAAACCTAACAAATCCCCAGGCCCTTAGCAAATCTATGGGTAATCTTTTCAACATATCACTACAAACTGGCATGGTGCCAGATAAGTGGAAAATGGCAAATGCGATACCTATTTTCAAAGCAGGTGACAAGTCCTTAGCTTCGAACTATAGACCAATAAGCCTAACCTCCATAGTGGGAACATTTATGGAATCAATAATTGCCGAGGTAGTTCATAGCCACCTTGAAAAGCATAAATTATTCAACGAATCTAGCATGGTTTTGCTAAGGGGTGTTCCTGCCTTACGAACTTATTAAATTTTTCACTAAGTATTTGAGGAGGTAGATCATGGTAATGAATATGATATTGTGTATATGGCCTTCAGTAAGGCTTTTGACAGGGTTCCACATCAGAGACTATTGAGGAAAATTAAGGCACATGGAATAGGAGGAGAAATTTTTTCCTGGATAGAGGCATGGTTGACAAATAGGCAGCAGAGAGTTTGCATAAATGGGGAGAAATTAGAGTGGGGGAAGCGTCACGAGCGGTGTTCCACAGGGGTCAGTGTTGGGCCCCCCTGTTGTTCACAATCTACATAAACGACATAGATGAGGGCATAAAGAGCGACATCAGCAAGTTTGCCGACGACTCCAAAATAGGTCGTCGAATTCATTCTGACGAGGACACTAGAGCACTCCTGGAAGATTTGAATAGACTGATGCAGTGGTCGGAGAAGTGGCAGACGCAGTTTAATATAGACAAATGCAAAGTTCTAAATGTTGGACAGGAAAATAACCATGCCAAATATAAACTAAATAATGTAGATCTTAATATTACGGACTGTGAAAAAGATTTAGGAGTTCTGGTTAACAGTAATCTGAAACAAAGACAACAGTGCACAAGTGTTCACAATAAAGCTAACAGAATCCTTGGTTTCACATCAAGAAGCATAAATAATAGGAGTCCTTAGGTTATTCTTCAACTCTATATATCCTTGGTTAGGTCTCATTTAGATTATGCTGCACAGTTTTGGTCACCGTATTATGGAATGGATATAAATGCTCTGGAAAACGTACAGAGGAGGATGACAAAGTTGATCCCATGTATCAGAAATCTTCCCTATGAGGATAGACTGAGGGCCCTGAATCTGCACTCTCTAGCAAGGCATAGAATTAGGGGGGGGGATATGACTAAGGTGTATAAATGGAAGACAGGAATAAAGGGGATGCAAATAACGTGCTGAAAATATCTAGCCTAGACAGGACTCGCAGCAATGATTTTAAGTTGGAAAAATTCAGATTCAGGAAGGATATAGGAAACCACTGGTTTGGTAATAGAGTTGTGAATGAGCGGAACAAACTCCCGAGTACAGTTATGTTACAAAAAAACGCGATATCTAATAAGCATAGAGATCTCCATTGAATACTAGAAAGGACTGTCCTTCTAGCATCCAGCCTGTTACTGGGTTTTTGTAACAAGTAGTCAGTATCCTGGTCCAATTATCCATTAGAATTTAGTAAGATTCAATAGTGCTTCAGGATTACATCTGGTAGGCTACTAACTAAAGAAATTAAAATTTAATAAATTTATTAATAACAAAGTTGTCTAGGCGTATATCAAAGTAAACTATAGTAATCAACTGAATATAATATAGGATATAAATTCCTACACTTCTCTCGTGTACAGTAGTATTGTGCTGAAGGCACATATCATCTTTATGGTTTTAAGTACCGTCTGGTACATTGTTAGCATTTAATAACATAGTACAAATATATACAAGTAAGATTGTGTGTATGTATGTAAGTGCTCTAAGTAGTTCGCTATGTCTCAAGACTCGACTAGACTTAACCAGTGACTGACTAAAAGTCCTCACATAAACTAACTTCTTGACCAACCTGGCAATCAGAACAGCTTGCTTGAACAATAAAGCGACTGTTAAGCCGAACAGCAATATAACAAGGAACAGCAACACAGAATCAAGAACAAGGATATAATATAACGACACTAAGTAGGGACCATCTGCAGATCCTCCACAAAAGTCACAAAACTCTCATGCTACTGAATCTAAGTTCAGCATTAAAAAATCCCCGACTGTGACAATATAAAGATACAAGTACAAATTAGGTCAGAAGCTACAGTTCAGGACCTGAGTTTCTCAGAGTGTCTATGCGACACACAACCTCAGTACAACGTCGAAAATCACTAAGTCTAGACCATGTTCTGTGAACAGTTACACAGAACCAGTAACAAGAAAGTGACAGAGACGGTCTTCCAACAAGGGCCCACAAGGGAGAGCAGTAGAGGGACCTCTTGTTAGAAGCAATGTCCAACCGACAAAGCTAGTGCAGGCCAGCTAGACTCTCACTCCTGGTGAGGTGTGACCCCCCCCCCCTGACACGTGACTCTTTGGACTGCGCGCCCAGCATCACAGAACCCGGGCCCAGCAAACGGAAAAAAGAAAACTACATGTTAGACAATGCTGTCGTATTAAACCCCCCGAACTTGAGCACTAAATAATATAAAAATTTACTCCCCCTAAAATTAACTAAGTCAAATAATAATTAAAGCAAATTTTAAAATTTTGCAAATATCGCGATATAAGCAATATAAAATTATATGAACAGTAATAACTTTATATACATTGTGACCCATTCAGGGCCGCAACAATTATAGAGGCTAAAACTTATGTGTTTTAAAAATAGGTTAGATAAATAATGGTGGGGGGGGGGTGGGTGTGAGGGGATGACTAGCTTGTGCAGGTGCAGTTGGAAATTCCTTCCTTAAGTAAATGTACGCCCTACTAGGTTGTGGCTTGGTTTGGGCCCGGGTAGGAGATTGGACCGTTTTTGCATGGCCAGTAGCCCTGCTGCATGTTCCTTCTTTTTATGTTCTTATGACTTAGCCATTCTCTTCCTACAAAAACCCCTGTCAGAAATTTCTTCAGCTTCCGTGCCCCCTTTTTTGTAGTCTGGCTTCATTTATTGGGCCCTTCCCTTTTCCCCCCCTCCCACTTGTGGTGGGGGTGGGGGTGGGTGGTGGGGTGTGTGTGTGTGTGTGGGGTTTTGTGTGTGTGTGTGTGTGTGTGGTGTGGGGTTTTGTGGTGTTATTTTTAAATTTTCACCCAAATAAACCTACAACTTTCTTATCCCCTTTGTTATTTCGGGGTTTAGTGTTTTTTTTAAAAACCCCTGAGATATAATTTAAAGGCGGGGTGTATCCATTTTTTTGGTATTTTACTTCTATCTTGTAAGGAAATCTGATCTTTTTTTCTCTTTGTTCTTTCTTACGCTTATTCCCCTTTACTCTCCCCCCCTGAAGAGTATTCATAATGTAAACAGCGCAACTTTGGTTTCAGGGGAAAAAGTAATGTTGATTATTTAGTATGCTCAGCTGTTTGATGGGGTATTGTCTGTCGCGGTAGTTTGGTGCATGATGATGAAGGGGTTGTGTTGTTGTTCTGAGAGCTATGTGGTGGTGGTTTTGGTGGTGGGGGTGGGGGGTATTTGGGGTTTGTTGTGGTGAGGGGGTTTTGTGGTGGTGGTTGTAGTTGTTGTAGTGAGGTGGGTTTGGTTGTTGCTGTCGTGGATGGTTGGGGTGGTGGGGGGCATGGGGATGGGGTTGTGATGGGGGTGGCTGCGCAAAAATGAAAGGGGGTGGGGGGTGTGTTGGAGCTTGTTGTGGGGGTGGGGTTTCGATGGGGGGTAGTGATTTTTGGGGGGGGGGGGGGGATGTCAATAAATGATATTATCCCGGGGGTTACCTCAATCGCTTCCCGAGGGTTTCCCAGTTTTTTCAGACATGTACCTCATGTCCATTCCCAGTGGTTGCGCACATGTACCTCCTGATCCCAGTTCCCAGTGTTGAGATATGTACCTCATGATCCCCGTTCCCAGGTGCACACATTTCCTACTGATCCCAGTTCCCAGTGGTTGCTGCCATGTACCTCATGATCCCAGCTCCCCGTTTGCAGCAAATTACCTCACTGATCCCATTCCCCGTGGTTGAGTACATGTACCCCACTGATCCCCGTTCCCCTGGGTTTCAGCACATGTACCTCCGATCCCCGTTCCCCGTGGTTCAGACATGTACCTCACTGATCCCGTTCCCCTGGTTCAGCACATTACCCCTGATCCCAGCTCCCAGTGGTTTCGCAATGTACCCCACTGATCCCAGTTCCCCGTGGTTGAGTACATTACCTCATGATCCCATTCCCAATGGTTGCGCACATGTACCCAC
Source organism: Cherax quadricarinatus (assembly GCF_026875155.1). Taxonomy (NCBI): domain Eukaryota; kingdom Metazoa; phylum Arthropoda; class Malacostraca; order Decapoda; family Parastacidae; genus Cherax; species Cherax quadricarinatus. Next base: position 40,568,395 of record NC_069416.1, on the reverse strand, counting down.
TGTCCCCTTCCCAGTGGTTGTAGTAATGTACCCACTGATCCCAGTTTCCCGGGGTTTCAGCACATGTAAACCCCATGATTCCCAGCTCCAGTGGTTGCAGCACATGTACCTCACTGATCCCAGTTCCCGTGGTTTGGGACATTACCTCATGATCCCAGTTTTCCCGTGGTTGCAACAAAGTCCTCCTGATCCCAGTTCCCAGTGGTTTCACACATGTACCCACTGACCCAGTTCCCCTGGTTGCTGCACATGTACCTCATACCGTTCCCCGTGGTTGTGACATGTACCCCATGTTCCCCCTTCCCAGTGGTTGCAGCACATGACCTCACTGATCCAGTTTTTCCCCAAGGTTGTATACATGTACCTCCCGATCCCACTTCCCAGTGGGTTTTAGCACAGTACCCCTGAAAAAACCCCGTTCCCCGTGGTTGTAGTACATTCCTCATGATCCCAGTTTCCCGTGGGTTGTTACATGTACCTCATGAACCCAGTTCCCCGGGTTGCGACATGACCCCACTGTCCCCGTTCCCATGGGTTTCAGACATGTACCTCAGATCCCCGTTCCCAGTGGTTGTGTACGTACCCCACTGATCCCATTCCCCGTGGTTGTATACAGTACCTCACTGATCCCGTTCCCCGTGTTTTTGTACATGTACCTCCTGATCCGTTCCCAGTGGTTTAGTACATGTACCCCATGAACCCCGTTTCCCAGTGGTTGCGCACAGTATTATGAAATTCCAGTTCCCAGTGGTTTTTATTTTAAGTACCTCACTGTCCAGTTCCCCTGGTTGCAGCCATTACTCCTGATCCCATTCCCCCTGTTGTATACATGTACATCAGAACCCCCCTTCCCCGGGGTTTTAGCCAAAATACCTCACTGTCCCAGTTTTCCCCCTGGTTGTGTACAGTACCTCATGATCCCGTTCCCGTGGTTGTATACTGTACCTCATGACCCCGTTCCCAGTGGTTGCAGCACAGACCCCATGATCCCCGTTTTCCCCGTGGTTGTATCAAGTACTCCTGATCCCATTCCCCTGGTTGTAGACATGCCTCCGACCCTTTCCCCAGTGGTTGAACACATGTACATCATGACCCAGTTCCAGTGGTTGTAGTACATCTACATCACTGATCACAGTTCCCATGGGTTACAATGTCCTCACTGTCCCCCGTTTAGAAGTGGTTTTTTGACATGTACATCACGTCCTAGTGGGTTTTAGTAAAGTCCTCACTGTCCCCCGTTCAAAAAGGGTTTTAGCACATGTACCTCACTGTCCCCATTCAAAAGTGGTTTTAGTAATTACCCATGATCCGTGGCTTTTTACAGTACCTCACTGATCCCCGTGGTTTTAGTACATGTACCTCAGACCTATTCCCAGTGGTTGCAGCAATTACATCACTGACCCGTTCCCCGTTGGTTTAGAAAATGCACACACTGATCCCCGTTCCCCGTGGTTGCAGCACATGTACCCCACTGATCCCCGTTCCCAATGGGTTTTAGACATGTACCCAGATCCCCTTCCCCTGGTTGTAGAAATGTACCTCACTGAACCCGTTCCAGTGGTTTAGTACATGTACCCCACTGACCCAGTTTCCAGTGGTTTAGTACATGTACCTACGTCCCAGTTCCCATGGGTTTCAGCACAGTACCTCACGACCCAGTTCCCCTGGTTGTAGTACTTACCTCACTGATCCAGTTCCCAGTTTGATACAGTACCCATGATCCCCGTTCCCATGGGTTTTTTTAGTACTGTACCCCATGATCCCCGTTCCCCTTTGGGTTTAGTAATGTACCTCACTGATCCCCCTTTTTCCCGTGGTTGCAGCAATGTCTTCATGATTCCCGTTCCCGTGTTGTAGTATATCACCTCAGACCCCGTTCCCAGGGGTTTAGACATGTACCTCACTATCCCAGTTCCGTGGTTGCGACATGACCTCAGATCCCGTTCCCCTGGTTTATCCCTGTACTCACTGATCCCCTTCCCCATGGTTGTAGCAATGTACCTCACGATCCCAGTTCCCCGTGGTTGTAGTACATTCATACTGATACAGTTCCCCGTGGTTTAGCCATGTACCCCACTGTCCCCCCTTAGAAGTGTTGTAGCACAGTACACACTATCCAGGGGGTTTGTACATGCCCCACTTTCCCCCCGTTTAAAAATGGTTTAGCACAGTACCCCACTGTCCCCTTCAAAAGTGGTTGTAGTCATGACCTCACTGATCCTATGGGTTTTATACATGTACCTTTTACTGATCCCAGTGGTTGTAGTAATGTCATCACGACCCATTTTCCCTTGTTGTAGCAATGCACATCCTGATACCGTTCCCGGGATTACCTCATGATACCCGTTCCCATGGTTTTAGTACATGTACCCCCTATCCCCTTCCCCTGGTTGCACACATTACCTCAGATCCCCGTTCCCGTGGTTGTATTAATGACCTCACTGACCCCGTTCCCAGGTTGCAGAATGTACCCCATGATCCCCTTCCCCGTGTTGTAGTACATGTACCCCACTAACCCCAGTTCCCGTGGTTGTATACATTACCTCACTGATCCCCGTTCCAAGCGGTTGTAGCACATTACAGCATGATCCCCGTTCCCCGTGGTTGAGTCATGTACATTTACTGATCCCAGTTCCCCTGGTTGTAACAATGTACACATGATCCCCCCTTCCCCGTGGTTTTATACATGTACCCCCACTGACCCCGTTCCCAGTGGTTGTAGTACATGCCCCAGATCCCCGTTCCAGTGGTTTATAATGTACCTCATGATCCCGTTCCAGTTTTTTAGCCCCTTTAACATCATGATCCCCGTTCCCCGGGTTGTAGCACATGTACAACATGATCCCCGTTCTCAGTGGTTTTAGTACGCGTCCCCTTTCTGATCCCCGTTCCCAGTGGTTGCAGCACTGTATTCACGACCCCTTTTTCCCGTGGGTTTTAGCACAGTACATACGATCCCAGTTCCCCCGTGATTTAGTACATTTGCATCACTGATCCCGTTCCCCGTGGTTTTAGCACATGTACAAAAACTGATCCCAATTCCCAGTGGGGTTTTGTACATGTACCTCAATCCCATTTTCCCCGTGGTTGTAGTACATGTACCCCCACTGATCCCAGTTCCCCTGGTTTTTAGTACATGTACCCCACTGACCCATTCCCCCTGGTTGTACACATGTACATACTGATCCCCTTTTTCCCGTGGTTTAGCCATTACAACACTGATCCCATTCCCCGTGGGTTTTAGACTTTTTCCCTTATTGATCCCCCGTTCCCCTGGGAGCAAATGTTTCCACTACCCCAGTTCCAGTGGTTGAAGCATTGTACATCCTGACCCAGTTCCCATGGTTGTAAAATGTACATCACTGATCCCCTTCCCAGTGGTTGTAGCACATGTACAACATGATCCCCGTTCCCAGTGGTTGTAGTATATGTCCCCCATGCCCCCTTCCAGTGGTTGTAGAATTTACTCATGATCCCGTTCCCCTTTTTCTCATGATGCTGTGACTGGAAAAATTTCCCAACATTTCCCGTGGCTCATCTTGTTCTTAACATCCCATGTCATCTCGTCGTTTCATGTTTCCCTGGGTTTAACTTTTGTTCAAGGGTTCCCTATTTATTCTTGAAGGCTTCCTCGCTTTCAAACCTTCATTTTGGAACGAATCTGATCGCAAAACTCTGTACTTATTTCCAGGGGTTTTGGTTGTGCTTTTATGTGTGGGGGTCCTTGCTGATGCAGTGTATTTTAAAATATTTCCGAATACACTAGTACAAATCCTGAAGAATTCCCTTTTTGAAGTTTCCGAGGGCAATTTTAAGATTTACATCGGGGCCCGAACACTGATGTAAAGTGGTTTCTATGCGCCTCTGGCATATTCAGGTTTTAAAATCTCTCTCACAGGGGCTTTTCTTTATTTGCTTTCTTAATTTCTTCCCTTTTCCCGTTTTAAAATTTTTTTCTTTTTTTTAACCCTTTGAGTTTTTCGTTACTTTGCACTTGTTTGGATTAAATTTTAGTAGCCACTTGTTTGACTACTACTGCAATCTGTCCAGGTCGTCTCCCAGATTGTCTCCGTCCTCTTGTGTTCTTATTCTTTCTCATACTTTCAGTTCATCAGTAGCCATACATAGAAATTATTCTCATCTGGCAGATTATTTACATATATTAAGAAAAGATATGGTCCTATCACCGATACTTCGGGGGCTCCCCATTGGTTACTTTCACCCATTCTGTTTACTTCGTTACCGTCGCTCGCTGTTTTCTGTCCGTTAGAGACTCAAGTTATTCATATGAGTAGTTTCCCTTGCACCTCCTCCTGCGCTTTCATCTTGTGCATCAGTCTCGGGTGTTGTACTGTATTACAAATTCTGCAGCCGAAGAATATGTAGTCGACTCATCCTTGTCTCTCTAGCTTGATTTCCATTATTACATCAAAGAATTCTTTGTAGATTCGTGAGGCAGGACTTCCCTTCCCTTAATTCATGCTTGTTGTCTGCAGTGAAGTTCCTCTTCAGATGCATCACCAATAATTCTAATTATCTTTTCCAGTACTTCACAAAGTCTCTAACTGAATGCTTCTTGCTTATTTTCCTGCTGCAAAATAAGTATCACATATGTACTTTTCTAACTAACTAGCATATGTTCAGTAACTAGTAACTTGGTATATATAGTCGCAATTGACTGGCTATGTAATCAGGTTTTGCAGCTTTTGTGGTATCACTACCTTGACTACTTTCTCCTTCCGTGTTTAGATGCTGGAGTTTCTTGTATTTTTTCCTTTCCTCCTTGTTCTCTCTTAAGCCATGCTTTGGCCTCCATACAGTTTCTGTTAATCCAATGGATATCTCTAATTTTTCCAATTTCTTTTTTTTACCTGTTTTGCTTTCTTGTCCCTCTCTCCCTCCGTCATGTTCTCTCTTCCACCTCCTCCTCAGGAAGTGTAATCAACAATTTTCATGGCTACTTCAAGCGTGACATAATTCAGAATAACTTAGACAAACACTTCGACATACAACCAGTTACTTTAATTCGAAGCTAAACAACTTTGTTATATTATTTGATATGATGGCCTAGTTTGGTACAGTGAATAATTATGAATAATTATGAACTGCTAGTGGGTGTGGGTGGGTGTGAGTTAGACCTGACTAGCTTGTGCTACTAGGTCAGATGCCGTGCTTCTTCCTTAAGTGAATGTGACCCGACCTCAACCACAGGACAGTGTTCACCTCATCACATCGATCCTGAGCATAATGACAGCCTTAGAAGTTCAGGGTAACAGATCGACATTGAACTGGATCCCCAGCCATGCTGACATCTGGGGAAATGAGGCGGCAGATGATACAGCCAAGGCAGCAACAGACTATCCACATGTTGGGATTACTGTCCCAATCAGCCTACGACAGGCCAAACTGGTGGCTGCCAGAGCCATGAAACTTATGGAGGTCTTATGTGATACCCCATCTCAACAGTGGTACCGAGCAGCGACTCAGGGAGAACCCCCTCCATATGATAGAAGCTGGTCCAGAGCGCAGTGTACCGCCATCCATCGGCTTCGTTTGGGCTTTCCCACAGCCAAGATGATGGTAGACAAGGCTGAGGAGATGTGCCAGTACTGTCAGCACGTTGTCCAGCGCCCCGTAACACACTATCTTCTGGAGTGTGAAGTTACTGAGACACTCCACAGAGATGACTGCGGCCACACTAGTGTACCATGGAGTCAACGAACCAGACAAGCTGTTACCCGTGATAACGACATATCCTCCTCCTCGCTAGTGTCCACAGTTAGGAGTACATATGGTGTTGTCGCTTATGAGATGTACCAGCTGAACTGACCAGAAGAGTGCTTGAACAGCATACGTCGCATCATTGTAGAAACCTTTCTCCCTCGGAAGGCAGAGACGGGTCATCGCAAGATTGAGACCCGTGCCAGGACTACGGTCTTGGCGAACATTATACATACCTGACTAGATTGGGGCATTGGCTTGGGCTGGTGGGGTACTTGGACCTGCCTTGCATGGGCCAGTAGGCTTGCTGCATTGTTCCTTCTTTCTTATTTTCTTATATGGGTATGAGACACACACACACACACACACACACACACACACACACACACACACACACACACACACACACACACACACACACACACACACACACACACACACACATACACACACATACGTACACGCGCGTGTGTGGTTAGGTGTGTGTGTGCTGTATGAAGCGCACTCATGTCACATACTGAGGGTCTGTGGTTCAATCCCCGACACATGTAGAAACGCTGGGAATGTTTTCTTACATCTACTGCCCCTGTTCATCTTACAGTAATTAGGTACCTGGGTATAGAGAACATGGGTCGTATCCCAGGGGTGTTAGTACGCCTTAGATAGACCTGGGCTTTAAAATGAGCTCTGAGCCTGTAAAATTGATCCGTGTAAAAACAAAATGCCTCCCCTCCCCTGCACTCTCCTCCCGTCCACACTCCTCTCCTCCCCTCCACTCTCCTCCCCTCCACTATCCTCCCCTCCACTCTCCTCCCCTCCACTCTCCTCCCCCACACTTCTCCCCCCACACCCCTCCCCCCACACCCCTCTCCTCCCCTCCACTCCCCTCTCTGCTCCTCATCCTTTTTTCAAAAATTTTCTTGCTCCTGTGAACAGTCTTCCAAATCTTCATAGGGACTTCTCACCCAGAATTTCTTAAGTTACGCTAGAAAACAGAATGACCGGCAACAAGTGAGAGAGAGAGAGAGAGAGAGAGAGAGAGAGAGAGAGAAGAGAGGTACTAGAACTTAGATGGAGGTACTAGCAAAAATGGAGTTCTCAAAGAAAGAGCTTGATGGGAAAAATCCTCTAATATCATATCCGTAATGGAGTTAAAACTTACTGGAGTAATATATGTGATATTTCTAGAGGGAAAAGAGGAAAGAGGAGAAGCAGCTCTGACGTAGAGCTACTGCAAAAATACCACTGCTTTTCCCATATATAAAATGGGATAAACAATAGACTATGAATTACAGGACGGTATCTTTAATACGCCTATTTTAAAAGTTTTGGCTAACACTATAAGGTAGAGGGCATAAAAGCATCTGAAGAGGAGAAGATTCTTAAAAAAAAGATGGTTTTAGAACTGGAAGACCTTGTGTTATAAACATGCTGGACTGCTGTGAGAAATTCTGAGAATTAAAACAAGAAGAAGCCAGGGATGGGTGGAATACATTCCCTGGCATGGAAAAAATAATACAGAACACCAGAGATCAGTCGAAAAATTAAAGGAACAAGCTGGGATGAAAGGCAGTGTTGGAGTGATCAGGAAGTACCTGACAGCCAGGCACCAGAACCTATCAGTAAAGGAGGAGACTTTAGAAGAGGAAGAATTAATGAATTATCTGATGACATCACCAGGGTGTGTGTTGCCACCACCTCCCACAACACTGATCCTACCAGCAACTCCAATAACGGGGGTGAAATCCGTCAACACTCTTTTCTCTCCTCTCCCATCATCTCCATCACAATGTTAACAATCACTCAGGCATTCCCAGATCCAGGGAAAATTCTATCAAGCTTTATACCTGTTGTCACATCTGTGTTGTTTATGGCTTACATAGATGTGCTGGGGGAGTCCTTGATGCTGGTGAAGATGCTCTTGATTCAAAAGAGTGTACCAGCCCCCCCCCCCCCATCACGGAGTCAAACCATGATGAAGATTGAGACACTTATGCAACATATGGGAATCTTTATTGAGGAAACGTTTCGCCACACAGTGGCTTCATCAGTCCAGTACAAAGCAGAAAGGTGTAAGAAGAGGAGGAGTTTGAGGTAATCAGTCCCTCAGCCTGGAGTCGATGTGTTCAGTTCATCAATCTTGTAGAATGTACAGCATAGGGCCGTAGACGTGGCTTATATACTGTAGTCAGGTGAGGTGAAGCAGGAGGCGGCGGGGTCATAGTGGTACCATCCACTAGTAGAAGTAAGTATTCGTCCAAAAGTTGGACAAGTTTAAAGAATTCTTTGTATCAAGATCCCATCATGTTGCAGTGTCTGAAGTTGTGATAAATGGTTTAAAAACCGACAAGTTGAAGACTGAGACACTTATGCAACATATGGGAATCTTTATTGAGGAAGAGGTTTTGCCACACAGTGTGACTGAACACATCGACTCCAGGCTGAGGGATGATTACCTCAAACTCCTCCTCTCCTTACACCCTTCTGATTTGTATTTTACTGATGAAGCCACTGTGTGGCGAAACGTTTCCTCAATAAAGATTCCCATATGTTGCATAAGTGTCTCAGTCTTCAACTTGTCGTTTTTTTAAACCATTTATCACACACTAATTACCTCACATTCACACACGTGAACAAGCACGTTCTCTAATAAATATGTTCCAGTGTTTGCTGACGTGTCTTTGTAATACAATTTGTTAATTATCAATTACCAAGGTTTATACCATACCTCGTAGTCCTCAAGCACTGTATGGTGCTTACAGGTTTAGCGCTTGCCCGTTAATGCATGAATAATGTTCTAAGGAAAACCTGAATACAGGAGAACTAGATGCGAGAGAGTAATTATGTGCGATGTATTGAAAATGGAGGATTTATGTTGGCCGTCAGTGTCATTAATGGAGTCCATCTGTCTTGTGTTGTACTGTGTAGAAATATAGTGTAAAGAGGATAGGTTTACGTATTATATATATACGTGTGTGTGGTAGAGAATAAATTTGTGAGGCAATAAAAAGTAAAGATAGGTAAACACATACAGAATATGTGTGGTAGATTATATTTTGCTGCACCAGCGACTAGTTTACTGTGTTCTTGTGGACAGTAACACCAACACTCTTGTCTTGTGAACATTACTACAAGTACATAGAGATAAGCAAAATGGGTTAGCAGGAATACATCTAGAGTTATATTTACAATTTATCTTTCATCTGTTTTAAGTAAATTTAGGATTTTTGCTTAAAATGTCTGGTATCTTATTTTCAGTTATAAGATATCTTGACATATCACAGATTATTTTACTGTCCATCTCTGTATTCCTTAACAAGTGGACAATCAAGCACAGTGCGCTAGAGTGACCTCGTCACTACATCAGTCTGTAAACATTGTAAACTGCTCTTGTTTATCCAAGTTCATGTTATAGAGTATCATAGATCTACTCGGTCTTCTAACTTTATTCAGATTCATTATTTGCGCTTGGTGGCCTAGTTGGCAACTCTCTCGCCTCACACACTGAATGTCTGTGATTCGATCCCCGACACGGGTGGAAAGGTAGGGCATGTTTCCTTACACCTGCTGTCCCTGATCACCCAGCAGTAAGTAGGTACCTGGGTGTTAGTCGACTGGTGTGCGTCTCATCCTAGGGAACAAGATTAAAGTAGATCCCATTGAAAAAATAACAGTCGTCGAACAAATCTTATCTTAACACACTTGCACCAGGGACATGTCGAGGTCCCTGGACATGAGTGGGTGGATGCTGAGGTGAGACCTCTGCTTCACAGTGACTGTAAGGGCTACATATATCTATATGTTACCAGACAGTGGCAGTCCTGGTGGGCCCTACAGATGAGTAACAAGCTCGGCCCTACAGATGAGTAACAAGCTCTGTAGAGGTTGGCAGGCCATGGGTATTTGCCTCTCCTCTACAATAATCTTCACAGTGAGTAAGCTTCTTGTAGACAGAAGGTTGAGCACACGCACCTCATCAAGGCTCCTTCGGAAATCATTGAATGTTTTCTTATTACCACGAAGGTGCCTGCTGGGACCTAGGTGAACTTTTGGGTCCTAATTTTAACATATCCCAGAAGATAAATTATTTAACTCAAGCTTAATACTTTAAGCATTTGTGAAGTTATTTGTTTTCCCAGTATGTGCTTTTGTTAAAGGTATTTATTTAGGAATAGGACATTTAGTTAAAAACAAAGGGACACAAGGGAGGCTAAAGCCCGAGCATCTCCATCAGTCTTTCAAGACCCCCTATATAATAATAATAATAATAATAATAATAATAATAATAATGAAAATAATAATAATAATAATGAAAATAATTATGAAACAAATATTACAAATAATAAGTCAGCTTCAAGACCAGGCTGCTGGCCTCCATTCCGTCCAGAATGACGCTCGTAAGGCCCTTCTATCTACAAAATTCAGAAGCCACTACTGGATAAAAACCTACGAAGGGAGTATACCTTTCAAGTGATTCGAGTTATTCTATTGCCTCAGGCCGGTTAGTATTGATGTGAGTGTATATCAGTGTGTTGCATATAGAGCTGAATGACCTTAATTGAGACCCTAGATCCCAACATGTTCAGTACTTGACTGCGTCGACACACTTATGAGACGCTTTCGACACATCAGTGAGAAGCCGTCGACACACTTGTGAGAGGCCGTCGACCATTCCTCCCCTGGGGTGACTGTCACCACCTTGAGAAAGTGGGGAGGCAAGGGCACCCAGCCAGGAACACGGTATCACCCCATCTGTTACATTGCTGACACTGACACTCACGCCTGTCACCAGCTGTCACCACCTCCTGTCTCCAGCCCGTGTACCACCTGCCTCGCCCGTCATCTGAACGGCACCTTATTCAAATTGCTCCTCGTCCAATCTTCCTGGCTCTTCACGTTTTTACCTTGAACCATTTAATAGATGATGGTTGGTGATGGTGGTTGGTGGTGGTTGGTGGTGGTGGTGGTTGGTGGTGGTGGTGGTTGGTGGTGGTTGGTGGTGGTTGGTGGTTACCTGGAGGTTACCTGGAGGTTATTCCGGGGATCAACGCCCCCGCGGCCCGGTCCATGACCAGGCCTCCCGATGGATCAGGGCCTGATCAACTAGGCTGTTACTGCTGGCCGCACGCAGTCCGACGTACGAGCCACAGCCCGGCTGATCCGGCACTGACTTTAGGTATCTGTCCAGCTCTCTCTTGAAGGCAGCCAGGGGTTTATTGGCAATTCCCCTAATGCTTGATGGGAGGCTGTTGAACAGTTTTGGGCCCAGGACGCTTATGGTGTTTTCCCTTAGTGTACCAATGGCGCCCCTACTTTTTATTGGGGGCATTTTGCATCGCCTGCCCAGTCTTTTACTTTCGTAGGGAGTGATTTCTGTGTGCAGATTTGGGACCATTCCTTCCAAGATTTTCCAAGTGTAGATTATGATATATCTCTCCCTCCTGCGTTCCAACGAGTACAAGTCAAGTGCTTCCAAGCGTTCCCAGTAGTTAAGGTGCTTGACAGAACTTATACGTGCAGTAAAGGATCTCTGTACACTCTCTAGATCTGCGATTTCACCTGCTTTGAATGGAGATGTTAATGTACAGCAGTATTCTAGCCTAGAGAGAACAAGTGATTTGAAAAGGATCATCATGGGCTTGGCATCTCTCGTTTTGAAAGTTCTCATTATCCATCCTATCATTTTCTTTGCACGTGCGATCGTGGCACTGTTGTGATCCTTGAAAGTGAGATCCTCAGACATTACTACTCCCAGGTCCCTTACATTATTTTTCCGCTCTATTGTATGGCCGGAGTCAGTAGTATACTCTGTTCTAGTTATTATCTCCTCCAGTTTTCCATAACGGAGTAGTTGGAATTTGTCCTCATTGAACATCATATTGTTTACCGTTGCCCACTGGAAAACTTTGTTTATATCTTCTTGGAGGTTAACCGCGTCCAGCAGAATGACAGCCTCATGCAGATCCTAGTATCATCCGCAAAGGATAATACGGTGCTGTGGTGTATATCTCTGTTTATGTCTGATATGAGGATAAGGAATAAGATGGGGGCGAGTACTGTGCCTTGTGGAACAGAGCTCTTCACTATGGCAGCCTCTGATTTAACTAGTTGACCACTACTCTTTGTGTTCGATTTGTTAGGAAGTTGAAGATCCATCTCCCCACTTTCCCAGTTATTCCTTTAGCACGTATTTTATGGGCTATTACGCCATGATCGCATTTGTCAAATGCTTTTGCAAAGTCTGTGTATATTACATCTGCATTCTGATTTTCTTCCAGTGCATCCAAGGCCATGTCATAGTGATCCAGTAGTTGTGAGAGGCAAGAGCGACCTGCCTTGAATCCATGTTGCCCTGGATTGTGCAGATTTTGGGAATCCAGGTGATTTGCAATCCTGCTTCTTAGCACTCTTTCAAAGATTTTTATGATGTGGGACGTCAGAGCTATTGGTCTATAGTTCTTAGCTAATGCTTTGCTGCCACCTTTATGGAGTGGGGCTATATCCGTTGTTTTAAGTGACTGGAATTTCACCCATGTCCAAGCTCCTCCTCCATAGTGTACTTAGGGCACGCGAGAGGGGTTTCTTGCAGTTCTTAATGAAAACAGAGTTCCACGAGTCTGGGCCCGGGGCTGAGTGCATAGGCATGTTGTCAATGGCTTTTTCGAAATCTATCGGAGTTAGGGTAATGTCGGAAATCTGGCATACATTTATGGAGTTTTGAGGCTCATTCATGAAGGAATCATTTGGGTTGTCGATCCTCAGACCGATTAGTGGTTCACTAAACACAGAGTCTTACTGGGATTTCAATATTTCACTCATTTCCTTGTTGTCATCTGTTGGTGGTGGTGGTGGTTGGTGGCGGTGGTTGGTGGTGGTGGTTGGTGGTGGTTGGTGGTGGTGGTTGATGGTGGTTGATGGTGGTTAGTGGTGGTGGTTGATGGTGGTTAGTGGTGGTGGTTGATGGTGGTTAGTGGTGGTGGTTGATGGTGGTTAGTGGTGGTGGTTGATGGTGGTTGATGGGTCGTGGTTGTTGGCTGGTCCACACTTCATAAATTTGACACACGTGCAACACTTGGGTATCTTTATTTTGGATACGTTTCGCCACAGTGGCTTCCTCAGTCCGATACATTCTTAACTGCAGTTAAAGTTTGATAAAAAGGATGTAAACCAGACAACAGTCCCTTACTGACAACCCAGGATGAAGGTAGTCTTCTGGATAAGACTTTCAGTTGCCCCCAACCCCCCGGCATCCTAGTCCTCTTACTGCGAATTCTCTGCATAATATTCACACCATACGAACATTAAAATGGTATAAAATACCGACAGATTGTTAGGTAAGACACATATGCAACAGTTAGGTATCTTTATTTTGAAACGTTTCGCCTACACAGTAGGCTTCTTCAGTCGAGTACAGAAAAGTTGATAGAAGCAGAAGATACTTGAAGACGATGTAATCAGTCCATCACCCTTAAAGTTTTGAGGTGGTCAGTCCCTCAGTCTGGAGAAGAGCATTGTTCCGTTGTCTGAAACAACTGTGATATTGTTTCAGACAACGGAACAATGCTCTTCTCCAGACTGAGGGACTGACCACCTCAAAACTTTAAGGGTGATGGACTGATTACATCGTCTTCAAGTATCTTCTGCTTCTATCAACTTTTCTGTACTCGACTGAAGAAGCCTACTGTGTAGGCGAAACGTTTCAAAATAAAGATACCTAACTGTTGCATTTGTGTCTTACCTAACATTCACACCATACATTGCCCTCAGACAAATCTCCACTGCCTCCAGCCTCCTCCTCCTCGCCAAAATGTTGAGAGTGATTACCACTTCACTGAGTATGAATTAGATTATGCATTAAGTCTCTGGAGAGGATATGTATAACTTGATACAATTAAGGTGTTTTTCCTACTTCCTGGACCTAACCCGCAACAGCCTGATACATTTAAAAGTTTCCTTAACGTACGTTAAGGGGACTGGTATATGTATCAGGCTGTCTATTTAGTATCATACGTACATTTGAAAGTACGTATGATACTAAATAGACTGTACATGGTTTTATGAAAGGAAAAAATGTGCAAGGAAAAATGTTGAATGAATAGAACTTTGAAAACAAAAGCTGCAAAGTTAATGAAGACATTCTTTAAGTCACTCGTTCTCTGTAGGTTGGAAAATTGCTGTTTACTAACTGCATAAAACCTTCACAGCTCACATAAACTTGGTCAAGTACCTGAATTACTAGGAGCACTTGAAACCCCTCGAACTATACTCTTTAGAATATTGGTGAGAAAGATGCATTATAATGTACACCTGGAAGATTCTTGAGGGATGGGTCCCAAATCTCCGCATCGATATCACTACATATGAACTCAAGAGGCTTGGTAAAGAATGCAAGATACCTCCGGTGAAAAGCGGGGAAGCGATGAGTACACAGAGAGAGAGAGAGAGAGAGAGAGAGAGAGAGAGAGAGAGAGAGAGAGAGAGAGACAGACAGACAGACAGACAGACAGACAGAGAGCTTTTCAACACCATCCCTTTATACATTAAGAGGATCAGAAACAGACTCCTGGCTGCCTTAAAGAAGGAACTCGACAAAACAGTTCCTGATCAGCCTGGTTGTGGAGCAAACGAATTGTGAGTGACGAGTACCAACAACCTGATCGATCATGCCAGCAACCAGGAGGCCTAGTCTTGGACCAGGTCGCGGGGACGGTAACCTCCGGAAGTGAATACAGGTAACCTGCAGGTACAAGCACAGCCCTATCATCAGCAACTGTGACTCCACACACTTTGTATAAGACTGGATCAGCATCATATGATCCTACACCTCGTCGCAACACCCGAACGCTTACAACCCCAGCCACAAATATGTTAAACAGCCATAGTGAGGCCTGGTCACAGACCGGGCCGAGGGGACGTTGGCCCCCGAAAACCCCTCCAGATATACATCGAACATCCCAGTCTAAGGTCTACTTTCACTGGAAAATAATCCTCCCTCCCTCTCCTACATACTCTAACCTGAGCCTCACTATCCACACAAAAAGAGTAAATACAAAGTAATCATGTTAATCTTCTATAACATGCAGTCAAGCCTTAAGAAAACATGGACTGATATACAGGCTGCTCACTCTAGTCCAAGATCTTAGATGCGATGTAGTTAATGCTATTTCAATCTCATAACATCAGCTTTTATAGAATTTATAGATAGTGTGTCTATCTTATGTTTAGCAGACGGAGGTTCGAGCCTCTAAGACTTCTTACGATGTATGAGCCACACGTGTTTAGCACTTGTCAGAAAGTCTCCGGCATTTTATCAAAGCTCTAGTCTTTATAACCCGGCGTCCCGTCTTGTTTATGTACTCAGCTTCTCTCCTTCAAAGCTTGGTTGGCATTAAAGGATATTTTTTTTTTTTGCAGTGATGTATTTGTTAAGCTTTAGGCTCTTAACCTTCATGGTAATGTGAAGATTGTGTCAGGACTGTGCTGTAGCTCAATGCTTTTTTTTAAGATGCTTGCTAGAGGGGAGGGAGGGATATATATATAATATATATATATATATATATATATATATATATATATATATATATATATATATATATATATATATATATATATATATGTCGTGCCGAATATGTAAAACTGGTCAATTAGCAAGAACTCATTTAAAATTAAGTCCTTTCTGAAATTTTCTCTTATACGTTTAAGGATATATTTTTTTCATTAATGTTGATGTAAAAATTTTGCACCAAAGGAATCTTAGAAAACTTACATAACCTTATTATAAAAACAACAATTTATTTTAGCCTAACCCAGCTAAATATATTTTAGATTTGTTTACAATATGCAATAATGGCGACATTATTGCATACACAAATTTTAGCTTGTTCTATATGGCAAGATGAGCGTTGCTATTTAAGCCAAGATCGCAAGTTCTGCCTATTCGGCACGACAATATATATATATATATATATATATATATATATATATATATATATATATATATATATATATATAGAGAGAGAGAGAGAGAGAGAGAGGATGGAAAGTTCAGGTAAGGAGGCGAGAGTGAGTGAAAGAAAGAAGGAAAGAAAAAAAGAAAGAAATAGAAGGAGGGCTGGAGGGAAGGATGATGAATGAGGACCTTCAAACAGGGGTTCTCACACTTAACACTTCCCAGGGGTTCATTACACAGTGGTGGGGCGGAGTTCTCACCCTGTCTCTCTGGCTGCCTGGGGCTTCCGAGTGGGTGACCCGCGGTTGATGTCAGGCCAGTCGTCTGACCCTCAGAGTTCAACACATTGTTCATCCCAGGACTTCTCCAGTCACCACAACGCTGTTTTCATAACATCAAAATTCAAAGCTATAATCAACCCTCCCCCCCATCCCAAGACGTCGTTTTCTGAATTTTGATGTTTCTTTATTACTTTATTACTGGCTGGCGAAACGTTTCCGAAATAATGATACTGAAATGTTGCACAGGCGTCTCATTTATCATCGTGATATAGAGGATATAATTATATTGCTATTAAAAACGGTGACATAGAATTGATTATTGCAACATGTTCTTGGTTGTGAATTGACACTTGAGAGCCGAGGAAGCGAGTTCCAGCCTTTATTTTGGGCCTTTTATAAAATGGCTGGGGAGTAACGGAACATTTTAATTAGCTGGGGAAAAGTAATTGATTTCTTGGTAAGTTCAGAGTCTGCCCTGTGACCCTCAAAGATGTCTCCATAAGTAACAATGGGGCCTCTAGTACCAGCACCAGCGGCCTGATTAATTAATCAGGTCATTAACCAGGCCTGGTTGATAGCCTGATCAATAACAAATATATTACTTTAAACGTATACCTCTTTCAAGATCTTTGGTTTCTTCTTGTGTGATCACTGCTGCTGGTCGCCCAGCCCTGAGCATCCCTCGGAAAAGTGAGACAAATTTGTTAAGTGAAAGGACACAGATACAACTAATGTGACTTTTTATTGTGGCAACGTTTTCCTCCTGGAGTGCGAAACGTTGTTACAGTAAATCTGTGTTCTTTTACTTAACGAAGTTGTCTCACTTTTCTAAGAGATTCTCAGGGCTGGGAGACCAGTGATCACACATGAAGAAACCAGAGACCTTGGTTGAGGGCCTGATTAATCACGTTGTTGGTGCTAGAGGCATGCAATCCTGTGCGGTCCAGTATATTTATAACTCATAATAACCCGGCACTTCCTGGGTATATGGAGTGTCTCATAAGATAAATAATAAGTGTACAATAGTCAGTGAAAAAATTCCTTACATTAGTAGTTCTTTCAATAGTGTTAAAAGTTCTTTTCCTTGCAGCTTTGTCAGGAGGGAGATGTGGGGGTCACATACCCCTCTCGCACCCACCTTGTCAGGGCGCAGGTGTGGGGGATTCATGGCTTAATTTTATATTCGAAGAAATAGTATGATGGTGTCCACAATAATTCTGGAACGCTGTATCCCTTCTGCCGGTAAAACATTATCATCTGTACTCTCCAGTACACAAGTCCCTGCACACTAAGGCGCTACAAGTAAAATCAGAAGAGTACATACAAAATTATTAAACACCCTGTGGCATAAACTTATCCAAAATACCATCCTCCTCTTCACACAGTGTCTTGCACCAGCCACCGCTCGGCCGGCACTGACACACCTCTTCTGTCCTGTCCTGTCCTGGCTACTCTTCAGGACTAATACGCGACTATTTTCAGAGCGAATCTCGTCAATGACATTATTAATGGAGCGTTTTTTTTATACACATTTTCTGCGATGCCCTCCGTAATATAACCTCCCACACAAAACAACAAACTAACATTCGCAAACATATATAATATACAGAGTTTATTTGTCTCAACGTGGATAATTTTTCCATGCTACAAAAGTGTTTTCCAACTGTTGTTTGATCTCCAGGCGCTGTAGCCACCATTCATTATTTGCTCTTTTCAGAATCTGACAACAATTGTTTGAAATACAAACCTCGAGTTTAAGTGTCCCTTTCATCACTTCTTCAAGGTACTGCCACTTTTTTTTTCCATTATTTCACTTATCCACCAGTTTATCTTCTTGTGTTCCTCAATGCACAAACAACGCTATATAATGTACATATAATGTACATACACTGTACATGCAGTGTACATGCAGTGTATGTACAGTGCACACACAATGCACATACAGTGCACATACAACGAACATACAATGTGTGTGTGTGTGTGTGTGTGTGTGTGTGTGTGTGTGTGTGTGCGTATTTTGTGAGTGTGTGGAGTATGTGTGTGTGGGAGAGGGGGGGTTGACCTGCGCTTCACTCACGACGCATCATTAATCACTTTCTGGCATTAAACAAGGAGGAACTTCCGTGTAAAATACGACCTCTCCAGAGAGGGTCATTGTAGCCACTCTTAGTGGCCAGGACGCTGCTGCTGCTGCGGCTTCTGCTGTGTTTCTCTGCTGCTGTCATGATTAATGACAGCAGC
Organism: Cherax quadricarinatus; assembly: GCF_026875155.1. Taxonomy (NCBI): domain Eukaryota; kingdom Metazoa; phylum Arthropoda; class Malacostraca; order Decapoda; family Parastacidae; genus Cherax; species Cherax quadricarinatus. Next base: position 40,550,203 of record NC_069416.1, on the reverse strand, counting down.
AGCAGTGTGTGTTTGTTATTTTCTCTCTCACCGTAGCTCCTCATGGTTTGTTTCGCTCGCTTTCGGGAGGCCAGTCCGAGAGGCTATCAAAAAGGCCAGTCCTATAAGGTGAGATAGTAAGGTTATTCAGGCAGGACCTGTGTGATTCGACCCCTACAACCACATATAAGTGAGTATTCTTAAACCTTTTGGTTAGCCTACAAAGGAGTTTTATTATCAGTGGTGGACAGGCGGGATTGGATCCCATGGTATATATGGAATTAACGGAGGATTACCACCGGTCGAGGAGGCTCAGGCCTTGCTGTCTGGGACTGTTCATTTCCTGTCCAGGAACTAAGCAGTCTTGGAACTAAATAGAACTCAAGTGGAACTAAACAGTTCCTTCCCAAGAACTAATATTATATAAATATATATATATATTATATATATATATATATATATATATATATATATATATTATATATATATATATATATATATATATATATATATAATATATATATATATATATATATATATATAATGTCGTGCCGAATATGTAAAACTGGTCAATTAGCAAGAACTCATTTAATATCAAGTCCTTTCTGAAATTTTCTCTTATACGTTTAAAGATATATTTTTTTCATTAATGATGATGTAAAAATTTATAATTTTGCACCAAAAGAATCTTAGGAAACTTACCTAACCTTATTATAACAAGAACAATTTATTTTAGCCTAACCCAACTAAATATATTTTAGATTTGTTTACAATAATTTAATACTGAACGAACACAGTGAAATATATTTTTTTCGTTAGGTTCAGAATTATTTTGGCGAAATTATTGCATACACAAATTTTCACTTGTCCTATATGGCAAGATGAGCGTTGCTATTTAAGCCAAGATCGCAAGTTCTGCCTATTCGGCACGACATATATATAAAAGTTTCTTTACTGTATCAAGATTTTTGAATACAACTTTAATATTAAAAGTCTTAAGAAGAGAAGGCATATCAACCAAGTTTTCATGGTAAGGGAGAACCAACATATTTTTAGTTGAATAAGGCTGGTTGTCCCTTTTTGGATTGTAAAAAGTATTTCTAGCAACTTTAAAAGATTTATCAATTACATTTCTTGGGTATTTTAAATCATTACCTATTTCATAAATTTGGATATTTCCTCATCTATGAACTCAGGACTAAAATTTGTAAACTAACATGGGTCGAAGGCCTCCTGCATGGTTCCACTGCCTGCTATGGTGGAAAGCTACCAGCGTTAGAAGATTCTGGGAAACGCTCAGCTCTGTTTTTGTAGAAGCCATCCTGGTTCTCCTGCTTGAGACTGTAAATGCCCACTGCATGGCGAAACTTTGTTAATAAAGTATTCTGCATATACTATAGCAATTGCTGTCTTCGCCATTACTAGTGTTTTTACTAACAAATTTAATATTATTTAAAGTAATCCCAGTGTAGAACCTAATGTAGCCTGATTCTCCCCTTCTCTTCTTTCTTATTTTCTACTTCCTTAAGAACATTTTTCCTCTTTCATTGCCTTCATTTTCTCTCCTTCATCCTCGTCTTATGTATTCCTTTCTACTGTTCTCTTTTTTTCATCTTCTCCTTTCCGCTTCTTTTAATTTTTCTCATCTAATCTCTTCCTTATAATTTCCCTTTTTTCTTCTTTATTGCTTCTTTTGTCATTGTTTCTTCTTTTATGAGAGATAAACCTGCAAGACATCATCTTTAGTAATAAATGCAAAATCAACTAGGTCATGGCCTCAGGACCAAGAGTTGTTGCATCTTTCCATAAAAAAAATCTTCCCAGTCTTGGTCCAGAGCTTAACCTATCCATTAGGTATTTCCCGTCTGCTTTTCAGGGGATCCAGGAGCTAAGCTCACCCTCATCCAACTATCATGTGGAGTTCGATAACGTGGATTAGGGAAGAAATACTCACGTAGGCTGTTATTACGTTATTATTTACTGTATGTGGGAGAGCCCTTGCCAGCCCTACCCTATCACCTTGATACTCTCGTAATACCGACTAGCCCGGCTGCAGTACCCTATGTGAGGGGGGGCCTTATACAGCTGAGGCAGCACATATATGCATTCAGATAGTGACACAGGCAGAGACGGTTGGTCGTTGAGTCAACACAGTAACTGGTAAACTGGTTTACTAACTACTGAACATGGTAACGGTTACTACTACTAGAGCTCGGCGACGCTAACGTAGTCGTCCCGACAACAACAATACAAAACTAGAGATGGCAGGTACGCTAGGCTGATTCTATAGCAATGTCCAAAGATACACAACATTAAACTTTATAGATACATAAGTAGAACATTTTAATCAAAGCTATACGTACTGAAACTGTAATTGCAATACAATGGGGCAAGGTATACTAAAATACAACTTAGAAAAAACTCAACACAATGAACGAACGAACCTCAAACGTTGAGATTACAAGTGATAAAAGACAAAAATTTTGAGCGATCGATCTGTATTTATGTGATCTACGGATTCGAGGAGAGGGAATATATACAAAGAAAGTAGTGTTTAACAGAAAGGGCAGATTCGGGCACTGCAATCTAGACTGTAAACTCTCAGAATGCGGAGAGAACAATGAACACAAAAAAAAATTCTGGATACTGAAAAGTTGATACTGTAAATTATTCATCTATAACAGGGTATTTACATTTTAACACCCCACTCAGCTAGGTGTGATTGACATATGGCGCATGGGTGTCATCATCTGGAGGATCACACTCTGTGCATGGCTAACTCATGCTGTATTTGAGGCAAATCTGAATTGGAAGTTAAAAATGATACTTTGGGGCTGGGGGTGCAGTGGGGGTTCACAATCCCTGTCCGTGTACTAGGAATCCGACTTCCGGTTGAATCAACTTGACTGCGTATCAGAGGAAGAGAGTACCGGATCAGAGGATTGTCAGAGGTCAGTCACATTAGCTGGGTTGTCACATCAATTTATCATCACATACTAACTTCACTAAGATCCAAATGCGATTTCTTTATACTGACCATACAATCGCACTAACCTTATACTTATTACCAGTGATATTTCACCTACTCGATAAGGACCCAACAAAACTTTTGATCAAGCTTTGGCATTGCAAGACTTTATGTAAAGTTAATCAGCAAAACTCCTCGACCTACTTTGATTTTGATGGCTTTGATCGAGAGTTGCGACTCTTGAGGATTCAGCTGTTGATTTATGAAGTGAATCACACGATTTCGTTCTAAAAACACTTTGAGCTAAGCTGGTACGCGTTGCTACGAAATCATCAGGGTTTTAATATGGTTTTTGGAATAGAATATAACAACTCAATAAGTCAAAACGTTATCTACAATCCGTACAATGCATGAGTGGATGTCATCCTATAGAAACATTGTAAGCAGAATTTATAGACACTGCACATCAGTATAACTTCATACCTATTTCACTGATGGGATTGATAGTGGCCTCTCGAAGACATCAAGATACTTTCTTATTGGTTCGTTCCGCTAACCCCATTGCTGGCAGGATGATGAGGAACAATGGTGGATTTAAGAGATCTTGTACAAGTACAACAAATATTCAAGAATTTCATTACAGAATGCACCTCCATTATCTGTTTACAAGGACTTAGGGTGGTATCCTGCAGATCTGCGTTCTTTAAACGCTTAAGCTACTGTCTCGGCATCATATCTGCAATAGGAAACTAACTCACAATATCTGGTGAATGGTCTAAACCCATAACACCACAGAAAGATTGTTACTTGAGGGAACATTGGAAATTAGTTAACAAATCTAGCGCACCTCTTTCCCAAGGTTTGCTATAGTGGATATACTTTGGATTGGATTAGGACCCACTAGCAATTGCCTTTATTTGCATGCAGACACTACATTTCTTAACAAACTCAGAAATATCAGTTGCCTTTCGAGGCCAAAAGGTATGGTTAGGATGTCACTCTGGCTTGTTTTTATTACTGAACGATCCATACAGGGTGTGCAACCACCTGGCTACATCGTGAGACTAGCAGTAAACGCTACTTTCACTAGTGACTGTGGAATTACTAACTGGTATACTTTCTGCTGGGAGAAACCCAACTGGGTGTTCGATACAAAAAAATTCTTTTCATGCAAAGTCACTGAGGGGAATGGTGGCTTCACAGTCAAAAATAAGATTTTCCCCGGGAGCAGGAACGAATACACCGGGACCCAGGGATCGTTGTTAGCATTCTTTTACATCTTCAGCACAAAATGGGGGGTTTTGCAGTTACTATACAAAAATGTCCGAAAAGGCATCGCGACAACATTTGCTTGCCAGGTAAATGCTCAAAGGGGGATTGAATCTTGGATAGTCAAGCCATTACAACCTTTCCCAGTAGTTTTTTTTTCTGGAATAAGGTATCAGTGGAGAAAGATCTGTCAAGACAGAAAAGAGTCTGATAAATAATTCTCGGAAGTGTTTTAAAGCCATACTATTGCTAAGTTCTTGCCCATTTTTGTATAAATTTTCGTTCAGCCCTTTGTAAGGAAATCGGCTACAAATGCAACGCGTTGTACTTGCCATCGGTCTTTTTGAGCTAGTACGGCACCTATCCCAAATTAACTAGATCGTTGAGTAGAAGGGGTTTGAAAAAAATGGAAATTTCAAAATTGGAGAGATGTTAGCTTTTCTTTAGAGTTTGGAATGCTCTTTCTTGACGGAAGGTCCCAAACAAAAGGGGAACTTTCTTTAAACACTCAGTAGAGGGCAGCATGGAAAAAAATTTGGGAATGAAAGATCTTAAAAAACCTTTCTAACCCACAAAGGATCTTACGGCATCAGCAGTTTTGGGGTTGGAAAATTTAGTACTGCAGTTACTTTACTTTGGTCAGTCGTAAACCCCTCTAGGAGTGACTACGTGACCAAGAAACTAATTTCTGACTGAAAAATGACATTTAGACCGTAGATCTTTAATGCTTCTCAAGCTTACCACGTTACTTACATCAAGTCTTTTTCAAGTGTGTATCCTCACACATCTTTATACATAACAATTACGTCATCTAAGTACACCCATAAAGTGCATTACCTATGAGGACCTCAAAAGAATTAGTCATGAGCCTTGAGAACGGAATAGGGGAAGATCGTAATCCAAATGCCATAGCGGAGGAAGTGATAATGACCTGTAAAGGAAGTGGATAATGCAGTTATCCTTGGCTTCCTCGTGAAGAGGGACTTGCCAAAACCCTTGTAACAAATCTAGGGTTAAAAGACTTTTGTTATATCCGATATTACGTAAAAGATCACCATACAGGGAGTGGAAAGCGATCCTGAATGATTTAATTCGCGTTTAACTTCCTAAAGGTCAATTACTGGACGCCAAGTACCATCCTTCTTAGTACTAGTAATAAGGTTGTACCAAGGGGAATTGCTAGGTGCAATAACTCCCTCAATCAAGCATTTGATTGTCAATTCTTCTGCGACGCAACTTGTGATGAGGCATTCTTGTACGCCAGATAATGTAGATAGTCTAGTACCAGTTTCTAAGTGGATACTGATGGACCATAAGGTTTCGTTATACCCCTCTCTCACCTGGTAACGCAATGGCTTTACGATGTTTTGTTCGAACAGAGTCAACAAACGCTTGACTTCAACTGGGAAATCAAGTGAGCTAAGTCTTTTCTCCTCAACTGGTGGACAGATTGATCCACAGTGAAGTGGAATGAGGTCTCCCCGGCAGAAATAGCACCGACCCACTGTCAGGTGGCAAACTCATCCCTACCTGAACAGGGTAAGGATAGTGAACAAGGTCAACAAGATTGTATTTCCCCTAAGGCGAACACTGTTACCAGAAGTGTTGGCCAGGTAGAAATGGATGCTTATCTATCTCGTACAACCATTAAGGATGGTTCAACAAATAGACATTTTTACTTGCAGGAAACACTGTCAACTAGGACGTTATATCGACCACTTGAACACTAGGCGGACAACAACAGACAACTCTAGTGAGAAGCACTATAGCCGCAACCAGAGACGTCTTATCTATTCTGCATACGGCCTGTGACATCAACAAGAGATGGCATTACTATAGCAAGTAATCTGGTTTTCCGACACGGCGTCCCCTGTGGAGAAACTACTACTCGAACTAGCAGCATTGACAGGTATAGGTTGAGCAACTCAAGGCAATCTGAGCGTCCCTCGACACTTAGGCATCGGACTATCCCTGCAATTCTGAAGTAATAGTTTGGAACACTGATGGGAGTGAAATGAAATACCAGTGCGACCGCTTGGGATACGCGTACTGGAGAAAGCATTAGCATTATAGGACTTAATCCGTACATCATACTCTGCAGCAGTATAACAGATTTCTGATCCAAGCTGTAACCCAGAGGAACGATCTAGTCTGTCAATTTTGTCTCTGCATGCCATCCGATAAGGTCGAGCACAATGCTAAGTCTCGCATGGAAGCAAATCCCAGTAGAAGGTCACCAGGGAAAGTAATCTGGCGACAACAAATAAGGAAACAGAGAAGTCACTTACCCTGGATAGAAAAGGTTAGGAATCCGACCTCGTACACGCAGTGAGAACCAATACCTTCGCACAAAGGGATGACACAGGAGTTGGTTCTAACAGAAGGACATGTCGTAACTTCTTATCCTAAACAAGCTAGAACCTAAATAATATTGATTTGCGCACCAGAGTCCATGAACATAGAAACGGCGCATAGACACATAATTGCCTGCACTATAGGGCCTATGGTTGCATTGAAGTTATGTGCAAACAAAAAAGGTTGATGTCATCAGAAAAACTTGTTCAACCTACTCCCATCCCCAAAATCATCTATGTCAGAAACAATGTGAAGCAACATCATCCAGCAGGTTTGGTCAATCTCGAGACTGCTTAAGGCTCAAAGGAAATTGTGGAACGGGGATGGTGTACTCATTATCACCTACTGACACCATGGGACGGGTTTGACTGGGTCGAAATTCCCCCGATTGGAAGATCGGCCTGGTTCTTGATTTAGTTAGAATTGAAAAGAATGAGCCGGTTCTGGTTATTATGAGAACCACGAATCTGTATCCCTACGGGTATCTGCGGTTGGAACGACCCACGGAAAGACCTAGAGTACTGAAAGGTTATAGTGAGCTTTACAACTCAGAAGTGTATGTCCATGTATTCAATATAAGTACAGTAGGGAAGATCTGAGTACTCATCATCAGTACGGACCGTCTCTTAGGGAAACAATCAAGGACAATTTAATTGCAATATGGCCACGGAAACCACAGTTAATAACAATTTTCGCCGGACTATGGTACTGAATGTACTATAATACTACGAGGGTGTAAAACGCCTCTGTACACTGGTATCTTGGTGATACTCTGAGATTGGTTTGACGACCTTACGAATTTTGTCTCTGTGCGCAAACAAGAGGTGGTGCAGACTGAGCATATGTGTGACATTACATTTCGATACAAGGGAAAGTACCCTGGGGGCACAAGGAACGTACTTGATTTAAATGGCTTGTAAGTGGTTCCATCGTTACAGTTGGAGGATCAGCCTCATAAGCACACACCAGAAGCCGGTGGCATAGTTCTTTAATTGCTCCAAAAGCTGCACATTTTAGACAATTGATTTCTGAAACTGGTTTAGCCCACCTCAGGAGCAAAAGATGATATTGGACAGCATTTGATAAATGCATGATAAAAGTTTGTCTAATCTAACACAAATGCACTCAACGATTCAGTAACCTCAGGGTGGGTATCAATCACTAGTTCCGCTAAAAAACAACATATGGATCAGCTGTTTTTACTGGGACAAGGAAAGAACGAATCGTTCCACATATTGTACCACTTTAGTATGATTCCTGAAGTCTCGCATATCAAGGAGATCAACAACGGAACAGAGCAGCAGAGATCTATAAAGAGCTTCTTTTAGCAAGTCTCTTGATTAGGCTTTCCTCTGAAGGAGGGGACCTTCACCAGAGGACTAGCACGAAACGAAATGCTGCAAACCATCTTCAAGACCTATGTACATGGCCTTTGAATAAAGGGAACGCATCAAGGAATCACGAGTATAACTATAATATCTCGGTGTCTGGGTCGGTCTGTCAGTCGGTAAGGAACGTGAGGACTGATGACAGGACCAGCAGTAGCCTGAGAGGTCCTGAGTGTCGACATTCAGCTAAAGTAACACTTGACGGTAAGTGAGAATAATGGCAAAGTAACACAAGAACAAATAAGGCAAAAATATGAACACTAAAAATTATATATAATAATAGAATTGGAAAGAAAAGATATAGCAACTAATTTTTGCAGAAATAATGTCTAAGATACACTGCAAGAGGAAGGAAAACTTTCAATTTAAAGGACTTAATGAGACCAGAAAAAAAATTACATTGAAATATACAAGTAAAAATATTACTGAGACGAATTAAATGCAAATGAGCTGTCCTTTACTCTGCTATAAAGAAATTAATTAATTAAAATTTTTAAAATCATGTGAAAGTATAAAATAAAAATAATTAAATTGTTTAACCTGGAAATTTAAGTTTTATCTAGTAAGAATGCATAGACAAAATTAAAATATAATTCATAAAAAATACAATAAAAGAAAATCATTCACTGCTGAACAGGTGCAACAAAATAAAGTGTAGAAATAATCACTGCAGTAATAAAGTGTCACTGTGAAAAACTCAGGTTAAATGAAAATTAAAATATGACGATCAAAAAAAATAAACTATTGAACACTTTAACTCTTAATTGTAAATTTTTTAAACAAAACAATTTACTCAAACAGGTAAGGAAAACACTTTACGGTTAAAAGTAATTGAAATTGCATCAAAGTGAATTGTTCAAGAATTAGTAAAAAAATAAAACACGTTAGGGGTAACACTTACAGTGGTGGGGCACACAGCAGTATTATTTTATTCTACAACAAACTCCTGCTGTGACTGATACAAACAAAATCTTGCTGTGAATGATACACAAAAAATTTGCATGGCAAAAATAATGGTACACAGTCTGCGAAAAAATAGAGGAATGAGACACTGTGGCATAGGAAAAAAAAAAAAGACACGTCATAGAAATAAATGGATAAGTTAGTATACTGGGTGAATATCACTGCATGAAATACAATGATGAATTACTGGGGTATACAACGCTGAAAGAATACCATAAAAAAAATGAATCCCTTCACACAGGGTGACTGACTGGTGTACTACACAATAATACTTACTACAGACAGGAGTAGCAGAAAGAAAAACACAGAAAAAAAATATAAGAAAAGTGAAAAACACTGAAAAAAATATTGTAAAAATATGAGTACAAAGAAAATACTGCATTTACACTGAAAACACAAGGTTTAGAGTACACAACGCAATTTACCTAATAAATGTCCACACACAAACGCAAATGCCTTTAAATGCAAGAAAAATGTCTCAAAAAATTATCACTGGAGTCTGGAGTAGTACGGCTGTGACGAGTGAATGAGGGGCGGGTGGTGTTTTCCTCCTCCATCACACTGTTGTCGTGAAGAAATGTCTTTCAAGGCGAACTCACATAACTGCCTTTATCGTGCACCAGCTACAATCTCTTACCAATTATGTGAGCCAAAACAGACTAGGACCCGGTACAAGGGTACAAACAACCACATGTCGATTGAATGAGTCTGGTGGTGGGAAGAGATTGAGTGGTGGGGTGGTGTGAGTAGAGGGGGGTGGTGGGTGTGACAGCTGGCCGCGCTCACTGGCGCGGCCCCAACTCACTACCACGAAGGGTGGCTTAATTAACCCACTCTATATGCCCACAGAATGGTGGAAAACCACTCTTAGCATCCCACAGGGAGCACAAAGCGATATAGACAATTCCTCAGAGGAACTTGGCTTACTTCTTACTGCGTGGCTTCTTCTCTCTCATCAGCTTGGTTAGAAGCTGGTTGGCTGACTGCTTAACACACGAGAATGGCGGACTAAAGACGTGTAACGATGCACAAAGGACACAGGAGAAGCAGTTGGAAGACTAGGAGACATGCTGGATGATTAGGCTGACTGGCGTTCCCCACTTCCACGTCCTGGCTTAACTCCTGGCTGGCTTAATTGCAAAATCCGGGTCAAAACCCCTCGGAGATTGAAGCATTTAGCACTCGAACTAAAGCCAGGAAGCTTGAAAACGCTGCAAAACGAGGACTTGCAGGCATGAAATTGTGAGGGTAGTAGCGTGGCTGGAGGGTGTTAGGGGAGGCGGCTGCTGGAGATTCACCTTTGACCCTGGCCGGCTAAACTCACAACAGTCATCAAACGCCTTGAATTAAAAATACCCATAAAAACGTAAATCCACCTCGCACACACAAACCGCTGTAACACCATATATATGTGGGACGTTTCGATTACGTGGATTGAGGGAAGAAAATAACTCCACTGAAGGCGTTATAACGTATAATTACTGTTATGTGAGAGAGCCCATAGCCAGCCTACCTATCTCCTGGATACACTCGTATACCAGACTAGCCGGCTGCAGTACCTATGTGAGGGGCCTTATACTCTGAGAGTCAGCACAATAAGAAATTCAGAAATTGACACAGGCAGAGACGGTTGGGACCGTTGAGGTCAACGGACGTTACTGTAACTGGTTACTACTACTGAGACTGGTAACTGGTTACAACTACTGAAGATAACTCTCCTCTACACTCTACCAACATGTTTCCCATCTTAACAAAAAAACAAAAAATTTCAAAACCAATAGAAGAATATATTTTCCTCGTGTGCATTAGACAGGGCAGTTCCCCTTGTACAATAGTAACATCCAGCTTAGCGGAGTTACCATTACACGATTATCAACCGTTCATCAACTACAAGATCCTTGATTACAAAAGCGCAACTATGTGACATATTATTGTGGCAACGTTTCAGGCATACCATGTGCAAATTAATTGTAATACTACTACTACTACTACTACTACTACTACACTTATAATTTCGGCTACTACTACTACCACCACTAGTATTGCATTGCACCTCACTCTAAAGTCCTATATATACCCCTGTGACCATGTACTATTCCTTTCGCGTCTGTACCCGTCTTCTCCCCGCTCAATCCCAATTTGGGATCTTCCTTACCTGAACTTTCGTTCGTTCGTTCGTTCATAACTGTTTGTAACGGCTTGCTAAAGCTCCTGGAGAGCGAAACGTGCCCCAATAAAAGGTCACATTATTTGCAATTAGTTCTTTTACTTAACATATTGTCCGGTAATTCTAACCAAAATGAATCAAAGAAGATCCTTTATAGATGATGACCTTTTTATAGAATACTTTACGATATCCGCATCGCCCTACTGAAACTCCCAGCTCACGCTGACAGTATATCAACAACTGTTCTGTTTGACGCACCGAACACACACTTCTCACTGCTTCCCCTCTGCTGTGTCTTAGTCCCTGGAGATATCTTGCTAAAAAATTCAGATTGGGACAGGAACAAGTTTTTAAGATACGGCGGAGATAAAGAGAGAAAGATCTGGAAGAAGTAAAGAGACAGAAAAGGGAAGATACGTAAAACAGATAAAAGTTGAGCTTCTGAATCTCATTCTCTCCAAGTGACCAGAAAATTCAAATCGACTTGGGAGGTGACGGGTGGAGACCGGAATATTGCTGGGCGGGGAGGGAAGGAGGGGTACGAGGGAGGGGGATGCAGGTAGGAAGCAGGGAAGGGGAGGGGGATTAGAGAGGGAGAAAAGAAAGGGAGGGAGTGAGGGAGAGACTGTGACAGAAGGTTCAAGAGTTCTTCACCATAATCCACTTCAACTGTCTCTTCATTATAATACATTATATTTCGCTGAACATTACAAGACGTAAGCCTCATGAATGTTTCGTATTCACTAAATTTCGTATTTCTTATATCTTTTCAAAAACAAGGAGGAATGATGTGGCCACTTGATGACTTGCTTGAGGGGACGCGCGGAGACTTAGCAATACTGATGTAAGTAAGTAAGTAAGTAAATTTATTCAGGTATACACAAATACAGTTACTTAGAATACATAGCAGCATATGTGTAGAGAACCTAGGATAACCCAAAAAGGTCAGACAGACTTATTTCCATTGGGGTCCTTTTACCTTATTATTATAATATAAAGGTTATATTTTCTTATTATTCTACAATGAAGATAACATCTTATTATCATACTAAAAAGACTATCTACTACACCAAGGTCATTAAAACTATCTACAATACGAGGGCCATTACTAGGAATATGGTAAAATTTACACGTATGTTAGCTAAAAAATAGAAAATCATTCCCCTCCCTTTCTGTAGCTGCATTCATCAGACACCTTTTGGCACTCTTCTTGAACTGGTTCATGCTATGACTGGCTTTGACATGTGAGGGCAGTCTGTTCCATTCCTTTATTGCTGTACAGTAAAAGGTGTTTGAAGCCTGGCAACTGACTGTGGATACTACAAAGTTGTGCTCTCTCCCCCTAGTACTATGATTGCTTTGGTTCCCAGCCTTGACAAAATTGACAGCAAGATATTCTGGACATTGTTTGTGAGCAATTTTATAAACATGATTTAGCTTCAGTTGTTTTTACTCTGTCTTCAACATTCAGCATATCCAACTGCTGTAATTCATCCTGGCCTACATGTTCTCTTGGTCCCAGCCCCAGGATGAATCTTACGATTTTGTTCTGGGTGATTTGCAGTCTATCTTTCAGTTTTTTTGTCAAGGCAGAGTACCAAGAAGAGCAAGCGTAATCCATATGGCATTGTATAAGGGCTAGACATAGGGTCCTGCGAGCCTCAGTAGGTAGACACTGTGCTTGTCTATACAGGAACTTCAGTCTGGCATTCGCTTTCTTTACTACACTGTTCCCTATCAATTCTCCTGACATGCATGGGTCAAAGGGGATTCCCAAATATTTTACTGATGAAACCAAAGTGATGGGCTCCCCATTACATTGAACATTAAAATTATTACCCTTCTCATTTATGTTTCGTGCCAAAGAGAATGGCTTCAGTTTTCCCTAGGTGTAATGATAGTTTGTTGTCTACTAACCATTGCTGCAGGACTTCAGTTCCAGTGTTAAAACATTAGCAATATCTTGTGGGTCTTTACCTGACACTAACAGAGCACTGTCATCTGCATACATCTGCATAGGCATATCATTGACATAACATAAGAATAATAAGGGACCCAGAATACTACCTTGGGGAACTCCACATGTTATCGGCAGGGGTTCTGATTCTGTTTTGTTGATTTTGACTATTTGTCTCCTGTTGCTAAGGTAGGACTTAAACCAGTCTACAGAATCTATACCGATAGCTTGAAGTTTATTACATAATATATTGTGGTTGACAGTATCGAAGGCCTTTTGCAGGTCTAAGGTTACCATACCTATCGTGGGGTTACGATACCAGCCGTGACGAAGTGATACCACAGCGGACCACACACACTGTGAAGGTTTGAACGACAAGTGAGCGAGCAACTCTGGTAGACAGCATTATTTATAACGGTTTCACAAAGCTCCTGGAGAGCGAAACGTTCCCACAATAGCAATGTCGCATTAGCTGCATATGTGTCCTTTAACCTAACAATATTTTTTACTCAGTTATCCACGTTCTTACTCATCCATTCATTCTGTCATTTCCTTCAGCTACCTTTGTCCTTTTTTTATACAGAGAATTTTACAAGGTTATGCTTAAGTTTCTAACTTATTTACAAACTAAGAGCTGTTACCAACATCAGCTCATTTGAAAGCCTTTTTATTGTTACGAGACATACAAATAGGGAACAGGATTAAGTTGAAGCCATCCGTGGGCCACCTCTTTACCTGTCTATCCCTGCCTGCTTATCTATAGAGTCAACACATTCCTGGCACCTACGCAAGCCGAGCCAAACAGGAGACTAAAGTACATCAGTCAAGCTCTCATGGCCACAGAGAGAAAACTAGTACATTATATACTACCTTTCTTAACCTGATTCTAATTTTCCCCGACTCTTGCTGCAATTGTGTATTTATCATAATCTGCAATTATGAAAGCTTTCCTTTTTTTCGGAATTGACAACCTCACAGAGGTAAGACATTGTCGTTCGTACTACGTCACGACCTGATGACCTCACAGATGTAAGACACTGTCGTTCTTACAACGCCACGACCTGATGACCTCACAGATGTAAGACGCTGTCGTTCTTACAACGCCACGACCTGATGACCTCACAGATGTAAGACACTGTTGTTCTTACAACGCTACGACCTAATGACCTCATCGACATTAGATATTCATGTTATTACTAGCCAGTGATCTGACGACTTCTGAAATATAAGACACTGTTGTTATGACTCACGAGTTTACAAGCGTCCAAAGTCTCTAATCAAGCATAGTGTTATACTGTGTATATCTGAAGGCTCTGACATCCCCTTAGATCATATGTTTGGAGTAAGACTAGATACTACACAGGGGTCACGATGATAAGATCATGAAATCATGTGGGCGGAACAAAAGAGTTTTTAAGAAAGTCAGGAATAGCAAGAGAGACAGAGAGAGACATACAGTGAGACAGACAGAGAGACAGAGACGGAACCAGGAGAAACTCTCGCGAGAAGCAACTCAAGCAAGAGACTGGGAAAGTAAATAGTGAGTATCAAAAGATTAGATTAGATTTTGCTGCCGAGGCTGCTAGTTTATTGTGCACCCCATATTCTTATGGAAGGTATTACAAGAATTTATGGATACACAAAAGGCCTAGGTACTAGTCCCCACATGAGTTAACAGTATTACACTTGGATTTATATCTGTAATTGACTTATCGTTTGCTTGAAAATTTAGAATATTTATTTATTATGTCTGGTACATTATTTTCGTTAATAAGATATCCTGACATGTCACATGGGTTATTATGCTTTCTCCACGATCTTCAATTAGTGGACAATTAAGCACACTCTGGTGTCCCAGAGGGGACAGTCGCGCGCGTTTGTGCTCCGTCAAAAACTGCATGTCTTGATGGTAGTGGAGGGAACAGAATGCGGGAAATAAGCGTGTGCAACCATAAAGTGCATATACTCCTTTGAACAAACAAAAAAGGAATATCAGTGAACGCTAAATAGGAAAATATGGATTATAGTGTCACATTGAGAGTGCCGGTGGAGAAACGGTTACCGTGGGAAATAGACCTGACCAGCACTAGTGAATTATTGCCGGGTGTCGACACAAGTGGAAATAAACGAATATCGATCTATCTATCTATAAGTAATATAGTGAGTGACAAGGATATATATGTGCAGTGGCATAGTGAACTAAATTGTAGATAAGAGTAATCTAAATTATCCCCAAGTATAGCGTACAATATATAGTGTAGAAAGGGGAATATCTTACAAGCGACTGGCACTGGCGAACTATTGCCAGAGGTCCAGGGAAGTGTTAATAACGGATAAGTAACTACTATAGTCATAAGATATGAAACGAGTGATGGTAGAATTGAGGTGCAGGGAATCACAGCATACATAAATTGAGCATACAACCGTTACCTCTACAATATACAGTGTAGAAAGGGGAATATCTTACAAGCGACTGGCACTAGCGAACTATTGCCAGAGGTCCAGTGAAGTGTTAATAACGGATAAGTAACTACTATAGTCATAAGATATGAAACGAGTGATGGTAGCATTGAGGTGCAGGGAATCACAGCATACATAAATTGAGCATACAACCGTTACCTCTACAATATACAGTGTAGAAAGGGGAATAACTTACAAGCGACTGGCACTAGCGAACTATTGCCAGAGGTCCAGGGAAGTGTTAATAACGGATAAGTAACTACTATAGTCATAAGATATGAAACGAGTGATGGTAGCATTGAGGTGCAGGGAATCACAGCATACATAAATTGAGCATACGACCGTTACCTCTACAATATACTATCATGTGGGAGTTCGACACGTGGATTGGGTAAAATAATACTCACGAAAGCTGGTAGTTCGTATAATTACAGATAATGTGGAAAGAGCCCTTACAGCCGTACCTATCTCTCTGCTCTCTCTCGTATAACTGACTGACTGGCCGCCCACAGTACCCATATGTGAGAGGGTCTTTGAATACTGCCAGGTCAGCGCAATATGAGTTCAGACAGTGACTCAGGCAGAGACGGTTGATCGTGAGTCAACTGGCACAGTGGTTACTGGTAACTGGTTACTACTACTGAGAGCTCGGCGACGCTAACGTATGTCGTCCCGACATACAACTAATACAAACTAGAGATGGCAGGTATACGGCTTGGGCTGATTCTATACAATGTCAAAGTACACAACAATTAAACATTTAAAAACTTAAAA
>NC_069416.1:40445185-40533423 GCF_026875155.1 Cherax quadricarinatus | reverse complement strand
GTGCGTATTTAATTTCGTAATATTAAAATTGTGAGTATGATTTAACGAAAAGGGGATTAAGCATGGGTGCTTTCTGATGCATGTGTCCCCTTATTAACTTTAATGAACTAAAAGGGTTAAAACGAGAAAAATTGGGGGGTTATGAGTGAAAATTGTGAGGTGTTGGTTGGAGTGTGAGGGTTTGGGAGGGTGGGTAAAAGGGTAGACAAGATTCATCCTGTGTGCGCGGTCATCACGTGACGTCACTGACATAGGGGGCGACCTGATTCAACCTGTGTGCGCGTGACGTCACTGACCGCCGAGTAAACACCCTTCTTAGTTCATTTGACTTAATGAGCGGAAACTTTTAGTTCATTTTAAAATAATAAGGGGAAGATGTTTAGACCTGTAGTAAGCATGCCCCCATAGGAGGAGTCTATTTTGAATGCTTACCCCCAGAGGGGGGATTCCAAAAACTTTGATCCGAGGAATTTCGAAAACCCCATAGGAGGGAATCCAAAAACTTGGTATTATCGAGAAAAATTTGAGGTTGGGGGGTGGGTGAAAGTGGGAGGGGTAATCCAAAAATTTGATCCGAGGAGATGGAGTCATGGTATTGTCGAGAAAATTTGATCCGAGGAGATGGAGAATTTCGAAAACCCCATAGGGGGGATCCAAAAAACTCGATCCGAGGAGATGGAGTCATGGTATTGTCGAGAAATTTTTTGGGGATGGGGGGGGGGGGTGAAAGTGGGAGGGGGATCCGAGGAAGTGGAGACTTTGATATTGAGAAATTTTTGGGGGATGGGGGGTGAAAGGAGGGGTACCCAAAAAAACCTTGATCCAAGGAGATGGAGAATTTCGAAAACCCCATAGGGGGGAATCCAAAAAACTTGATCCGAGGAGATGGAGACTTTCGAAAACCCCATAGGGGGGAATCCAAAAACTTGTATTGTCGAGAAAATTTTGGGGTTGGGGGGTGAAAGTGGGAGGGGGATCCGAGGAGATGGAGACTTTCGAAACCCCCATAGGGGGGAATCCAAAAACTTGGTAATATCGAGAAATTTTGGGATGGGGGTGAAAGTGAGAGGGGGAACCTCAAAAATTTGATCTGAGGAGATGGAGAGCACAAGAAAATGAAATTCAAAAAAAATTCGAAAAAAATCGGAAAAAAATCGGGGCGTGGGGGCGATCCGGATGACGCTGCAGAAGGCGCAGCAGAAGGCGCGGGCGGGGTCGCGAAGGGCGCGGGCGGGCGCGCGGCGGGGGGGGGTCGCGAAGGGCGCGGGCGGCGCGGCGCGCGGGCGCGAGGGGCGGGCGCGCGGCGCGACGGCGGGGTCGCGAAGGGGGGGGGGTCGTGGGTGGGGGTATTGGTTGGGGGGTCAAGGGTGAGGTAGTCTCGAGGGCGAGGTCATGGTCAAAACCGGAAGTAACACCTAGGTGTGAAAAGGTGACCCTCCAGCCGCTGGTCCTAGACCGGATACACCGCCCTGTAGAAGGCCTAAACCGGAAGGAGCCTCCCAGTGGAAGGCCCTAAACCGGAAGGAGCCCTCCAGACGCATGCCTTTTCCGGAAGGAGCCCCCCAGCCGTTTTCTTCACTACTTATATATATATATAATATATATATATATATATATATATATATATATATATATATATATATATATATATATATATATTATATATATATATATATATATGTATGTATATAGGTAGTAGGTTGGTAGACAGCAACCACCCAGGGAAGTACTACCGTCCTGCCAGATGACTGTGAAACAGAAACCTGTAACTGTATTGCATGATGGTAGGATTACTGGTTTCTTTTTCTGTCTCATAAACACGCTAGATAACAGGGATATCTTGCTACTCCTACTTACACTTTGGTCACACTTCACAGACACGCATATATATATACATACATCTAGGTTTTTCTCCTTTTTCTAAATAGCTCTTGTTCTTCTTTATTTCTTCTATTGTCCATGGGGAAGTGGAAAAGAATCTTTCCTCCGTAAGCCATGCATGTCGTATGAGGCGACTAAAATGCCGGGAGCAATGGGCTGGTAACCCCTTCTCCTGTAGACAATTACTAAAAAAGAGAAGAAGAAAAACTTTATAAAACTGGGATGCTTGAATGTGCGTGGATGTAGTGCGGATGACAAGAAACAGATGATTGCTGATGTTATGAATGAAAAGAAGTTGGATGTCCTGGCCCTAAGCGAAACAAAGCTGAAGGGGGTAGGGGAGTTTCGGTGGGGGGAAATAAATGGGATTAAATCTGGAGTATCTGAGAGGTTAGAGCAAAGGAAGGGGTTAGCAGTAATGTTGAAGGATCAGTTATGGAAGGAGAAAAGAGAATATGAATGTGTAAATTCAAGAATTATGTGGATTAAAGTAAAGGTTGGATGTGAAAAGTGGGTCATAATAAGCGTGTATGCACCTGGAGAAGAGAGGAATGTAGAGGAGAGAGAGAGATTTTGGGAGATGTTAAGTGAATGTATAGGAGCCTTTGAACCAAATGAGAGAGTAATTGTGGTAGGGGATCTGAATGCTAAAGTAGGAGAAACTTTTAGAGAGGGTGTGGTAGGTAAGTTTGGGGTGCCAGGTGTAAATGATAAAGGGAGCCCTTTGATTGAACTTGTATAGAAAGGGGTTTAGTTATAGGTAATACATATTTTAAGAAAAAGAGGATAAATAAGTATACAAGATATGATGTAGGGCGAAATGACAGTAGTTTGTTGGATTATGTATTGGTAGATAAAAGGACTGTTGAGTAGACTTCAGGATGTACATGTTTATAGAGGGGCCACATATATATCAGATCACTTTCTAGTTGTAGCTACACTGAGAGTAAAAGGTAGATGGGATACAAGGAGAATAGAAGCATCAGGGAAGAGAGAGGTGAAGGTTTATAAACTAAAAGAGGAGGCAGTTAGGGTAAGATATAAACAGCTATTGGAGGATAGATGGGCTAATGAGAGCATAGGCAATGGGGTCGAAGAGGTATGGGGTAGGTTTAAAAATGTAGTGTTAGAGTGTTCAGCAGAAGTTTGTGGTTACAGGAAAGTGGGTGCGGGAGGAAGAGGAGCTATTGGTGGAATGATGTAAAGAGAGCAGTAAGGGAGAAAAGTTAGCATATGAGAAGTTTTTACAAAGTAGAAGTGATGCAAGGAGGGAAGAGTATATGGAGAAAAAGAGAGAGGTTAAGAGAGTGGTGAAGCAATGTAAAAAGAGAGCAAAAAGAGAGAGTGGGTGAGATGTTATCAACAAATTTTTGTTGAAAATAAGAAAAAGTTTTGGAGTGAGATTAACAAGTTAAGGAAGCCTAGAGAACAAATGGATTTCTCAGTTAAAAATAGAAGAGGAGAGTTATTAAATGGAGAGTTAGAGGTATTGGGAAGATGGAGGGAATATTTTGAGGAATTGTTAAATGTTGATGAAGATAGGGAAGCTGTGATTTCGTGTATAGGGCATGGAGGAATAACATCTTGTAGGAGTGAGGAAGAGCCAGTTGTGAGTGTGGGGGAAGTTCGTGAGGCAGTAGGTAAAATGAAAGGGGGTAAGGCAGCCGGGATTGATGGGATAAAGATAGAAATGTTAAAAGCAGGTGGGGATATAGTTTTGGAGTGGTTGGTGCAATTATTTAATAAATGTATGGAAGAGGGTAAGGTACCTAGTGATTGGCAGAGAGCATGCATAGTTCCTTTGTATAAAGGCAAAGGGGACAAAAGAGAGTGCAAAAATTATAGGGGGATAAGTATGTTGAGTATACCTGGTAAAGTGTATGGTAGAGTTATTATTGAAAGAATTAAAGAGTAAGATGGAGAATAGGATAGCAGATGAACAAGGAGGCTTTAGGAAAGGTAGGGGGTGTGTGGACCAGGTGTTTACAGTGAAACACATAAGTGAACAGTATTTAGATAAGGCTAAAGAGGTCTTTGTGGCATTTATGGATTTGGAAAAGGCGTTATGACAGGGTGGATAGGGGGACAATGTGGCAGATGTTGCAGGTGTATGGTGTAGGAGGTAGGTTACTGAAAGCAGTGAAGAGTTTTTACGAGGATAGTGAGGTTCAAGTTAGAGTATGTAGGAAAGAGGGAAATTATTTCCCAGTAAAAGTAGGCCTTAGACAAGGATGTGTGATGTCACTGTGGTTGTTTAATATATTTATAGATGGGGTTGTAAGAGAAGTAAATTCGAGGGTCTTGGCAAGATAATCACACATAAAGTGGGAGTTGTCACAGTTGCTCTTTGCTGATGACACTGTGCTCTTGGGAGATTCTGAAGAGAAGTTGCAGAGATTGGTGGATGAATTTGGTAGGGTGTGCAAAAGAAGAAAATTAAAAGTGAATACAGGAAAGAGTACGGTTATGAGGATAACAAAAAGATTAGGTGATGAAAGATTGGATATCAGATTGGAGGGAGAGAGCGTGGAGGAGGTGAATGTATTCAGATATTTGGGGGGTGGACGTGTCAGCGGATGGGTCTGTGAAAGATGAGGTGAATCATAGAATTGATGAGGGGAAAAGGGTGAGTGGTGCACTTAGGAGTCTGTGGTGACAAAGAACTTTGTCCTTGGAGGCAAAGAGGGGAATGTATGAGAGTATAGTTTTACCAATGCTCTTATATGGGTGTGAAGCATGGGTGATGAATGTTGCAGCGAGGAGAAGGCTGGAGGCAGTGGAGATGTCATGTTGGGGCAATGTGTGGTGTGAATATAATGCAGAGAATTCGTAGTTTGGAAGTTAGGAGAAGGTGCGGGATTACCAAAACTGTTGTCCAGAGGGCTGAGGAAGGGTTGTTGAGGTGGCCGGACATGTAGAGAGAATGGAGCGAAACAGAGTGACTTCAAGAGTGTATCAGTCTGTAGGGAAGGAAGGCAGGGTAGGGTCGGCCTAGGAAAGGTTGGAGGGAGGGGGTAAAAGGAGGTTTTGTGTGCGAGGGGCTTGGACTTCCAGCAGGCATGCGTGAGCGTGTTTGATAGGAGTGAATGGAGACAAATGGTTTTTAATACTTGACGTGCTGTTGGAGTGTGAGCAAAGTAACATTTATGAAGGGGTTCAGGGAAACCGGCATGCCGGACTTGAGTCCTGGAGATGGGAAGTACAGTGCCTGCACTCTGAAGGAGGGGTGTTAATGTTGCAGTTTAAAAACTGTAGTGTAAAGCACCCTTCTGGCAAGACAGTGATGGAATGAATGATGGTGAAAGTTTTTCTTTTTTGGGCCACTCTGCCTTGGTGGGAATCGGCCAGTGTGATAATATATATATATATATATATATATATATATATATATATATATATATATATATATATATCCTCTTCTTTCTTTCAACAAGCTGGCCATATCCCACCGAGGCAGGGTGGCCCAAACCGAAAAACAAAAGTTTCTCTTTTTTAAATTCAGTAATTTATACAGGAGAAGGGGTTACTAGCCCCTTGCTCCCGGCATTTTAGTCGCCTCTTACAACACGCATGGCTTACGGAGGAAGAATTCTGTTCCACTTCCCCATGGAGGTAAGAGGAAATAAACAAGAACAAGAACTAGAAAGAAAATAGCAGAAAACCCAGAGGAGTGTGTGTATATATATATGCTTGTACATGTATGTGTAGTGTGACCTAAGTGTAAGTAGAAGTAGCAAGACGTACCTGAAATCTTGCATGTTTATGAGACAGAAAAAAGGACACCAGCAATCTTACAATCATGTAAAACAATTACAGGCTTCCGTTTTTCACTCACTTGGCAGGACGGTAGTACCTCCCTGGGTGGTTGCTGTCTACCAACCTACTACCTATAATGTATATATATGTATATGTCGTGCCGAATAGGTAAAACTTGCGAGTTTGGCTTAAATAGCAACGCTCGTCTCGCCGAATAAGGCAAGCGAAAATTTGTAAAAATTTATGAGAATTTTCGCAAAAATCATTCTGAACCTAACAAAAAATATATATTTCAGTGTGTTTGATTATTAAATTATTGTAAAATTATTTTTTATTTTGTTAACATATTGGCCGTTTCCCACCAAGGTAGAGTGACCCGATAAAAAAATTACAACATTCATTCCTTGCCAGAGGTGCGCTTACACTACAGTTATAAAACTGCAACATTAGCACCCCTCCTTGAGAGTGCCGGCACTGTACTTCCCATCTCCAGGACTCAAGTCCGGCCTGCCGGTTTCTCTGAATTCCTTCATAAGTGTTACCTTGCTCACACTCTAACAGCACGTCAAGTATTAAAACCTATGTCTCCATTCGCTTCTATCTCACCTGCTCACGCATCCTTGCTGGAAGTCCAAACCCCTCGCACACAAAACCTCCTTTATGCCCTCCCTCCAACCTTTCCTAGGATGACCCCTACCCCACCTTCCATCCACTACGGATTTATGCACTCTCGAAGTCATTCTATATTGTTCCAACCTCTCTACTTGTCCAAACCACCTCAACAACCCCTCCTCAGCCCTCTGGATAATAGTTTTGGCAATCCAGCACTTCCTCCTAATTTCCAAACTACGAATTCTCTGCATTATATTCACACCACACATTGCCCTCAGACACGACGTCTTCACTGCCTCCAGCCTTCTTGTTGCAGCATTCACAACCCATGCCTCACACCCATATAAGAGCATTGGTATAACTATACTCTCATACATTCCCCTCTTTGCTTCCATGGACTAAGTTCTTTTTCTCTACAGACTCCTCAGAGCACCACTCACATTTTTTCCCCTCGTCATTTATATGTTTCACCTCATCTTTCATAGACCCATCTCCTGACACGTACACTCCTAAATATCTGAATACATTCACCCCCTCCATACTCTCTCCCTCCAATCTGATATCCAATCTTTCATTACCTAATTTATTTATTATCATCACCTTTCTCTTTCCTATATTCACTTCTAATTTTCATCTTTTACATACCCTACCAAACTTATCCACCAACCTCTGCAACTTCTCTTCAGAATCTCCCAAAAGCACAGTGTCATCAGCAAAGAGCACAGTGACAACTCCCACTTTGTGTTAGAGTCTTTATCTTTTAACCCCACACCTCTTGCCAACACCCGAGCATTCACTTCTTTTAGAACCCCATCTATAAATATATTGAACAACCATACTGTGCCATATGTCCTTCGATGCTGGGTACAACATCTAGCTTGGCTGGATGCGCCATTGTTAAGGATTGTGTGCTTTAGTGGTCTAAAGCGTCATGCATTTTCATTCACCATGAGGCTGGTCAAAACAGCATGGGTTCGACTCCTTGGTTAGTGGAGTGTTGTTATTGATTATATATATATATATATATTATATATTATATATAATATATATATATATATATATATAATATTTTATATATATATATATATAAAATTATGTGTGTGTGTGTGTGTGTGTGTAAAAGTTGAGGAAAGCATGTGAATCTCTGCACATTGAGGCAAGATGGCTGTCGAGCGCAAAGTGTTGTCACGAGTGTATGAACTCAAGGATGAGTTACTTTGCTTGCTGGTGACACTTGGTCTACAAAATTATCCTGCTTACTGGATATCCTTGAACATTTGAACATGGTAATTTCCAGCATGCAAGGTGTTGTAAAAAAAAATTGTGTATAAAAAGCGCCCTATGTATAATGTCAGTTTACAGGATTAATTCTGAAACACACTGAGGGCCCGGGTTCGATTCCCGGCGGAAGGAAACATTTCGACACGTTTCCTTACACCTGTTGTCCTGTTCACCTAGCAGCAAGTAGGTACCTGGGTGTTAGTCGACTGGTGTGGGTCGCATCCTGGGGGACAAGATTAAGGACCCCAATGGAAATAAGCTAGACAGTCCTCGATGACGCACTGACTTTCTTGGGTTATTCTGGGTGGCTAACCCTCCGGCGTTAAAAATCCGAACGAAATCTTATCTTATCTTAAACCGGACGCGTATTAGTCCTGAAAAGTAGCCAGGGCTGGTCAGGAGCAGGTGAGGTGTGTTTCTGAGTAGGTACCAGGAGAGCGACGGCTGGAGCAAGACGTCATAGGACGTCATGGAGGGGGAAGGGGGTGATTGTGGGTAAGTTTATGCCATAGATTATTTTAGTATGAGGAGAGGCCTGTTTAAATTTTGGGAGAGTACTCATGTAGTGTCTTGCCTGAAGGCTGAGAGACCGGTAGAAAGGAGGGGGGAAGTGTCATGCAGCCTCCATGTTTATAGATATTTGTTTTTTAACCGCTAGTAACAGTGCACTAGTGAGGTAATGTGAGTACTTGGTGAAGGTGTACTGGTGTTTGGTGATTGTTTTATGTAGTGGGAAGGTTTTATCTTGTATATGTAAGTTTACTATTAATATACTTATATTTTTGTGAGTTTAGTTTTTGTGTCCTAACAATATCTGAAGAGCCACTAGTGTACTTCATGAGTATGTCATAAACAGATGGTTTGTTTTGATAGTTTTGATACTCTGGCATGCTGTGTTAAGTAAGGCTTTCATTCTTAACTGCCTTCTCAGACAGGTTGTTGGTGCCAACAGCCCGAACGCCCACATAGCCATCACAGTCCGGCTCTTCTGGCACCTATGTAAGTGAGATAGTTTTCCAGGTTTCTCTTGAA
Organism: Cherax quadricarinatus; assembly: GCF_026875155.1. NCBI lineage: Eukaryota > Metazoa > Arthropoda > Malacostraca > Decapoda > Parastacidae > Cherax > Cherax quadricarinatus. The sequence continues at coordinate 40,524,861 of NC_069416.1, read as the reverse complement.
AACTACTTGTGTTCCTGCAATATTTCAGACATATTCTGGTCCCTTAGAGGAGACGTGTTAGTTACATATTCATAAGACTCTTTTCACACTCCAGTGACACTGAAAACAAATGCACCAGGATATATATATATTATTATATATATATATATATATTATATATATATTATTATATATATATATATATATATCATATATATACATATATATATATATATATACGTACATACAGACATTAATCTGAGGCTGAAGAAAAGTCGAACTTACGATCCTTGGGTCAAGGTACACAGTGCTTACAATACGATGACTTTACAGTCTTTCAGTGGAAGGTTTGTTTCAGCGGCACTAACTGATAACCTGCTGTGTCATCCCACAGCCGCAGTTTTCACGGAGCATCCATTCTAAGCAATACACTCCATAAACTCATTATAAGTCGTAATAAACTACTGTCATTGCATAAACAGAAGAATGGACGGGAATACAGTCCGTGGACCTTACCTTACCTCTCCTTCCATTCGTAAGATAATTTATTTAAGTAGGATTTTCTTATTCATGCTTTTAATGACTTAAGAAATCGTAATGACACGATTGCAAATAAACCATACCCCCGGCCGGGATTGAACCCGCGGTCATAGAGTCTCAAAACTCTATGACCGCGGGTTCAATCCCGGCCGGGGGTATGGTTCATGCTTTTAATATTATTAGAGGATCATTAATTTTTTACGCATCTTTATAAGATATTCTCTCTGTTTACTTTTTTTTTAGGTTAGATTAAGTAAGTTTATCCATAGTTTCTTATTAGTATTCTGGGGACTTGCTATCTTAGTGCTGAAATCACTCTTACTATGGGATATGTTAATTTTATCTGGAAAGGCAGTTATGCTTTGACCTTCCATTCGTCAAAGAAATGCTAATTACGGAATTCAAGGATCTAAGAAATGAATCTGATGATTGGTTGAAAGCATCGCATGAATATGAATGTCAGGAACTTTGTTGTTTGATTCAGTTGTGCCTCTGAATTTAGAAAAGAAAGGCACGGGGAATCACTTGGTTATCTGTGTTGTCCCGCGGCCTCTCTCAAGTGCTGAGCAAGCCGGGAATGGCAGATTGAAATAAAGATAATTAAATGTATAGATGTGGCTGAATCTCTGTCTCCCTCTCTCTCTCTCTCTCTACCTTTCTATCAGAGTGAGATTGCAATATTCCCTATTCATAAAACATGTTTTATGGTCTCTACTCGCAATGATCATTATGCAATTCATTTGTGTTAGATACTAGAAGGAAAACATGTTAAAAGTTGTATTATGTACTATACACATTGCATCTTGAGTGGACGATGTGGTTGGGTCAGTATCACGAGGGTAGGTCAAGTTTATTCACTGAAATGGAATAAAATATCGACGCGATGGATAGACACACACAGTATAATGCGATCCTTTATTGATGATGCTTCGCATACACAGTGAGCTTCTCAAGTAATAGAGACACCTGGATGAGGACACATACAGGGAGCTTAATATGGTGCAGTGAGGTAAGGTGTCGCTACCAGAGGTCATCGCCCCCGTGGTCCGCTCCTAGACCAGGTCTCCTTTTTTGCTGCCCTGAGTCCAGTGTATGCGCCACAACCTGGTTGATCAGGAATTGTTTTGAAGAATTTTGTCGAGTTCCCTCTTGAAGAACAAAAAGAATTTATTTCTCAGTGTACTCATAGCTTCCCTGCTTTTCATTGGAGATATCATACACCGTCTGCCAAGCCTTTTACTGTCATAAATAGTAATTTTAGTGTGCATTTTTAGGACCAGTCCTTGCATTATTATTATCATGGGGGAACACTAAACCCGTAGGATTATACAACGCTTGTGGGTGTGGGGGGATGGAAGATATTCAGGCTTAATTCAGGGAACTGGAGCACAGATCCAATTCTCTAGATAAAGAGCCCCTCACCGACGTCAGGGAACCTCCCTTGTGAGGACCAATCTTTACAAATATCTTCCAGGTGTAGGTTATTATGAATCTTTCTTGTGTACGTTCTACGGAATCCAGTTCAAAAGACTTAAATCACTCTCACTAATTTAGGTGCCTGACTGAGTTTATAAGAGCTGTGAAGGTTCTCTGTACATTCTCCAGCTTAGCAACTGTTCCTGCCTTATAGGGGGCCGTTAGTATATATAAATTTTGCAGCTTGTAGAGAATAAGTATCCTGAAGAATATCATCAGTGACATGGCATCTCTTTTTCTGAAAATTCTAGTTATCCAATCAATCATTTTTCTTGCAGTTGCGATAGAAACATTGTTGTGCTCCTTAAATGTAAGATCTTCTGACATTATAACTCCCAGGTCTCTCACATTTGACTTACGTTCTGCCGAGTGGATTGAGTTTGTCTTGTGCACAGATCTTGCTATGGAGGCTTTGTACTGGTAATTGTGGCAGAGTCCAGCCAGCCTGTCTGCCTGTCTGGTAAGCCTGCACGAGAATGAGAGGCTACGGCCTAAGTGCGTGGGTCAAAGGGGGCAGGGGTCACGTGATTTAAGGCTTGGCAGGGAGCCCGCCTATAAATGTTGCTAAGACGTATATACTGCGCAAGTGATACTGTTGACGGGCAGAAATACGATTAAGCAGGGTTGGATATGAGCAGGAACTAACTAACATGGGTCAGAAGGCCTCCTGCATGGTTCCACTGCTTGCTATGTGGGAAAGCTACCTAGAAGATGTCTGGGAAGACGCTCAGCTATGTTGTAGAAGCCATCCTGGATTCTCTGCTTGTGACTTGTAAATGCCCACTGTATGGGTGAAACATTGTTAATAAAGGATCTCATTATACTACAAATGTTTGTCTTCGCCATTACTTAGTGTTTACTAACAAATTTAATATTATTAAAGTATACCATGTTGAACCTAATGTAGCCTTGATTCTCCCCTTCTCTTCTTTCTTATTTTTCTACTTCTTAACATTTTTCCATCTTTCATTGCCTTCTTTTTCTCCTTCATCCTCGCCTTATTGTATTCCTTTCTACTGTTCTCTTTTTTCATCTTCTCCTTCCGCTTCTTTATTTTCTCTCTTTCTCTTCCTTATCTTTTCCCTTTTTCTTCTTTATTGCTTCTTTTGTCATTGTTCTTCTTTTATGAGACTTCATCTTTATTATAAATAATGCGAAAATAAACTAGGTCATGGCCTCAGGACCAAGAGTTGTAGCTCTTCCGTAAAAAAAGAAATCTTCCCAGTCTTGGTCCAGGAGCTGTAACCTATCCTTGGGTATTCCGTCTACTTTCCAGGGGATCCAGGAGCTAGAGCTCACCCTCTCCTAACTCTCCTCTACACTCTACCAACATTTTCCCATCTTTACAAAAAACAAAAATCCAAATCAATAGAGTATATATTTCCCTCGTGTGCATTAGACAGGGCAGTTCCCCGGTTTATCAACTACAAGATCCTTTGATTACAAGTGCAACTAATGTGACATTTTATTGTGGCAACGTTTCGCAACATGTGCAAATTAATTGTATTACTACTACTACTACTACTACTACTACTACTACTACTACTACTACTACAACTTATATCGCTACTACTACTACCACCACTAGTATTGCACCTCACTCTAAGCCTATATATACCCTCTGTGTCCATGTACTATTCTTCGCCTGTCCAGTCTTCCCCGCTCATCCCATTTGGGATCTTACCTGAACTTTCGTTCGTTCGTTCGTTCATGTACTGTTTGTAACGGCTTGCTAAAGCTCCTGGAGAGCGAAACGTTGCCACAATAAAATGTCACATTAGTTGCACTTGTGTTCTTTTACTTTACATATTGTCGGTAATTCTACCAAAATATATAAAAGATCCTTTATAGATATCGAACCTTTTTATAGAATACTTTACGATATCCGCATCGCCCTACTGAAGTCTCCCAGCTCAGGCTGACAGATATCAAGACTATGTTTCTGTCTGACGCACCGACACTTCACACTGCTTCCCTCTTCTGTAGTCTTAGTCCTGGAGATTTCTTGCTAAAAATTCTGATTGGGACAGGAACAAGTTGGGAAGATACGCGGAGATAAAGAGAGAAGAGATTTGGAAGAAAGTAAGAGACAGAGAAGGGAAGATACGTAGAAACAGATAAAAGTGAGACGTTCTGAATCTCTTATCTCCAAGTGACCAGAAAATTCAATCGACTTGGGAGGGACGGTGGAGACCGGAATATTGCTGGGCGGAGGGAAGGAGGGGGACGAGGGAGGAGGGATGCAGGGAGGGAAGCAGGGAAGGGGAGGGGATTAGAGAGGGAGAAAAGAAGGGAGGGAGTGAGGGAGAGACTGTGACAGAAGGTTCAAGAGTTCTTCACCATAATCCACTTCAACTGTCTCTTCATTATAATACATTATATTTCGCTGAACATTACAAGACCTAAGCCTCGTGAATGTTTCGTATTCACTAAATTTCGTATTTCTTATATCTTTTCAAAAACAAGGAGGAATGATGTGGCCACTTGATGACTTGCTTGAGGGGACGCGCGGAGACTTAGGAATACTGATGTTATCGTGGGGTTACGATACCAGCCGTGACGAAGTGATACCACAGCGGACCACACACACTGTGAAGGTCTGAACGACAAGTGAACGAGCAACTCTGGTAGACAACATTGTTTATAACGGTTTCACAAAGCTCCTGGAGAGCGAAACGTTTCCACAATAGCAATGTCGCATTAGCTGCATATGTGTCCTTTAACCTAACAATATTTTGTACTCAGTTATCCACGTTCTTACTCATCCATTCATTCTGTCATTTCCTTCAGCTAACTTTGTCCTTTCTTTATACAGAGAATTTTACAAGGTTATGCTTAGGTTTCTAACTTTATTTACAAACTAAGAGCTGTTACCTACATCAGCTCATTTGAAAGCCTTTTTATTGTTACGAGACATACAAATAGGGAACAGGATTAAGTTGAAGCCATCCGTGGGCCACCTCTCTACCTGTCTATCCCTGCCTGCTTATCTATAAAGAGTCAACACATTCCTGACACCTACGCAAGCCGAGCCGAACAGGAGACTAAAGTACATCAATCAAGCTCTCATGGCCACAGAGAGAAAACTAGTACATTATTTACTACCTTTCTTAACCTGACTCTAATTTTCCCCGACTCTTACTGCAATTGCGTATTTATCATAATCTGCAATTATGAAAGCTTTCCTTTTTTTCGGAACGACAGCCTCACAGAGGTAAGACATTGTCGTTCTTACTACGTCACGACCTGATGACCTCACAGATGTAAGACACTGTTGTTCTTACAACGCTACGACCTAATGACCTCATCGACATTAGATATTCATGTTATTACTAGCCAGTGATCTGACGACTTCTGAAATATAAGACACTGTTGTTATGACTAACGAGTTCACAAGCGTCCAAAGTCTCTAATCAAGCATAGTGTTATACTGTGTATATCTGAAGGCTCTAACATCCCCTTAGATCATATGTTTTGAGTAAGACTAGATACTACACAGGGGTCACGATGATAAGATCATGAGATCATGTGGGCGGAACAACAGAGTTTTTAAGAAAGCCAGGAATAGCAAGAGAGACAGAGAGAGACATACAGTGAGACAGACAGAGTGACAGAGACGGAACCAGGAGAAACTCTCGCGAGAAGCAACTCAAGCAAGAGACTGGGAAAGTAAATAGTGAGTATCAAAAGATTAGATTAGATTTTGCTGCCGAGGCTGCTAGTTTATTGTGCACCCCATATTCTTATGGAAGGTATTACAAGAATTTATGGATACACAAGAGGCCTAGGTACTAGTCCCCACATGAGTTAACGGTATTACACTTGAATTTATATCTGTAATTGACTTATCGTTTGCTTGAAAATTTAGAATATTTATTTATTATGTCTGGTACATTATTTTCGTTAATAAGATATCCTGACATGTCACATGGGTTATTATGCTTTCTCCATGATCTTCAATTAGTGGACAATTAAGCACATAGTGTTCAAGTCACCGTAAGGCTCACCACATACTTTCCAATTAGGTTGATAATCATCTGTGTTTGCCAACTGCCAGAAGTACTGTAACCAAGGTTAAGCCTGGCTACTACAATATCGATCTATTCATATCAAGTTGCTCCATAAACGTACTTATCTACGTTCATGTTATCATAGTAAATGATAGATCCACTCAGGCTTCTAACTGAATTGCTCAGACATAAAATTTCATTATTTACTTCTCTTCTAATATTATTCCTAATGCCAGACACAAACATACCAAAGTTACATTTTACATTCTCCTTCACGGTACTTTGTTCGGCAAACTTATCAAATTTATTATGAATAAGTCAGTGTGTGTGTGATGGAATCCATCAAAACTGTACATTAATTCCATTTTCTCTGATTTTTGGGAGGGGCTTGTAGGTATGTGATATTAAAAGAATACAACTTCCATGGAGGGGTTAAATGTCCTTGTTGTGTACCGTGGTAAAGCTAATGTGGGTTATAAAACTTAACATTAATGTTTGTTTTCACAACCCATTTAGATCTTCGAGTAATTACTTCTAGATATATATAAGATCCATATTGACAGTGTCAGTCTAATAGCAAGTACAATGTTGATTTCAATAATCTGATATACCAGAAACACCAAACTCGTTCCTCATATTAAAACCAAGGAAGTTTTAGGACAGCCAAGAATAATTCTGAGCTGCATTTTTGCATCAGCTCCAAGAGCCGGAGAAAATTTTCCTGAACTAATATCAACATGGGTGTAGCATAATCAGGGACCTAATATAGGCTATGTACATCACTTTTCACTAATTTTACATTAGTACCATAGTTGGGGTTGTAGACAGCAACTTTGATAGTATTTAGTCTCTCATTGCATTTCTTATTTAGTTGTGGTATGAAGGATTACCGTAAGAGTCCAGACATTTTTCTTTTGCCATCTTCCTTTCTCTCTTCCCCAGTAATGTTGTCCCATTTCTGTTTAGGGATATTTTGAATTATATTCAGTATAACAATTAAGCTGTAAAATCTCTCTTGAAAAATGTATAGAATATATACTTAACAAGGCTACTTCTAACAGTTGATGTTCAACAAATGGTAGATTTCGTTTTTTTTTTCTGATCCTCTTCCCATCATTCCCAACTCCCAGTTTAATCCCTTTAAGTTATTATTATTATGTGTGTTGGAACTAGAAAAGTGTTTGAGTGAGTGAGGTGAGGATAGTGGTGAAGCAGTGCGGTAACTAGCGCATGGCCCGAGTCAAGGTTATTTCTTTGATCTCTTCTATTAAATATACGTAAGTTTCAGGTGGATGTAGACTGATACCTAATTTCCGGTCTGACGACCTGGATTGCGTGTCCGAGAGAGAGAGAGAGGGAGAGAGAGAGAGAGAGAGAGAGAGAGAGAGAGAGAGAGAGAGAGAGAGAGGGAGAGAGAGTGAGAGGAGAGAGAGAGAGAGAGAGGAGAGAGGAGTAGTGAGAAATTTAGAATCTTACAGGGAGGATGGGAAGATGGGAGAAGTTAAACTGGGAAGGATTAATAAATGAGAAAGAATGGGTCGTGGAAAACTACCTAGATGTAAGAAAAGATAATTATAATATACGAACACTGCTGCTGTATCTTTCTGTGGTGGTGGTTGATGGGCAGTGGTTGTGGTAGGAGGGATGAATGTGGTGGTTATTGGGCAGTGGTTGTGGTGGGACAGTGATTGTGGCTGCTGTTGGTGGCTCGTCGTTGTGATGGCTTGGTGGCTGCTTTTGTTGCTTGTAGTTGCCGTAGGGTTGTGGTTATGGTGAGGTGGTGGCTGTGGTGAGGTAGTGGTTGTGGTCGGGTAGTGGTAGTGGGATGGTGATGGAGTTGTGGTTGTGGTGACGTAGTTGTGGGGTGGTGGTTGTAGGCTGGTGGTGATGGTTGTGGTGGGTAGTGGTTGTGGTAGTTGGTGGAGGTGAAACACTACCAGCCACTCTCATTTCTTGACCACCCAGCAGCAGGTCTGGGCAAAGATCAGTGGTCAGTGGTCAGTCGTCACGTGAGGTCACAGACCCTGAGCTGCTTTGGGGATTAGCGGGGACAGTTACAAAGCATGGCTTGCTTCTGCAGTGTTTTAAAAACTGAGGTTGGAGAGTTGAAGGAGGAGGTCTTGCTTCTCCAGGAGGAGATTAGGAGGCTGAAGGTCCACCTCAATGGGTCTGGGAGAGTGTGAAGTGGCTGGAGTTGTGGGGAATGAGGCTTCTAGCAGTGAGGTGCAGGCTGTCTCTCGCTGTGAGGAGGCTGTAGGTGGGGAGGTAGCAACGGCTACCAGCAGTGAGGTGTAGTCCAGCACCTGCTACAAGTGGCGAGTGGTTCCCAGTAATGGGGGGAGCATCAGAATAAGGAAAGTTAAGAGTTAAGATCTGAAGGTAGGAAATCGCTTCTCTGTTCTTCAGGATGAATGTACTTCAGTGGCCAGTGAAGGTAAGGGTACTACTGCCCCTGCTAATAGAGGTAAGCACATTCTTGTGGTTGGTGACTCTCAGGTAAGATATATTGACCGTGCTTTTTGTAATAGGAATAAGAAGATGAGAGATAGAGTGTGCTTCCCTGGAGCTGGTGTTGGGGACTGTTGCAACCCCTGAATGGGTTGCAATGATTAATATGTATATATATAATTATTACCTTTTCATATAATTTTATATTGCTTATATTTGCGATAATAGCTAAATCGTAAATGTATTGCTTTATATTATTATTTGACTTAGTTACCTGTTGTTAGGTAGGATGTAACACATATATTATGTGCTCATAGTTCAAGTCTTGCCGGCTTCTGTTGCTGGGCAACAGCTGTCCACGGAGCTATCACGTGATCGAGGGGGGGGGGTGTCCTCACCTCGCCTGAAGTATTCAGTCTGGTCTAGACTCGCTGGGTGGTTGGACGTATTCCAGACAAAGTGGCTAAATCTTCCTTATAGGCCCTTGATGGAAGATCGTCTCTAGCTTTCTTGTAGGTTCTGTGAGACTCTGTTCACAGAACATTGTATAGACTTAGTGATTTTCGACGTTGTACTGAGGTTGTGTGTCGCATAGACTCTCTAAACAACTCAGGTCCTGAGCTGTAATTTCTGACCTAACTTGTACTGGTATCTGTGTACTATCACAGTCAGGGATTTTCTTATGCTGAACTTAGATTCAGTAGTATGGGAGTTTTGTGACTTTTGTGGAGGATCTGCTGATGGTCCCTACTTAGTGTCATTATATTATATCCTTGATCCTGATTGTGTCGCAGTTGCTTGTTATATTGCTATTGGGCTTAGCATTCTTTTTATTGTTCAAGCAGACTGTTCTGATTGCTTAATGGGTGATGCTCCCTGTACATCAATGTCATGTACACCCAGAGTATGTTTAGGAACATCACTGAACAATTCAGGGAACTGCAAAATCTCCCAGACAGGCCCCCAGCAATCAGAACAGTCTGCTTGAACAATAAAAAGAATGCTAAGCCCAATAGCAATATAACAAGCAACTGCGACACAATCAGGATCAAGGAGATAATATAACGACACTAAGTAGGGACCATCAGCAGATCCTCCACAAAAGTCACAAAACTCCCATACTACTGAATCTAAGTTCAGCATAAGAAAATCCCCAACTGTGATAGTACACAGATACCAGTACAAGTTAGGTCAGAAGCTACAGCTCAGGCCCTGAGTTATTTAGAGAGTCTATGTGACACACAACCTCAGTACAACGTCGAAAATCACTAAGTCTATACAATGTTCTGTGAACAGAGTCTCACAGAACCTACAAGAAAGCTAGAGACGATCTTCCAACAAGGGCCTATAAGGGAGATTTAGGCACTTTGTCTGGAATACATCCAACCACCCAGTGAGTCTAGACCAGACTGAATACTTCAGGCGAGGTGAGGACACCCCCCCCTCGATCACGTGATAGTTCCGTGGACAGCTGTTGCTCAGCAACAGAAGCCGGCAAAATAACGAGCAAAGAGCGATAATTACAGTAGTTAGACAATCAAGACTTGAACTATGAGCACATAATATATGTGTTACATCCTACCTAACAACAGGTAACTAAGTCAAATAATAATATAAAGCAATACATTTACGATTTAGCTATTATCACAAATATAAGCAATATAAAATTATATGAAAAGGTAATAATTATATATATACATATTAATCATTGCAATCCATTCAGGGGTTGCAACCCCCCCCCCCAACACGACAAACAGTCGCACTAGAAGTTGCATTAATGTCTTTCACATCACTGATTACTCAGGTTACTTTACTAACACAATTTAATATAAAAAATAATGAGAGTCACTCTTGTGGCCAACACTTTATAATTTCACAGTGTATATTTCACTAAGTTATGCCCCTAGTACTAGGGCAGTACATAGTATCGTATCTCTGCATACTCATGGTTATGTACATCAGTGTAGAGACAGGATAGTGTAGACAAGCATGGCACGTTGAGGCTCGATCATAGTAGTGGATATGAACAATAGTCTTGTGCTATAGACAGGAGACAGCATTCCACTCTTAAGTAGTGGTTGTGGAATGCTATGCAGTATGGACATCTGAGTATGAAACAGCTTAAGGTGTGTTGTGAGGGGGAGGGGTCTGCGGCAGGACAGTGTTCCGTCACGCAGTACATCGCCCACACAACACTACAAACTCATCACTCAGCTTCTGTCTCCTCCCACACACATATTGTGGAAATTTATTTGGTCCCTAAAGTTCACAGGACAGATCCGGCATGGCCGTTAATGGAACGGCTGAGCTGGGTGGCCCTTATACCCACCCAAAACAAAAGCATTCTCTAGTTGGCGTGGATTTTTGGTAAGCTTATTTAATTTATAGATTTCCCCTTCGGGGGAGGGAGTAGGTAGTTTTATGTCAGTATTTTAAATTTGGGTTTATAAGGCACTGTAGTTATAATAATGTAGACCAAAGGGCCTTAACATTTTTAGTAATAGGCCGAAAATGTAGGAAAAACACTGGGTAAATTAACTAGGGGAAGGGCGCCTATTTTAAACGAAGGATGGGGTTGGAAGAGAGCCAGCTCGTTTTCTTAAAAAGACACCAAGGAAAAAGCGTGCTGTGATCAGCAGATGGGTCCCACAGTTTCACATTTGAACCCTGGGGAAAAATTGGTAAGGACCCGATGTCCCGTAGATGACCTCCGTCGGCCCATCAGTAAGCAAAAACCTCCACTTTATTGTGTTTTGGGCCCAGTTTTGGGGGAGAATTGTGAGTTTGTTGTGGGCCCGGGGGAAAACAGGCAGTGCTGCCAGAAAAGTACCGTGTCTCAGGGCGTTGGAAGCTAGGTCCGTGTCTGCATAGTTAATAGGGGATACATACCTCTTGGATATAGGAATTTTTTGGGTCCCAGGCGGGTCACTAATAACGATTGAATATTGCGGGAAATTTAAGGCCCCCAGTTGCAGGGTTTCTGAGGGAAAGTCCAGGGGGAAAGGTAAGCTTGGGGGAAGTTGAAGATGGATATTTGCTGAACCCAAGAAAGTTAGTCCTTTATAGGCAGAGGCAAGTTTTTGCAACGCAATATTTGTGAAAATTGTTTTTAAAAAGCCCTTGTGAGGCTGAGGTACCCCCCTCAGGCTCGGTGTCAACGAGTTTGCCAGGTGGGTGACTCATTGGAGGCATTTACACAAAATTTTAAAAAAGTGGTCCTCGAAAACCCGTGATGTGGAATAGCTGGTTAAAGCTATCTAGCTGGGCACAGTTAGGAACCTTTTAACAGAGTTAGGTTAAGTTAGCACCTGGGCCCGGGTTTACCAGAGCGGGCCAAGTGACTTACAAAAAGTGGTTATTTCAGAAAATTTACAGGCAGGCCAGGTGGTAGAGAAGTTTGGAATTTAATTATTTACAGTGTTTTCAAGTAATCCAGATAGGGATTGTGTGTTGATTACTTACAGTGGATTTGAAAGGTAGCACAGTTAGGCTGGGTTTGTGCAATATTTAAAATAGTTTTTTGTAGCTGGAAGATTTAACCTAGTTATTATTTTAGGGAGTTTAAAGCCGGGTTTTAAAGTTTAGCCCCAAGCTGGGTTAGGATTTACCTTATCCAACCACCCACGCTAGATGAGTAAGCTAGGTCAAGTGTTTACACACAAATTATTATTTAGTTTCCAAGTTGAATTGTAAATTTATTTGTTTTAAACCCAAGTGATTTTTTTTGTATACTGCATTTTTATTGTGTGATTTCTTGTCTTTGTTATGTTAATGTGGGATTTGTAAATTGTACCTGAGACTAGGTTAATTTCCTGTAATTTTTTGTGGCTTTTTACGGGGAAAGTGCTGGTTAACTTCAATCGTTTAATTTTTTGGGGGGTTTTTGAGAGTAACGGGTTTACTTTATTGATTCAGAGTGGGGTCATATAATAAGGGAATCGTTAAGTTGTTGAGAAGCCTTGAGACTCGTTCTTCTTACCTAACATGTGGTTGTGTGGGGGGACTGGGTAAGTACATTTGTGTCAAAACCTATTAACTTCGACAATGGCAGGGGGAGTTCAGGAGGTTGGTTCGTTTTAAAAAAAAAATTTAAAAATTTGATCAGTGCGGCATAAAAAGGGCTTTCTGAAAAGAACAGTAAACGGGCGCAAGGCTATTGCCAACGAGTAATGTAGACTGCGATGTTTTTGCAAGATGTTGAAAGTTTGGGGGAAAAAATGGGAAACCCTTTGAAAAAAGCATTCTCGCATTGGTACAGGCTTTTTGAGGAAAATGAATCCCAGGGTAGTCTTCAGCAGGCTCTGGCGAATTCACAAAGGATGATGTGTTGTATCAGGAGATGAATATGGCAAAGAAAATTTAAAGTATTTTAAAGGCTGGGATTCCGGGGTGGGTTGACACGCAGGCCCCCAAAAGCCCCCACCCCTGTAAATTGTTCCCCAGGTTCCCCCAGTGAATTTCCCAAAATTTGACGGAACCCTAACTGAGTACATTGCTTTCGGGGAAAAGTTTAAAGCCCAGATAGATGCAGGAACGATTTGTCAGATCCCGTCAAGTTGCAGTATTTGCGGTCGCAGCTAAAGGGTAAAGCCTTAGCCCTGGTCCGGCATCCAGTTACTGCCCTAATTTCCAACTGCAAAGCCCAATTAAAGACTGTTTGGCAACCCCCCCCCCCTGAAGAGATAAAGGTAGTATACTTTATCGGTTGTTGGGTCTAGAGGGGGGCCGAATGACCGTCAAAGCCAGGAAGTTGTATTAAAAATTTATGAGCTTGCAAACATTTTCGAGATTGATGATGAGGTGATTCAGAATGGGTCCTTAGCCAGGTGACTCGGGGAAAACTGGCCAGCCTACGTGCCGAGTTGCACTTAAAAAATCGGGCGAATAGGGTTTCCCAATAAAAAAAATTGTTGAGGGGTTTGGGGGGGTCTCATTTTTTTCATTTAAGTATAGGTGTGAGAGAGAGTCCCCATCACACTAAAAACCAGCAGTCACTCAAAGTCTCAAGAATCAGTCTAAAGCTGTACGACAACCTTGGAGTGTAATGGTAAAGAAGTGTCTAAGGGAAGAACCCCTAAGCAGAACCCTTTGAGGCATATACTAGAAATGGTGTTCTGGAAGGCAAACATGCTAGCAGAGTTGCTGGGTATAAATCTGGAGGGAGGCAAAAAGAGGGGGCTAAGGGAGTTGAGACTCTGCCCTTTAATGTTTTGGGGAAAAACTTTGCGAGAGACTGTGGCACCAGCTCAGTGAGTGTCGAGCTGTTGCAAAAAGGGAAGCACCTACTGACTATGTCCCAATAATTTAAGGGAACCCCAAGTAGTGGGTATCTCTCAGGTAGAGATAGAAGGAGTCTGAGCCCGAAATGGTGCCAGCGTGTTAGTGGGAGTAAAGTCTCTAATCTGAGTGAGAATCCGGAGGTGTGCCCCACCTACAGTTGGCAAAGGTTGGAATGGGCAAAGGTCCGAAACAACCCCATTACTCTTTGCCCGGGGGACAAGTATTTGTAACAAAGAAGTTGGTGGCTAAATTAAAGTTGAAGGCCCCAAAAAAAGTTATTATGATGTTGGGGGGGGGTATAAGTCAGGGCCCCCCAAAAAACTTATGATGTGGTGGAGTCACAGTCAAAAAATTTGGTGGGGCTCGAGGGCATTAAGCCTTGGTGGTGAGACATTACCCCGGGCAATTAAAAATGAGAGGTCTTGCTGCGCAGCTAAGCGTTGAAAGACCTTGACTGAAGCTGGCAGACCCGGGGTTACCCCTGCACGCGAAAAAGTAAGTATCCTGGTGGGGGCAATTTATATGTGCTTCCGTTACACGACGGACGTTTTAAGGAAGGAATTGGTTTATTCAGTCACCAGTAGGATACATCATAGGCGGGATTCCACCTGAATTCCCGCCCTGCCAGATAGAGGGGAAAACGTCCATGATAGTGGGGGGAAATAGTGATAATGAATACCCGTTTACACGATGAACTGCCCGAGAAAACTGAACCAGGTAGGGAGTGACGAAAAAAAGGCCACCTTGGGAAAAACACTTTTAAGGGTACATAAAAGGGGACAGTTGCCTTTTTTTAGGTAACCTCGTAACAGTGGGAGGAAAGACTACCCAAGGTGTGTGGGCACTGGGTGGAAAAATACGGAGTGTTCAGTCAAGGTAGACATACGAAAGCGTTAAGTTAAAGCAAAGGGTGCTAAGCCCCAGAAAAAAAGTTACACCCCAGGGTCCAAAAATGGGAAACTGGGGCGGTTGAAGTTAGGGCCGAAGTCTGCTCGAGGGTGGCCCGGGCGGCACTCGTGTCCAGGGGGCCCCTGTGGGGCTCAGGAAGGTGAACTTGATTTAGCTTAGCTCCCACCTTCGCCGGTGGGAGGATATGGAAATTTTTTTGGTCCTAAAAGTTCCACAGGGGCAGATCCGGCATGGCCGTAATGGAAGGTGAGGGGTGGCCCTTATCCCCCCCAAAAAAAAGCATTTCTAGTTGGCATGGATTTTGGTAAGTTTTTTAATTTTTTGATTTACCTTAGGGGAAAGGGTTTGGTAGTTTTCTGTTAGTTATTAATATTAGGTTTACTAAGGCAACTGTAGATAATATAATGTAGACCAAGACCTTAACATAGGTAGTAATAGGGGGGGGGATAATGTAGGCAAACATGAAAAAGTTTGTAGGGAAACTGGGAGCCCCAGTTTGAACGAAGAGACGAGGGTCTGGAAGAGGAACCCGCTCTTTTTTCTTAAGACAGCCCAACGGATAAGACGGGCCTGATCAGCAGACGGTACCCCCCCCGTGTTTACTTTGAGACCCCGGGGAAAAACTGGGAGAGGCACCCCGTGTACCATAGATGACCTCCGTCAGCCCATACAGTAAGACAAGACCTCCACTTTATCTCGTAGATTTTGGCAGTGTCTCGGGAGAATTGTGGGTGAGTTTGATCTGGGGCCCGTGTGCAACGGCGTGCATGCCCCGTAAGTCCAGTGTCCAGGGAGTCTGGAAGTAGTGTTCGTGTCTGTAGTTATACTAGGGGTATACCCTCTTGGATATAGGAATTTTGAGGTGCAGGCAGGACACTAAAAACGATTGAATTTTTGCAGGAATTTAAAGGCTCCCCCGGTTGCAAAAAATGGTTTGAGGGAAAGTCCAGGGGGTAAGGCTAAGCTTTGGGAAGTTTAAGACAGGTATATGCTGCAACACCCAAATAAGTTAGTCCTTATCGTGATGAGGCAAGTTTTTGAACGCAATCATTTGTGAAAATCTGTCCTATAAGCCACTTTGGAGGATGAGGTACCACTCAGAGCTCGGGTTGTCGAATCAAGAAGTTTGCCTAGGGGTAGGCGACTCACTTGGGGCAGTAGACACACAAATATCACACATATCACTACTGGTGAATATTTAAATAGATTAATTTGACATTAAGTATATATGTTAATACGGGCTGGGGGATTTAGTTTCTCTACTGAATTTGACATAGCAAGTAACCCAAAAGGTATTTGGGCATTAACATTACGTTAATTTTTACATGGGGAAGTGCCCAAATGCATGTCAAATGTTCCAAGGAATACCACAAGGTAGAGCCTCTTTCTCAAATTGTGAGCCATAATTTTTCTGGTGTCGTTTAGCTTAGATGAATAGTAACACTATAGGATGGAGAATTCAGTGGATGGTTGACTGTTGGACGCAGCACAACACCACTGCATAACCACTCGCCTCTTATATGTAAAAAAGGAAGATTGAAATTAGAGACTCTTCAACAAGAACAGAGGAAAGCAGATGCTTCAACCTTTTGAACAAATCTGGCAATCACTAGTCAGATGAACTGAAACTTTTGCTACTAGTGAAACACAGTGGAGTGGTGTAGTGTGGAGGGTGGTGTGCTGGCTTGCTGTCACTTGACACATGTGGCAACGTTGACATGATCAGCTTACTGTTTCTTCATCTTTGGCCAAGTAAATGTTTTATGCCATTTTACCAAGTGTCTTTTGACACCCAATGTCACTCCTATGGGACTATTGTGAGCAAAATCAATGGATCTTGTTCAGGGGAAATGTAACTGGTACAATACGAGATGGTTGACTGTGGTGAAAACACTATCTGTGACAACTTACATGTATGTTCTCCCTCAGTACACGTTTACTATAGCAGTAGCCAAACATCGAGATCCTTTGCTTCTGTCTCAGTAACTGCTAATCTCTGTTTTTCAATGACTGATCAACAAACTGATCCATGATTAAATCATCATGAGTTATGAAATTTAGCGTCCAGTAGTGATACGTGGAACTAGGTTGAAGACACGGGGGAGTGGTGTTAATGACCCTGGGTGCAGAGTGTCACTAAACAACCCCTTTTTACCCCCCTTTTCCCCTTTTCAAGCCCAAATCATTGTCATCCATAACTCAACAAGAGCAGGCATGGTTGTTTGTATCTTTGACATTGCTCTGGTAATTACGCTGAGAGGAATAAAATTAGGTTTTCTCTCTACAAGCTCAATGGCATAATTATCATTCAGTGTTATTATCAATCACAAGTGGCCTTTTACATATACAGCATAATGGATATCATTCCCTCTCAACAAGTCCATGAAACATGATGGGCGAAATACACCATGAGATATAAATACTGAAATATAACACAGTATAATAGCTTGTTTCAATTGTAAACTTTATGAAGAGGTATCTTTTTTAACAGCGCCCCTCCATAGGCTTCTAACAATTACTATCTATTTGGTTATAGGTTTCGTCAGTTATGGGCAGTAATCTTTCTATTAACATGAGATAACTGCCAGTATCTCTGAAGTAATTATCTCAGTATTATTCGTTAATCCTACTTTGCCTCTCGAAAAATAAGGACTCATCGCTGAACGAATCTTTTCGTCAGATACACTTTCTGACGCTGTCATCTGTTCTGTGTAATATTATCTAAACAGTAGGATCAGAGGTATTACTAGGATTTTGGTGCCTTTGTTGTCGGAAGAGGAATACGACTTGAGTGGGCGCCCAACCGGCACGACTGCTCTCATATCTCTTCTAACTTATTGCATTACTCTCTAGCATGTCCTTTTCATGTTACAATAGGTACATTTAACATTCTTCTTCTCGATATCAGATTCTGCTTGCCACAGAGACAGATTACAGGATTGTGAGTTTTCCTGGTAAAGGTACGAGAAGTTACAGTAGAGGTAATCAGGACGGCGCACTGAGCAGCTGATTTGGGTTGCCAACTTTGGACAATCTTTAGTTACCTTGTTTCTCGGTCGTTTAGTACTGTACAAGTTTTTAGAAATCTCGTAATTTGTCTGCTAATGCTGCAGTTCTCAGAATATCGAGGTAGTATGATTGAATCAGATATTCCAGTATATCAGCAGACCATATAGTTGGTAAACTCTTCGTGTATAAAACTGATCAAGGCGGTCGTAAGTTGTTTTACTTGCATATCTATCACCTCTCAAATGCCATCTTTTTTCTCACGAGCAAAAACTCTACACAAATTTGATCGTGCCGTCGTTTGTAACGTGACGAATTGCACATTGATAACTTACAGGTAACAAGTTATAGGTCTCTAGATAGTTTGCTTGACGCGTCATAACTATTGTACTTGGCAATGGTAAGCAGCAGTACAAGTTTGAGCTCTTCCTGTTAGAGCTGTGTGACAAGGTAGCCCAGTGCTACGTGGCAGATCATAGCCCATGCTGGGGTTCTCTAACACATCAAAATAGTGTCTAAAGTCCTCTCAAAAAACTTAGGATACCCATGGATGCAGCTTTCTGCAAATTAAAATGTGTCCTTGTGATCTCATCTGTCTGTTGTCTTTCCAAGACGATATTTTCTCTCTAGAAATCTTTTTCGTTTCAATTTCCTCTGTGATCTATTTGTGCGAGTCTGCAAATAAAGGAGGCATTCCACTGTCAAAAACTGTTCCTGTGAGATAGGACCAGAGGGTAAATGAGGAGTAGGAATCCCACATATGGTCTGGACGTTCCTTAGGTAGGCACCGCGTCCAGGCGTCTCTAAGAGTCTAGATCTGGTATAGGATAAGAAGATACAGGTGCAAGATACACAGCACTAGCATGAGCTGCGTCAAACTAACAGTTATACTCATGTCTATTGTGTCAGAAGGCGGGAAGGCGTGGCGGAGGTTCACTAGGCTCAGACACTCTGCCGTAGTTGCTTTTTCTTTAAGTAATCAAATGAGTCATACTTTCTAATTGTGACACTAGTCTTTCTGAATCGGATCTTAATCAGACATCTCTGTATGAGCAGGAAACATTATATCTTTATCGCTCTGCTGTTTCTGCGTGTAATTCTGTTATATTATCACACAGAGATATTTTGGCTATTGCCAAACACGTCTGAGTTTTTACTGTACTTACTCAGACATAGCCTTCAGAGTATCAATTTAACTGTTTATTTTGGGCATACATCACGAAAATAAGGTAACTCGAAGAGAGTGATTATGGGAAACTATGAATTCCTAATAGAAATGATAGTGTTGGTGCCTTTAGAGTTTGAGCTTATAAACAGTATTTCCATCTCTTGGACCGAGACTCAGTCAAGTAATTACATCCACTGGACATAATGTTACAAGACTAAACTCAAAGTTTCAGATTAGGAAAGTTACTCAGTGTTTGACTAACTATGGTCAAAATGGGGCTATTTCTCCAACACCTGTGGATCAAGAGCCTCACAGACAGGCCCCCATTTGTTACAAAACGCGATTCTAATAGCGGAGAGATCTCCATTGAATACTAGAAAAGACTGCCCTTCTAGCATCCGCCTGTTACTGGGTTTTCTAACAATTATCAGTATCCTTGTTCCAATTAATCATTAGTAATTCAGTATGATTCAATATTGCTTCAGGATTACACTAGGTAGGCTACTAACTAGAGAAAATAAAATTTAATAAATTTATTAAGTATCGTCTCGAGGGTATATATCAAAATAAATTAAATTAATATTAATAATCTCACTTCTCGTGTTTTATTGTGTTTTAAAAGAACAGTTAGTATTGTTGCTTGAAAGCACATATACACATTTATAATTCTTAAGTACCCGTTTGTTCTTTAAATTTATTAAGATATTAGACAAATAATGTACAGTTTGTGTGTATGTGTTTGTAAGTGCACTAAGTAGTTAGCTATGTCTCACGACTCGACTAGACTTAAACAAGTGACTGACAAAGTCCTCAAATAATTAACTTCTCTTGAACCAACTGGCATTAGACCAGGTCTGCTTGAAACAATAAAAAGAATGCGAAGGCCCAATGCAATATACACAAGCAAACTGCGACACAATCAGGATCACAGGAGAATAATATAAACGACACTAAATAGGGACAGCAGATCCTCACAAAAAGTCACAAACTCCCATACTATGTACGCTAAGTTCAGCATAGAAAATCCACTGTACTGTGATAAGTACACAGATACCAGTACAATTAGGTCAGAAGTACAGCTCGGACCTGAGTTGTTTAGTGAGGCTATGTGACACCAACAAACCTCAGTACAATGTCGAAATCACTTAAGTCTATACATGTTCTGTGAACAGAGTCTCTCAGAAGCACTACAAAGGAAAGCTAGAGATGTCTTTCATCAAGGGCCTTATAAGGGAGATTTGGCACTTTGTCTGGAAACGTCCAACCACACAGCGAGTCTAGACAGGACTGAATACTTTCAGGCCGAGGGTGAGGACCTCCCCACCTCAGAATCACGTGTGAGAGCTCCGTGGACAGCTGTTGCTCAGCAAAGAAAAGCTGCAGAAATAATGAGCAAGGAGCAATAATTTACAGTTGTTAGACAAATCAAGACTTGAACTATGAGCACATAATATGTGAGTTACATCCTACCTCCCCCCTCTAACAACAGGTAACAGGTAACTAGTTCAAATGAATAATATGAAGCCAATTACATTTTACGATTTAGCTTAGTATCGCAATATAGCAATATAATATTATATGAAAGTAATATTTATATTTATTTTTTTTCTTGTTATTATCGCACTGGCCGATTCCCACCAAGGTAGGGTGGCCCGAAAAAAAAACTTTCACCTCTTCACTCCATCACTGTCTTCTTGCAGAAGGGTGCTTTACATTACAGTTTTTACAAACTGCAACATTAACACCCCTCCTTCAGAGTGCAGGCACTGTACTCCATCTCCAGGACTCAAGTCCGCTGCCGGAGTTTCTGAACCCCTTCAATATATGTTACTTGCTCACACTCCAACAGCACGTCAAGTATTAAAAACCATTTGTCTCCCCCCCCCATTCACTCTCTATAAACACGCTCACGCTTGGCCTGCTGGGAAGCTCCAAGCCCTTGCACACAAAAACCTCCTTGTACCCCCTCCGGCCAACCCTCTTCTAGGCCGACCCTACCCCGCCTTCTTCCCATCAGGTTGATACATCTTGAAGTCATTCTGTTTCGCTCCAATCTCTCTACATGTCCGAACCATTCAACTACCCTTTCCTCAGCCCTCTGGACAAACAGTTTTTGGTAATCCCGAACCTCCTCCTAAACTTCGCCAATACTCATCGAATTCTCGCATTATATTCACACCACACATTGCCTTCAGACAGACATCTCCACTGCCTCAGCCTTTTCTCCTCGCTGCACATTCTCATCACCACGCTTTCACACCTCATATAGAGAGGTTTGGTAAAACTATACTCTCATACATTTCCCTCTTTGCCTCTAAGGACAAGGTTCTATGTCTCCACAGACTACTAAGTGCACCACTCACTCTTTTCCCTCATCATTTCTATGATTCACCTCATCTTTCATAGACCCATCCGCTGACACTGTCACCCAAATATCTGAATACGTTCACCTCCTCCATACTTCTCTCCCTCCAATCTGATATTCATTCTTTTCATCACCTAAATCTTTTTGTTATCCTCATACCTTACTCTTTCATGTATTCACCTTTAATTTTCTTCTTTGCACACCCCTACCAAATTCATCCGCCAAATCTCTGCAGCTTCTCTTCTGAATCTCCCAAAAGCACAGTGTCATTCAGCAAAGAGCAGCTGTGACAACTCCCACTTTGTGTGTGATTCTTTATCTTTTAACTCCACGCCTCTTGCAAGACCCTCGCATTTAATTATCTTACATGCCATCTTTAAATATATTAAACAACCCGGTGATACATCACAATCCTTTGTCTAAGGCCTACTTTTACTGGAAATAATTTCCCTCTTTCCTACATACTCTAAATTGAGCCTCACTATCCTCGTTAAAACTCTTCACTGTTTCAGTAACCTACCTCCTACACCTTACACTTGCAACATTGCCACTTGCCCCCCTATCCACCCTGTCATACGCCTTTTCCAAATCCATAAATGCCACAAAGGAACCTCTTTAGGACCTTATCTTAAATTATGTCACTTTTATGTTTCACTGTAAACACCTTGGTCCACAGTGTCCCCTACCTTTCCTATAATCCTCCTCGTTCATGTCTGCATCCTATTCTCCGTCTTTACTCTTAATTCTTTCTATTATAACTCTACCATACACTTTACCAGGTCACTCTAACAGACTTTATCCCCTATAATTTTTGCACTCTCTTTTATCACCTTTGCCCTTTATTACAAAGGACTATGCATGTCACTTGCCAATCACTAGGTACCTTACCCTCTTTCCATACATTTATTAATGTTAATTGCACCAACCACTCCAAAAACTATTTCCCACCTGCATTTTAACATTTCTATCTTTATCCATCAATCCCGGCTGCCTTAACCCCCTTCATTTTTGTACCTATTGCCTCAAGAACTTCCCAACTCTCACAACTGGCTCTTCCTCATCCTACAAGATGTTATTCCTCCTTGCCCTATCACGAAAATCACAGCTTCCCTATCTTCATCAACATTTAACAATCCATCAATTTATTCCCTCCATCTTCCCAATACTCTAACTTCTCCATTTTAATAACTTCTCCTCTCCTATTTTTAACTGACAAATACCATTTGTTCTCTAGGCTTTCTTAACTTGTTAATCTCGCTCCCCAAAACTTTTTTATTATCAACAAAATATGTTTGATAACATCTCACCCACTCTCTCCATTTGCTCTTTTTTACATTGCTTCACCACTCTCTTAACCTCCTCTCTTTTTCTCCATTACTTCTTCCCTCCTTTGCATCACTTCTACTTTGTAAAAAACTTCTCATATGCTAACTTTTTCTCCCTTACTATTTCTTTACATCATCATTCCACCAATCGCCCCTCTTCCTCCTGCCCCCATTTTCCCTGAAAACCACAAACTTCTGCTGAACACTCTAACACTACATTTTAAACCTACCCCATACCTCTTCGCCCCCATTGCCTATGCTCTCATTAGCCCATCTACCCTCCAATAGCTGTTTATATCTTACCTAACTGCCTCCTCTTTTAGTTTAAAAACCCTTCACCTCTCTCTTCCTGATGCTTTCTATTCTCCTTGTATCCCATTACCTTTTACTCTCAGTGTAGCTACAACTAGAAAGTGATCTGATATATCTGTGGCCCCTCTATAAACATGTACTTTCCGGGAAGTTTACTCAATAATTTTATATGTACATTTAAACATTGCAACCCATTCGGGGGTTGAAACAGGGACTAGTCAACAGGTGGATAATATCATGTCAGGTAATGGGAACAAGCCCATTACTGTCTCAGTGATGGTGGAAATGAATTTTTGGGAAAGGGTAGGAGAGAAGAGCTGCTAGATAAGTACAGGTCAGCTATAGTTTCATTAAGTCTAAGGGAGGGGTTCCCAATCTTTTGTAGCATCTTGCCTAGAAGGGGGGGTAGGAAATGAATGGTTGTCTAAGGCAATTGGTGTAAATTGCTGGCCCAGACAGATACTGCAAGGAACTTGCAATCCCATTCATTGACAACTGGAACAACTTTTAGGGGAACATGATATTGTATGCAAGGGATGGGGTACTTCTCTCTGGGGCTGGGGGGGTAGCACTTGAAAAAATCGTTTGAGAAGGCCATTGGTGAAATGCCTTGTTTTTTAATGTAGAAGTAGAGGTAGGGGTGTGTGTGGGAAACAAGCAGGTTGAAAACATTGGGTTTGGAACAGTAAATGTATAAAAGGCATTCAGCATGGTTTAAAAAAAGACAATAGTGGTCAGCAAACAAAGGGGGACAGCAGAGGGCAGCAAGGGATAGTCCCTTAAGGTTTACTATACAAATAGCGGGGTGTAGAAATAAGATAGATGAGAAGATTAATTGCAAGTGCAGGAAACATAATATTTTTGCTAAACAGGCCTGGCTAAATCTAAAGATAGAGAGATGCCCTCTGAATGTCACATACAAGGCTATAAATTTTTCCACACTGACAGGGAAAACAGGAAGGGGGGTGGGTGCGTGTATGTCAGAGAAAATTTTAAAAATTGTTTGTTAGAAAGATATAAAAATTAAAAGCGTCAGCCACTGAATTGGTTAAGCTTCTTGGGGGCCGAAAAAAATTTTAATTTTGGGTGTGATTTACGGGGCCCCCAAAAATTTTGATAGGGAGTGCAGTAAACTTCTAGGGGACGAATTTCGTAAGGCATTACATACGAAAATGTTGTGCTAATGGGAGATTTCAATATGACGATTGACTGGAGAAATTTTGACGGGAAAATTTTTGAGTCAGGTGACTTTCTTGATCGATCCGGATGTTTTTTAAAACATTTTGTGACAGACCCAGCAGGAAAAAATAACCCCCTTTGACTTGGTTCTTGCCGGGGGGAAAACTAATTAATAATCTTGAGGTTAAGGGACGAGCTTGGGGAAAGTGATCACAAATCACTCGTTTTATATATATGGAATTCCCCTAAAAATGGCAATCAAGTCTCTGTCCCCCACTTCCGCTTGGCTGATTTCATAGGACTGAAAAATTACTTAGGTGGGCTGAGCTGGAATGACCTGACTAAGGGTCAGGTAGGTGGTGATGGTTGCCGATATGACGCTTTCCAGGGCATAGTTCTAGCTGCTCAGTCAAATTATGTTCCAAATAGGGAAATCAGATCAAACAAAAATGATCCTAAATGGATGAACAATAGATTAAAATATCTAATTGGTCAAAAGAGAGGCATATATAGGCAAATCAAAAGAGGAGAGGGGCAATTAAGAAATCGATATATTCAGGTGAAAGTGAACTACAGGTGAAAGTGAACTACAGGTGAAAGTGAACTACAGGTGAAAGTGTAAGATGAAGTAAAAGTGAAACTGTGTTAAACTGCAGGTGAAAGTTGGTAATGAACTACAGGTGACGGAGTAATTTACCAATAATGGTACAAAAGTAAAACACCATGTAAAATTATGTAAAAACGATGCAACGAAGAGAGAAATAAAAAAGGGAATTAGAAAAGCAAAAAGAGATTATGAGATTAAAGTTGCAAGAGAATCGAAGACTAACCCAAAAGGATTCTTTCAGGTATACAGAAGTAAGATCAGGGACAAGATAGGCCCACTCAAAAGTTCCTCGGGTCAGCTCACTGACAGTGATAAGGAAATGTGTAGAATTTTTAACACATACTTCCTCTCAGTTTTTACACAGGAGGATACCAGCGATATTCCAGTAATGATAAATTATGTAGAACAGGACGATAATAAACTGTGCACGATTAGGGTCACAAGTGACATGGTCCTTTGGCAAATAGATAAATTAAAACCTAACAAATCCCCAGGCCCTGATGAACTGTATGCAAGGGTTCTAAAGGAATGTAAAGAGAAGCTTAGCAAACCTTTGGCTAATCTTTTCAACATATCACTACAAACTGGCATGGTGCCAGATAAGTGGAAAATGGAAATGTGATACCTATTTTCAAAGCAGGTGACAGGTCCTTAGCTTCGAACTATAGACCAATAAGCCTAACCTCCATAGTGGGAAACTTTATGGAATCAGTTTGTAGCCACCTTGAAAAGCATAAATTAATCAACGAATCTCAGCATGGTTTTACAAAGGGGTGTTCCTGCCTTACGAATTTACTAACTTTTTTCACTAAGGTATTTGAGGAGGTAGATCATGGTAATGAATACATTGTGTATATGGACTTCAGTAAGGCTTTTGACAGGGTCCCACATCAGAGACTATTGAGGAAAATTAAGGCACATGGAATAGGAGGAGAAATTTTTTCCTGGATAGAGGCATGGTTGACAAATCGGCAGCAGAGAGTTTGCATAAATGGGGAGAAATCAGAGTGGGGAAGCGTCACGAGCGGTGTTCCACAGGGGTCAGTGTTGGGCCCACTGCTGTTCACAATCTACATAAACGACATAGATGAGGGCATAAAGAGCGACATCAGCAAGTTTGCCGATGACACCAAAATAGGCCGTCGAATTCATTCTGACGAGAACATAAGAGCACTCCAGGAAGATTTGAGTAGACTGATGCAGTGGTCGGAGAGGTGGCAGATGCAGTTTAATATAGACAAATGGCAAAGTTCTAAATGTTGGACAGGACAATAACCATGCCACATATAAACTAAATAATGTTGATCTTAATATTACGGATTGCGAAAAAGATTTAGGAGTCCTGGTTAGCAGTAATCTGAAACCAAGACAACAGTGCATAAGTGTTCGCAATAAAACTAATAGAATCCTTGGCTTCATATCAAGAAGCATAAATAATAGGAGTCCTCAGGTTGTTCTTCAACTCTATACATCCTTGGTTAGGCCTCATTTAGATTATGCTGCACAGTTTTGGTCACCGTATTACAGAATGGATATAAATGCTCTGGAAAATGTACAAAGGAGGATGACAAAGTTGATCCCATGTATCAGAAACCTTCCCTATGAGGAAAGACTAAGGGCCCTGAATCTGCACTCTCTAGAAAGACGTAGAATTAGGGAGGATATGATTGAGGTGTATAAATGGAAGACAGGAATAAATAAAGGGGATGTGTGCTGAAAATATCTAGCCTAGACAGGACTCGCAGCAGTGGTTTTAAGTTGGAAAAATTCAGATTCAGGAAGGATATAGGAAAGTACTGGTTTGGTAATAGAGTTGTGGATGAGTGGAACAAACTCCCAAGTACAGTTATAGAGGCCAGAACGTTGTGTAGCTTTAAAAATAGGTTGGATAAATACATGAGTGGGTGTGGGTGGGTGTGAGTTGGACCTGATTAGCTTGTGCTACCAGGTCGGTTGCCGTGTTCCTCCCTTAAGTCAATGTGACCTGACCTGACTAGGTTAGGTACATAGGCTTAAGCCGGTAGGAGACTTGGACCTGCCTCGCATGGGCCAGTAGGCCTGCTGCAGTGTTCCTTCGTTCTTATGTTCTTATGCTTTTATAGGCTAGCCTATCTTAAATTATCTTAACTTAAAATAAAGGAAGGACGATTTAAAAACAAGGAAAAGCAAAAAAAAAAAAAAAATAGAAAACGGGCGTCGTTTACGTCAAAAAACTGTCGTAGTAAGGTCAGGACATGTTGTGTGGAAACCAGGCAACTGAAACCTGCGTCGACCGGCCTACGTCGTCTAGTCTACGTTAGCAGGTCTACCATATCTTGCCTATTTTATTTCTCTAGGTTATCCATTACTGTTTATACTACTAGAGATAATGCTGACGAAATCAAATACGTACCTTGAAAATTAAGAAAATTAAATTGTTGAGTGTGTGTGTGTGTGTGTGTGTGCTGTTATAATAACAATAATAACAACAATAATAATCGAGTTGAATCATTTCCTTATCATAGCCCTTCTTAACGCATTCCCTTTCTTCAAACAAATAATTTCCCTTGTAATTTTTGCAGCAGACTGAGGACTGAGAACACACACACACACACACACACACACACACCACACACACACACACACACACACACACATACGCATGACTTTAAAATCGTTGTTCTACTGGGGTGGACAAGCAATTATAAGCGCCATGTAGAACGCTAGCGGCAGTCTCTCGAGCAGTAACTTGAAGTCACTCTCTCCACGTGTGTGTATACCAGCTTGAACAACCCTTCGCTTGCCTCATTAATCGGGAATTTGCTTATTACACACGTCCAGACATTAAGATGGTGTGGGCTTTAGGGAAACACGAGTACTAGCAACATAAATCATAATGAACAAAAAAGGCACAATACCCTGACTGAAACACTACACAATTAACCCGCACATTAACTAGTCATACACTATCACACGTGTGTGACTAGTTAATGGTGTAAGTCGGACCAAAACGTCAAGTTTCTTATTCCTATGTGCGGTTTATATGTGCAACAATATAATTATTGGGAAGCTGCCGCCATCAAACACAAATCACACTGCGGGTACAAACGCAAAATCACAGAATTTACTCTAATAGCTGCCACCCCTAATTTTAGCATCTCACAGAGGGAATGGAAACCAGACATTATATCAGAATTCGCCCTCAAGAAGTACTTACCATCACCCAACCTAGTACAGAACGCCAGCACGAGATCAGAAATTACATAGCATAGAGGAACTTCCTACCCAAATTTTTAGCTTTACTTCAAGACTTGTCATCACGCTCACTCCTTGACCTATTTTTCCACAGGCAGACCTGATGCTTCGTGCTCACCTTTCACTTGTGCATCTGCTGAAGAGGACCCCAATAGGGGGTCGAAATATACAGATCCCAGATCCCAGAGTGTGTAGGTTCGACTCCTGCTGTAGACCGAGAGATAATGTCTGTAAATAATTTCGCCGTTTGCGAGAACAAGGTACAAAAACAGTTATATGGAAATGACTGAGGGAGAGCATAGTCATACAGTCATCAGGTAATGAAGTGGAACCTGGCATACCAGCTGTGGGACGCACCTAATCGAGACGCGCTTTACTAAAATTGTTGTGTGATTGTCGGTGTTCTTTAACGTGAGTTGAATATAATTTAGATATTTTTGCATGGCATTATCGAAGCACTGAATGACGTTTAGTTTCAGTGTACAGCGTTGGTAAGGTGTTGTAAATACAAAATTAAATACAAAACAACCACGGGGGGAGTTGATTGATAACTCTAGGGCTTTCATGTTGTATAATCCTACGGGTTTAGCGCTCCCCATGATTATATTATTAAATTTCTTTAGGAACATCCTGTCCCTGTGTCTGTGTATATTTGTGTTAGTTGCCTGTTATCAAGGGCACTTGTCGATAGACACTTGACCTGTTGTTTGTGAGTGTGTCTGTGTTTTCGTAATTACCTACTGCATTTGTAGTTATAGGAACTAAGCTTATGATTGTGATGTATCTTGTGTGTGCTTGTGTGTGGTGGGGGGGGAGGGGGTTCACCTCGTTTGCAAAATATAAGGACCTATAGTAAATAAAATAGCTTAATTAAATTGCCATGAGTATCCCCCTAGAAGGTCATTGGTTATTTATTCCTCTCCCACAGCTTGACCAACTGGGTTTTGAACCAGTATCTCGGAGGGATGAGCTCATTGGCACTTGGAGTATGCACTGTGCACCAGACAATTTACGAAACAGAAAGACAAGATACAAAAACGAAGATGATGCTGACCAAGACTACGTATAACGGAACTTTTCAGAGGCACCAGAGACTACTTGAAGAATGAAAAGAAACGGTATTTAGAGACTGATTTATCCTTAATTTTTCAAGGGGTGGACCGGTAAGTCAGCGGAAGGCTTCGGCCAGATGACCAAAAACTCCTGTGGACTAAGGCCCACGTCAAGAAACACTTGTCTTGCTTCCTGACGAAGCTTAAGTAACCTAACCTAACAGTATTTAGAGAAATGAAGAACGTATCATATACAATCCAGGAGAAACAGAGGGAAGAAGAAATCATTGTGGAAACTGGAAGAAATCCAAAATAATTTTTCTCGTAAGAACATCTAGGGCGATAAAAAAAAAAAAACATTCCCAGTGTTGGGGAGAAAAGATACACTGACGATAACAAAGAGGTGAGTGAAATACTGAAGTTCAGTATATGAGTTTTTCATGATTGAAACTCGAAATGGCCTCTGAGGCCTAAATGGCTTCTGGCACTGCCGAGACAATGACGTGATTGTCCTCCGAAGCCTTAATGGCTTCTGGCATTGCCGGGACAGTGGCGTGGTTGTCCTCTGAAACCTAAATTTAAACCGGGATACATGCCATTGTTTACCTCATAACACACGTCTCTGCAGAGTGCGTGAGGCGTCAGGGACCAGCTCCAAGAAGGTTAGTGCCCTTGAGGCTGTAATATAGGAGCTGGTGGCGCCGCAGTCTTGGTTAGTCAACTGCTTTGTTTCACGAAATTATTACTTGGTATTATATTTCGGGAAATGGGTATTGTTGACATTTTCTTCTTTTATTCGTAAAATTTCCCGAAGGAATTTTTTTTTTGTTATGAGGAAATTGTAAAGTTTACTTATTCATAAAGATAGTTGGAGTCAGCCTAGGTTTTTTTCAAGTAACTCAGTGGCGAAATATACAGAGAAGTATGTAAGGCCCAATGTGCTTTTTATGGCAAATTACTTAGAAGACATTTCGTCCATCTGGAACTATATTAGGTGAAAAGTCACCGATGGACGAAACTAGGGGGGACGGTTAAGTGGGGATAGTTAAAGAACGGATGGGGAGAGGAAAGAACTACAGAAAAGGGAAAAGTACCGGGGTTAAACCCAGCAGCAAAGGCATTATAAGGCTTGTGCTCTTCAACTCCCCTCTTGAAGACTGATCGGGCAAAGTCGGCAAAAGGTCGCACGGTGTGGTGGCCCCATACGACTCTAGGCAAAACTCCTCACTCAGCTGCACAGCAACCATGGCTGTAGTATTTTAATAATGAGGATGGAAGATATTATAACAAAGGATGGTAGTTGCATTAAACCATCTAGACATTAAAAGGGCAATAAAAGTGGCTTAAGTAAAGGCTAAATGTAAAGTGGTAGAGGAACAATATTGTAAAGAGCTTTGAAGAGGTTTTGAAGATGTGAGGGCGTCTGATAGTATCATGAAGGGAACCCATGAGTCATGGTATGTTTCAAGTCTGTCAATCTGTCTATTACTCAGTGGCTTCCAGAAGATGTTCAGAGCTGGTATGCCAATCCTGAGGTGGAGTGACTGCCGCCTCATGTTCAGCACCCAGTCAGCAGTTTGTGCATTAAGAAGCGGAGGTCGCTGTTTGTGTAGCCTCACATTAATTTGAAAAAAAAAAAAAATTCTCGTGTATCAGACAGGTGGAGGTGGTCTGTATTTTACAAGCATCAACAAGTATGTAAGGAGGGACATGATGAGGGAACACAACAAGAAGCTCAGGGAGCACACAACGCTGTGCAGGTCAAGACCAGGACTAAAAATTGCGAAGAAACTCAACCTTAAGGAGATTTTTCATCTCCTGCTGCGGGAGGCAGAAAGCCCAAAGAGATGTCTGGGCTTAAGGATCCACGATCCATTATAGAGTTACTCTACTGTGTGTACCGCTTTATATTATGTGCCCTGTTTTATATCACTGGTTTTCCTCTTGTTATTGTGTTCCTTGTCTAACGTTATATTACCGTATTCCTTGTCTTTCTTAATGTTATTTTGTGGTACGTGTTATACTGTGTGCCCTATCTTAGAAATGGGCTCCACTACAAGATGAGTCGATCAATAGCAGCACTTGTTTCACTTATCGACATTGCAGCTGAATTAGTACATCAGACTGGCTGCTGGAATACACTCACGACCAGGAAGGAAACATTGAACCTAGAACCTGTACATATTATGTTGTGTTCGTGTGTACAAATGTTGGCGTCTTGAGCCGGATGGGTTTACACCCTTGGGGGAGGAGGAGAACGTGGAGGAGGAGGTGAGGAATGGGGAGAAATGGGGGGCCAACACTGGAGATTAATGTTGGAGTAAGAGGAGTAGGAGGGGATGGAAGAGGAAAAGTTAGAAGTTGAGTAAGCAATGAGGAAGCGAAGAGGTGAGGTAGACGGCGCTTAGTAAACCACCAGGGTGGAGGTCACATGAACTGTGAGGCAGAACACTGAACACCACCAGGGTGGAGGTCACAGGAAGAGAACCATGCAGATGCCACTTAACTCTTGTTCTGTCTCTTCACCCAGAAGATACAGTATGGTTCATTCATTATACACAACCAAGGTGAAAATTATCAGTATTCCAAGCACTTTCATGATCTCTCTCAATATAAAGGAATAATAATAATGAGAGCTATCACAACATTGCTTCTAATATTGATACTCTTCACTGTAATTATATTACATGTTGAAATATCACCTGTTGCTTGTGCTTATTACATTGTACTTCCTGTCAACCAAATCAGCAGCAACATTTTGAGTGAAGCAAGTATGTGGGTTACTAACATTTCATCTAAAACCATAAAAGACCTAATCAAGAAGAAAGGAAAACAATGAGCACTACCTGTGGTATTGATACCTTACCATGCGAGGTTGTGACAAGGTTTATGTAGGAGAAACTTCCAAAGACTGTCATACTAGAGTAAAAGAACACACACACACACACACGTTTTATATATATATATATATATATATATATATATATATATATATATTATATATATATATATATATATATTATATATATATATCGTGCCGAATAGGCAGAATTTGCGATCTTGGCTTAAATAGCAACGCTCATCTTGCCATATAGGACAAGTGAAAATTTGTGTATGCAATAATTTCGCCAAAATCATTCTGAACCTAACGAAAAAAATATACTTCACTGTGTCTGTTTACTATTAAACTACTGTAAACAAATCTAAAATATATTTAGTTGGGTTAGGCTAAAATAAATTGTTGTTGTTATAATAAGGTTAGGTAAGTTTTCTAAGATTCTTTTGGTGCAAAATTAATTTTTTTTTACATTAACATTAATGAAAAATATATATCTTTAAACGTATAAGAGAAAATTTCAGAAAGAACTTAATTTTAAATGAGTTCTTGCTAATTATCCAGTTTTACATATTCGGCACGACATATATATATATATATTATATATATATATATATATATATAATATATATATATATATATATTTATATATATATATATATATATATTTATTTATTTATATATGTACAACGTGTAGTTCCTCGTCTCCCATTAATACATTTAACATGTAGAAAAGAAAGTATTTTAATCATGCTTCAGCTGGGTAAAATGGAAACGTGTGGCTGTGAAAAGATAACTGAGAGAGCCGCAGTAATCGAGTTTTATTAAGCAGCTGGACAACTTTTGGCTGAGTGTGCTCGGCGCACCAAGACTTGATGAGATGATTTTGTTTCATTACCGTCGTCTGAGGAAGGATTTATGTGACACTGGAAGAGAAAACTGCAGACGAAATTAAATAGACGGGATGTTAATTTGGCTGGTGTGTTTATGTGTGTGTGTGTGTGTGTGTGTGTGTGTGTGTGTGTGTGTGTGTGTGTGTGTGTGTGTGTGTGTGTTGCAAGTTGTGGAGAGGAGCCAGCAGCAATAACAGTGAGGACTACAGCAGCAGAAACAACAGTAGTATCGGTAGTCATAAGATGCAGCAACTTCCTCGACAACAACAGTATTAGGAGCAAGAAGCAGCATTACCTGCACCAGCAACAGCGATTATAAACAACAGAATCAGTAGCAGCTGCAACAACAAGAGGAGGAGGAGGAGAAGAGGAGGAGCAGAAGAGGAGGAGGGAGGAGGAGAAGGTACGGACATGTGAATTGATTTAATTCGTTTATGATATGATAGACTCCGAGGCACTATAGATACTTGTCACTGATTTCTTCCTCAACATTATCTCCCTCTCTCTCTCTCTCTCTCTCTCTCTCTCTCTCTCTCTCTCTCTCTCTCTCTCTCTATCTATCTATCTATCTCTGTCTGTCTGTCTGTCTCTGTCTATCTGTCTGTCTCTGTCTATCTGTCTCTGTCTCTCTGTCTCTCTGTCTCTCTGTCTGTCTCTGTCTCTCTGTCTGTCTCTGTCTCTCTGTCTGTCTCTCTCTGTCTGTCTGTCTCTCTCTCTCTCTCTCTCTCTCTCTCTCTCTCTCTCTCTCTCTCTCTCTCTCTCTCTCTCTCTCTCTCTTTCTTTCCTTTCTCTGAACCAATTCCAAACTCATAAGACTTTTATTATCCGGCCATAATGCCTGTCTACATCCTAATCCGAAATTCGTTAAAAGAAAAGAATCCAATTGGAATGTAATCTTGGCAGAGGAAGTCATTAGCTGAATAAAAGTGGATTGTGGCGTCGGCATCATTAAAGAAACAGATGAAGTTGATCAGTGCGTCTTGTAGGTGTGGGAGGAAGGGAAGGGGAGGGGAGGGAGGGGAGGAAGGGAAGGGGAAGGAGGGGAGGGACAGGAGGAAGGGGAGAGGGAGAAGACACCGTAAGAGCAGGAAGACGGTGGAGCTGGAAGAGAGGTAGAGGAAGGAGGGAGTGAAAGGGGAGGGAGTAATAGTTGGAGGAGTAATAGTACTTTGAGGAATAGTGTAAAGGAGAAGGGGAAGATGGATGTAGTAGTAGTGGTGGAGTAGAGTATGGTGGCAGTTTTAGTGGTGGCAGTAGAGTAGTGGTGGCAGTAGTAGTAGTGGTGGCAGTTAGTGTAGTGGTGGCAGTAGTAGTAGTGGTGGCAGTAGTGTAGTGGTGGCAGTAGTAGTAGTGGTGGCAGTAGTTTGTGGGCAGTAGTAGTTGTGGGGCAGTGTAGTATGGTGGCAGTAGTAGTAGTGGTGGCAGTAGTTAGTGGGGCAGTAGTAGTAGCAGTGGCAGTAGTAGTAGTGATGGTAGTAGTAGTAGTAGTGGTGGCAGTAGTAGTATTGGTGGTGGCAGTAGTAGTAGTGGTGGCAGTAGTAGTAGTGGTGGCAGTAGTAGTAGTGGTGGCAGTAGTAGTAGCAGTGGCAGTAGTAGTAGTGATGGTAGTAGTAGTAGTAGTGGTGGCAGTACTAGTAGTAGTGGTGGCAGTAGTAGTATTGGTGGTGGCAGTAGTAGTAGTAGTGGCAGTAGTAGTAGTGGCAGTAGTAGTAGTGGCAGTAGTACTAGTGGTGGCAGTAGTAGTATTGGTGGTGGCAGTAGTAGTAGTGGTGGCAGTAGTAGTGGTGGTGGCAGTAGTAGTAGTGGTGGCAGTAGTAGTAGTGGCGGCAGTAGTAGTAGTGGTGGCAGTAGTAGTAGTGGTGGCAGTAGTAGTAGTGGTGGCAGTAGTAGTAGTGGTGGCAGTAGTAGTATTGGTGGTAGCAGTAGTAGTAGTGGTGGCAGTAGTAGTAGTGGTGGCAGTAGTAGTGGTGGTGGCAGTAGTAGTAGTGGTGGCAGTAGTAGTAGTGGTGGCAGTAGCAGTAGTGGTGGCAGTAGTAGTAGTGGTGGCAGTAGTAGTAGTGGTGGCAGTAGTAGTAGTGGTGGCAGTCTCAGTAGTAGTACCAGTTCCTAGTAACCAGTTACCAGTAACCAGTGTACCAGTAGATGACTCACTACCAACCGTCTGTGTGAATCGCTGTTATTCATATTGCTGCTGACCATAGCAGGATTTCAAACACCCTCACCCGTAGGCACTTGTGGGTTAGTCGAAGATAGGCAGCAGAGAGAGGCAGGTCGGCTGTTGGTGCTTTCCCATACTTTCCGTTATATTATACGTACTACCAGCCTACGTGAGTATTCTTACCCCATCCACGTTATCGAAAACCCACTTGACCAATGGTGGCACTGGTGTGGGCGTGGATTTAAGGGTATTTCAGACGTAGAAGACTGTTTGTGGGGTCTCGGCAGGTCAGAGGTGAACCGTCTCAACCACCTCCAGCTAGCAGCTTACCCTCACCACACCACCCTGTGTACTCCAGCCTGCAAGCCTGTTGCAGCCGTTTTTCATTTGTTGAACCATCCTTACATGTTGTAAGAGATAGTAAGATCCATTTCTTCCTAGCTAACACTTCTGGTCACAGTGTTCGTCTCAGAGCAAATACCAATCTTGTTGACCTTGTTCACTATCCTTACCCTGTTCAGGTAGAGGATGAGTTGTCACCTGACCAGTGGGTCAGTGCTATTTCTACCGGGGAGACCTCATCCACTTCACCAGATCAATCTGTTCCACCAGTTGAGGAGAAAGACTTAGCTCCCACTGACTTCCCAGATGAAGTCAAGCATTTGTTGACTCTGTTGAACAAACGTCGTAAAGCCATTGCCTTACCAGGTGAGAAGATGGGTATAACGAACTTATTGTCCTATCGTATTCCACTTGAACCTGGTACTAGACCTATCTACATACCTGCGTACAGAATGCCTCATTCACAAGTTGCTGTCGCAGAAGAATTGATCAATCAAATGCTTGATGATGGAGTTATTGCACCTAGCAATTCACCTTGGAATGCGCCTGATCTAGTACCTAAGAAGGATGGTACTTGGCGCCCAGTGATTAACTTTAGGAAGTTAAATGTGAAAACTATTCCAGATCGCTTCCCGCTCCCTGTACTGGGTGATCTTTTACATAACATCGGAGATAAGAAAGTCTTTTCAACCCAGGACTTGTTACAAGGGTTTTGGCAAGTTCCTCTTCACGAGGACGGCCAAGAGCTAATGCATTCTCCACTCCTACAGGTCATATCACTTCCTCCGTATGGCGTTTGGATTACGATCCTCCCCTATCACGTTCTCAAGGCTCATGACTAATATCTTTAGAGGTCTCATAGGTAATGCACTTATGGTGTACTTAGATGACGTAATCGTCATGTCTAAAGACGTGGATACACACTTGAAAAGACTTGATGTAGTACTTGGTAAGCTTGAAGAAGCCAATTTAAAGATCAAACTGTCTAAATGTCAATTTTTCAGATCAGAAATTAAGTTTCTTGGTCACGTAGTCACTCCTAGAGGGGTTACGACTGACCAAAGTAAAGTAACTGCAGTACTAAATTTTCCAACTCCCAAAACTGCTGATGCTGTAAGATCCTTTGTGGGCTTAGCAGGTTTTTATAGATCTTTCATTGGCAATTTTTCTTCCATAGCTGCTCCTCTAACTGAGTTGCTTAAGAAAGATGCTCCTTTTGTTTGGACCTTCCATCAAGAAAGAGCATTCCAAACTCCAAAAGAAAAGCTAACATCTGCTCCAATTTTGAAATTTCCAGATTTTTCTAAGCCCTTCTGACTACTGATGCTAG
The DNA here is from genome assembly GCF_026875155.1 of Cherax quadricarinatus. Lineage (NCBI taxonomy): Eukaryota > Metazoa > Arthropoda > Malacostraca > Decapoda > Parastacidae > Cherax > Cherax quadricarinatus. The sequence goes on along the minus strand of NC_069416.1, from coordinate 40,488,412 downwards.
TTCTATTGGCATAGGTGCCATACTAGCTCAGAAGACTGATGGCAAGTACAACACAGTTGCATTTGCTAGCCGAGTCCTTACGAAGGCTGAACGTAATTATACAGTAACTGAGCAAGAAGCTTTAGCAATAGTATGGTCTTTAAAGCACTTCCGAGACATTATTTATCAGTACTCTGTTCATGTCTTGACAGACCACACTCCACTGATACCTTTATTCCAGAACAAACAACCTACTGGAAGGTTAGCCAGATGGACCTTGACTATCCAAGAGTTCAATCTCACCTTTGAACACTTATCTGGCAAGTCAAATGTAGTCACAGATGCCTTATTGCGACATGTTAGTATAGTAACTGCAGATCCTCCATTTAGTGCTGAGGATGTAAAGAATGCTCAACGAATAGATCCCATGTGGTCTGGTGTGATTCGATTCCTGCTCCAGGAAGATCTTATTCTGACTGTGAAGCCACTAGCACCCATCAGTGACTTTGTCATGAACCAAGAATTACTGTATCGAACAGCCGAGTTGGGTACTCCTAGCAGAAGAGTTTACCAGTTAGTAATTCCACAGTCACTAGTGAATGTAGCCTTACAGCTAGTTCACGATGTACCAGGTGTTGCGCACCCTGGTATGGATCGTTCAGTAAAACAAGCCAGATTGAAATACTTTTGGCCTCGTATGGCAACTGATATTTCTGAGTATGTTAAGAAATGTAGTGTCTGCATGCAACATAAAGGTAATGCTAATGGTCCTAATCCAATCCAAGTGTATCCAACCACTAGCGAACTGTGGGAAAGAGTTGCGCTACATCTGTTAACTAATTTCCAATGTTCCCTCCAGGGCAACAAACATCTATGTGTTATGGTAGATCATTTCACTAGATATTGTGAGTTAGTTCCTATTGTAGATAAGACTGCCGAGACAGTAGCTAAAGCGTTTAAAGAACGCATTATCTGCAGGCATACCACCCCTAAGTCCCTAGTAACAGATAATGGAAGTGAATTCTGTAATGAGATTCTTGAAAATTTGTGTACCTTGTACAAGATCTCTAAATCCACCATTGTTCCTCATCATCCTGCCAGCAATGGGTTAGCGGAACGTACCAATAAGAAAGTACTTGATGTCTTGAGAGCCACTATCAATTCCAACAGTGAAACTTGGGATGAAGTTATACTGATGTGCAATGTGTTATAAATTCTGCTTACAATGTTTCTATAGGTGACACTCCACATTATGCATTGTATGATGTGTGTAGATAAACGTTTGCCTTATGAGTTGCTATATTCTAATCGAAACCAAATTACAACCCTGATGATTTCATAGCAACTGTACCAGCTTAGCTCAAAGTGTTTTTAGAAGAATCCGTTGAAACCACTTCATAAATCAACAGCAGATTTTACAAGAGTCGCAAAACACTCGAGCAAAGCATCAAAAATCAAAGTAGGTTCGAGATTATGCTGACTAACTTTAACAAAACGTCTGCAATGCCTAAGCTTGATCAAAAGTTTGTTGGTCCCTATCGACTAGTTGAACATATCACTGGTAATAAGTATAAGGTTAGAGAAATTATGTACTGGTCAGTATAAAGAATCGCATTTAGATCATATGAAGTTAGTATGTGATGATAATGATGTTCCAACCCAGACTAATGTGACAGACTCTGACAATCCTCCTGATCCTGTACTCTCTACCTCTGATAGTCAGACGATCAACCTGAATGTCGTTATTCACTACATACACGACAGGTATTGAGAAATCCTCAAGTATCATTTGTTACTTCCAATTCAGATTTGCCTCAAATTACAGCATGAGTTAGCCGTGCAACAGAGTTTGATCCTCCAGAGATGACACCCATTCTGCATATATCAATCTCACCCTAGCAGAGTTGGGGTTAAATGTAAATAATCTGTATAGATGAATAATTACAGTATCAACTTATCAGTATTCAAGAATTTTTTTTGTGTGTTCACATTCTCTCCGAATTCTGAGAATTAACAGTCTAGATTTGAGTGCACCAAATCTGCCTTTCTGTTAAACACTTCTTTCTTTGTATATATTCCTTCCTCAGAATCCGTAGATCACATGAATACAGATCAATCGATCAAATTTGTTTTTATCACTTCTATTGTGTAATCCCAACATTGAGTTTCATTCGATGAATTGTGATATATTATACTTTGTATTGCATTACAGTTTCATTACAGTTTCAGTTAAGTAACTTCCATTCCAATATTCTACTTATGTATGTTATAATGTTCAATTGTTGTGTACTTTGACATTGTATAGAATCAGCCCAAGCTGTACACCTGCCGTCTCTAGCTTGTATTAGTTGTATGTCGGGACGACATACGTTAGCGTCGCCGAGCTCTCAGTAGTAGTATCAGTTCCTAGTAACCAGTTACCAGTAACCAGTGTACCAGTAGATGACTCACTACCAACCGTCTGTGTGAATCACTGTTATTCATATTGCTGCTGACCATAGCAGGATTTCAAACACCCTCACCCATAGGCACCTGTGGGTTAGTCGAAGATAGGCAGCAGAGAGAGAGGCAGGTCGGCTGTTGGTGCTTTCCCATACTTTCCGTTATATTATACATACTACCAGCCTACATGAGTATTCTTACCCCATCCACGTTATCGAAAACCCACTTGACAGCAGTAGTAGTAGTGGTGGCAGTAGTAGTAGTAGTGGCAGTAATAGTAGTGGTGCCAGTAGTAGTAGTGATGGCAGTAGTAGTGGTGGTGGCAGCAGTACTAGTGGTGGCAGTAGTAGTATTGGTGGTGGTAGTAGTCAGTAGTGTAGTGGTGGCTTAAATGTCAGTACTAGTGGTGGCAGTAGTAGTATTGGTGGTGGCAGTAGTAGTAGTGGCAGTAGTAGTAGTGGTGGCAGTAGTACTAGTGGTGGCAGTAGTACTAGTGGTGGCAGTAGTAGTAGTGGTCGTTACCTGGAGGTTATTCCGGGGATCAACGCCTCCGCGGCCCGGTCCATGACCAGGCCTCCCGGTGGATCAGGGCCTGATCAACCAGGCTGTTACTGCTGGCCGCACGCAGTCCAACGTACGAGCCACAGCCCGGCTGATCCGGCACTGACTTAGGTATCTGTCCAGCTCTCTCTTGAAGGCAGCCAGGGGTTTATTGGCAATTCCCCTAATGCTTGATGGGAGGCTGTTGAACAGTCTTGGGCCCTGGACACTTATGGTGTTTTCTCTTAGTGTGCCAATGGCGCCCCTACTTTTAATTGGGGGCATTTTGCTCCGCCTGCCCAGTCTTTTACTTTCGTAGGAAGTGATTTCTGTGTGCAGATTTGGGACCATTCCTTCCATGATTTTCCAAGTGTAGATATGATATATCTCTCCCTCCTGGGTTCCAACGAGTACAAGTCAAGTGCTTTCAAGTGTTCCCAGTAGTTAAGGTGCTTGACAGAACTTATACGTGCAGTAAAGGATATCTGTACACTCTCTAGATCTGCAATTTCACCTGCTTTGAATGGAGATGTTAATGTACAGCAGTATTCCAGCCTAGAGAAAACAGTGATTTGAAAAGGATCATCATTGGCTTGGCATCTCTCGTTTTGAACGTTCTTGTTATCCATCCTATCATTTTCTTTGCACTTGTGATCGTGGCACTGTTGTGATCCTTAAAAGTGAGATCCTCAGAGGTCCCTTACATTATTTTTCCGCTCTATTGTATGGCCAGAGTTTGTAGTATATTCTGTTCTAGTTATTATCTCCTCCAGTTTTCCATAACGGAGTAGTTGGAATTTGTCCTCATTGAACATTAAATTGTTTTCCGTTGCCCACTGGAAAACTTTGTTTATATCTTCTTAGGGAAGTTAACGGTGTTCTCAGCAGGTGACAGCCTCATGAAGATCCTAGTATCATCCGCAAAGGATGATACGGTGCTGTTGGTGTATATCTCTCTCTATGTCTGATATGAGGATGAGGAATAAGATGGGGGCGAGTACTGTGCCTTGTGGAACAGAGCTCTTCACTATGGCAGCCTCCGATTTAGCTCTGTTAACCACTACTCTTTGTGTTCGATTTGCTAGGAAGTTGAAGATCCATCTCCCCACTTTCCCAGTTATTCCTTTAGCACGTATTTTGTGGGCTATTATGCCATGATCGCATTTGTCAAATGCTTTTGCAAAGTCTGTGTATATTACATCTGCATTCTGATTTTCTTCCAGTGCATCCAAGACCATATCATAGTGATCCAGTAGTTGTGAGAGGCAGGAGCGACCTGCCCTGAACCCATGTTGCCCTGGATTGTGCAGATTTTGGGAATCCAGGTGATTTGCAATCCTGCTTCTTAGCACTCTTTCAAAGATTTTTATGATGTGGGACGTCAGAGCTATTGGTCTATAGTTCTTAGCTAATGCTTTGCTGCCACCTTTATGGAGTGGGGCTATATCCATTGTTTTAAGTGACTGGAATTTCATCCGTGTCCAAGCTCCTCCTCCATAGTGTACTTAGGGTACGCGAGAGGGGTTTCTTGCAGTTCTTAATGAAAACAGAGTTCCACGAGTCTGTGCCCGGGGCTGAGTGCATGGGCATGTTGTCAATGGCTTTTTCGAAGTCTATCGGAGTTAGGGTAATGTCGGAAATCTGGCATACATTTATGGAGTTATGAGGCTCGTTCATGAAGAAATCGTTTGGGTTGTCGACCCTCAGACTGATTAGTGGCTCACTAAACACAGAGTCATACTGGGATTTCAGTATTTCATTCATTTCCTTGTTGTCATCTGTGTAAGTCCCATCCTGTCTGAGTAAGGGCCTAATACTAGATGTGACATTTGCCTTGTTTTTGGCATATGAAAAGAAATATTTCGAATTTCTTTCAATTTCACTAATAGCTTTAAGCTCATTCTGTCTCTTCTGGTTCCTGTAAGAGTCATTTAACTTAAGTTCGATAGTTTCCACTTCCCTGGTCAGCGCCTCCTTTCGTGTATCAGATATTCTAGCACTCCTGAGGAGCTCAGTGACTCTTCGTCGTCTTCTGTAGAGGGAGCGTCTTTCTCTCTCTCCAGTTTACTCCTACTCTTCTTCTTTCTTCGGGAAATATGCCTAGAACATGCTTCAGCTGCCAGGAAGTTGATCCTTTCAAGGCACTGGTTTGGATCCATGTCATTTAAGATATCTTCCCAACATGTTTCATTTAGGACATGGTTTACATGGTCCCAGTTGATGTTCTTGTTGTTGAAGTTGTATTTTGTTAAGACACCTTCACAGGTACATGCATTCTGCTGATCAGGACCCCTATGCATGTACGTCTGGACTTCGATTAGGTTGTGATCGGAATTAGTTGTTTTTGATATTCTTATGTCTCTTATCAGGTCCTCATTGCTTGTGAAGATAAGGTCAAATGTGTTTTCTAGTCTTGTTGGCTCCACTATCTGCTGGCTTAAGGTATGTTTTCGCAGATACTTAGTAGCTCATGTGTGTGTGACCTTTCATCTGCGCTACCTCCGGGGATTGTTTCAGCTATAACATTATTTGCTACATTCTTCCATTTTGTATGCCTTAGGTTGAAATCACCAAGCAGTAAGATGTTTGGGGATGGAGCTGGAAGGTAGTAGTAGTAGTAGAGGTGGCAGTAGTAGTAGTGGTGGCAATAGTAGTAGTGGTGGCAGTATTAGTAGTGGTGGCAGTAGTAGTAGTAGTAATAGTAGTGGTGATGGTGGCAGTAGTAGTAGCAGTGGTAGTAGAAGAAGGATTAGTAGTAGTTGTTGTTAGGGTAGCAGCAGGAAGGGCAGAAGGAGGAGGCGGAGGACATAAACTAATCATAAAGAGGAATAAGGGTAAGGGTTAGAATATTAGAAAGAAGAGGAATCAAGAGAGGAAGGGAAGCGCAGTATGTCGGGGAGGGGAAAACAAGGGAGGGGAAAGTTCAGTGAGCATAGGAGAAAAGGGAGGGAGATGAGAGGGGACTTTCAGGGAGAAGATAGAGGGAGATTAATAAGAGGGAAGGGGGCAGACTAGGAGGAAGGGTGGCTAGGACAGATTGGGAGAGGGATTACAAGAGAAATACTGGGATTGATAGATTATTGTGTTGTGAGAGTGTGGAGTGGGGAAAGAGGGTGCTAGAGTGGGCTATGGAGGGTTAAAGAATGTAGTTATGCAGCACATTCTCGTTCTACCAGCGAGCCTCGTGCACAAATGAACGTTCCCTGGCACTGCTCATCAACTCCATTGCCAGACTTGTTTTTTTACTGTAATGACTCAAAAAGTAACACTACTGCAAACAAATCACGGAACTTATGGGGCTCGAAACCATAGCAGGCGACTCCTAAAACTTCCAAAGCAGTGTGCTGACCACTGGACCAGCTCGTTCTAATACAATTTATCCAACTAAGTAATATTTCTTTACACCATAGGGAGGTTATCATGGGCCACCACTGTGACCACAAATGTGGGTTATTACAGCACTGCTGTGATCAAATACCTACATTTATGGTCACAGCAGTGCCATGTTAAACTTCCTATGGTGTATGGAAATAATCCAAGCTGGAGTATCCTATCAGAGCCAGCTGGCAAAGTGGTTAACACACTGGCCTACTTGGAGTCTACCTGGAGGGCATTCCGGGTATCAACGCCCCCGCTACCCGGTCCACGACCAGGCCTCCGGTGGATCAGGGCCTGATCAACGGGGCTGTTACTGCTGGCCGCACGCAATTCAACGTACGATCCACAACCCGGCTGATCCGGCACCGTCTTTAGGTATCTGCCCAGCTCCCTCTTGAAGACAACCAGGGGGTCTACCGGTAATGCCCCATATTGCTGGTGGGAGGCTGTTGAACAGTCTTGGGCCCCGGACACTTATTGCGTTTTCTCTTAGTGGACCAGTGACGCCCCTACTTTTCACTGTTAATTTTAAGAGGCACGTAAGTTTCCCCGTCTTCTAATAACGTGTTCATTTTTCCACCATAATCTACCTTATCCATAATTACTATCGCATTTGTTTTGCCTGTTTCGTAAGGTGAAGTCTAAGATCTTTCTTTAAGTAATGGTATAACTTAACAAATCTTTGAGAACAGCTGTGTTGGAGAGGTCTGAGCAAAGCTCACACCTCTCCAACACAATTGTATATTATAGTGGAAAATGAACGTGCTGGTTATATTGACTAACACCTCGAGTAGCTCTCCCTCCCTCCTCAGGTGGGTAGTATAGAAGATGAATGTAGTTTGATGGATTAAGACGAAATTATGTGGGTCATATTGATGATCAGCTGCGTACATGGGGCGCCTGCTGAACACTATTGAATATTACTTTTATCCGGAGCCTGATATTGTATTTGTTCTGTCGTGAAGATAATCTATCATGCAAGCTTCTTCGTAAGGTTTTACTTGTTGCTCATTATTCATCATTATAAAAGTTGGTGTTGTTTGTGAATTATAGGAAGGTGTTTGTGGCGCACACCACGGTAGTCTCTAACTTTAATTTAGAGTTGATTTAATGATGATGATTATTATAATGTGGTGAAAATGAACAATAATGATGAGAGGAATAAAAAGTTGAGGAAGGTGTGATATATATTGTAGTGGTGGAGCATGTGTGAGTTGTTGAGTGTTGGCACACCTCTTATGGTGAGTAGTGGCGCCGCTCTTCCTGCACTCCCACCCCTCTAAACTCCCCCAGACCTCCAACCACACCCCTCTAAACTCCCCCAGACCTCCAACCACACCCCTCTATACTTCCCAGACCTCCAACCACACCCCTCTATACTTCCCCAGACCTCCAACCACACCCCTCTATACTTCCCCAGACCTCCAACCACACCCCTCTATACTTCCCCAGACCTCCAACACACCCATCTACACGTCCCAACTCCACAACACGTCTACACTCCCCAGACCTCCAACCACACCCGTCTACACTCCCCAGACCCCCAAACCTACACCCGTCTACACTCCCCAGACCTCCAACCACACCCGTCTACATCCCAGACCTCCACCCACACCCGTCTACACCCCAGACTCCACCCACACCCGTCTACACTCCCAGACCTCCACCACACCCGTCTACACTCCCCAGACCTCCAACCACACCCGTCTACACTCCCCAGACCTCCACCCCACACCCGTCTACACTCCCCAGACCTCCACCCACACCCGTCTACACTCCCTAGACCTCCAACCACACCCGTCTACACTCCCCAGACCTCCAACCACACCCGTCTACACTCCCCAGACCTCCAACCACACCCGTCTACACTCCCCAGACCTCCAACACACCCGTCTACACTCCCAGACCTCCAAGCACACCCGTCTACACTCCCCAGACCTCCAACCACACCCGTCTACACTCCCCAGACCTCCAACCCAAACCCCGTCTACACTCCCCAGACCTCCAACCACACCCGTCTACACTCCCCAGACCTCCAACCACACCCGTCTACACTCCCCAGACCTCCAACCACACCTGTCTCACCGACATACTGCTGATGTATGCAGCTTTGCTAAATAAAAAAATTCCCGACACTTGTGCCCTTCCCCAGTCATTCCTCTCTTCTTCCTCATTTTTTATATTATATATTTTAACAGTTTTTGCAGTGGTAGGACTAACAGGTTTTCAGTCTGTTTCATATTTTCAGACTGTGCAAAATAACCGCAGTGAAGAAAATAATGAAATTCCTAGCGCTGCTTCCTTGATGTCTCACATTATCAAGGATTACTTCCATAATAATGTGAGAAATCACGAAAGTGCACTTGCAATTTCACTGTTTTTCTCTGTGGTTATTTTGCATTTTAAGATATCTAGTGTTTCCTGTGATCTTATTGCATTGGCAGATCTGTTCTGAGGATCATAGCATAGTCTTGCTCTAGCAAAACCTGTATTATATTTATTTATTTATAGTTTAGTTAAGATTAATCAATATGCGTAAATGGAAGGTGAAGGTGGAACCAGCTGTGGGTCAGAACTTTCATTTTGTCAGCAGTTTGTTGGTTCTAGTGTCCGCATGTTGGGAGAAGCTGGTGGAAGTGAGAGTCATTATACAAGGAACGATCACTAATGTTCTTATATAGGGTTTATCTGGTTTACCTGGAGGGCAGGTAAAGCAGGTAACCAGGTAAACTAGGGTAAAAAAGAGTGAACCTGGCGATGGTTGTCAGTCTTGTACAACCCGGATATTACTTGTCTTAATTAAGGCTGTCCACGATGTTGAATCAGGTGAGGGGAAGACCTTAAGAATACTGTCCTTAGTACGTGAGTACGTAAGTTTATTTAGGTAAAGTTACACATAAATACAATTACACAAATTATCATACATAATAAAATATTTGTAAATTACTTAGGATACCCCCAAAAAACTTAGATAAAATGTCTTATTTTCATTAGAGTCCTTGTAATATCTTATTTTTTAAACCTTAAAAGTTAAAATAACTAAGTAACTCAGCTGTGTGAAAATCAGTTACAATTAAACGAGACTAAACTGACCGATATCTCTTTGATATTGATGCCTCCCCATTCTCATTATTTCTCTCTCTCTCTCTCTCTCTCTCCTCTCTCTCTCTCTCTCTCTCTCTCTCTCTCTCTCTCTCTCTCTCTCTCTCTCTCTCTCTCCATTCCCTATCCTTCCTGACCTATGTGTTTCTTCAACGCACTGTGAAGCTGTCTACACAAAGTTAGTCACAATGCCCACGCCACTGAGTCCGCCGGTATTTTCTTAAGCAGTTATTATCCAGAGGTCCATCACAGTCACTTTACGAGTGAGTGGAGTGTGAGTTCTAGAGTTACCGAGGAAACTAACGTGATGGGTCATCCATCATGGTGATCCTGCGCGCCACAAGGCGCTCTTCACGCTGCGCTTCTCCCGAGTTAATGCACCGTGTATGCTTCTTGGGATGTGTTGCTCACTGTAAGTTTTGCTTTCTGGTTTTCACTTGTCTCTTACACCCTTCGTTCGCTTCTTTTTGTTGATTATCATTAATGGTGTTGCTGTTATCGTCGCCATTATCATAGTCATCCTCATTATCATCATCGTCATCATTACTAGTATGATCATTATCATTACCATTATAATATGGTAACTATAGTGAGTACAGATTACATAAGAATTTAGAGTAATTAAGTAAAGTTAAGATGATTATGAGTCATGTTACAGGGCGTCTTAAGTGACGTGTAATTAAGTATTTTTAGTAACGTGACTTTAATGGGATGTGACCAGTGTGTGATTATCTGATAATCTAATTAGATGTTATATTTGAAATACAAATATTACCACTGAAGAAATATTCCCTGATATTACCGTGACTCATCTGGGCTTTCAACTTCCAGCTGTGCCTCCATGTTCCCGTTTCCTGACTCTCAGACAATCTGTCCCTGTCCATCCTATCAGTTACTCTTAGTATTTTGTACGTTGTTATCATATACCCACCTAGCATTTTTTTCTTCCAGTGTCATCAGAATGAGTTCCTTTAACCTCTCCTGATAGGATTTTACCCTTTAACTCCGGGACTAGTCTAGTTGCAAACGTCTGCATTTTTCTCCAATTTCTTGATATGCTTGACAAGGTGTGGGTTCCGTACTGATGCTGCATACTCCAATATGGGCCTAACGTACACGGTATACATTGTCGTGCATAACTTCTTAGATATCTAAAAGTTAGTCTTAGGTTTGTCAGACGAGCATTTGCTGCAGCAGTTATTTGGTTAATGTTCTCCTCAGGTGATATGCTCGGTATAATACTCACCCCTAGGTGCTCGTTAAGTGAGGTTTGCAGTTTTTATCTCTCAACACCCCCTTCCCCCTATCCTGTACTCCATCTGTAGTCTTTTTTTTTTTGTCCTTCAAACTTCATAACTTTGCACTTGCTGGGATTAAACTCCAGGAGCCACTTGTCAAATCTAACCTGTAGCTTGACCAGATCTAGTTGTTGCCTTTCCTAGTCCAGGTCTGCTTGTATTTTCCTCATTAGCTTTACATCATCTGTTAAGAGGGATATCTCTGAGTCTATCCTTTCCATCATGTCATTCACATATACAAGAAATAACACCGGCCCTAGTACTGATTCCTGTGGAACCCCACTCATCACATACAGCTCATAACAAACCATCACTCGTTGTTTCCTTCTTATCAGGTATGAATAGAACCATTGGAGTGCTTTGCTTGTTAGTCCTGCCTGCTCCTGTAGTTTTTGTACCAGTTTCTTGTGTGGTGCCGTGTAAAAAATTTTTCTACAGTCCAAGGAAATGCAATCTACCTATTACTCTCTCTCTCTCTTTCTCTCTTATAATATGTCTGTTACCTTGTCATAGAACTCCAGTAAGTTTGTGAAACAGGATTTACCATCTCTAAAGCCGTGCTGGTTGTCGTGTATGAGCCCACTTCTAGGTGCTCCACCACTCTTCTCTTGATAATCATTTGCATAACATTACAAGATATGGATGTCAGTGATACTAGTTTATAGTTTAATGCTACCTGTCTCTCTCCTTTCATAAAAATTGGGAATACATTAGCTGTCTTCCACACCTTAGACAGTTGTCCTGTTTCGATAGACTTGTTCAAGATTGTTGCTAGAGGCAACACAATACCTCTGCTCCCTTTCTCTCAGGACGCATGGAGAGATATTATCTGGTCCCACGGTCTTCGAGGTATCTAACTTGCATACTAGCTTTTTTACTTCCTTCCAAGTTACATGTATTGTAGTCAACTCTGGCTGGTGCGCTCTACCGCTTCAGTTTGTTGGTAGCCTTTCCGTCTCCTCTAAGAATACCTTCCTAAAACCTTTGCTGAGCTCCTCACAGACTTCCTGGTCGTTCCTTGTGAGTTCCCTCCCTTATTTAGCCTGATGACCTGGTCCTGTTCTGTCATCTTCCTCCTGGTGTGGCTCTATAACAACTTTGGGTCGACTTTATTTTGTGCTTGATAATAGTTTATTACATTTTGTATACTGCAGAAGGAAATACAGTTTGTTTGATTAAGCTTTCGATGCTATGTCATTATCAAATTGCCGTTGAGTCTCCCTTCTAACCCATGCATACCCATTTTTGGATCTTTGATTGAACTCCTCGTTTTCCTGAGTTTTTTTTATCTTCTGTATACCTTTTCCATGCTGTAGCACATGTAGCTTCGGTCTCCACCTCTGGGTAAACCACGAGCTCATTCTGGTCTTCCCAATGTTTCTTTTGCTCTTGTGTTCAAATTTCTCCTGTTCCTCCCTACACTTTCCAGCCACATACCTCATTATCCAGGTGAGGAGCTGGAACTCAAACTCACAACCCTCAACTAGGTAATTAGATAGTAAACGTAAGGCAGAGTGATGGAGGTATATATATATATATATAATATTATATATATATATATATATATATATATATATATAATATATATATATATATACAATTGACACACACACACACACACACACACATATATATATATATATATATAATATATATATATATATATATATATATATATATATATATATATATATATATATATATATATATATTATATATATGTCGTGCCGAATATGTAAAACTGGTCAATTAGCAAGAACTCATTTAAAATTAAGTCCTTTCGAAAATTTTCTCTTATACGATTAAAGATATATTTTTTTCATTAATGATAATGTAAAATTTTTAATTTTGCAACAAAAGAATCTTAGAAAACTTACCTAACCTTATTATAACAAGAACAATTTATTTTAGCCTAACCCAACTAATATATTTTAGATTTGTTTTACAATAATTTAATACTTACTAAACAAACACAGTGAAATATTTTTTATAGTTAGGTTCAAAATGATTTTGGCGAAATTATTGCATACACAAATTTTCACTTGTCCTATATGGCAAGATGAGCGTTGCTATTTAAGCCAAGATCGCAAATTCTGCCTATTCGGCACGACATATATATATAATATATATATATATATATATATATATATATATATATATATATATATATATATATACATATATATATATATATATATATATATATATATATATATATATATATATATATATATATATATATATATATATATATATAATATAATGAGAGAGAGAGTTGGCAGCAACATATCGAGAGATAACTGACAAATTGATCACCAGTCTTGTCTGGTGTAACTTTATTAGCGACATGTCCGCCGCCGCTACGTCCCTCTCCCCTCCGTCACGTTAGCGCCGCCACGTTCCTCGGAGTCGTTACAAATTAACCAAGTTACGACCTTAATAAACCTAAGTGAATCAGAAAGTTTTACCAGCTAATATTCTTCACTCCAAAGCTATGTTAAGAACTTTCTCTTGTGATTTGCTTTTACTCAACATCTGTAAATATTCACTAAATATAATTCAAAATCTGCCGTGGTGCCGAGCGTACACTGATTAATTTTTCTTTCCATAGTGGGTTTAGTGTATGGTTGATGTGTACACAAGGTCGGGATTTCAGTTTTCTCACCTATGTGACGATAACACGCTGTATACACAGTGTCAAAATGTTATGTTCTACTCATAATTCTTCGCCAGTTTAACCCAAACAAGTTCATAAGGGGAGATAATGTTGACATACAAGTGACTTCATAAGCAAGTACCGATGCTTCAGTATATAATATATTATATTATATATATATATATATATATATATATATATATATATATATATATATATATATATATATATATATAGGATGGGGTCCACCTCTGGTGTAAATTGTGGGACCCATTGCCTCGGAGAAGTGCATAAAAAGACTTCAAGGAAGAATATTGGATTTCTTCCTGAAGCCGTTTGAATATTCCACTTCCCCTACCACCCCATCTTTTAGTATATTTATATATATATATAATATATATATATATATATATATATATATATATATATATATATATATATATATATATACTCTTTAATGTTTATTAAATTCATTGTCGTGATTATAGTCTTATGAATCAGTAAGTTTTAATTATAATTACGATAAAGAATTAAAGTGAAAAAATAAATAGATATTTAGTTGCACGTCTGATGCATGATGATTGATGACTGACTTGAGTAGATGATGGCGTCACGAGCCAAAACAAGAGAGGGGCGTGTGGAAACACAAGACTGGTCCCAGACCGCCATTCATATGGTTATACACACACTCATATGTCCTCACTGTCTCTCCTGGTCTGTGCTGCCATATATTATTGTCATGCAGATAAAGACGCGAAGGTATGGTAGAGGTCGCGCTTATTATCCACGCCCTCCAGGTGAGTCAAGTGCACTGTCGTACGATAATTTTGCCCTCAGTACGATATGCGTTGCATTTATCGTACGGTTTGTACGAAAATCGCGGATTTAACGTCTTGAAGATACATGTATTATTATTTTATATAAAATACGATGTCTGGCATAAGTAAAATCCAATTGCACTAAAACAGAATTAATATTTGTTAATGAACTTGTTAACGTCCATTGATAATTTTATATAAAGTATCTACAGATACATGAGTGCGACTTGTTGCCGACATGTTGCAAAGTAATAATACTGAACAGGTTACATTAATGCGTCAGCATTTTCGCTATTTTGTATTTAATTAAGTCCCTGGAACTATGTTTATATTAAAAATAGATTTAACTTAAAATAAATAAAATGTTTGCGCTTGGAAGTACGACTGTTTTGTGAAACAGTAAATTCTGTGTATCAGTAATTTATTATAATGTACAAAGAGGATACCTGTATGGTGAATTGTTCTGACATGTTAGAAACGATCTAGTAATACCAACCAGTGTTGATCTGCATAGTTCAACACTGGTTGGTATTACTAGTTGGTATTACTAGTGTTGAACTGCATAGATCAACACTGAGAATCAATGGCTCTTGGCTGAGGTAAACTTTACCATTTTTTCTATCATATAAGTCACATGACAGAGGACATTTCTGAGTCCATTCTTTAAAGGTGCAACAGTACGAGTCTTGGAGGCCTTGATATGAATCTTGATATTTTCATGACTGAACCAAGTGCAAGTCTTTGTCAGTTGCAGAAAAACTTACAATGTCTAAAAAATATATCAAGACTAGTGAGAGAACATATACTGAAAATGAGTCAGGATAATATTCAGTACCTTATTTACAACAAATGATGAACCTACAACACGAGAAGATTACAGATGAAGGTGTATGGACTGATATGAATAATGAACAGTCACTGATGAGCCCCATGAAGTCAATTGGTTTATAATTATATATATATATATATATAATATATATATATATAAATATATATATATATATTTTTATATATATTATATATTATATATATATATATATATATACAGTGGTCCCTCAATAATCGACCGGCCTGAAAGTCGACCATTTCGGAAATCAACCGTTTTTTCGACAAAATATTGACTCGGAAATTGACCGAAATTCGTTTATCGACCCGTCTCGACCCGTCGTCCCAGACTCGTATGCACGAGGTAAGCGGGCCTCGACCCGCCTCAGCCTTCCTTCCCAGCCAGTGTGCCATTGTTTACCAGTTAGCGGCGGTCCTCTCACCGTGCTCCAGTGAAATATTTCATAATATTTCATTTATTTTAGTGCTTGCAAGTTATTTAAGTGCTAAATAAGCTACCATGGCTCCAAAGAAATTGTGGCCAGATTGTGTCGACAAGAGGGATTTGGAAGGGTTTGGGCTGACCCTGATGAGCCTATGTCAGTTTTGAACTCTATTGTGGCATGGGGAGTTCCATGGGTTGGATGTGATTTGGAGGATGTGAAAGAGTTGGGGGAGGACCACAACGAAGAGCTAACCACTGAGGAGCTGCAAGAGCTTCAGCAGGAAGAGCAACAGATCGCAGCTCAGAATCTTGCTGCAGAGGAGGAGGAAGAGAGATGGAAGAAGGTGCCTTCTTCAGAAATTAAGGAGATTTTTACTATGTGGGGTAAGATGAAAGATTTAATGGAGAAACATCACCCAGAGAAGAATGTTGCAAGCCATATCGGCAACTTGTACAGTGACAGAGTCTTGGCCCATTATAGGGAAGTTTTAAAGAGACGCCAGAAACAGAGCTCTCTGCACAGTTATTTTGCGAGACAGGACTCCAGTGACTCTCAAACTGTCCTAGTGGCATTAAGAAACAGAGAAAAGAAGCAACCCCAGAAAAGCAAATGGTACCTGAGGTGTTGCTGGAAGGGGATTCCCCTTCCAAACTATAAACAATCCACTCTCTCCTCCTCCTCCAGTCTCCCATACACTAAGAAGAATCTCCAATAAAGGTAAGTGTTATGCTGTTAATGTTTCATTCATCATTTCCCATTGTATTGTTTATGTACTACATGAATATTTCATGTAAAAATTTTTTTTGTTTTAATACTTCTGGGTGTCAGGAACGGATTAATTGAATTTACATTATTTCTTATGGGGAAAATTGATTCGTAAATCCGACCATTTCGATAATCGACCGGCTTCCAGGAACGGATTAACCGTCGATAATCGAGGGACCACTGTATATATATATTATAATATATATATTATATATATATATATTATATATATATATATAATATAATATATATATATATATATATGCAAAACAACCACTGTGAAAGAATAGAGAAATTCCAAGCGCTTTCGTGACTACTCACATTATCAAGTAACAATAAAAGTAATGCATCAAAGGAAGGCATATAAAGGGCCACACACTTGCACACACTGCCACACACTGCCACACACACTGCCACACACACACTGCCACACACACTCTGATACACACCCTGCCACACACATTGCCACACCCTGCCACACACCCTGCAACACTGCCACACACTCTGCCATACTCCCTGCCACCTCCTGCCACACACCCTGCCACACACCCTGCCACACACACTGCAACGCACGCTGCCACACATTCTGCCACACTCCCTGCCACACCCTGCCACACACCGTAACACACATTGCCACACACCCTGCCATACTCCCTGCCACATCCTGCCACACACCCTGCAACACACACTGCCACACCCTGCCACAACACCCTGCCACACACCCTGCAACACACACTGCCACACAACGCTGCCATACTCCCTGCCAACTCCTGCCACACACCCTGCCACACACGCATGCCACACACACTGCCACACACACTGCCACACACACTGCCACACACACACTGCCACACACACACTGCCACACACACTGCCACACACACTGCCACACACCACTGCCACACACACTGCCACAACACACTGCCACACACACACACTGCTACACACACTGCCACACACACACTGCCACACACACTGCCACACACACTGCTACACACACTGCTACACATACACTGCCACACACACACTGTCACACACACGCTGCCACACACACACTGCCACACACACTGCCACACACACTGCCACACACACTGCCACACACACTGCCACACACCCTGCCACACACACACTGCCACACACGCTGCCACCACACACACACTGCCACACACACTGCCACACACACTGCCACACACACACTGCCACACACACACTGCCACACACACTGCCACACACACTGCCACACACACACTGCCACACACACACTGCCACACACACTGCCACACACACTGCCACAACACTGCCACACACACTGCTACACACACTGCCACACACACACTGCCAAACACACACTGCCACACACAACACTGCTACACACACACTGCCACACACACTGCACACACACATTGCCACACACTGCCACACACACTGCCACACACACTGCCACACACACTGCCACACACACTGCCACACACCCTGCCACACACCCTGCCACACACCACTGCCACACACACACTGCCACACACACTGCCACACACACACTGCCACACACACATGCCACACACACACTGCCACACACACTGCCACACACACTGCCACAAACACTGCCACACACTCTGCCACACACTCTGCCACACACACTTCCACACTGCCACACACACTACCACACACCCTGCCACACACACTGCCACACACACTGCCACACACACTGCCACACACACACTGCTACACACACTGCCACACACACTGACACACACACACTGCCACACACACTGCCACACACACTGCCACACACACTGCCACACACACTGCCACACACTGCCACACACACTGCCACACACACTGCCACACACTCTGCCACACACACTGCCACACACGATACCACACACGATACCACACACACTGCCACACACACTGCCACACACTCTGCCACACACACTGCCACACACACTACCACACACCCTGCCACACACACTGCCACACACATGCCACACACACTGCCACACACACACACTGCCACACACCCTGCCACACACCCTGCCACACACACTGCCACACACACACTGCCACACACACTGCCACACACACACTGCCACACACACACTGCCACACACACTGCCACACACACTGCCACACACTCTGCCACACACTCTGCCACACACTCTGCCACACACTCTGCCACACACACTACCACACACCCTGCCACACACACTGCCACACCACACTGCCACACACACTGCCACACACACTGCCACACACACTGCTACACACACACTGCCACACACACTGACACACACACACTGCCACACACACTGCCACACACACTGCCACACACACTGCCACACACACTGCCACACACACTGCCACACACACTGCCACACACACTGCCACACACTCTGCCACACACACTACCACACACACTACCACACACACTGCCACACACTCTGCCACACACTCTGCCACACACACTGCCACACACTCTACCACACACCCTGCCACACACACTGCCACACACACTGCCACACACACTGCCACACACTGCCACACACACACTGCCACACACACTTCCACACACACTGCCACACACACTGCCACACACTGCCAACACACCCTGCCACACACACTGCCACACACACTGCCACACACACTGCCACACACACACTGCCACACACACTGCCACACACACTGCCACACACACTGCCACACACACTGCCACACACACTGCCACACACACTGCCACACACCTGCCACACACTCTGCCACACACACTACCACACACACTACCACACACACTGCCACACACACTGCCACACACTCTGCACACACACTGCCACACACTCTACACACACACCCTGCCACACACACTGTCACACACCTGCCACACACACTGCCACACACACTGCCACACACACACTGCCACACACACTGCCACACACACTGCCACACACACTGCACACCACTGCCACACACCCTGCCACACACACTGCCACACACACTGCCACACACACTGCCACACACACTGCCACACACACTGCCACACACACTGCCACACACACTGCCACACACTCTGCCACACACACTGCCACACTGCCCCACACACTGCCACACACACTACCACACACCCTGCCACACACCCTGCCACACACACTGCCACACACACTGCCACACACTGCCACACACTCTGCCACACACACTGCCACACACTCTGCCACACACACTGCCACACACACTACCACACACCCTGCCACACACACTGCCACACACACTACCACGCCACACTGCCACACACACACTGCCAAACACACACTGCCACACACACTGCCACACACACACTGCCACACACACACTGCCCACACACACTGCCACACACACTGCCACACACACTGCCACACACACTGCCACACACTCTGCCACACACACTGCCACACACACTATCACACACCCTGCCACACACACCCTGCCACACACACTGCCACACACTCTGCCACACACACTGCCACACACACTGCCACACAAACTGCCACACACACACTGCCACCCACACACTGCCACACGCACTGCCACACACACTGCCACACACACTGCCACACACACTGCCACACACACTGCCACACACACTGCCACACTGCCACACATACTGCCACACACACTGCCACACACACACTGCCACACACACTGCCACACACACTGCCACACACACTGCCACACACACTGCCACACACACTGGAGCTCGGACTCGACCCCCGCAACCTCAACTAGGTGAGTACACTGCCACACACACTGCCAAACTCCCGTGCCACTCTCCGCAGAATGCTCACCATTTATCAGGGAGGAAGTGCAATTCATTTCCAGTCTGTTTTTCAGTTCTCTAATTTTGCTTGATCTCCTGGCAGGAAGTCTTGTCTTCAGTGCGGTCGCTCTCCATGACTTCTTGATCAAATGTGACTTATTACGCCAACTTTCTTAGCTACTGAGTTCATTTTTCACACTATTTTCCTCTGCTCATACTTCCCATGGTGAGTAGAGCATTATGTGAATAACATAATGTAATGACAATAATGATAGTAATAATAATAATCGGGATGTATAGGGAGGTGCACAATAACCTCGCCGCTTCGGCGGTAAAATCTAATCTAATTTTGTTGGCCAAGATATAAAATGGACGGTGGTCACGTCATACCACCTTGTCAAAGTTCTCCTTCACCTCACGCTGTATGACCCTTGTGGGTTTAACACTTAGTTTTGATACTTCTACTACTGCTACTACTACTACTACTACTACTACTAATAATAATAATAATAATAATAATAATAATAATAATAATAATAATCCCTCAACTCACACGTCCTTTGCTCGCCTATGTTTCTCACTCCCCCACCTTCCTAACATCCTTTCCCAAACATCCCTTCTCACACAACCCCACCTCCACACATTCTGCCCACACACCCCTTCCTCCACAAGATTGTTATAAACACACTTGCTGATTGAAGAACCTGGAGAGTAGTAAATATTCTAGGTCATCTGCCTGCGGGAGATGGCTTGTTTGCTTTAGGTAAACATGTGCCCAGGTGAAGGTCACAAATAGTGGTAATAATTATGTGTATCACCTACCTGTCACCTGCTTTCAGTTGATTCTTTTTCCCACAGACAGGCAAGACTCTGGTGTTAGGCACGGGGTGTCTGTGTGTGTTTGTTCGTTTTTTTTTGTATGTGTGTGTATGTGTGTGTGTGTGTGTGTGTGTGTGTGTGTGTGTGTGTGTGTGTGTGTGTGTGTGTGTGTGTATGTGTGTGTGTGTGTGTACGTGCGTATGTGTTTTAGAGAGAGAGAATATAGGAGAGGGAAGAGGTAGAAAGACTGGGGAGTGGGAAGGCAGGCGGAATTCAGGTGTAATCATAATAGTTAAAACACATTTAAGCCAGGTTCCCAGCCTCTATCTAGGAAAGCGGCGGCCCCCCCCCCCTTTTTTTTTTAAGCACGTTGCCGGCTTATAAGAGTGAATCACTTGTTGTATATTGCAATAAGGAAACATGAGAGTGAGGGTAACAAGTAGCTGGTGCTTGAAAGTCCGGAAAGAAGAGTCGAGTGATATCAATACTTTAACTTATTCTCACTACCTTTCAAGAGTTATAAATGAATGTAAGGAGAAAGTTAACAAATCATTAGGTAGTCTTTTCAACATATCACTACAAACTGGTATAGTGTCGGATAAGTGGAAAATGACAAATGAGATATCCACCCACAAAGCTGGAGACAGGTCGTTAGCTCCGAATAATAGATCATGTAACCAAACTTCCATTGTGGGAAAATTGATGGAATCATTGATTGTCGAGGCAATTCGAAGTCACCTTGAAATACATAAACTGATCAATGAATTCAGGGCGGTTTTACAATGGGACGTTCCTGCCTTACGAATCTACTATTTGACGAGGTAGGTCATAGTAATGAATATGATATTGTAGCTACGGACTTCAGTAAGTATTTTTTGGTAGAGTTCCATATCGGAGGTTACTGAGGAAGTAGCGGCACGCGGTACAGGAGGGGATTTTTTTTCCTCGATAGAGGCGTGGTTGACATTCAACAGGGAATTTGCAGAAATAGGAATACATCAGAATGGGGGCGCGTCAAGAGCGGTGTTCCACAGGGGTCAGTGTTGGGCCCTTTGTTGTTCACAATATTGATAAACGATATAGGTGAAGGAATAAATAACAACACAAGCAAGTTTGCCGATGACACTAAGATAGACTGTCGGATTAATTCTGAAGAGGACGCCAGAGCTCTACAGGAAGCTCTTAATAGGTTGATGCAGTGGTTGGAGAAGTGGCTGATGCAGTTTAATTTAGACAATGTAAGGTTCTAAGCTTTGGAAAAGAGCATAACTATGGCACTTATAAAATGAATAATGTATATCTCAATCACTCTGGATGCGATAAAGATTGAGGAGTTCTGGTTAACAGTAATCTAAAGCCAAGATAACAGTCCGTAAGTGTTGGCAATAAAGCTAATATAATTTTTAACGTCATATCAAGAAGTATAAATAGTAAGACTCCATAGACTTAAACGTCAAGTTTATTTATCATTGGTAAGGCCTCATTTAGATTATGCTGCATAGCTCTGGTCACAGTATTACAGAACTGACATAAATGCACTGGGAACATACAATAAGTGTCCGGGACCCAAGAGTTCAAAGGCCTCCCATCATACATAAGGGGGATTACCAATAGACCCCTGGCTGTCTTCAAGAGAGAACAGGACAGATACCTCAGTCAGTGCCCTATCAGCTAGGTTGTGGTTCGTACGTTGGATTGCGTGCGGCCAGCAGCAACAGCCTGGTTGATCAGGCCTTGATCCACCAAGTTTGGTCGAGGACCTGGCCGTGGGGGCGTTGACCCCCTGAACAACCTCCAGATAGGTAGGTAGACTCCAGGTAGCAAATGGGTTTATATTAAAGCCAACCTCTCGATTTCCCCTTAAACCTCATTCTGAAAGTTCCCCAAATCTATTGTTGTTGTTCTAACAGTCTGTGATATCTATCTTATCTAACTGGTGTAGAGTGAGTGATTGATTGTCTTAAGACAGTGGGGTGAAAGATGAGGGTGAAGCTCTTAACCCCTTGTTAAGATGTTAAGCGGATGTTAATTAGTAAGTGCTAATTAAAAGGAATTGAAAAGAGAGTAAGTCAATTGATAACACGAGTTCGCTGTCTGATAATACTACCAGTCAGTTGATACTCTGTCAGCTGATATTTCCAGTCAGTTGGCACTCTCGGTCAGCTGATACTCTCGGTCAGCTGATACTCTCGGTCAGCTGATACTCCTGGTCGAAGGTTCATGAACATTTCATCAATCACATTGCAGCTAATCAACTGGCCATTGAAAGTCAACTAAAAGTTTTGATTACTGCTCTGAGTGTGTGTGTGTGTGTGTGTGTGTGTGTGTGTGTGTGTGTGTGTGTGTGTGTGTGTGTGTGTGTGTGTGTGTTTGTGTGTACTTGGGAGGGAAGGTAGAGGAGAAACGAAAGGAACACACTATACTAACTCTTATTGTCTCTTCATTCTTCGTATCCAGCAAACACTTTTATTTGGGTCATTTGCGCCTCTTTCCCAGCATGCATCCCACACGACGCGGCTATCACCTGGGTGCCTACATCCTGTTGGGTGAATAGGGGCAACAAATATGTGGAACCTGCCCAACCTTTCCACCCGTCCCGGAATTGAATCCAGGTGGTTGTGAGGTGAATGTGTCAAGACTGACCCACGACCGGTGAAAAGCATCGAACAAAAAACACACTCCCAGGTAGCGTAGTGTTTACACCGGGTGCTAACCCTTCTAAAGCTCAAACACAATACTGAGCATTACTTTTTTAGATAAACCCGGGATTTACGTTATCGTTAAAAACCCGTTGGATGGAGAAAACCCGGGCTGTTTTGGGTATTTAAAGGGTGGCTTTCAAGGGCCAAAATGACCCCTAAATCGGCTTGAAACATCAAGCCAGCGGTTTTTAGTGCACACACAGCTATTGCTCGCTGACAGAGTACTTTGGCTTCTGCAGGGGGCCCCCGCAACCTGGGGGTTTTTTGGCGACGCGTTTTAAAGCAATGGGGGAAACTTACGTTAAACTTTCAGGGTAATGTTTTGCCCTCACTCTTGTTTACGATGCTAGTGCTGCGGACTGCTGTTTGCAACTGGTGCTAGGCTGCTGTTACTTGGCATGCGCGGGTACTGCTGTTGTTCGGGGCGCTAGTGCTGCTGGACGGCTGTTGTTACTGGTGCGTGCTGCGGGTACTGCTGTTGTTACGGCGCTAGTGCTGCTGTACTACTTGCTACGTGCTATGCTGCTGGTACGCTGTTTTCGTGCTAGTGCTGCTGACTGCGTTGCTCTGGTGCTAGTGCTGCGTTACTGTGCTATTTGCTCTGGACGGCGTTTTAGGGCAGTGCTCGGGACTGCTGTTGTTACGGTGTAGTGCGCGTACGCTGTTGTTGCTGTGCAGGTGCGGAATCTGTTGTTACGGGTGCTACTGCTGCGGGACTGCGTTTTTTAGTGCTATGCTGCGGTACGCTTTCTACATGCAGTGCGGGGCTGTACTGCGTTGCTACTGTCAGTGCTGCGGTACTGCTGTTTTACGGGTGCATTTGCGGACTACGTTGCACATGCCATGCGCTGGTAGTGCTATTGTTACGTGCTAGTGCTCGGACTGCGTGCACGTGCAGTCTGCGGGGTTTGCGTTTTAACGGTCTATGCTGTGGTATGCTTTTTGCACGGGGGAGTGCTGCGGTTCTGCTGTTGTTACTGGTGCTATGCGGCGGTACGCGTTCTACGGTGCAGTGCTGCGGTTCGCTGTTGTTACGGGGCTAGTGCTGCGGTCCCTGTTCTACGGGTGCAGTGCTGCGGGACTGCTGTGCACTTTGCTAGTCGCGGGTACTGCTGTTGTTACGGGGTCATGCTGCTGGTTCTGCATTGCTACTGCGCTAGTGCTGCTGGTACTGTTGTTACGGTGCAGTGCTGCGGTACTGCTGTTGCTACGGGGCAGTGCTGCTGTTACGGGCGTTGTTACTCTAGTGCGTTTTAAGTGTTGCAACAGAAACTGCGGTACTGCTTTTACTGGTGCTAGTGCTGGGGGCTGCGTTGCTACTGCTCTAGTGCTGTGGACTGTTTTACTGTGCTAGGCTGCTGGTACGCTTTTGCACTGTGCTAGTGTGTTGTTACGGGGTGCAGGCTGCGGTACTGCTGTTGCTACGATGCAGTACGGGCGGTACTGCTGTTGTTAGGTGCAGTGCTGCTGGGGGCTGCTGTGCACTGCTGCTAGTGCGCGGGTACTGTTTTACGGGTCTAGTGCTGCGGTACTGCGTTGCACGGGTGCATGCTGCGTTTATGCTGTTTTAAACGGGTGCAGTGCGCGGGACTGCTTTTTTACGGGCGCTATGCTGCGTTGTTACTGTGCGTTTGCTGGACTGCTTTTTTTACTGGGCAGGGCTCGGTACTGCTGTTGTTACTGGGCGCAGGCGCGTTTTTACTGTGCTAGTTTTGCGTACGCGTTGTTACGGGTTTTTGTGTTGTGTCTGCGTTGTTACTGGTGCTAGTGCTGCGGTACGTTTTTTTCCCATGCAAAGCTGCGGGTACTGGGGTTGTTACTGGTGCTAGTGCTGCTGGAACTGCGGTTTTTTACGGTGCAGTGCGGCGGTACTGCTGTTTTACGGTGCAGTTCTGCGGGTACTGCTTTTTACCATCAGGCTGCTGGATGCTGTTTTTACTGGGTGCTAGTGCTGCGGGCTGCTGTTTTACGGGGCGCTAGGCTGCTGTTTTACTGGACAAATTTTTCGGGAAAAGCTGTTGTTAGGGGTTTTAGTGTTGCTTTACTGCGTTTTTACTGGTCTATGTTCTGGTACGCTGTTGTTACGGTGCAGTGCTGCGGACGCGTTGTTCGGTGCTAGTCTCTGGACTGCTGTTTTACTGGGTCATTTCGCTGGACTGCTGTTTTCGGGTGCTATCGCGGGTACTCGTTGCTACTGGCTAGTCTGCTGGACTGCGTTTTACTGTGTTAGGTTGCGGGTACTGCGTTTTTACGGTGCAAGGTTGCTGGTACTGCGTTTTCACGGTGCTAGGCCGGTACTGCGTTGTTACTGGCTAGGTTGCTGGTACTGCTGTTTTTACGGGCTATTTGCGGGAAAGCTGTTTACTGTGCTAGTGCTGCGGGTACGCTGTTGTTACGGTGCTAGTGCGGGGGACTGCTGTTGTTAGGGTGCTATGTTGCGGTATGCTTTGTTAGGGGGCATGTTTGCTGGCTGCGTTTTTTACGGGGCTATGCTGCGGTACTGCGTTGTTACTTGCTAGTGTTGCTTTTACTGCGTTTTACGGGTGCAGTTTTGCGGGTACGCTGTTGTTACTGGTGCAGTGTTTGGGGTACTGCTGTTGTTACTGGTGCAGTGCTGCGGTACTCTGTTGTTACGGTGCAGTGCGCGGACGCGTTGTTACGGGCTATGCTGGGGGACTGCGTTTTTTTTTACTGTCTAGTGTTGCGGTATGCTGTTGTTACTGTGCTATGCTGCTGTTTTTACTGGTGCTGGCGCGGGTACGCTGTGTTACTGGTGCTAGGTTGCTGGTACTCTGTGTTACTGGTGCTAGTTTGCTGGACTGCTTTTGTTACTGGTGCAATGCTGCGGGGTACGCTGTTACGGGGTGCTAGTGTTGCTGGTACTCGGTTTACGGTGCTAGTGTTGCGGTACGCTTTGTTACGTGCAAAGTGCTGCGGGTACTGCTGTGTTACTGGTGCTAGGCTGCGGAAGCTGTGTTACGGGTGCAGTTTTGCGGGGTACGCTTTTTTACTGGGAGTTTTTGCTGGTACGCTGTTTTTACGGTGCTATGCGCGGTACGCGTGAAGGGGCTAGTCTGCGGTACGCTTTTACTGGCTAGTTTTTGCTGTACTGCTGGTTCGGGTGCAAGTGCTCGGAACTGCTTTGTTATGGTAGTGTTGGACTGCTTTTGTTACTGGTGCTAGTTTGCTGTACTGCGTTGTTATGTGCCATGCGGTACTTCGTTCCTCGGTGCCATCGGGGAAATTTCTGTCCACGGTCCAGTGCGGTACTTCTGTCCTACGGGGGCCCAGTGCTGGTCTCGTTTTTACTGGTGCAGTGCCTGGTACTGTGTTTACGGGTGCAGTGCGCTGTACTGCTGTGTTACTGGTGCTAGTGTTGCGGGGACTGCTGGTTACGGTGCTAGATGCTGGTACTGCGTTGTTACTGGTGCTATTTTGCGGGGACTTTTTCCTACGGTGCCATGCTGCGGGGTATTTGCTGTTTTACTGGGCCATGTTGCTGGTACGCTGTTGTTATGGTGCTAGTGTTGCGGTATTCGTTCCTACGGGCCCCAGTGCCTGGTACGCGTTGTTAAGGCAGTGCTGCTGTTACGCGTTGTTCTACTAGTTTGCGGTACCCCTTTTGTTACTGTGCTAGGCTGCGGTACGCTTTTTGAAACGGTCTAGTGCTGCTTTTACTGCTGTTTTACGGTGTTGGGTGTGCTGTACTCTGTTTTTGCGGGTCATGCGCTGGAATGCTGTTTTTTACGGGCTATGCGGCGTTACTGGCTGTTGTTTGGTGTTAGGTTGCTGGTACTTCTGTTCCTACGGGGTGCCTTTTGCGGTATGGTTGTATGGTCTAGTGCTGCTTTTACTGCGTTGTTCTGGTGTTATGTTGCGGGTACGCTGTTGTTACTGGTCTAGTATTGCTGGTACTGCTTTTGTCACTGGTGCTTGTGTTGCTGTACGCGTTGTTTACTGGTGCTATTTGTCGGGTACTGTTGTTACGGGGTGCTAGTGCGCTGTACTGCTGTTGACTGGGGCCATGCTGCTGGAACTGCTGTTGTTACTGGTGCTAGTCTGCTGGTACTGCTTTTTTACGGGGCAGGCTGCGGAACTGCTGTTGTTACGGTGCTATGTTGCGGGTACGCGTTGTTACGGGTGCAGTGTTGCGGTATTGCTGTTGTTACTGTGCCATGTGCGGGTACTGTTGTTTTTTACGGGTGCTAGTGTTCGGTCTGCTGTTTACTGGTGCTATGTTGGGGGACTGCTTTTGTTACTGGTGCCATGCTGCGGGTACTGCTTTGCATGGGCTAGGGCTGCGGACTGCTGCTGTACGGGCATGTTGCTGAACTGCTTTTGTGCTGGGGCGCTTTTGTTACTGGTGCGGGCGCTTTTTACTGCCTCTGCTGTCGCTACTGTTACTTTGCCAGACGAGGCTGTTGCAGAAAACATTTTTTTGCGCGGGTCACTACTGAACTGGTAGTGCGTCTTTTTTCGCTGTTACCGAAATATTATTATTTTTTGACAGCTGCTTCTGACTGCTTTGCTTTGTTTTCCCTTTCTGCCGCTACTGCTACGTGTTGCTTATTATTTTTCTTTGCTTCTAATGTTGCTTAGATAGTTCTGTTGCTTCTAACGTTGCTTAAAACAGCCTGTTAGCACAGTGTTGCTTATAACGTTACGTTACTGCTACTGTTCATATAACAAAAACTGTTTTTTTCACAGTTTTGCATATACCAGACTGTTGCATATACATATTGTTGCTCCCACAGTTTGCTTATAATAGTGCTGTTACTGCTCGTGTTGCATAAAAATAAATTTGCTTTTAAAAATTGTTTGAACAGTACTGTGTTTTTTACGGTTGCTTTTGACAGTACTGCTACAGTGTTGTTTTGCTATGTGCTGCACGGGTTTTATGACGTATTTTTTTCTGCGTGCAAAAGAGCTCTCCACGACGCGGAAGACACACACGTGTCGTTGATGCTCTGTGAAAGTTCCGCTACATCTTTCCCGAAACAACCTCCAGCACTTTTCAGAATGAGATTTGGAACTCGCAAATGACCATCATCCATTAGACAAAGGTCCCCCAATCTTTACCCCATCGGTCAAAAAGCCAGTCGGTCAATTAGCCATCGCTCAATCACCAGCGCTTTAAACACCCGCGCTCAATCACGAGTCAGTCAATCTGCCAGTCGGGCAATTACCATCGGTCAATCACCATCGTCAATTATCCAGTCGGCAATCACCCGTCGGGCAAATTTTCCACCGGTCAAATTTTCCAGTCATTTAATCACCATCGTCAATTTTCAATCATCAACACCATCGGGGAATTATCCGTCGGTCAAACACCATCGGCAATATCCCCGCGGGCAATCACCAGTCGGTCAATTACCGCGGGCAATCAGCCATCGGCAATATCAAGTCGGGCAATCTTCCGTCGGTCAATTACCACGTCAAATTACCAGTCGGGCAATCACCCGTCGGTCAATTATCCAGCGGCAACAGCCATCGGTCATTATCCAGTCGTCAATCAGCCATCGGTCAAATTTCCCCCGGGGCAATCAGCCATCGGTCAATTATCCAGTCTGTCAATCACATCGGTCAATTTTCCAGTCCAATCACCAGTCGGTCAAATTTGCCAGTCCCAATCACCATCCTCAATCACCCGTCGCTCAAAAGCAGTCAGTCAATCTGCCCCTCGGTCAATTTTCCGTCGGGCAATCACCAGTCGTTCAATTACCATCGGTCAGTCAGCCAGCGTCAATCGCCATCGGGCAATTACCCCAAAACGGCAATCAGCCAGTCGCCCTTTACCAGTCGGCAATCACCATCGGTCAATTATCCATCGTCAATCACCAGTCGTTCCAAATTTTCCATTTTGGGGGCAAACAGCCGTGGGCAATTATCCATCGGTCAATCAGCCATCGGGCAATTTTTCCATCATTTAATTATCCTCGGTCAATCACCCTCGGGAATTTTTCCAGTCGGGGCAAACACCATCGGGCAATTACAAGCGGCAAACTTCCAGTCGGTCAATTTCCAGCGGTCAATTTCCAGTTTCAATCAGCCATCGTCAATTACCATCGGCAAACACCTCGTCATTATCCAGTCGGCAAACCCGTCGGGCTTATCCAGTCGGTCAATTTTCCAGTCGAAATCAGCCCCCCGGCAAATTTCCCGTCAATCACCAGTCGTCAATTTTTCAGTCGGTCAATTTTCCATTGGGCAACAGCGTCGGGGCAATTTTCCAGTCGTCAAATTCCAGTCAGCAATTATCCAGTCGGTCAATCAGCCATCGGGCAATATCCTCGGGCAATTTTCCACGGAAAATCCATCGGTCAAACACCAGTCGGCAACAGCCAGTCGGTCCATTTCCGTCGTCAATTACCATCGTCAATTATCCATCTGTCAATTTTCCATCGTCAATTTTCCAGTCTTTAATATATCGTCAAAATCCAGTCTTCAATCACCCCGGTCAAACAGACAGTCGTCAATCAGCCAGTCGGGCAATTACATCGGTCAACAGCCATCGTCAATCACCATCGTCATCAGCCGTCGGTCAACACCCGTCGGTCAATACCAGTCGGGCAAAAAGCCGCGGTCAATCAGCCAGTCGGTCAAAACAGCCAGTCGGGAAATCAGCCAGCGGGGCAATCACCGCGGTCAATTTCCGTCGGTCAAACACCTCGGTTTTTAATCAGCCAGTCGGTCAATCCCGCCCTCGGGCAATCACCACTCGGGGCAAATTTTTCCCGTCGGCCAATCACCATCGGGCAATCAGCCAGCGGTCAATTACCAGTCGGTCAATCAGCCCGTCGTCAATCAGCCATCGGGCAATCAGCCCCGGTAATCACCAGTCGGGCAAATTTTCCGTCGGGCAATCAGCCGTCGGGGAATCACCCGCGGTCAATCAGCCAGTGGGCAATTATCCATAGGGCAAACAGCCGCGTCAATCAGCCGCGGTCAATCAGCCACCGGTCAACAGCCCGTCGGTCAATTATCCCTCGTCAATCAGCCCTCGGCAATCAGCCCTCGGTAAAACACCGCGGTCAATCACCTTCGGGCAATTTTCCAGTCGGGCAATCAGCCAGTGGTTTAATCAGCCAGTCGGTCAATCAGCCAGTCGTTTAAAACCATCGGGGCAAATTACCACGTCAATCAGCCACGGGCAATCACCAGTGGAATAATCGGTCAAACAACCGTCGCAAATTTCCAGTCGGTCAATCACCAGGGCGGGCATCAGCCATCGGTCAAACAGCCACCGGTCAATAGCCATCGGTCAATTACCAGTGGTCAAACAGCCACGGTCAACACCGTCCGGGCAATCACCAGTCGGCATTTTTCCGTCGGGGCAATCACCATCGGTCAATCAGACAGTCGTCAATCAGCCCCCGGTCAAACAGCCCCTCGGCAATATCCAGTCGGTCAATCACCCTCGGTCAATCAGCCCCTCGCTCAATCAGCCAGTCGGTCAATCACCAGTCGTCCCAAACGCCATCGGGCAAAACAGCCAGTCGGTCAATCAGCCAGTCGTCAATCAGCCATCGTCAAACAGCCAGACAAACATACAAAATTTTCCTTCAATTTTACGGGACGTATTTATGCTTTTTAACGAATCATTACAGCCACCTCCACACACACACACACAAACACACAACACACACACACACACACACACCTAAACACACACACACACACATAAACCACACCCACCACAACACACAAAACACACACACACACCACCACACACACACACACTACACACACACCCCAACCCCACACACACACACACACACACAACACACACCACCAACACACACATCACACCTACCCCACAAACCCCAAAACACACACACACATACACACACACCACACACACTACACACACACCCCCAAAAACAAAACACACACACACACACACACACACACCAAAACACACACACCACACACACACACCCAAATACACACACACACACACCACACAACACACACACCCCAACAAAACATACACACACCCACACACATACCCCCCCCACACCACACACACAAACACCCCCAACACACCCAACACACACACACACACACACACACCACCCAACACACCCCCCACACACAACCACACACACACACACACACACCACACACACACACACCACAAAAACCCACACCCGATCCTGGGTTTACCCGAAGGTGTAGGGAGCAAAAAATAAATCAACAGAGAATGGAAAAGGGACAAGCATACTAACCCCCCAAAAAAAAGGAGTTATAGAAGACCCCAAAAATATGCCAATAAGGGGGAGCCCCCGCGACAGTATAAAACTACAACATCGAAAACAAATCTGACCCCAAAAGCTGATACCACATTAGGAGGAAGACAACAGTCAAGGACCAGGTGATAAGGCTGAGGAAGGAAGGTGGAGAACTCACAAGAAACGATCAAGAGGTATGTGAGGAGCTCAACGCGAGATTTAAGGAAGTATTTACAGTAGAGACAGGACCTTACTCTGGGGGGACAGACCAGATGGGGACACCAGCAAGGAATACACCAACAAGTGTTGGACGACATACATACAGATGAGGAGGATGTGAAGAAACTGCTAAGGGACATCGATACCTCAAAGGCAATGGGACTGGACAACATCTCCCCGTGGGTCATTAGAGAGGAAGCAGATATGTTGTGGGTGCCACTTACCACAATCTTCAACACGTCCCTGGAAACTGGGCAACTACCTGAGGTATGGAAGATGGCAAATGTAGTTCCCATTTTTAAAAAAGGAGACAGAAAAGAGGCACTAAACTATAGACCTGTGTCATTGACGTGTATAGTATGCAAAGTTATGGAGAAGATTATCAGGAGGAGAGTGGTGGAGCACCTGGAACGGAACAAGAGTATAAATGCCAACCAGCACGGATTCATGGAAGGCAAATCCTGTGTCACAAACCTTCTGGAGTTTTATGATAAAATAGCAGAAGTAAGACACGAGAGAGAGGGGTGGGTTGATTGCATCTTCTTGGACTGCAAGAAGGCCTTTGACACAGTTCATCACAAGAGATTAGTGCAGAAGCTAGAGCATCAGGCGCATATAACAGGAAGGGCACTGCAATGGATCAGAGAATACCTGACAGGGAGGCAACAACGAGTCATGGTACGTAATGATGTATCACAGTGGGCACCTGTGACGAGCGGGGTCCCACAAGGGTCGGTCCTAGGACCAGTGCTATTTTTGGTATATGTGAACGGCATGATGGAAGGGTTAGACTCAGAAGTGTCCCTGTTTGCAGATGATGTGAAGTTAATGAGGAGAATTAAATCTGATGAGGACCAGGCAGGACTTCAAAGAGACCTGGACAGACTGGACACCTGGTCCAGCAAATGGCTTCTCGAATTTAATCCTGCCAAATGCAAAGTCATGAAGATAGGGGAAGGGCACAGAAGACCACAGACAGAGTATAGGCTAGGTGGCCAAAGACTGCAAACCTCACTCAAGGAGAAAGATCTTGGGGTGAGTATAACACCGAGCATGTCTCCGGAAGCACATATCAATCAGATAACTGCTGCAGTATATGGGCGCCTGGCAAATCTGAGAACAGCATTCCGATACCTTAGTAAGGAATCGTTCAAGACACTGTACACCGTGTATGTCAGGCCCATACTGGAGTATGCAGCACCTGTTTGGAACCCGCACTTGATAAAACACGTCAAGAAACTAGAGAAAGTGCAAAGGTGTGGCATGCAAAGAGTACGTAACCTTTATTCGGCGCATATACACACCCTCATTTACAGGCTATCTCCCCCAACCAGCGAACCAGGTTGCTAAGAGTTGATGATGGGGCCCCGTCGTTCAACTAGTGACCAGGTTCTACCCAATAAGAAGATGGTTTTGGCAATCGCAGAGGTTATGTGGGTACCACTCTCCTGTCTGCCCTTGTCATTCCCATTCTAGAGCTGGTTGAAGCACGGTCTGCTATCTTGTGGCTTCTATTCTGCCTTGCTTACCGGGGGGTGCACTATACTTTCACGTAAATGTACATATTGCTGTCTAAATTGGGAAGGTAAATATAAGTTAAAACTTTTTTTTGCTGTGTTTATTTTTGCCCCCATTCCCCGGGGGATAACAGGCCATTGGATTCCCGGGGTTGTAATTGGGGTAGTTGCCCGAGGTGGAGCTGGATTAGAAAAAACGGTTTGGTTGGGTGAAGCTCGTAGCAGGAAATTGTGCAGCTGCTGCCCGGCATTGCTTTACAAATTTTGCGTGTCAGTTTTGTTATGGTCGCCTTGCTTTGGTGATCTTTTAACAGCTCG
This sequence comes from Cherax quadricarinatus, assembly GCF_026875155.1. Lineage (NCBI taxonomy): Eukaryota > Metazoa > Arthropoda > Malacostraca > Decapoda > Parastacidae > Cherax > Cherax quadricarinatus. The sequence continues at coordinate 40,454,570 of NC_069416.1, read as the reverse complement.
GTATAGCTTTTTCGGTGGCTCGCTTCGTGGGCAATCTTCTAGAACAGGTAGCTTTTGGGCATTGCTTTACAATTTTGGGTCATTTTTGTTATGCCTGTTCGGTGTGGAAAATTTTGCAGTCGGCTTTGTTGTTTGCGTTTTTTGCAATTACTGTGCTAGCTAGCGTGCCCTGCAAATTAACGTGTTAGGTTGGGGTTTTTCTGCAATCTACTGTGCATGCGAAACTTTGCCCCTAGAGGGTGAGTCTGGTTTCGGCATATACTTGAAAACCTACCAAAAATTGTCCCTACGCGTTTTTGGCAAATTGTCTTTTCCTTGGCTTAAAACAAACGCACTCTACAGCTGCGAAAACGGGTTCACTGATTGTGACAAACTATGAAGAAAGGATGGCTATCAACCCCTCCCTCTAGGGGAGCTGGGGAAAAAAAATCCTTGTTTCGCACGAGGAAGTATACACCTAGGGGCCCCAAATGGTCAGTATAGTGCAGCGGGGTTTTGTCTCAGGGGAATCACGTCTTTGGCACTTGAGCGGCAAAAATCTTTGAGAAAACTGGGGAAAGAGAGCATTGCGGGGAAGAATAAAGGGGAAAAGGGAAAAAGGGAGGCAGTTTTCGCTTCTGTAAATGTTTTAGTTTACAAAAAGCGTACGCTTGTTCCCCGCTTCAATGGGCCGAAACCAGAGCAATTTTTCGAAAGCTTCGAAAATCGGGCTCGACCCTTGAGGGGGCCGGAACAGCATTGGGGGCATGTTGGTTATACGATTATTGGGAAAAGGCACGGAAATTTACGTCAGTATTAAAGACGTAAATTTTTTGATTATAAGTAGTGAAGCCCAAGTTTGGGAAGCTTAAAAATTGTTTCCCAGAAAATATAGAATTTTTTTTTTAAAATTTAAAGCAGGGGGGAGCTTTGGTCAATCCTAGTGGCTTTGGGACGCAAACCAAAGCTTTTACCAGCTGGTTAAAGAAGTGGTTTCTCACTTTGAGGAGCTGGTCCGTTTTCTGTTGAAAACCCGGCTGGAGTTGTGGGACCAGAGGTTCGGTTTTTCTGCAGGTTCGTGACTTCCACTGCTTTGGAGGGCCGGGTTTGGTGATACCTTCGAAATAACCCCCCTTTGTCCGACGGTCCCGTCTTTTTAAACGCCTGGATAAGCAGAGATCTAACCCTAGTAAAGTGCCAGCCGGGGGAGAACGTCTACGTCAGCCAACTAGTCACTGGTGGCCCACGTTTCTAAAATTTATGGTCCACCTGCGGAGAGGCAAACTACTCATGGTGCATTCAAAACAGATCCAGAGAGAACCAGCCAAAACGACCCCATTTGAAAACGCGCAGAGAAAAAGGGCAAGCCTGTCGTTGTTTCTTCTGTAAAAAAGTAGGTAAAATCCGCCCAACTGCCCCTAAACCCCAACCCAGGGGGAAAATCTCAAATACCCTGTAACATGCCCCCTAGAAAAAGTAAAAAAAAAGGAGGGCCCCATTTTGCAAGAGTCTTTTTTCCCCCTTCAGGAAAACTCAAACAATAAGAAAGCCCTTTAGAGATACTGGGCTTTTGCTCACTTGTAAGAAAAGGAATTTACCCCTTTCAGAGAATATTCCTTGAATTCCTGTTTTATTGGGAAAGCATTTGGGGAGTTATATATTGTTCCTTTGCTTAAAATTTATGTACAGTGAAATATTCCCCTGGGGTACTTGACTGTAGGGCTAAAAAAGGTTTTCCCCTGAAAGATCCCTGTTTTTACTGGGTAATAACATTACATTTTTAGTTCGTGTCCTGAACCTATAAGATTAATTTCTCGGTGTTGGCCAAACTCGGGCAACTCCCAAGGGTTGTTGGAGAGTGTTGCCCCTATCCCTTGGACGACCCCTATTCGAATACCCCGTTGTTTTATGGGCAAACCGGGCCGGAGCCTGTAAATCAAGTAAACGACCCCGATCAAGCCTTCCTTTTCCCCGGGTTGCGGATTGCCGATGCTCTGTTTCCTGCCCGAGGGACTGCCCTTTCCCCGGGAGGAAAAACGAAAGGACCCTTTTTTTAAAATTCGTTTTTGGGGCACCCATGGGAAAAATCTTTTTGGGTCATCGGTAAAGATGAAGTTAAAAATTATTTTTTGGTCTGCACTGAGAGGGTTAAGGAGATAGAGGCCGGCAATTGTATGACAGGTTAGGGGTTTCCCAACCCAAAGTTTAGACCTAAAATTTAAATATAGCTCATAATACTCTTAGGGGTCATTAAAATTAAAAAAAACCTTGATAAAATCACAAAGAATTTTTTTGGGCCCAAAAATTAAAAAAAGAGGGAAAGAACAATTAGGGTTGCGGAAAAATGTCGCAAGTGGGAAAAACCTGGACTTCCATTAAACCGCATCCCCAAAACCTTCCCTGCTGATGGAGACCTTTGCAGATTTAAATAGTTGGGTTTTGGTCCACTCCTAGGTCAAATTTGGGAAAATCAATTTTTTTTAGTTATGGAAAAAGTAACCAGTATCCTGAGAAAATTCCCATGCGTAGTATTAATACTAAAGCTATTCTCAAAGCTTTAACAAAAACTTTTCTTTTTTTTGGCATTCCTAAAATTTCAAAGTGATTTAAAAATTTCTTTACTCCCCTTTAGGGAAGTATTAATAGGTTAGGGTAATCCAAAACTTATCCCCTCCCATCTCCTCATCCCCAAAGGGGCCCTTTAAAGATTCCCTCAGACATTAAAAACAATGAAGGGGTTTTTTTTCACCCCAGCCCCTTTTTTTTTTTTCGGGCGGGGGAAGCCGGGGGGGCCGTTTTGTTTTTGGGCATTTGGGCCCTTTTTTTTGGGGGGGGGGGGGAAGAGAAAAAAAACCCCCTTTTTGGGGGTGGCAGTCAAGCCAAGGGGAATAAAACAAAAAGGGGGAAGAAAAAAGGGGGTTTTTTTATTCCCCAAACCGTTTTCCGGAGGACAAGGGGTTTTGGGGGGTTTTTCCGGAATTTTTTGGGAGATAGGGACCTATAATTTGAAAAATCAAAAAGGGTTTGTCCCCAAAAAACCCAAAAAAAAATTTTTAAAAAAAATTTTTAAAGTAGTCCCCTAACCCTTCCTTTTTGAGGGGAAAGGAAATCTTCCTAAATTTTTACTTTCAAACTGCCTTGGTTGTTTAATGGGGGATTTTTGAAAAAAAAAAAATTTTTGGGGGTTTACAGTTACAATTTTTGGAGGCCAAAAAAATTTTTTTAGGTTACTATGTAGGGGTGGGGGGAAAAAAAAAATTTTCCCCCCAAGCCCCTCCAAACAAAGGTTTCCCAGCAGGAAAAATTTTTGTTAAAACATTTTTGTGGGGGTACAGTTGGGTTCCCGGGGGGGGGGGGTGGGTTTGTTTTTGGGGGTTTTGGGGAAGGTAAATTCGTGCCCCTTTTTTGGGGAAAAAGCTTTTTTTGGGGAAAGGTTTTTTTCCCCTTTTTTTTAAGGTTTCCCCTATTTTTAATTTTAAACAAAAAAAAACCCCTTTTAAAAAATTATTAAAATTTTACCCCCTCAATAAAAAATTCCCCCCCCATTAAAAATTTTTTTAAAACTTTAAAAACGAAGGCCGGAGGATAATATTTGTGGGGCTTATTGGGATAAATTTTTTTAAAGGTTTTTTAAAATTTTTTTTTAAATTTTTTAAAAAAACCCCGGCCGGCCCCCACCACCGAATGGTAAAAACCCCCCACTTGAAATTTTTTTAAAAATTTTATCCCTTTTTCCCCCAAAAACCCCCCCGGGGGGGGGAAAAAAAAAGGGGAATTTAGAAATTTTACCCCCCCTTTTACCGACAAAAAGTTTTTTCTTTTTTTTTTTTTTAAAAAAAAAGTTGTTTTTTTTTTTTTTTTTTTTTTTTTTTAAATTTTTCTCCCTTTGGGCAAATTTTAAAAACAAAAGGATTTGGGGGGAATTTTTTTTTTTTTTTAAAAATTTTTTAAAAGATTTTTTTTTGGGGTTTCCCAAAGTGAAAAAAGGGGGGAAGGGTGTTTGTTTAATTTTTCCAAATAAATGATTCCCCTTGAAAAACCCCCCGGGGGAAAACTGGGGTTACACTGGGGAAAAACTCAAATTTAAATTTTAAAAGGGGAAAGAAAAACCCCTTTTTTTCAATTTTAAAATATTTTAAAAAAATTTTCCCCCTTTTTTGGGGGAACCCCTTTACGGTTTTTTTTTTTTTGGGTGGTTTTTTTTGGGGGTTTTTATTTTTTTTTTTTTTTTTTTTTTTTTTTTTTAGTTTTAAAATTTCCCCTTCCCCGCCGGCCATCTCCTGCTGAGGGGTTATTTAAGTTTTTTTTTTTTTGGGGGAAAAAAGTTTTGGTTGGGAAAAAAAGGGGCCCTTTTTTTCAAAGGGGCCCAAAACCCGGGATGGCCCCTAACCTAAACTTCCCTTTTGGGGGTTGGGCCCAAAAAAACCCTTTTTTTTGGGGATTTAAAACCCCTTTCTTTTTCCCCCACAAAACCTTGAAGTTTGGGGGGGCGTTTGGGCCCAAATTTGGGGCCCCTTTAAAAAAAAGGGTGGTTTTTAATCCCGGGGAGGGGCCCCCTTTAGGCCCCTTTCTTAATTTAGAGGGGTTTGGGCCCCCCTGTTTTCTTTATTTGTTTTTTTATGGGGCCCAAAAATTTAAAAATTACATTTTTTTTTTTTAAATTCAAGGATAAAAAATCAAAATTTTTCGCTTGGTTTTTTTTACTTCACCCATAACAGGGTTTTATTCCGGGGAAAAAAAGGGTTTTTTTACGATTTTCCCGGCTAAAATTTTGAAAAAAATTGGGAACCCTAAAAATTCCCGGGGGTGATGGTTTTTAAGCGGTGGCGGGTGTTCCGGGGGGGCACAGAAAAAAGAGGCCCAATTAAGTTGGCCTTTTTTTTTGAGAAAATGGAAGGGTTTTTTTCTGTTTGGAGGGAAAAAAAAGCATGGGGGGAGGCCCACAGTTTGAAAATTTAAAAGTTTTGGGGGGGGGGGGGGGGCCTGCAAAAGGGAAACCGGGCAAACCACCCAAAGAAAAAATTTCAAAAGGGGAAAAACCCCCCAAAAACCCCCCACAACAAACCCCAAAAAAAAAAACCCCCCCAAAAATTTTTTTTTTATTTTAAAAGAATTTAACCGGGTTTTTACCCCCCTTTAACCCCGTGTTCCCCTTCCTCCCCTTTTTTTCTTCCCCTTCGTTCTTCCCCCCCCCGGTTTTACCCCCCCCTTTTTTTCCCCCTTTTTGTTTCCCCTTCGCTTTTTCCCCCCTTTTTTTCCCCCCCCGGTTTCCCCCCCCTTTTCGTTTTTTTTCGGCCTCCCTTGCGTTTTTTTCCCCCCCCCACCCCCCCCAATGTTGTTTTTTTCCCCCCGGTTTTTTCCCCCCGGTTTGTTTTCCCCCCCCCGGCCCCTTTTGTTTCCCCCTTTTCCCCCCCTTTTTTTTCCCCCCGTCTTTTTCCCCCTTCCCCCCCCCCCCCCCCCATATAAATAAAAAATACTGCATGAATAGCAAGGTGGACAAAGACAGGATGTTCCAGGGGGGTGACACAGAAACAAGAGGCCACAATTGGAAGTTGAAGACACAAATGAGTCAGAGATATTAGGAAGTGTTTCTTCAGTCATAGTTGTCAGGCAGTGGAATAGCCTAGAAAATGACGTAGTGGAGGCAGGAACCATACACAGTTTAAGACAAGGTCTGATGAAGCTCATGTGAGCGGGAGAGAGAGGAGCCGTAGCAACGGTGAAGAGGCGGGCCAGGAGCTAAGACTCGACCACCTGCAACCACGAATAGGTGAGTACAAATAGGTGAGTGTACACACACACACACACACACACACATACACATACACATACACATACACACACACACACACACACACACAGCCTATCAATATAAATTCTTAATTTGCCGAAATGAGAATATGAATTCTGGATACATGTTCATATATCCTCCCCTTTACCCTCTCAACCCTGTCGTTCCTCCTCCTCCCCTGTCGTTCCTCCTCCTCCCCCTGTCGTTCCTCCTCCTCCCCCTGTCGTTCTTACCTCCTCCCCCTGTCGTTCCTCCCACCTCCCCCTGTCGTTTCTCCTCCTCCCAATGTCGTTTTTTTCCCTCCTCCCCCTGTCGGTCTCTCAATACTCCCCTGTCGTTCCTCCCTCCTCCCCTGTCGTTCCCCTCCCTCTCCCCCTGTCGGTCTCTCTCTCCTCCCCCTGTCGTTCTTCTCTCCTCCCCCTGTCGTATACCCCCTCCTCCCAATGTTGTTCTCTCTCTCCTCCCTGTCGTTCTCTCTATCCTCCCCCTGTCGTTCCGTCTCTCTCCTCCCCCCCTGTCGTTCCCCTTCCTCCCCCTGTCGTTCCCCCTTCTCCCCTGTCGTTTCTCTCCTCCTCCCCCTGTCGTTCCCTCTCTCCTCCCCCTGTCGTTCCCTCTCCCTCCCTCTCTTGTCTCTCTACCCTTCTATTGTAACATTTGTGGCTCACTATTGTGTAAGAATTAATGAGATTAACAATGGGGGTTGGGGGAAGCAAATCTGTTTTACGGCATTGAATATTGTGCCTCAGTTGAGATGAGAATTTACGCAGAAGTATTTATAGAATATGAGCACCGTAAAGTCTTTTATGAATGTTATGATTTGTGTGAGTGTGTCGGGAATATTTTGTGGTAAACATTAAAAGCTTTCCAAATGAGTGTAAAAAATGAATGTACGAAGAATCACCTTAGAGAGAGAGAGAGAGAGAGAGAGAGAGAGAGAGAGAGAGAGAGAGAGAGAAACTGTTTCTGTGCTCATCGGTCTTGCATTCACTGTTCCTGTTTTACTGTTCCTGTATTCACTGGGTCTGTGTTCACTGTTCCTGTGTTCACTATTCCTGTATTCATTGTTCCTGTGTTCACTGTTCCTGTGTTCACTGTTCCTGTGTTCAATGTTCTTATGTTCACTGTTCCTGTGTTCATTGTTCCTGTGTTCACTGTTCCTGTGTTCACTGTTCCTGTGTTCACTGTTCCTGTGTTCACTGTTCCTGTGTTCACTGTTCCTGTGTTCACTGTTCCTATGTTCACTTCCTGTTCACTGTTCCTGTGTTCACTGTTCCTGTGTTCACTGTTCCTGTGTTCACTGTTCCTGTGTTCACTGTTCCTGTGTTCACTGTTCCTATGTTCACTTCCTGTTCACTGTTCCTGTGTTCACTGTTCCTTTGTTCACTGTCCCCGTATTAATTTGGTGTTTCTCCAATTTGTCGTCATTTCGCTTCAAATCTGCAAGAACTATGTACGGTAACGAGGACCAGATTCCTGAAACAACTGGCAAGCTGACGTTCCCTGTGACCAAAGTTGTTGAACTCACTCCCAGCATCTTCGAACGTCTCCCATAAACCACGGAACGGTTGGAGGTTTAGAACCCATGGCGATTGAGTCGAAAAACTCCAGGCCAGTGCGTAAGCCACTCAGCTTAGGCACACAGCCACACTGGCGGGAGATTCATCTGTAAAAATTGCATTTATGGTCACAGTGGTGGCCCATGCTAACCTTCCTATGGTGGATGAATCTTAGTGAAGTCTACCAGGCCCAGTGGTTAACGCATTGGCCTGGAGTTTTACCACTCACTTACCATGGGGTCTAACCCCACTTGTATCCTGGTTTGTTTGCAATCATATTAATAAGATTTCGTGAATCAACCAAAATAATTTATGAAGTCCTCGGTGGCGCAGCTTCAGTCCTTCCATAAACAGATTCATCCCGACGCGGCGACGACGACGACTGAAGACTGAGGCTGGATGCTGAGTTCACCATTAAATACATATTTAGTGTGCTTTCACCGTTTAATTTGTTCACCACCTTGTTATAATGTATTGTTCACCATCTTGTTATATTGTATTGTTCACCATCTTGTTATATTGTATTGTTCACCATCTTGTTATATTGTATTGTTCACCATCTTGTTATATTGTATTGTTCACCATCTTGTTGTATTGTTCACCACCTTGTTATTGTTCACCACCTTGTATTGTTCACCTTGGTGTATTGTATTGTTCACCACCTTGTTATAATGTATTGTTCACCATCTTCTTATAATATATTGTTCACCACCTTGTTATAATGTATTGTTCACCATCTTGTTATAATGTATTGTTCACCACCTTGTTATAATGTATTGTTCACCATCTTCTTATAATATATTGTTCACCACCTTGTTATAATGTATTGTTCACCATCTTCTTATAATATATTGTTCACCACCTTGTTATATTGTATTGTTCACCATCTTGTTATAATGTATTGTTCACCACCTTGTTATAATGTATTGTTCACCACCTTGTATTGTTCACCACCTTGTATTGTTCACCACCTTGTTATAATGTATTGTTCACCACCTTGTATTGTTCACCACCTTGTATTGTTCACCACCTTGTATTGTTCACCACCTTGTTGTATTGTTCATCTTGGTGTATTGTATTGTTCACCACCTTGTTATAATGTATTGTTCACCACCTTGTTATAATGTATTGTTCACCACCTTGTTACCTTGTATTGTTCACCACCTTGTTACCTTGTATTGTTCACCACCTTGTTGTATTGTTCACCACCTTGTTGTATTGTTCACCACCTTGTTACCTTGTATTGTTCACCACCTTGTTACCTTGTATTGTTCACCTCCTTGTTACCTTGTATTGTTCACCACCTTGTTGTATTGTTCGCCACCTTGTTACCTTGTATTGTTCACCTCCTTGTTACCTTGTATTGTTCACCACCTTGTTGTATTGTTCACCACCTTGTTACCTTGTATTGTTCACCACCTTGTTATCTTGTATTGTTCACCACCTTGTTGTATTGTTCACCACCTTGTTACCTTGTATTGTTCACCACCTTGTTACCTTGTATTGTTCACCACCTTGTTACCTTGTATTGTTCACCACCTTGTTGTATTGTTCACCACCTTGTTACCTTGTATGTTCACCACCTTGTACCTTGTATTGTTCACCACCTTGTTACCTTGTATTGTTCACCACCTTGTTACCTTGTATTGTTCACCACCTTGTTACCTTGTATTGTTCACCACCTTGTTGTATTGTTCACCACCTTGTTACCTTGATTGTTCACCACCTTGTTACCTTGTATTGTTCACCACCTTGTTACCTTGTATTGTTCACCACCTTGTTACCTTGTATTGTTCACCACCTTGTTGTATTGTTCACCACCTTGTTACCTTGTATTGTTCACCACCTTGTTACCTTGTATTGTTCACCACCTTGTTACCTTGTATTGTTCACCACCTTGTTACCTTGTATTGTTCACCACCTTGTTACCTTGTATTGTTCACCACCTTGTTACCTTGATGTTCACCACCTTGTTACCTTGTATTGTTCACCCCCTAGATACCGTCTTAAGAGGGCATTTTGGTACAGAGGACATTTTCCAGTCTCAGCGCCTTTTTTA